>OV121098.1:31182245-31831830 GCA_921293015.1 Phorcus lineatus
AAGCGTTTGGAGGCATTTTCGGAAAAACGTCATTTAGAAAACGCGTAATGTAAAATTCACTTGCGAGCAATCGTAAAAGCATGTGGTATTGAAAAGAAAACATAGGCAGTAATCGAATCAATTGTATGTCGTAATTTGCATGAAAACGAGGTTGTCATCGCTTAGTTTGGTAAATGGGATCGTCACTTAATTTTCAACTTACTTGAAATTTCTTTTCGTAGCTTTCCATGTTAATGAAGCATACAATTTCATTTCCAGAGCAGGATTAAAATCTCCAGGATTTAGCCGAATAAAACGTGGATACTTTGATAAATTTGGATGTTGCTTATATCAGCTTTTCTAGATGTACCTTTTGAGGTCATCAACGTCTTGAGACCTCATAGTTTTCGGTTTCGATGTAACCTTAAAATTTTGTTTTGGAAGCAGAACTGTAGAACTTCTCTTAATGAAACTAGGTATGTAGAACAAATTAACATGCGTAAATGTGCCTTGTTTTTGTTCGCGGTTCTATTGCAAATCATTGAAACCTATAACGTGAAACAATAATCTCATCAAAGTTGCATTTTCACCAATAATATGTGTAGGTAATTTCAACAGGGAAGAAAAATATAAATATTTTCCCAATTATCTCCAAACAGAGGTAGCTCTAGCTACCGGCAAAATATTGCAACTTAAACTACCTCGAAATATTTCAGCCAATGAAAACAACGAATGCATGAATAACATATTTGTTGTCATACGACCTGTGCAAGATGAGGTATATGTGTTCTGTAAAGTGCAAGGTGCATATTCGAATAAAGTTTAGCTTTTGGAAAGCTTACGGAAATAGCTGAGGCGATTTGAATGATAACTTTTGAAACAACTAACTTTGATTGCATCCAATCAGCGTTCTACATTTCTAGACCAAGAAACCTTCTATTAAGACAGAGGTAGTATAGGAATTCATGACGGAACTATCTCTGTTGGGAGAGAATACGTTTTCCAAATTGCGTGGGCTATAAAGGACTTTATCTACTCGATGTAACTGAGTTGCCTGGGTCAACACTACGCACGTAGTACTTTGTACAGAGTACTTTTAATTGTATCGAATTCATTTGCAGTGGCCCCAGGACCCTAATCACCATGGTTACCCAGACCCTAAGTACTTGTGGGACAAGAGCCGATCACATAGCACCTACAATTATTACATGGAAAACTTACATGGCTATGGACACGACATCAACATGGTCTGGGAAACAAAGAGTATGTAAGATATAGTGTATACTAAACGAGTTGCTATGGGTTACTACCTTTATCCAAAGAGTAAATTATTTTATATAGAATTATTTGCTCCAGCGATGTTAAGCTAATTTCACATTGCTATAAAAACATAAGACTTAACTTCCACTCATGAGTGGTAATTCAAAGTTAAATTATATTTTCGAAGGGAAACACAAAATTAAGAGATTTCATTGTCTAGTTATATTTCATTTGGAAACGTACTTTCTCTAAATTGTATACATATTTTCAATTTGACAACATCATGAGTTGTTTTGTTTTATCGAGCGTTAACATAATCTAGCAGGGTAGATCTTACATACATACGTATTCTAACAATAACTTTATATTGTCAAATTCGTTCAAACACTCTTTTGTTTCCTCAAAGAACATGCAGAAATCGGAAATCGTATATGAACTGCTGTGAGTTCGATATTCCCGTGCCTAAATGAATGAGTTAGACTGACTGTCTTCCGCTCGTGCTACTTAAGTAGCTTTATAAATTTCTCAAGATATTACTTGTTTCCGAGTCTTAACTGGTGAATCTTGTTTGAAAATAACCTAGCCTTATCCTTTTCTTATTCCCATAGAACAGAGTTGGTGATTACGATTATCTACTGTCTTCCGCTCGTGCTACTTACGTAGCTTTATAAATTTCTTAAGATATTACTTGTTTCCGAGTTTTAACTGGTGAATCTTGTTTGAAAATAACCTAGCTTTATCCTTTTCTTATTCCCATAGAACAGAGTTGGTGATTACGATTATCTACTTTTGGGTTTATTTCCATGTTATTTTGGAATCATTTGTGAAAATTTTGTGAAATTTGTATGTGTGTAATGTATCATGTATAAATTTAACTTTGCAGGTTAAAACTGGCCTATCTTGGTGAACAGACAGCTTTATCGTTTTCTCAAGTTGCTTCCAGAATCTATTTTGAACGACAAATAGCCTTATCATCTTCTCAATCCATTATCTGTTCCAAAGGTCTAATAGCTCTATCGGTTTCCCAAAATATCATTTGTTCCCAAGGCTTAAAATGGTCAATCTGGATTGATAGATAGCTTTATCGTTCTTTTTAATTAGTTATTTGTTCCCAAGTTCTAAACAGCTGGATCTGGTTTGATAAACAGTTTTATCATTTTCAAAATACATTATCTGTTCCCAAGATAATTTTTCCAGAAAGAGTGCCAAAAAACGCAAACTTTTGTTTCCTTATCAACTGTTTGTTCTTCACAACACATTTTTTCCTCAGGTCTAAACTGGCCTAGCTGGATGGACAAGTCTCACCACCAGGGAGTGTTCCCTAACAATGTTGACGCTGCCTCCGAGATGGTGGCCCTCATGGTGGGAGGTTTAAAGAACTACGCTGGCGGGCATCTGCCTCCCTTCTTCGAGGTCATCAACGAGCCGGAAGCCACCTGGCGAGTCTTTGACACTGCAACCATAATAGCCTACCATAAAGCTGTAGGTCAGAAGCTGAAGTCCAGATTTGGTGTCAAAGTTGGCGGACCGACCTACACTGGGCAAGTTGTCAAGGCTGACGATCAGAACTTTCGTTTGTGGAACAATGCAAAGGCCTTTTTGGACTTCTCTCTCGACCATCTTGATTTCTTTTCGTTCCATGCTTACAACTTTCTGAACGTTAACGGCAATAGCCACAGTTTTTCAGGAATCAACGAAGCACGACTTGTTGCTTACATGGACATGGTGGAGAATTATGCACATATTAAGAAAGGCAAGAACGTCCCAATCATCATAAGTGAGTACGGACGAAGTCAAGTTAGAGGCATAAGTGCTGATGCTCATTCAGATATAGTTGATTTCGGGACCATTTACCAGGGCATCGCTCACAGATTTACATACATCGGTAAGCGAGAGTTCCTCGACAGGGCCGTCTTATTTCTTCTATCTAATCAGCAATACCCGGGTCATAACAGTCTCAATTGGTCCCTGTTTACACAAAGTGGCCAGGCAACTCAATTAACGAAGGTCTACAAGTTCTGGCAGCACCTTACAGACCAGCACAAGTTCCTAAAGATAACCAGCCAATACAGTGGCTCAGAAAGGGTAGTGTCACCTCACGTCCTGGCTAATCCTACTAACAAGGAGCTTGTTGTCCTGCTCCACAACTATGGAACTCAGTGGCAGAACGTCCACCTCGACTTCCACAACGGATGGATGAATCCTACTTCCGGCCAGTCAACGTGTGTCTTCTATCAGAACGGGGAGGCAGTGATGCACACAAATGTCCAATTCGACACAACCAAGAACCATGGAAAGGTTGGACTCCCAGGAGAGGGAAGCTGTATGTACAGGTTCAACACCAACTACAACTTCAACAGTCTCCGGACAACCAACGAGAACACATACTATGGTAACCAAATGGTCATCCCGATAAATAACGGCCATGCACAGACCACTGTTCACTTACCGAGCTCGGGATATCACACAGCTCATATGAGGATAGGCGTCAGTCGTGGAAAGGGAAGCAACGCTAAACCAAAAAGTGTCACAGTAAATGGATACAAACTTCCATCCACGTATATGCTCTTCGACTCGCACAAAACCGAAGGCAATACTGTTTGGGAGATGTGGGAATTCTGGGTACCGGAAGGACAAATTAAATCAACCAACACAATCAGCATGAATTTCGACGGAAATGGTGGTCACGTGTCCTCCGTTGCACTGATTGTCGGGAAACTTCAAACATCTTGAGTTTCAATAAATATTGAAAGTTACTGACTTTTTTATATTTGGCTCTTGACTTTCTTTACGGAGTGTAAATACGTACGGCCTTCCTTGATTAGCGAGACTCCGTATATTTGATTAAAAGGACCGTCCTATATAAGGGTAAATTTTGTTGAAATGAAATTCAAGGGGACATTCCAGCTCATACAAACATGTCATTAAAACATGATTATAACAAGTTGGCACATGATGCTGAGGGTAACAGTTTTGTTGATTTAGATTTGACAAGTAGATAAATGATAGCGCACACTCGGTAACATAAAAGGATAATGAGAAGTGAAGCCATGACAGAAGATATCACTTGTTTAAGATCAAGATCTATAAGCTATATCTGCATCAGATATCGCAAAAATCGTTAGGTAGTGACCTCACATTGCTTCATCACCGTGGAAAACACTGATAACAATGCTGATGTTGTCACAATGCATACATTCACTTTTGTGGTCAGAGATTCATTCAGAAGGCACGAAATATTTCTAATGCTGTATACTAGATGCAGAACCTGCGCATATTTGAGCAAAGTCGATGGTAATGGGTGTCTGTTAAACTGCAGGTTCGTCAAAGGAATTAAGACCTTTGACAACAAAGATCTTATCACTTACTGTCTCACAGGGGTGAAGTACAAGAAGGTTAATGGATAACAATAGAGAGTCGCATAGCATCTCATATGGACTGTCTTAAAAATGTTTAAACTAAAAGTGTGTAAGACTTAGCCTCTGACCTCAAAGGTTTAAGTAAGTACACGCTTCAAACGCGAACTATTTTGATGAAGATAATTTCATAAAGTGAACTCTGAGCAATAAATGTTGTTCAGAAAATTAATGCATTGGTTATTCTTAACACTATATATGATATCTATATATCTATATATTATGATTTGTTTTTTTGACCTCGGTCCTTTGCAAAGCTTTTGTATCGCAATAACTTTTGTGTAGCATATGTTGACCCATTGACTATCTTCTCTGCAAGGTTTTATTGTTTTGAAGCATGATACTGGAAACTTTTATTTAGTTTGGCAAATATATTCAGTGGCTCTGTCTATCCTTCTTAAAATGTGTTGTCTGATTTGAACCAATCTCGCAATTTGACTGTATTCACTACAGGGTAGTATATGTAAACGTAGACGGTTATCCGACGTTTTGAAATTGATTTGATTCATATTTCCTGTCAAAATGCATTTCTAAATCATTCACTGAGCTCTTTACACCTTTTTTATAACCTATTTGATACTGATAATTCTCCATTGCCGTGGGAGATGAATTAACCTCGTTAAAGTTTGGTTTTCGGTTCTTATCAACTTTAAATATCAGCATTGCTCATTCAAATTAAAGCCTTCCACCCTTTCACCCTGTGCTTGCCGTACAGGCTGCTGCGACGGATCGTGTTAGTGAAATAAGAAATCGTATGAGAATTGCAACTCTTTGTCTAAGATAGAAACTGGTGAAATCTAAAGCGAATAAAGCGGCGAATAGCTGGCAAGTATTACAAACAGAAGGATGATGTCGCATAATGTTAGGATGACATAGCAGATAAGATAAGATTTTCTGTCAGATCTTCTTGTCTTGACGGTAACCGAAATTACCTAACCGGGCTATCTTGTTCTCCTTAAGCAAATTTTAAAAATTAAAAATAAACCTGACATGGCATTCATATGGTACTTTTTGTTCCAGTATCATTGTGAAGTTTAATTGCATCGAATTTTGATGTGAGACAGATATAACAGCAACATCTTAATTCATGATATACTATGGTCGACCAAGGATGTAGCACAGTTGGTAGAACGTCCACTCATCATTCAGGAGGCCGTGTTCGAATCCAAAAAGACGTTAAGATATAGGACTGTAATGCTCCTATGCCCATGACGAAATGAATTAAACTTCTAATATAAGTAACGTCATGAGAAATAATGCATGTGTGCATTGTGATAGTAAGGAATTCGATTTTAACAGATCTACTTTAGAAGGACTTTAAAAAGGCATCCGAGAAGTCAACTGAAATCAAACCGTGTTTGACTGTGCATAGTAAAATAAAGGTCATTGCCGCCATTGAGATTAAATGTTCAATTGACTATGGAAAATAGTAGGAGTGACGATCTGGTTTAAGTTTGATTAACGCTCAGAGAAGCCTTCCCGGATGTCCAGGCTCAACCCAACCCTAAACGTCTAAGTGTATACAGGTGTTGACATACTATCTTTTTTACATGTAAGATGACCAAGCATCTATCCACTGAGTTCCGCCTATCATCAAATTAATCATTAACCATTCCCCTCTAATTATCGAGAAAATCTTCTTGCACATAAAAATATGCATGTTTTCAACTCCATTAAAGACCTTTGAGGTAATCGAATAAGGGTAAAATGGGAAACTTTAACTTAAAACGATATAAAAGCAAAGAAAAATTAAGAAGATTTAAAGAAACTGTGTTCCTTTCTTATATTCATCGAAATGTTCACTGTTGAATAAATTTATTCAAAATATTAATTATTGGGATGGTATAATATCTTATTACTGAAACCTATCCCGTAGTTGTACAAATACTAGCAAAGTGTAAACAGAAAACTTTGTGCTGCCAATGAGTGTGAACACCTTCAACAATTCGAATTCGGAAAATAGCTTAAACCAACTTTTGTTGTTGTTGTATGACTCTTTCTTGATTAAAACTGATTGTTATGCAATAAATAGAATTATTTCTTTGTTTTATATACCTATATTTGCGTAAAAAATTGTGCTGCGGTGACTTCAGTTTATGTCTGCTGGACCGGGTAGATCAGTTGAATGTTTTACTGGGTTCATGACTTCACATCACTAATTAATGGCACGTCACTGTACATAAAAGCGTAGGTGAATTCAAATCAGCTGAATGAAACAATGCTCTACTTACTTACAGTACTTTATCTCGAAAAATTATCCGAGAAACAATAAGTGCGCATGATAAACTATTCAAAATGACCCAATGTAAATGGGAGCTCTCTCTCTCTCATAACATTATCGCAAAAACAGTATGTCGTAAATATGTCAAGGTAAATGTCTGGCCAAGATAGTCAAACCTCTTCCTACACTTGAATCGTGTCAGAACAATTTTTTTAAAAGAATTGCTCCCTATAGATATACAGAGATGGAAATTTGTCATTTGTGCAGCACTGCTTTTAATAACCACTTAAACGATAAGAACACCACAAACATACCATAGATATTACTTAACACAGAACAGCAGAATTTTAGAGGCTGTTGAGGTAAAGGTATGGATCTAGAAATCTTTATTTGCTAATACTGCGTCATATCTCGGGTTTATCCATATGCATTAAAGCTGTCTTATTCTCGCAATTCTGTGAATAACGCAATTCTGTTTCAATCTAAATTAACTTTTACTTTATTATACCTTTGTGAAAGGATTTTAAAGACACCGCCGTGGACAAACTTCAAGACGGACACAACAGTGACCATCTACAATGAGTTTCTGGCCCAGGGTGGGCGAGCACACTACGAGTCTGACAGATGAAACAAACACAACGGTCTGACCCGCTCCAACCTCATCGCTCCCTGCAAGTCCATTGGCACCGAGACTGGCAGATGGATGAACCGGGACTTGAATGATCATCTTTTCGAAAACGTGAGTAGTATATATTTAATCTGATTGATAAACTATGTCGACATCCACTTGAGTGCCTACGTGATAATTCCGATGACGTGCCCCAGAAGCTCGAGTATTTATATCTGCATTAAAAGAAACACAAACACATTAATACACAGGTTATATTGAGAAGTTTGAATTAAGTTTGAATGTACAAGTGGTTAGAAAAATACAACCATTCCATTCCTTCCAAAATATTATTGTTTTATGATTCAGCAAAAAAACGGGTTTGACCTTTTTTTTCATAAGCATTTGGAGACATTGTCGAAAGAAAAACGTCATTTCGATTATGCCTTATGTAAAATTTTTATAAGAGAGAGTAATCGTATAAGTATGTGGTACTGAAAACCGGACATAGACAGTCATTGATATATATCAAGTCCTTAACTTTTGTTTTTGGAGGTTAACATGTAAACGTATCATAGAAATTCGTTTCCGGAGCAGAACTCAAAATCTCTAGTATTTAGCAGAATGACTTGGAACGTGGATGAATCAACATGTCTAAATGTACCTTTTGTACAATACTTTTCGGTTTCGATGGAACTTTATAATTTTGTTTTGGATGCAGAACTGTAAATGCTGTAGAACCTATCTTAATGAAACTAGGTATGTAGATCAATCAACATGTGTAGATGTGCCTTATGTGGTTTTTAACCTCTAGAATTTTATTTTTTTTGCTGCTCTAATGCAAAACAAAGGTCATTAAAAATTACAATGTGTAACAATAATCTCGTCAAGGTTGCATTTTTCACCAATCGTATGTGTAGGTAATTCAACAGGGAAGAAGAATGAGGCTTAATCATAGTTATAGATCTGTATTGTTCACAGTTTCCCCCATTGTGTGGAATATAGGGGACGCTGTTTACTTGTTGTAACTGAGTTGTCTGCATCAACATCTGGGAGGTACACAAAGTGCTTTGTATAAATTACTTTTAATTGAATTGAATCCATGTTGCAGTGGCCCCAGGACCCTAATCACCATGGTTACCCAGACCCAAAGTATTTGTGGGACAAGAGCCGGTCACATGACATCTATAATTATTATATGGAAAACATACACGGCTACGGACACGACATCAACATGGTCTGGGTAACAAAGAGTAAGTGAGATATAGAGTATACTTAACGATTTGCATTCTCTCCCCACAGAGTTAGGTCAATCATAAATTTCTATACAAGCTCTGTCTTAATACGAAGGTTTCTTGATCTCGAAATGTAGGACGCTGATTGGATGCAAACAAATTTAGTTGTGCAATCAACGACGCTGTTTCAAAAGTTATCATTCAAATTGTCTATGTTATTTCCGGAAGCTTTCCAAAAGCTTAACTTCCTTCGAATATACACCTGGCACTTTGAGTCGCCTTTACAGAAACATACGCCTAATTTTTCGACTGCATCATTGTACAGGCCTGTGTGACAACAAATATGTTGTTCATTCATTCGGTGTTTCCATTGGCTGAAATATTGCCAGGTAGTTTAAGTTGCAATACTGCGCCGTTAGGGCAAACTGCCTGAAGGCCGAGAAACCTTCGTAGACAGAGAAATTTATGACGGAGTTATCTCTGTTGGCAGAGAATGAACGATTTGCAATGGGTTACTGATTTTATCCAAAGAGTAAATTATTTCGTACAAAATCATTTGCTCTAGCGGTAATAAGCTAGTTTCATATTGCCATTAAAGAAATAACATTGAACTTCCAAAGACGAGTTGTATTCACAGTTCTGTTATAGTTTTGCAGGGAAACAAAACGAAAAGATCTATCCTGTTCTAGAAATGTTTTATATGAAATCATACCTATTTGAAATCTCATTTAAACTTTCGATTAGAAATCAAAGTTTTGAGATTTAAATGCTCAGTTGTAGTTTCTATTGGACAACAATTAAGAGTGTTTCAGTTTTTATGTTTTAAATATATTTTCTAAGGAAGCAATTATGCGAAATAGAACACTCCAGACCAGTGACTAATCTTTAGCAAATTTATATGCACACCATTGGTGATTCTTTTTCATTAATGAAGTGAAATGAAACCAATGCAATAAGTAATGCAAATAATCTATATTGAGACCCTGCGAACCCGGTTTGGACAATTCGGTGGCTAAACATGTCGGTCTAGGGAAGATTTGTTTTTCCCCCGTTCTTTTCCTAAAACATCTTTCACAGACGGCTGGATATATAGCAGAGACTACTGATTAAATGCAAATATGCGCATTACTAATATCAATTAAAAAAACAATACCTTGCAATGGGTTACTTTTATTTTCGTTTTGGTTAGATCACTTTAATCATCATTGCACGTGCTCCTGCCCCTGTGACTTCTTTACATTTTTGGTTCACCATGTCTTATCCTCTCCGGAATGAAAGGCAAGGCTACAGATTACAAATATCAATTTTTTCTGAACTTAATTCTTATCCCAAATGTCTGAACTGGTCCATCTTTTTGTACATTATACGTGGATGGACAAATAGCTTTATCCTTTCCTCACTTTATCATTTATCTCCCTTTGTTTGAACTGGCAAATCTTGACGGACAAATAGCTTTATCCTTTTCTCAATATATTTTATGTTTCTCAGGTCTTAATTGGTGGATCTAAACATTTTCTTTTCTGTTTCTTTTCATAGGTCAAATCAGGCCCAACTTCATTAACAAATAGCTCCTCAATACATTATATGTTTCCAGGGTTTAAACTTATTTGTTCCCAAGATAAACTTTTTCCAGATAGATGGACAAAATCTGAGACTATAGATTCCTTATTCCTTCTTCTTCACAACACATTTTTTCGCAGGTCTAAACTGGCCTAGCTGGATGGACAAGTCTCACCACCAGGGAGTATTCCCAAACAATGTTGATGCTGCTTCTGAGATGGTTGCCCTCATGGTGGGAGGGTTAAAGAACTACGCTGGCGGGCACCTGCCTCCCTTCTTCGAGGTCATCAATGAGCCAGAAGCCACCTGGCGTGTATTTGACACCGCAACCATAATAGCCTACCATAAAGCTGTAGGCCAGAAGCTGAAGTCAAGATTTGGTGTCAAAGTCGGCGGACCGACCTATACTGGGCAAATTGTCATTGCTGACGATCAGAACTTTCGTTTGTGGAACTTGGCAAAGGCCTTTTTGGACTTTTCCCTCGACCATCTTGATTTCTTTTCGTTCCATGCTTACAACTTTCTGAACGTCAACGGCAATAGTCACAGTTTTTCAGGAATCAACGAAGCACGACTTGTCGCTTACATGGACATGGTGGAGAATTATTCACATATAAAGAAAGGCAAGAACGTCCCAATCATCATAAGCGAGTACGGACGAAGTCAAGTAAGAGGCATAAGTGCTGATGCACACTCAGATATAGTTGACTTCGGGACCATTTACCAGGGCATCGCTCACAGATTTACATACATCGGTAAGCGAGAGTTCCTCGACAGGGCCGTCTTATTTCTTCTATCTAATCAGCAATACCCAGGTCATAACAGTCTCAATTGGTCCCTGTTTACACAAAGTGGCCAGGCAACTCAATTAACGAAGGTCTACAAGTTCTGGCAGCACCTTACAGACCAGCACAAGTTCCTAAAGATCACCAGTCAGTACAGCGGTTCAGAAAGGGTAGTGTCACCTCACGTCCTGGCAAATCCTACTAACAAGGAGCTTGTTGTCCTGCTCCACAACTATGGAACTCAGTGGCAGAACGTCCACCTCGACTTCCACAACGGATGGATGAATCCTACTTCCGGCCAGTCAACGTGTGTCTTCTATCAGAACGGGGAGGCAGTGATGCACACAAATGTCCACTTCGACACGACCAAGAGCCATGGAAAGGTTGGACTCCCAGGAGAGGGAAGCTGTATGTACAGGTTCAACACCAACTACAACTTCAACAGTCTCCGAACAAACAACGAGAACACATACTATGGTAACCAAATGGTCATCCCGATAAGTAACGGCCACGCACAGACCACTGTTCACTTACCGAGCTCGGGATATCACACAGCTCATATGAGGATAGGCGTCAGTCGTGGAAAGGGAAGCAACGCTAAACCAAAAAGTGTCACAGTAAATGGATACAAACTTCCATCCACGTATATGCTCTTCGACTCGCACAAAACCGAAGGCAATACTGTTTGGCAGATGTGGGAATTCTGGGTACCGGAAGGACAACTGAAATCAACCAACACAATCAGCATGAATTTTGATGGAAATGGTGGTCACGTGTCCTCCGTTGCATTGATTGTCGGGAAACTTCAATAATCTTGAGTTTCAATAAATATTCAAAGTTATTGATTTTTTATATTTAACCCTTGACATTCTTTACGATGTACAATTACGTACGGCCTTACTTGATTAGCGAGAATCCGTATATTTGATTAAAAGGACAGTCCTATATAAGGGTAAATTATGTGTGAATGAATTTAAAGGGGACATTCCAGCTCATACAGTCATGTCATTAAAACATGATTATAACAAGTTGGCACATGTTGCTGAGGGTAGCAGTTTTGTTGATTTAGATTTGACAAGTAGACAAATGATAACGCACACTCGGTAACATAAAAGAATAATGAAAAGTGAAGCCATGACAGTAGATATCACTTGTTTAAGATCAAGATCTATAAGCTATATCTGCATTAGAAATCGCAACAATCGTTGGGTAACAATGCTTCATCACAATGGAAAACACTGATAACAATGCTGATGTCGTCACAATGCATAATTTCACTTCTGTGGTCAGAGATTCATTCAGAAGACACGAAATATTTCTAATGCTGATTAGATGCAGAACCTGCGTTTTAGCAAAGTCGATATGCCTGGTAACAAGATGGTTACATCATTGTCCGTCAGTGAATATTGGATAAAATTTGAGGTGATTTTACATTTTATTTAAATTTTATGTAATTTTTTCTAGAAGAATAGTTCACTTGGATGTGACATATTTCCACAAATATACAAAGCATCTAAACCGATATTTGAAGACGATGAACTTAACGAAATGTCTTGTGAGGTTTTGTAAAATTTATGGTTAGCTAATCCTGTCTCATCCACTCTCGCTACATTTATATTAGAGAGCGTGTGGCGGGAATGTTTTAAGTTATTTTGATCGTACATAAGCGTTTATATTGTTTCATTGTAGTAAAACAGTCAACTCCAAGAAGTGAAGACTTCCTTTATTGAATAATTATAAGTTTGTTGTAAAATCCTTTGAACAAGAAGTTTCTATAAGTTAAAGGAATCAGATTTCTTACTATGCTAAAATCTAATCAGCAATACCCGGGTCATAACAGTCTCAATTGGTCCCTGTTTACACAAAGTAGCCAGGCAACTCAATTAACAAGTTTTTATTGTTTTGAAGCATGATACTGGAGATCTTTATTTAGTTTGGCAAATATATTCAGTGGCTCTGTCTATCCTTCTTAAAATGTGTTGTCTGATTTGAACCAATCTACAGGGTAGTATATGTACACGTAGACGGTTATCCGACGTTTTGAAATTGATTTGATTCATATTTCCTGTCAAAATGCATTTCTAAATCATTCACTGAGCCCTTATACACTTTTTTTTATAACCTATTTAATACTAATAATTCTCCATTGCCGTGGGAGATGATTTAACCTCGTTATGGTTTGGTTTTCGGTTGGTTTCAACTTTAAATATCAGCATTGCTCATTCAAATTAAAGCCTTCAACTCTTTCAGTAATGTTTGAATAAGCTTGTAAGGGTAGAGGTTTGTCCATGGACTGTATAAATGATTGCAACTGACATTTCTATGTGTTGTGTCTTCTTTTGTTTTCAAAGTGAGCTGCTTAAATGAGCTTCTTGATAAATGTTTGTTATTTGATAAGATAACTGTTCTTTGTAAAATATTCGTTTTACAGAACAGAGATCTGGGTTAATTCAACAAGTTTATTGACTAGGTTATCATAGGAGGGTCCACTGTCCGGTTTTCGACAACAAATATACTAACACATCACAGGATACAATGTCACATAGGACAGCAGAGTTCCCAGTGTCACATATGTTCATCATCTTAGTTGAAGCATTTTTGGCTACGATGTTGTATTGTGTGGACAAGTAACCTGATCACAACATATGATATCCTGTGTAATTCTTAATAAATAGGAGCATTACTAGTCACCCAGTGGTTGACGATGTTTATCTTCCAACGCATGGCCTCTACTTCCGGCAGCCCCAATGACTTACTAAGATAGATCTTGCCGCATTTCTCTAACTTTTCTGTGCTTGCCGTACAGGCTGCTGCGACGGATCGTGATAGTGAAATAAGAAATCGTATGAGAATTGCAACTCTTTGTCTAAGATAGAAACTGGTGAAATCTAAAGCGAATAAAGCGGCGAAAAGCTGGCAAGTATTACAAACAGAAGGATGATGTCGCATAATGTTAGGATGACATAGCAGATAAGATAAGATTTTCTGTCAGATCTTCTTGTCTTAACGGTAAGCGAAATTACCTAACCGGGCTATCTTGTTCTCCTTAAGCAAATTTTAAAAATTAAAAATAAACCTGACATGGCATTCATATGGTACTTTTTGTTCCAGTATCATTGTGAAGTTTAATTGCATCGAATTTTGATGTGAGACAGATATAACAGCAACATCGATCTTAATTCATGATATACTATGGTCGACCAAGGATGTAGCACAGTTGGTAGAACGTCCACTCATCATTCAGGAGGCCGTGTTCGAATCCAAAAAGACGTTAAGAGATAGGACTATGATGCTCCTATGCCCATGACGAAATAAATTAAACTTCTAATATAAGTAAAGTTCATGAAAAATAATGCACGTGTGCATTGTGATAGTAAGGAATTCGATTTTAACAGATCTACTTTAGAAGGACTTTAAAAAGGCACCCGAGAAGTCAACTGAAATCAAACCGTGTTTGACAGTGCATAGTAAAATAAAGGTCATTGCCGCCATTGAGATTAAATGTTCAATTGACTATGGAAAATAGTAGGAGTGACGACCTGGTTTAAGTTTGATTAACGCTCAGAGAAGCCTTCCCGGATGTCCAGGCTCAACCCAACCCTAAACGTCTAAGTGTATACAGGTGTTAACAAACTATCTTTTTTACATGTAAGATGACCAAGCATCTATCCACTGAGTTCCGCCTATCATCAAATTAATCATTAACCAGTCCCCTCTAATTATCGAGAAAATCTTCTTGCACATAAAAATATGCATGTTTTCAATTCCATTAAAGACCTTTGAGGTAATCAAATAAGGGTAAAATGGGAAACTTTAACTTAAAACGATATATAAGCAAAGAAAAATTAAGAAGATTTAAAATAACTGTGTTCCTTTCTTATATTCATCGAAATGTTCACTGTTGAATAAAATTTATTCAAAATATTATTTATTTGGATGGTATAATATCTTATTACTGAAACCAATCCCAAGGTTGTACAAATACGTGCAAAGTGTAAACAGAAAACTTTGTGCTGCTTCGAATTCAGAAAATAGATTAAACCAACTTTTGTTGTTGTTGTATGACTCTTTCTAGATTAAAACTGATTGTTATGCAATAAATAGAATTCTTCTTTATTTCATATAACTATATTTGCGTAAAAAATCGTGCTGCGGTGACTTCAGTTTATGTCTGCTGGAGCAGGTAGATCAGTTGAATGTTTTACTGGGTTCATGACTTCACATCACTAATTAATCACTGTACATAAAAGCGTAGGTGAATTCAAACAGTATTATCAGCTGAATGAAACAATGCTCTACTTACTTACAGTACTTTATCTTGAAAAATTATCCGAGAAACAATAAGTGCGCATGATAAACTATTCAAAATGACCCAATGAAAATGGGAGCTCTCTCTCTCTCGTAACATTATCGCAAACACAGTATGTCCTAAATATGTCAAGGTTAATGTCTGGCCAAGATAGCCAAACCTCTTCCTACACTTGAATCGTGTCAGAACAATTGTTTTAAAGAATTGCTCCCTATAGATATACAGAGATGGAAATTTGTCATTTGCGCAGCACTGCTTTTAATAACCACTTACACGATAAGAAAACCACAAACATACCATAGATATATTGTAAGGAACAACAACTTAACACAGAACAGCAGAATTTTAGAGGCTGTTGAGGTAAAGGTATGGATCTAGAAATCTTGATTTGCTAATACTGCGTCATATCTCGGGTTTATCCATATGCATTAAAGCTGTCTTATTCTCGCAATTCTGTGAATAACGCAATTCTGTTTCAATCTAAATTAACTTTTACTTTATTACCCCTTTGTGAAAGGATTTTTAGGACACTGCCGTGGACAAACTCCAAGACGTCAAAGATGCTGGTCTTGTATTGCTTGGTGCTGTGCGTCTCGGGCATCTTGTCGGACACAACAGTGACCATCTACAACGAGTTTCTGGCCCAGGGTGGGCGAGCACACTACGAGTCTGACAGATGGAACAAACACAACGGTCTGACCCGCTCCAACCTCATCGCTCCCTGCAAGTCTATTGGCACCGAGACTGGCAGATGGATGAACCGGGACTTGAATGATCATCTTTTCGAAAACGTGAGTAGTATATATTTAATCTGATTGACAAACTATGTCGACATCCACTTGAGTGCCTACGTGATAATTTCGATGACGTGCCCAAGAAGCTCGAGTATTTATGTCTGCATTAAAAGAAAAACAAACACATAGGTGATATTGAGAATTTTGAATTTAGTTTGAATGTAAAAGTGGTTAGAAAAATACAACCATTCCATTCCTTCCAAATTATTATTGTTTTATGATTCAGCGCAAAAATGGGTTAAGTTTGACCTTCTTGTTTTTTTCATAAGCATTTGGAGACATTTTCGAAAGAAAAACGTCATTTCGAATATGCCTTACGTAACATTCACTTGAGAGTAATAGTATAAGCATGTGGTCCTGAAAACCGGACATAGACAGTCATTGATATATATCAAGTCACTAAACTTTTGTTATTGGAGGTTTACATGTAAACGTATCATAGAAATTAGTTTCCGGAGCAGAACTCAAAATCTCTAGGATTTAGCAGAATGACTTGGAACGTGGATGAATCAACATGTCTAAACGTACCTTTTGTACAATACTTTTCGGTTTCGATGGAACTTTGAAATTTTGTTTTGGATGCAGAACTGTAAATGCTGTGGAACATATCTTAATGAAACTAGGTATGTATATCAATCAACATGTGTAGATGTGCCTTATGTGGTTTTTAACCTCTAGAATTTTATTTTTTGCTGCTCTAATGCAAAACAAAGGTCATTGAAAATTACAACGTGTAACAATAATCTCGTTAAGGTTGCATTTTTCACCATTAATATGTATTGGTTATTTTTAACAGGGAAGTAGAATGAGGCTTAATCATAGTTATAGATCTATATTGTTCACAGTTATCCCCATTGCGTGGAATATAGGGGACGCTGTTTACTTGTTGTAACTGAGTTGTCTGCATCAACATCTGGGATGTACACAACGTGCTTTGTATAAATTACTTTTAACTGAATTGAATCCATGTTGCAGTGGCCCCAGGACCCTAATCACCATGGTTACCCAGACCCAAAGTATTTGTGGGACAAGAGCCGGTCACATGACATCTATAATTATTATATGGAAAACATACACGGCTACGGACATGACATCAACATGGTCTGGGTAACAAAGAGTAAGTGAGATATACAGTATACTTAACGATTTGCATTCTCTCCCCACACAGTTAGGTCAATCATAAATTTCTATACAAGCTCTGTCTTAATACAAAGGTTTCTTGATCTCGAAATGTAGAACGCTGATTGGATGCAATCAAATTTAGTTCTTCGAATATGCACCTTGCACTTTGAGTCGCCTTTACAGAAACATACGCCTAATTTTTCGACTACATCATTGTATAGGCCTGTGTTTCCATTGGCTGAAATATTGCCAGGTAGTTTAAGTTGCAATATTGCGCCGTTAGGGCAAACTGCCTGAAGGCCGAGAAACCTTCGTAGACAGAGAAATTTATGACGGAGCTATCTCTGTTGGCAGAGAATGAACGATTTGCTATGGGTTACTGATTTTATCCAAAGAGTAAATTATTTCCTACAAAATCATTTGCTCTAGCGGTAATATGCTAGTTTCATATTGCCATTAAAAAATAACATTGAACTTCCAAAGACGAGTTGTATTCACAGTTCTGTTATAGTTTCGCAGGGAAACAAAACGAAAAGATCTATCCTGTTCTAGAAATGTTTTATATGAAATCATACCTATTTGAAATCTCATTCAAACTTTCAATTAGAAATCAAAGTTTTGAGATTTTAATGCTCAGTTGTAGTTTCTATTGGACAACAATTAAGAGTGTTTCAGTTTTTATGTTTCAAATGTAGTTTCAAAGGAAGTAAATATGCGAAATAGAACACTCCAGACCAGTGACTAATCTTTAGCAAATTTATATGCACACCATTGGTGATTCTTTTTCATTAATGAAGTGAAATGAAACCAATGCAATAAGTAATGCAAATAATCTATATTGGAGACCCTGCGAACCCCTTTTAGACAATTCGGTGACTAAACATGTTGGTCCAGGGAAGATTTGTTTTTTCCCTGTTCTTTTCCTAAAACATCTTTCAAAGACGGCTGGATGCGCATTACTAATATTAAATAAAAAAAACAATACCTTGCAATGGGTTACTTTTATTTTCGTTTTCGTTAGATCACTTTAATCATCATTGCACGTGCTCCTGCCCCTATGAATTCTTTACATTTTTGGTTCACCATGTCTTATCCTCTCCGGAATGAAAGGCAAGGCTACAGATTACAAATATCAATTTTTTTCTGAACTTAATTCTTATCCCAAATGTCTGAACTGGTCCATCTGTTTATACATTATAATTTTACATGGATGGACAAATAGCTTTATCCTTTCCTCACTTTATCATTTATCTCCCTTGGTCTGAACTGGCAAATCTTGACGGACAAATAGCTTTATCCTTTTCTCAATATATTTTATGTTTCTCAGGTCTTAATTGGTGGATCTAAACATATCCTTTTCTGTTTCTTTTCATAGGTCAAATCAGGCCCAACTTGATTAACAAATAGCTTTATCTTTTTTTATATAGCTTCTCAATACATTATATGTTTCCAGGGTTTAAACTTATTTGTTCCCAAGATAAACATTTTCCAGATAGATGGACACAATCTGAGACTATAGATTCCTTATTCCTTCTTCTTCACAACACATTTTTTCCAAGGTCTAAACTGGCCCAGCTGGATGGACAAGTCTCACCACCAGGGAGTATTCCCAAACAATGTTGATGCTGCTTCTGAGATGGTTGCCCTCATGGTGGGAGGGTTAAAGAACTACGCTGGCGGGCACCTGCCTCCCTTCTTCGAGGTCATCAATGAGCCGGAAGCCACCTGGCGAGTCTTTGACACTGCAACCATAATAGCCTACCATAAAGCTGTAGGTCAGAAGCTGAAGTCAAGATTTGGTGTCAAAGTCGGCGGACCGACCTATACTGGGCAAATTGTCATTGCTGACGATCAGAACTTTCGTTTGTGGAACTTGGCAAAGGCCTTTTTGGACTTTTCCCTCGACCATCTTGATTTCTTTTCATTCCATGCTTACAACTTTCTGAACGTCAACGGCAATAGTCACAGTTTTTCAGGAAGCAACGAAGCACGACTTGTTGCTTATATGGACATGGTAGAGAATTATTCACATATAAAGAAAGGCAAGAACGTCCCAATCATCATAAGCGAGTACGGACGAAGTCAAGTAAGAGGCATAAGTGCTGATGCACACTCAGATATAGTTGACTTTGGGACCATTTACCAGGGCATCGCTCACAGATTTACATACATCGGTAAGCGAGAGTTCCTCGACAGGGCCATCTTATTTCTTCTTTCTAATCAGCAATACCCAGGTCATAACAGTCTCAATTGGTCCTTGTTTACACAAAGTGGCCAGGCAACTCAATTAACGAAGGTCTACAAGTTCTGGCAGCACCTTACATATCAACACAAGTTCCTAAAGATCACCAGTCAGTACAGCGGTTCAGAAAGGGTAGTGTCACCTCACGTCCTGGCTAATCCTACTAACAAGGAGCTTGTTGTCCTGCTCCACAACTATGGAACTCAGTGGCAGAATGTCCACCTCGACTTCCACAACGGATGGATGAATCCTACTTCCGGCCAGTCAACGTGTGTCTTCTATCAGAACGGGGAGGCAGTGATGCACACAAATGTCCACTTCGACACGACCAAGAACCATGGAAAGGTTGGACTCCCAGGAGAGGGTAGCTGTATGTACAGGTTCAACACCAACTACAACTTCAACAGTCTCCGAACAAACAACGAGAACACATACTATGGTAACCAAATGGTCATTCCGATAAATAACGGACATGCACAGACCACTGTTCACTTACCGAGCTCGGGATATCACACAGTTCATATGAGGATAGGCGTCAGTCGTGGAAAGGGAAGCAACGCTAAACCAAAAAGTGTCACAGTAAATGGATACAAACTTCCATCCACGTATATGCTCTTCGACTCGCACAAAACCGAAGGCAATACTGTTTGGCAGATGTGGGAATTCTGGGTACCGGAAGGACAACTTAAATCAACCAACACAATCAGCATGAATTTCGACGGAAATGGTGGTCACGTGTCCTCCGTTGCACTGATTGTCGGGAAGCTTCAATAATCTTGAGTTTCAATAAATATTCAAAGGTATTGTTTTTTTTTATGTTTTGCTCTTGACATTGCTTAAGACGTATTCTATTTATACCCTTGATCAGCGAGAATCCACATATTTGCTTAAAGTGGAACTTAGCGTTTTCTTAGGGTCGTATCAGCCAAAGTTATCAGTGGCGTTATTTCATGGCAGAATTATTAATTATTTAAAAGATATGTAATCTAACCAGTGTGTTCGGCTGCTGCACATATATGAGACTGTTGTCCGCTTTCCATTATAGCAAGTAATGTCGTGATATTTGGCACTTACCGAGGAAGAATGCAAAACGAGTGATATAAGGTTTAAAACCGTTTATGCATATTAATTACTTTTCAAAATTAAAAGCATTGGTGGCTCAAAACAGTTTTCCCTGAGAAGCCATTTATTAGAGGGAATGACAAATGAATTAATTAATATGTAAATTAACCATGCATTCGTGACAAGCATGCACATGCATGCAACTAGCTATAGCCTCATGGGCAACTGCTAGGTGAATAGAAAACAGCTCTCAAGAAATTGACATATTATTCATTGCTATAAATGTGATAAATTTACAAATGCTCATATACTGATGTTATTGTCAATCAATGTGTGTATCCATATAGATATAAACAAGTACACACATACACATACATATTTATATATATCTATCTATCTATCTATATATATATAAAGATAGATACAGATATTTATATATACATGCGATCCTCAATCTATATACCGTTTGTATACTCAGCTAGATACGAAATACACAATAATCAGTGTTGACACGTTTCATAGTGATGATAGATTATTTTGTAATGAAATATATTGTATATCGTTCCTCCAAAAACGCAACCGAGTAGGCATCACATATAAGGTTGCTCGTTTCTTAATTTTAGAGTCCTTACTGATGAATAAACTATTTCCCAAATACGATAAATAGTGCAAATCATAGAGGTTGGAATTGCTGTTTTGGCCCTATAAAAATTAAAAAATAGAAAGTTTAATTTTAACACTCTTATATTGTTTGTATATGTTGAGATTAACATATATTTCGAATTTCAAATTAGCGAAATCGGTGAAGAAATACGGAATTTAGAAATATTCTCGAGCTATTAGAACCCTAATCCTATTGTATCTAATGGCTCCACATTTTTCTAAAAAAAAATATTCCCTCACCTACTTCGCTCTATTTGAAACATATGTTTAGCTCAACATATGAAAACGAAATATAAGTGCAAAATTATAATTATAATTTTCACTTTTTTATTAGGTCAAATATCCTTGGTGCACATCATATTATCCTGCTTGGTGATTGTGTATATAAATTGAACCCTTTATACAGTCTAGATCTGCAATTATTCATCAAGATATACACATTACTGATAACCACAGCTAATAGAGCAATTACATACCAATTAAACGGTAGTTAAAAAAGTGTTACATTAGCTGATATTTCTGGAACTTATATTTAGTTACTAAATCATGGTACAAATCATTTCAAGATGTCAATAACTAAATTGTTATGATGCATTGGCCATATGTTTAATTTTCTATGATGCCCCATTAAACTTCTTTTTAACTTTGACTTATTTTATTATTATTTAATGACTTATCATATTGAATTTTCCATGTTCCTATATTTGTATATATCATAATTCAAGAATATATATACGAGCGTACATTGTTTGATTTTGTCCCTAGCCCCTTTTTTTAACACACAGGAGCCCTTACACATGTTCCACGTTTACTTCGTTACACAGCAGACCAGAGGAGCTCTTACACATGTCCCACGTTTACTTCGTTACACAGTAGACCAGAGGAGCTCTTAAACATGTCCCACGTTTACTTCGTTACACAGCAGACCAGAGGAGCTCTTACACATGTCCCACGTTTACTTCGTTACACAGTAGACCAGAGGAGCTCTTACACATGTCCCACGTTTACTTCGTTACACAGAAGACCAGAGGAGCTCTTAAACATGTCCCACGTTTACTTCGTTACACAGTAGACCAGAGGAGCTCTTAAACATGTCCCACGTTTACTTCGTTACACAGTAGACCAGAGGAGCTCTTAAACATGTCCCACGTTTACTTCGTTACACAGTAGACCAGAGGAGCTCTTAAACATGTCCCACGTTTACTTCGTTACACAGCAGACCAGAGGAGCTCTTACACATGTCCCACGTTTACTTCGTTACAAAGTAGACCAGAGGAGCTCTTAAACATGTCCCACGTTTACTTCGTTACACAGAAGACCAGAGGAGCTCTTAAACATGTCCCACGTTTACTTCGTTACACAGCAGACCAGAGGAGACTTGAGAGAGTCTGTAAGTACAAGGACAAGGACAGCAATAATCAATGATTAGCCCGGTTCTTGAAGGTACTCGGCACACAAGTAGTAGAAGAGAATAAACTATCTCAGATTTCTCCATTACATGACTTTGATTACAGCAGATAAGTACAGTAGGTTAAGAGCGACACATGACTTTCATTAAAAAACGTGCTGCGGTGTCTCTTATATCACCGATCAGTAATGATCATATCAGCACTTCAGCACTTCACACCAGCAATTTATTAATGACACAGCTCTAGTTAATGGCACGTCATTGTGTATAAAAGCGTAAGGGAAATACAAACAGTAGGAGTGAGTGAGTGAGTGAGTTGGGGTTAAACGCCGCTTTCAAGATTATTTCACTTATATCGCGGCTGCTAGTATTATTGCAGGGAGAAAGCCCTCAACACCATTGTTGCTATGCATTGCGGTGAAACCTGCGAGCATCGGCTGGAACTAGCGAACCATGGGTGGTAATGCACTGAAACTCATTGTAGCATTGCACCCAAACCTGACTGCGTGTAGGTCAGTTCTCTACTGCAAACAAAGTTACCGACCCCCTGGCGGGATTCGAACCACGGACCTCTTGATCCGAAGCCGAACGCGCTAACCACTGCGCTATACCGCCCCTCAAACAGTATGAACAGCTGAAAGAAACAATAAGTGTAAATGATTAACTATCCAAAAATAATACAATGAAAATTGAAGGGATACTTTTTGTCGACTATTTCACACCCGAAAGATTTTGTAAGGAACAACATCTAAATACAGAACTGCGAGATTCTAGAGGTTATTGAGGTAAAGGCCTGGATCTAGACTACTCGGTTTGTTAATATGGCTGTATATCTCGGGTTTATACATATGCATTAAAGCTGTATTAATCTCGCAATTCTGTGAATAACGCAGTTCAATTCCAATATAAAATATCGTTATTACCCCTTTGTGAAAGGATTTTAAAGACACCGCCGTGGACAAACTCCAAGACGACAAAGATGCTGGTCTTGTATTACTTGGTGCTGTGCGTCTCGGGCATCTTGTCGGACACAACAGTGACCATCTACAACGAGTTTCTGGCCCAGGGCGGGAGAGCACACTACGAGTCTGACAGATGGAACAAACACAACGGTCTGACCCACCTAAACCTCATCGCTCCATGTAGGTCTATTGGCACCGAGACTGGAAGGTGGTTGAACCGGGACTTGAGTCTTTTCGAAAACGTAAGTTATATATATATTTAGGTCGAATGGCAAACGTATGTCGACATTCACTCGAGGGCCTACGTGATACTTTCGATGGCTTGCCCCAGAGGCTTAAGTATTGATATATACATTAAAAGAAAAGGAAACGGATAGGTGATTTGGAGAAGTTTGAACTCATGTAAAAGTGGTTAAAACAATACAACCATTACATTATTTCCAAAGATATGTTGTTTTATGATTCAGTGCAAACACGGGTACAGTTTGACCTCGTTTGGTTAATAAGCATTTGGAGGCATTTTAGAAAAAACCCCACGTCATTTGGAAAACGCTTGATGTCAAATTCACTTGAGAGTTATCATATCAACATGAAGTACCGAAAACCAAACAAAGGCAGTCCTCGATTCAATTTTATTTTCGTTTATTTTAAGTTTTTGTCATCACTTAATGCGGTAAATGCAAACATTACATAGTTTTCAACTTACTTAAATTTCCTTATTGTAGGTTCAATGTAAGCGTTGCATTGAATTTCGTTTTCCGAGCAGGACTCAAAATCTGTAGGATTTAGCTGAATGAAAATTGGTAGGTGAATATATCGGTATGTTTAGATTACCTTTTGAGGGTATCAACCTATTTAGACTTCATATCTTTCGGTTTCGATGGAACTTTAAAATTTTGTTTTGGAAGCAGAACTGTCAACACTGTAGAACTTATCATAACGAAACTAGGTATGTAGATCAATCAACATGCGGAGATGTGTTCCTTTAACATCTTGAAATTTTAATTTCTGCGACCCTGTCTACTTGTTGTAACTGAGTTGTCTAGATCAACACTACGCATCTGCACACAGTGCTTTGTATAAAGTACTTTTAATTGAATCGAATCCATGTTGCAGTGGCCCCAGGACCCTAATCACCATGGTTACCCGGACCCAAAGTATTTGTGGGACAAGAGCCGGTCACATGACATCTACAATTATTACATGGAAAACATACACGGCTACGGGCATGACATCAACATGGTCTGGGAAACAAAGAGTGTGTGAGATATAGAGTATACTAAACGAGTTGCTTTGGGATACTACTTTTATCCAAAGAGTAAATGATTTCATTTAAAATTATTTGTTCCAGCGGTATCAAGCTAGTTTCATATTGCCATAAAAACATAATACTTAACTTCCACTTACGAGTGGTAATTCAAGGTTCATTTTGAAACCTTCCTATTTGAAATTTCATTCATACTCTCAATTTGACAACAAAGGTTTACAGAGTTTACGAGGGGTTTTTTATCGAGTGAAATTACAATCCAGCTTGGTAGATCTTACTTGCATTCATATTCTATTAATACCTTTTATATCGAGGCATTGTCAAATGTGTTCAAATAATCATGTATTTGCTCAAAGAACCAAGAATAAGCAGCAATAGGAAATCATACATGAACTACTGTAAGTTTCATACTCCCGTCTCTAAAATGAATGATCCACTCATTCCACTGAAATAGCTTCGCAAATTTCTCAAGATATTATATGTTTCCCAGTCTTGACTGGTGGATTTTGCTTGAAAAATAACCCATACTATTCTCATAGGACCACATCGGTGATTACGATTATCTGCATTAGACTATTGGGGTTAATTTTATATCATTTTGTAATCATTTATGTGACTTTTGTAGGTATGTAATGTATCATGTATAAATTTAACATTGTAGGTAAAATCTGGCCCATCTTGATTAACAAACAGCTTTATCGTTTGCTCAATCCATAACTTGTTCCCAGGGTCTAAACTGGCACATTTTGGTCAATAAATAGCTTTATCGTTTTCTTAATACACTATTTGTTCCCAAGATGTATAGGGCTTGATCTGGTTCGATAAACAGGTTTTTCATTTCCTAAAAACATTATTTGTTCCAAAGATATTTTCCCAGATTGAGGGAAAAAATCTCAAACTATTGATTCCTTATCATATGTTTGTTCTTCACAATATATTTTTTGTTTCCAAGGTCTGAATTGGCCAAGCTGGATTGACAAGTCTCACCACCAGGGAGTATTCCCGAATAATGTTGACGCTGCTTCTGAGATGGTGGCCCTCATGGTGGGAGGTTTAAAGAACTACGCTGGCGGGCATCTGCCTCCCTTCTTCGAGGTCATCAATGAGCCGGAAGCCACCTGGCGAGTCTTTGACACTGCAACCATAATAGCCTACCATAAAGCTGTAGGCCAGAAGCTGAAGTCCAGATTTGGTGTCAAAGTCGGCGGACCGACCTATACTGGGCAAGTTGTCAAGGCTGACGATCAAAACTTCCGTTTGTGGAACAATGCAAAGGCCTTTTTGGACTTCTCTCTCGACCATCTTGATTTCTTTTCGTTCCATGCTTACAACTTTCTGAACGTCAACGGCAATAGTCACAGTTTTTCAGGAAGCAACGAAGCACGACTTGTCGCTTATATGGACATGGTGGAGAATTATGCACATATAAAGAAAGGCAAGAACGTCCCAATCATCATAAGCGAGTACGGACGAAGTCAAGTTAGAGGCATAAGTGCTGATGCACACTCAGATATAGTTGACTTTGGGACCATTTACCAGGGCATCGCTCACAGATTTACATACATCGGTAAGCGAGAGTTCCTCGACAGGGCCGTCTTATTTCTTCTTTCTAATCAGCAATACCCAGGTCATAACAGTCTCAATTTTTCCCTGTTTACAAAAAGCGGCCAGGCAACTCAATTAACGAAGGTCTACAAGTTCTGGCAGCACCTTACAGACCAGCACAAGTTCCTAAAGATCACCAGTCAGTACAGCGGTTCAGAAAGGGTAGTGTCACCTCACGTCCTGGCTAATCCTACTAACAAGGAGCTTGTTGTCCTGCTCCACAACTATGGAACTCAGTGGCAGAACGTCCACCTCGACTTCCACAACGGATGGATGAATCCTACTTCCGGCCAGTCAACGTGTGTCTTCTATCAGAACGGGGAGGCAGTGATGCACACAAATGTCCACTTTGACACGACCAAGAACCATGGAAAGGTTGGACTCCCAGGAGAGGGAAGCTGTATGTACAGGTTCAACACCAACTACAACTTCAACAGTCTCCGGACAACCAATGAGAACACATACTATGGTAACCAAATGGTCATCCCTATAAATAGCGGCCACGCACAGACCACTGTTCACTTACCGAGCTCGGGATATCACACAGCTCATATGAGGATAGGCGTCAGTCGTGGAAAGGGAAGCAACTCTAAACCAAAAAGTGTCACAGTAAATGGATACAAACTTCCATCCACGTATATGCTCTTCGACTCGCACAAAACCGAAGGCAATACTCTTTGGCAGATGTGGGAATTCTGGGTACCGGAAGGACAACTGAAATCAACCAACACAATCAGCATGAATTTCGACGGAAATGGTGGTCACGTGTCCTCCGTTGCATTGATTGTCGGGAAACTTCAATAATCTTGAGTTTCAATAAATATTCAAAGTTATTGATTTTTTATATTTAACCCTTGACATTCTTTACGATGTACAATTACGTACGGCCTTCCTTGATTAGCGAGAATCCGTATATTTGATTAAAACGACAGTCCTATATAAGGGTAAATTATGTGTGAATGAATTTAAAGGGGACATTCCAGCTCATACAATCATGTCATTAAGACATGATTATAACAAGTTGGCACATGTTGCTGAGGGTAGCAGTTTTTTGATTTAGATTTGACAAGTAGATAAATGATAGCGCACACTCGGTAACATAAAAGAATAATGAAAAGTGAAGCCATGACAGTAGATATCACTTGTTTAATATCAAGATCTATAAGCTATATCTGCATTAGAAATCGCAACAATCGTTGGGTAACAATGCTTCATCACCATGGAAAACACTGATAACAATGCTGATGTCGTCACAATGCATAATTTCACTTCTGTGGTCAGAGATTCATTCAGAAGACACGAAATATTTCTAATGCTGATTAGATGCAAAACCTGCGCGTATTTTAGCAAAGTCGATATGCCTGGTAACAAGATGGTTACATCATTGTCCGTCAGGGGATATTGGATAAAATTTGAGGTGATTTTACATTTTATTTAAATTTTATGTAAATTTTTCTAGAAGAATAGTTCACTTGGATGTGACATATTTCCACAAATATACAAAGCATCTAAACCGATATTTGAAGACGATGAACTTAACGAAATGTCTTGTGAGGTTTTGTAAAATTTATGGTTAGCTAATCCTGTCTCATCCACTCTCGCTACATTTATATTAGAGAGCGTGTGGCGGGAATGTTTTAAGTTATTTTGATCGTACATAAGCGTTTATATTGTTTCATTGTAGTAAAACAGTCAACTCCAAGAAGTGAAGACTTCCTTTATTGAATAATTATAAGTTTGTTGTAAAATCCTTTGAACAAGAAGTTTCTATAAGTTAAAGGAATCAGATTTCTTACTATGCTAAAATCTAATCAGCAATACCCGGGTCATAACAGTCTCAATTGGTCCCTGTTTACACAAAGTAGCCAGGCAACTCAATTAACAAGTTTTTATTGTTTTGAAGCATGATACTGGAGACCTTTATTTAGTTTGGCAAATATATTCAGTGGCTCTGTCTATCCTTCTTAAAATGTGTTTTCTGATTTGAACCAATCTCGCAATTTGACTGTATTCACTACAGGGTAGTATATGTACACGTAGACGGTTATCCGACGTTTTGAAATTGATTTGATTCATATTTCCTGTCAAAATGCATTTCTAAATCATTCACTGAGCCCTTATACACTTTTTTTTATAACCTATTTAATACTAATAATTCTCCATTGCCGTGGGAGATGATTTAACCTCGTTATGGTTTGGTTTTCGGTTGGTTTCAACTTTAAATATCAGCATTGCTCATTCAAATTAAAGCCTTCAACTCTTTCAGTAATGTTTGAATAAGCTTGTAAGAGTAGAGGTTTGTCCATGGACTGTATACATGATTGCAACTGACATTTCTATGTGTTGTGTCTTCTTTTGTTTTCAAAGTGAGCTGCTTAAATGAGCTTCTTTATTAATGTTTGTTATTTGATAAGATCACTGTTTCTTGTAAATGATTCGTTTTACAGAACAGAGATCTGGGTTAATTCAACAAGTTTATTGACTACGTTATCACGGGAGGGTCCACTGTCCGGTTTTCGACCACAAATATACAACCACATCACAGGATACAATGTCACATAGGACAGCAGAGTCCCCAGTGTCACATATGTTCATCATCTTAGTTGAAGCATTTTGGCTACGATGTTGTATTGTGTGGACAAGTAACCTGATCACAACATATGATATCCTGTGTAATTCTTAATAAATAGGAGCATTACTAGTCACCCAGTGGTTGACGATGTTTATCTTCCAACGCATGGCCTCTACTTCCGGCAGCCCCAATGACTTACTAAGATAGATCTTGCCGCATTTCTCTAACTTTTCTGTGCTTGCCGTACAGGCTACTGCGACGGATCGTGATAGTGAAATAAGAAATCGTATGAGAATTGCAACTCTTTGTCTGAGATAGAAACTGGTGAAATCTAAAGCGAATAAAGCGGCGAAAAGCTGGCAAGTATTACAAACAGAAGGATGATGTCGCATAATGTTAGGATGACATAGCAGATAAGATAAGATTTTCTGTCACATGTTCTTGTCTTGACAGTAACCGAAATTACCTAACCGGGCTATCTTGTTCTCCTTAAGCAAATTTTGAAAATTAAAAATAAACCTGACATGGCATTCATATGGTACTTTTTGTTCCAGTATCATTGTGAAGTTTAATTGCATCGAATTTTGATGTGAGACAGATATAACAGCAACATCTTAAATCATGATATACTATGGTCGACCAAGGATGTAGCACAGTTGGTAGAACGTCCACTCATCATTCAGGAGGCCGTGTTCGAATCCCAAAAGACGTTAAGATATAGGACTATGATGCCCCTATGCCCATGACGAAAGACATTAAACTTCGAATATAAGTAACGTCATGAGAAATAATGCACGTGTGCATTGTGATAGTAAGGAATTCGATTTTAACAGATCTACCCTAGAAGGACTTTAAAAAGGCATCCGGGAAGTCAACTGAAATCAAACCGTGTTTGACAGTGCATAGTAAAATAAAGGTCATTGCCGCCATTGAGATTAAATGTTCAATTGACTATGGAAAATAGTAGGAGTGACGACCTGGTTTAAGTTTGATTAACGCTCAGAGAAGCCTTCCCGGATGTCCAGGCTCAACCCAACCCAAAACGTCTAAGTGTATACAGGTGTTGACATACTATCTTTTTTACATGTAAGATGACCAAGCATCTATCCACTGAGTTCCGCCTATCATCAAATTAATCATTAACCATTCCCCTCTAATTATCGAGAAAATCTTCTTGCACATAAAAATGTGCATGTTTTCAACTCCATTGAAGACCTTTGAGGTAATCAAATAAGGGTAAAATGGGAAACTTTAACTTAAAACGATATATAAGCAAAGAAAAATTAAGAAGATTTAAAATAACTGTGTTCCTTTCTTATATTAATCAAAATGTTCACTGTTGAATAAAATTTATTCAAAATATTATTTAATTGGATGGTATAATATCTTATTACTGAAACCAATCCCGTAGTTGTACAAATACTAGCAAAGTGTAAACAGAAAACTTTGTGCTGCCAATGAGTGTGAACACCTTCAACAATTCGAATTCGGAAAATAGCTTAAACCAACTTTTGTTGTTGTCGTATGACTCTTGCTAGATGTAAACTGATTGTTATGCAATAAATAGAATTTTTCTTTATTTCATATAACTATATTTGCGTAAAAAATCGTGCTGCGGTGACTTCAGTTTATGTCTGCTGGAGCAGATAGATCAGTTGAATGTTTTACTGGGTTCATGACTTCACATCACTAATTAATGGCACGTCACTGTACATAAAAGCGTAGATGAATTCAAACAGTATGATCAGCTGAATGAAACAATGCTCTACTTACTTACAGTACTTTATCTCGAAAAATTATCCGAGAAACAATAAGTGCGCATGATAAACTATTCAAAATGACCCAATGAAAATGGGAGCTCTCTCTCTCTCTCGTAACATTATCGCAAACACAGTATGTCCTAAATATGTCAAGGTTAATGTCTGGCCAAGATAGTCAAACCTCTTCCTACATTTGAATCGTGTGAGAACAATTGTTTTAAAGAATTGCTCCCTATAGATATATAGAGATGGAAATTTGTCATTTGCGCAGCACTGCTTTTAATAACCACTTACACGATAAGAACACCACAAACATGCCATAGATATATTGTAAGGAACAACAACTTAACACAGAACAGCAGAATTTTAGAGGCTGTTGAGATAAAGGTATGGATCTAGAAATCTTGATTTGCTAATACTGCGTCATATCTCGGGTTTATCCATATGCATTAAAGCTGTCTTATTCTCGCAATTCTGTGAATAACGCAATTCTGTTTCAATCTAAATTAACTTTTACTTTATTATCCCTTTGTGAAAGGATTTTAAAGACACCGCCGTGGACAAACTTCAAGACGTCAAGAGATGCTGGTCTTGTATTGCTTAGTGCTGTGCGTCTCGGGCATCTTGTCGGACACAAAAGTGACCATCTATAACGAGTTTCTGGCCCAGGGTGGGAGAGCACACTACGAGTCTGACAGATGGAACAAACACAACGGTCTGACCCGCTCCAACCTCATCGCTCCCTGCAAGTCTATTGGCACCGAGACTGGCAGATGGATGAACCGGGACTTGAATGATCATCTTTTCGAAAACGTGAGTAGTATATATTTAATCTGATTGATAAACTATGTCGACATCCACTTGGGTGCCTACGTGATAATTTCGACGACGTGCCCCAGAAGCTCGAGTATTTATATCTGCATTAAAAGAAACACAAACACATTAATACGCAGGTGATATTGAGAATTTTTAATTAAGTTTGAATGTAAAAGTGGTTAGAAAAATACAACCATTCCATTCCTTCCAAATTATTATTGTTTTATGATTCAGCACAAAAACGGGTTAAGTTTGACCTTCTCGTTTTTTTCATAAGCATTTGGAGACATTGTCGAAAGAAAAACGTCATTTCGATTATGCCTTATGTAAAATTTGTATAAGAGAGAGTAATCGTATAAGCATGTGGTATTGAAAACCGGACAAAGACAGTTATTGATATATATCAAGTCCTTAACTTTTGTTTTTGGAGGTCAACATGTAAACGTATCATAGAAATTCGTTTCCGGAGCAGAACTCAAAATCTCTAGGATTTAGCAGAATGACTTGGAACGTGGATGAATCAACATGTCTAAATGTACCTTTTGTACAATACTTTTCGGTTTCGATGGAACTTTATAATTTTGTTTTGGAGGCAGAACTGTAAATGCTGTGGAACATATCTTAATGAAACTAGGTATGTAGATCAATCAACATGTGTAGATGTGCCTTATGAGGTTTTTAACCTCTAGAATTTTTTTTTGCTGCTCTACTGCAAAACAAAGGTCATTAAAGATTACAACGTGTAACAATAATCTCGTCAAGGTTGCATTTTTCACCAATCGTATGTGTTGGTTATTTTTAACAGGGAAGAAGAATGAGGCTTAATCATAGTTATAGATCTATATTGTTAACAGTTTCCCCCATTGTGTGGAATATAGGGGACGCTGTTTACTTGTTGTAACTGAGTTGTCTGCATCAACATCTGGGAGGTACACAAAGTGCTTTGTATAAATTACTTTTAATTGAATTGAATCCATGTTGCAGTGGCCCCAGGACCCTAATCACCATGGTTACCCAGACCCAAAGTATTTGTGGGACAAGAGCCGGTCACATGACATCTACAATTATTATATGGAAAACATACACGGCTACGGACACGACATCAACATGGTCTGGGTAACAAAGAGTAAGTGAGATATAGAGTATACTTAACGATTTGCATTCTCTCCCCACAGATCTCGAAATGTAGAACGTTGACTGGATGCAATCAAAGTTAGTTGTGCAATCAGCGACGCTGTTTCAAAAGTTATCATTCAAATTGTCTATGTTATTTCCGGAAGCTTTCCAAAAGCTTAACGTTCTTCGAATATGCACCTTGCACTTTGAGTCGCCTTTACAGAAACATACGCCTAATTTTCGACTGCATCATTGTATAGGCCTGTGTGACAACAAATATGTTGTTCATTCATTTGGTGTTTCCATTGGCTGAAATACTGCCAGGTAGTTTAAGTTGCAATATTGTGCCGTTAGGGCAAACTGCCTGAAGGCCAAGAAACCTTCGTAGACAGAGAAATTTATGACGGAGCTATCTCTGTTGGCAGAGAATGAACGATTTGCTATGGGTTACTGATTTTATCCAAAGAGTAAATTATTTCGTACAAAATCATTTGCTCTAGCGGTAATAAGATAGTTTCATATTGCCATTAAAAAAATAACATTGAACTTCCAAAGACGAGTTGTATTCACAGTTCTGTTATAGTTTCGCAGGGAAACAAAACGAAAAGATCTATCCTGTTCTAGAAATGTTTTATATGAAATCATACCTATTTGAAATCTCATTTAAACTTTCAATTAGAAGTCAAAGTTTTGAGATTTAAATGCTCAGTTGAAGTTTCTATTGGACAACAATTAAGAGTGTTTCAGTTTTTATGTTTCAAATGTATTTTCAAAGGAAGTAATTATGCGAAATAGAACACTCCAGACCAGTGACTAATCTTTAGCAAATTGATATGCACACCATTGGTGATTCTTTTATATTAATGAAGTGAAATGAAACTAATGCAATAAGTAATGCAAATAATCTATATTTGAGACCCTGCGAACCCGGTTTGGACAATTCGGTGGCTAAACATGTCGGTCTAGGGAAGATTTGTTTTTTCCCCGTTCTTTTCCTAAAACATCTTTCACAGACGGCTGGATATATAGCAGAGACTACAGATTAAATTCAAATATGCGCATTATTAATATGAAATAACAAAACAATACCTTCCAATGGGTTACTTTTATTTTCGTTTTCGTTAGATCACTTTAATCATCATTGCACGTGCTCCTGCCTCTATGAAGTCTTTACATTTTTGGTTCACCATGTCTTATCCTCTCCCGAATGAAAGGCAAGACTACAGATTACAATTATCAATTTTTCTGAACTTAATTCTTATCCCAAATGTCTGAACTGGTCCATCTTTTTATACATTATAATTTTACATGGATGGACAAATAGCTTTATCCTTTCCTCACTTTATCATTTATCTCCCTTTGTTTGAACTGGCAAATCTTGACGACAAATAGCTTTATCCTTTTCTCAATATATTTTATGTTTCTCAGGTCTTAATTGGTGGATCTAAACATTTTCTTTTCTGTTTCTTTTCATAGGTCAAATCAGGCCCAACTTGATTAACAAATAGCTTTATCTTTTTCTCAATACATTATATGTTTCCAGGGTTTAAACTTATTTGTTCCCAAGATAAACTTTTTCCAGATAGATGGACAAAATCTGAGACTTTAGATTCCTTATTCCTTCTTCTTCACAACACATTTTTTCGCAGGTCTAAACTGGCCTAGCTGGATGGACAAGTCGCACCACCAGGGAGTATTCCCAAACAATGTTGATGCTGCTTCTGAGATGGTTGCCCTCATGGTGGGAGGGTTAAAGAACTACGCTGGCGGGCACCTGCCTCCCTTCTTCGAGGTCATCAATGAGCCGGAAGCCACCTGGCGAGTCTTTGACACTGCAACCATAATAGCCTACCATAAAGCTGTAGGCCAGAAGCTGAAGTCCAGATTTGGTGTCAAAGTCGGCGGACCGACCTATACTGGGCAAATTGTCATTGCTGACGATCAGAACTTTCGTTTGTGGAACTTGGCAAAGGCCTTTTTGGACTTTTCCCTCGACCATCTTGATTTCTTTTCGTTCCATGCTTACAACTTTCTGAACGTCAACGGCAATAGTCACAGTTTTTCAGGAAGCAACGAAGCACGACTTGTTGCTTACATGGACATGGTGGAGAATTATGCACATATAAAGAAAGGCAAGAACGTCCCAATCATCATAAGCGAGTACGGACGAAGTCAAGTTAGAGGCACAAGTGCTGATGCTCATTCAGATATAGTTGACTTTGGGACCGTTTACCAGGGCATCGCTCACAGATTTACATACCTCGGTAAGCGAGAGTTCCTCGACAGGGCTGTCTTATTTCTTCTATCTAATCAGCAATACCCAGGTCATAACAATCTCAATTTTTCCCTGTTTACAAAAAGCGGCCAGGCAACTCAATTAACGAAGGTCTACAAGTTCTGGCAGCACCTTACAGACCAGCACAAGTTCCTAAAGATCACCAGTCAGTACAGCGGTTCAGAAAGGGTAGTGTCACCTCACGTCCTGGCTAATCCTACTAACAAGGAGCTTGTTGTCCTGCTCCACAACTATGGTACTCAGTGGCAGAACGTCCACCTCGACTTCCACAACGGATGGATGAATCCTACTTCCGGCCAGTCAACGTGTGTCTTCTATCAGAACGGGGAGGCAGTGATGCACACAAATGTCCACTTTGACACGACCAAGAACCATGGAAAGGTTGGACTCCCAGGAGAGGGAAGCTGTATGTACAGGTTCAACACCAACTACAACTTCAACAGTCTCCGGACAACCAATGAGAACACATACTATGGTAACCAAATGGTCATCCCTATAAATAGCGGCCACGCACAGACCACTGTTCACTTACCGAGCTCGGGATATCACACAGCTCATATGAGGATAGGCGTCAGTCGTGGAAAGAGAAGCAACGCTAAACCAAAAAGTGTCACAGTAAATGGATACAAACTTCCATCCACGTATATGCTCTTCGACTCGCACAAAACCGAAGGCAATATTGTTTGGCAGATGTGGGAATTCTGGGTACCGGAAGGACAACTTAAATCAACCAACACAATCAGCATGAATTTCGACGGAAATGCTGGTCACGTGTCCTCCGTTGCACTGATTGTCGGGAAACTTCAATAATCTTGAGTTTCAATAAATATTCAATGTTATTGATTTTTTTATATTTAACCCTTCACATTTTTTACGATGTGCAAATACGTACGGCTTTCCTTGATTAGCGAGAATCTGTGTATTTGATTAAAAGGACCGTCCTATATAAGGGTAAATTATGTGTGAATGAAATTCAAGGGGACATTCCAGCTCATACAAACATATCATTAAAACATGATTATAACAAGTTGGCACATGTTACTGAGGGTACCAGTTTTGTTGATTTAGATTTGACAAGTAGATAAATGATAGCGTATACTCGGTAAAATTAAAGAATAATGAAAAATGAAGCCATGACAGTATATCGCTTTAAATCAAGCTATATATAAGCTATATCTACATCAGATATCGCAAAAATCGTTTGGTAATGACCTCACAATTGTCCATAACCATGGAAATCATAAGAATGTCGTCAGAATGCATAATTTCACTTCTGTGGTCAGAGATTCATTCAGAAGACACGAAATATTTCAAATGCTTAAATAAATAACTTAAATCAACCAACACAATCAGCATGATTTCGAAGGAAATTGTGGTCACGTGTCCTCCGTTGCACTGATTGTCGGGAAACTTCAATAATCTTGAGTTTCAATAAATATTCAAAGTTATATTTTTTTATATTTGACTCCTGACATTCCTTCACACTTATTCCTTCTTTAAAAATGGAAGAATCCCTACTGATATATGAATATTCCCAAATACGATAGATTGTGCAAATCATAGAGGATCGAATCGCTTATTAAAAATAGAAAAGGAATTTAGTAATATTCTCCAGCTATTATATTCATATATAATAGCTCCTTTTCTAATTTTTTTTATTCCTTCACCTATTTCACTCAAATTTGAATTATATGTTTATCTCAACACATGAAAACGATATATGAGTGTAAACATTGACATTTTTTTAATTCAAATCAGCGGTTAGAACCACGATCTATGGTGCAATCATATTATCCTGCTTATAATCTTTATTTCCGTACTGGAGAGGCGTCAGGCCTATAGTACATTTACAGAAGTAGTTGAGATTTACATAAGTTCACACTTTGCACTACAGTGATATGACATATGTTCTATACTTCATTGCGTTGTAGATGTACATAGCTAGAGTTTTGAAAATGATATATTTTTTACTGTTCATTTGATTACAGAATTTTATGATACTTGCATGGACATAGTAGTACTGTTTAATATACTTACATCGTCATACATTATATACTGAACAAAGAAAAAGAAAATGGTATTCGTCTTCAATTTCAAGTACAAAGTGTACATATTCTGTCTTCTTTTTTAACATATCTACATCTACCACTTTCGATTAATAAATCGTGTGAAGAGCATCGAAATCGTGCTAGTAATTGCCTAAATTTCTTCACACCATTACATGATAAGTAGGTTTCTTTGAATAGATCTTTTTTTATATACTTTTACTTGACAAATGATTTTATCACACCATGTTTGAGGATAAATGGCTTTAAGTCGAACAGTAAGGGAATAAATAAATAGTGATTGACATTCTACATATCGATAATTCCAAATGTTTCCAAAGTCAATAGGGAATAAAAAGTTTCTAACCTGGGATGCCCAATTTCTTTGTCCATTCTTGTCATACAATAACATCATATTATAGCATTTGGTATTCTATATCGAGATATATTTCAGCCATTATTTGAGTGCATTTATAGAGGTGTAAATATAAAGTGGGAACCCTCCTAGTTCTCCATAAACCATAACACTAGGTGTACTTAATTTTACTCCTTGATATTTCTTACATGCAAATAGAAAAACATTTTCAATTATATCTACGGTTTGTTAACCCTAATATTACGACCCATACAGTAATATTGGTTTTATTTTACTATCAAAGGTTTTAAAAAAGGTTTAGTACGAGAGATCGCTTAGGGGGTTGGTTTTCAGATAGCAATAAACAGTTTTTAGCGTGTGTTGCTTCATTGTTGTAAAGGTTGTTCCAAGAAAGGTTTTTGCTGAATACTAGTAATACACCCAAATATTTATAAAGTGAAGTTGTCCCGCTTGTTCTTAGTTTGTCTTATCCAAAGAACTAGTCTTTTATTAAAGATATAAGTAAATATTTTGCCGAAGATACTAAGAAGGGTAATTCCTCTATAGCTGTTCATGTCTTGTCTACTACCTTGTTTATGGATCGGAAAAATAATCCCGATGGACAATGATTTAGAAAACTTTCCGTTGTTTAAAGGACATTGAATAATAATTTCAAATATGGTAGCAAAATATCTGTGGAATTTTTAAAGAATTCAGGGAGGGTATACCGTCTATCCCCGGAGCTTTATAACATTTAAGATTGTTTATGCTATTAAGGATTTCTTCTCTGCTAATAGGTGAATCTCACATCTCATTAAACAAATGCTTTTCTGGGTCGGTTAATAACAAAGCTATCAAATAGTTTATGAATAGGATCTCGAAATGTTTGCAATTTGTTATTATCCGAAACGAATCTGAATGATTCGGGATTATAATCTAGTTTCTCGGGTGGCAAGGGCCGTTTCTGAAGCCCTTGTAATTTCAAATGTAACAGGCAGTTGTGGGGACTCAGGGCGAGAATCTATACCAAAATCAATTGGTCAATGGGGACGAAGCTATGATATAGAGGATACTAAACGACCTTCCATTTAATACTATTTTTATTAAACGAGTTAATGATTAAGTATAAAACGAGCGAAAGCGAGTTTGATACCAAATCATTAACGAGTTTAATAAAAATAGTATTATATGGAAGGAAGTTTAGTATTCTGTTTATTACTTGACCTCAGTAATCAAGCATTATTACCGAAAGTGTAATGAACGAAGCATTTCCGCGACTAAGCCGCCATTGAGACGACGGTGCCAAGATTGTGACGTCACAGCAAACACAAACACGTGGGGAGTGGTATTACACTAGTTTAATATCGCCGTATAAATATTACACTGCGGTATCTTACACGGGCGAGTAATAAATAAATTTAGTGAATTACACTAGCTCCATTCATACCTACAAATGTAAAGTCTCCGATATTTTTTATCCCTAATATATATCCAATTCATAAAAGAATGTTTAAAACTGAAATCATATTATCTTGCTTCGTGATTGTGTGTAAAAAATGAAACCTTTATACAGTCTAGATCTGCAATTTTTCAGCAAGTAGTATACATTACTGATGAACACAGCTAATAGAGCATTGCCAATTAAACGAGTAACGAGTGTTTAATTGGCTAATACCAAATATTTCGTGGAACTTAAATTTAATCAATAAATCATGGTAAAAAATTAAGATGTCAACATTGTGACATTTTTGTCCCATGAGCTTCAAAATTAAAAATATTGTGTGATTGCAACTTGCAATATTATTTACAGCAAGATATAAGTTCCCATTATCATAAAAACACCTGTTGCCAAATACCTTTAAGGTATTCAAGAATAAAGTTTATAAATTTGTTTGATACATTGACCATTGGCCATGTTTCGCATTTTCTATGATGTCCCACAAGCCTTTTGTTAGCTTTGTCTTTTATTCTATGACTTATCTCATTGTTTTGTCCATGTTCATTTACTATGTTTGAATATATCATGCATACTATACGAGCGTATACATTGTTTGATTTCTCTATCAGCCCCTTTGAGTTCGAACACATGTTCCACGTTTACTTCGTTATACAGTAAATCAGTGGAGACTTAAGAAAGGCTGGACCGGAAGGACTAAGAAAGCGAGAATTTGTGAAGTAACACTGATTTTGAAGGTCCTCTGGCACACGAGTAGTAGAAGAGAATAATATCTCAGACTTCTCCATTAAATTACTGTGATTACAGCAGATAAGTACAGTAGGTTTAAAGCGAGACATGGAATATTCTTTATGATTTTCCATATGGCTGAAACAAGAGCCAAAGTAACTTAGATTATGTCATTGGTTAAGTTTTAACCTCTTTTCATCTTTATATCTGAAATGCCCAAATTAGCGCATATAAATTGATTAAAAAGAAAATCATTTTAAAATAAAGCTATTCATTGGCACTTCCATTGTAGAAATCCACGCTACGACCTCACAATGCATTGTTAATCAGCCTCACTATAACCTATCGTTAATTTGTGGATATTGTATCCTAATCGAGCTGTGAGAAATCCCAAACGAGCACTTGTTCAAAGGGAAGTAACTGTTTCCTAACTGATCTCATCGAATATAGACCAATCAGAATTCATTTTGACTGTTATGCCCGTGAACAACCCAAGATGGTGGTGTTTAGGTCCGATCCGTGTGGGATAACATGCATAATAATTACTTATCTTGCTGTATTTTACGCCGACTATGTTGTTGTGTGGCATTTGATTATACCATCTATGTCTGAAACGTACGTATAGATTTCTTTGTGCTGTGAGTTCAATTTGTCTCCATGCACAAAACTCATCGGCGAATTTTTTTACCTGTCACTGTCAGTGTCAAATACAATCGTGTGAAATCGTGAGGTGAATAGAAAAAAGTATGAATTAATTTGGGCTTCACTCTATGGTATGCCACGAATCTTGTATTTCATATTAACACAATAATTACCACTGATTTTCCCTTTTAATCATTCATGTTTATAATGTACACATTTTGGCCGATTTTGATTTGACACTTTTTTTCTTAACAAACAAACATGGTTCAGATGTTGAATAATCTGGACTTAAGCGAAATGAAAATATTTCATAATTTTATTTTCATATTTGAAATGATGACTATAAAGTCTGTCTCTGTTCTAAACAAGTGTAACAATTTTTTTATAGAAAATCTCATCATGAATAAAGAATGCCTTCGATCACATCTCTTCTGACTGATTAAAATTACTGTGTTCAAAGATATTAATAAATTTCATTTACAATGTAAGTTGCCTTTAGTCTACCGGAATATGGACATGCAATGGGGATTCCATAGTAAATAGTCTGACAAGTTGTATAGTTGACAGAATACGTTTGATAAAAAACCATTGTGCAAGTTGTGGTGATTAGCTTGAACATTTCATCTGTTTGATTTTATTATGATAAAATTATATTTCATAGGATGCCGGTCTCCTTCGAATATGGGGAGCAAGCTAAAATGTTTACGTTATTTGGATGGATGGTAAGATTTGAAAAGTTAATTGTCACACTCCCTAAAATGAGGGTAGCATATTTCATGCTGGTATTGGCTTCTATTAATGCTATTTATATATATGTGTATATATTAATGAGCTTTTATGACAGGTGGAATAAATGCAATACAAGATGAGCCAATGAGACCACGACTCCACACCTTTTTGTTTTTCCAGATTTTTCACAATCTATAGAAAAGTCACATGTATGATAGCAATTTTGCCACAGATGGATGAAATTTTTTTTTACCATTTTTTTGTTTTCTAGATTCTGGGGCACTATACATGTGATAGCGTTCAACACCATCCTCTTCCTTTTGACGGTGTCCCATATGAGAGCCGTGATGTCGGACCCAGGGATCGTTCCTTTGCCTACCACTGGGATTGACTTCTCAGATATGCACTCAGGAAAACCGATGAACAATACGGTACTATTTTTCAAACAATAGCAAGGCAAATTTTGATGATTCAAGTTAACACAAGTTACACAAAACCATCTGAATCTAAGGCGTGTTTAGTTTATTAACTGGAAAAAAAATTGTGTGTGGATTGTATAAATTAATTATATTATGTCCATATTTTTAAGGGAAGTATCTACATCTGTCTACTTTTGTGACTTTGATGAATTATTTTTTAAGGTGATTATAGTAATTTCACAACCTTCTGGTGTATCATGAACGTGATTATGATAACTGAAGTTCAATGAGAGTAGTAGGAATGGGAAATTTGGAGGGAGATTTTTTCCATTTTGACAAATCTTTCCATAAGTAGGTATGTACAAAAGTTTATTGCGTAAGTTTTAACAAATAACATGTTTGTTGAAGGGAGATGGCTGGACTGTATGTATGAAATGTGAAACCTACCGACCTCCGCGCGCCCATCACTGTCGTGTATGCAGAAGATGTATCCGACGTATGGACCACCACTGTCCATGGTATGCTATCACAGGGTTTGAACTAATAACCTACTTTTAAACTCGTCAGGGCTAAAAGGATATATTGCATTGGCATTTTTCCCGGGCATGTAAGTCTGTATCCTCAAGAACTTCTCCTCTGAATAGCTGGTATTTGTTTGTAGATTTACCTTTTACCAAAAGGAGGAATTTTCCACTTTTGGTCATGACCTCTCTCTTCTTTGCAGGCATTTTCCCTAAAACTATCAACAGTCATACATGGTAAACTTGGCTACTGACTGAATGATGACAATGACCACATGGCCGTTTCACATTTCCTTTTTTTATATGTGGATCTTTAATCTAATATAGAGTAGATAAAGCAAAACCTGATGAGTCCCAGAGTCAATAGTTCTGTTTTGAGAAACACTGTAGTAATGTAAAAGTGTTATTTTTGTAAACTTTGAACAACTTGAACGCTTTGCAGTTGTAAAATATACCCTCAGTATTTCTTTAGAATTTAGACGGACACAATTTCTAAAGGGTAGGAAAAGATTCCAAGAATCTAGTCTTAAAATATCACTGTAAAATGAGACTTTAAAAGTTTAGATCATTCATGATCTTCAGCTGTCAGCTGATTGTTGAGGACTTAAATTATTATAATTATACAATATTTTCAAAAGTTTTCAAAACAAAATATAAAAACAACGATTTTGTCTCTTGTATTTCATTGATGTTTAAATTTGTTTTTCTTACTTTCAGGATCAACAACTGTGTTGGAGAATTCAACCAAAAATTTTTTATTCAATTTTTATTCTATGTTGGTAAGTAAGTTACTGTTCATTTCTTTCGTAATATTAGAGAAAGAAAAATCTGTCTATAGGGAATATCATTTGATAAATTGTTGTTGTTGCGAAATAGTCTTTGATTGATATGGCTTTCATCAGCTCATTATCCTTTTTAACTTCATCAAAATAGAGCTGCAGTTGTTTTGAGTTAATAAAACTGGACCTTATTTAACATCAATGAGTTGAAATGAAATATTTTATTTCTTGGCGTTGTAGTACCATCAAATGTGATGACTTTGCAAAATATGTATTTTGTGCTCCTATCAAAACTCCAAAACAAAAGTCAGACGGTGCCTCCGCTAGTATTTGACTGACAAGCTAGCTAACAATTATCATATGAAGTCATCGGTGCAACATGGCCCTTGAACATTGTGGAGTTGGGATGTGATTGGTTATTTTATATAATTTTGGTTTGGATTAACCTCAGGGTCTATCCAACTTTATCAATTAATTAAATTCTTTTTTTTAATTCAAGGGATGTCTAGTGTTTACGCTGTTACCATGGTAATCGTGACGTGGATCGTTAACCCGGCACCTGCTGAACATATTCGTCATATAAAACTGTAAGTAAAAGTTAAAACCAACTTCCCCTGCAGGGCATGGATTGTGTCAGTCTCGACCAATGACTGATTCAAGACTTGCTGCAGTATAGCAGCATTCAGTCAGCTTTTCCGTTACAATGATTTAGCGTAATGCACCAGATTTAGATATACCAATGCGAATTCTCTTCCAGGTCATCACTCATCTCTAAACATTGGATGCATTGTAGTAAGGCTTGAATTGTCTGATGATTGAGAATGGTATGAGTTATGTTTAAGCTGGGGAGGTGATGAATTAAAGTTAGGGAACATTTATCATTTTCAGAGAACAATACTTGGATTTGAATGCTTAACTTGGCACGATTTAGCTTGCTTAGTGTTAATATCACTCACCTTAACTTGATGCTTTTAGCTTTTTGGCATGGTATATTTTGCATCTTCTTCAAAATAAATTCTGTAAAGTATAGTTTTATTTAGACCACTGTGGACCAATTGGATTAAGTTTGCATGGTATTATGAAATGATACAGTTTTCAGCAATAGTTTCTTGGATTAATGTCTTTGTGGACCAAATGGTTTATCATAATAAATTAATGACCAACTCCATTTATGATATTTAGATATTCTATAGTTAACTATTTTATCCTGATGTTGCTTCGATATTGAATATTGGGGTTGTCTGTAAGTTTTGTTGTTGAGTATATAAATATTCACAACTATTGGCAGTGAGAATATGTCAGTCAGCAAATAATGGGCGGTGTAATCTAAACTTGCAAATTGTTGATCGGATATTTGAGGGACAACCTGGTTTATAACCTTTTCAACTTATGACACACACTTACTAAATTGCCCATGTTACATATTTGAGGAATTTGCCATCGAAAAGAAAATGTTTTAACATGTTGTTTGTTTTCGAAGTTTTAACAGAGTTAATGTGATATTCTATGCTTATCCCTAAATTAGAGATGAAACTATGTGAGTATTTCTGATGTGTGACAATGTGGTCTCCCAACCCCTGCCATCTTCCCACGCATGGCCTATACTTCTGCGAGCCCCAGTGACTTGCTGAGATAGGCCTTGCCATGCGGGGAAGATGTACCCCTGCATGACGACACTAGTTTGTGGTGCCTCACAGCGTTCTTCACAGATGAAAATAACGTGTTCCTTACAACTTACATGTTATGACTTGCAGAAACAGAAGAGATGTCATTTCACTTTTCATTGGTAATACTGGGCCAAAGTTGTTTTCATTGCATGCTCACATCAAAAGGCACACTTGCAATATCTAATGGGCACCATGTTCTGTAGAATCCTGGACAATGAGTCTTTGTTTGTGTTTAACAATAACTAAGGTGTGACATTAACTTAGGTGATTATTGCTTCTGTTTAAAACTTAGCTGAATTAGCTCCCTTTAATTGTCCAAGCTTTCTAAATAAGATGCTGTTGCCTAATAAAACTTGTTACAGTTTGCTTGGAGTTGTTATCATAATGCTGTGAGCAATAGATATGTTTCAAAATATTGCCTTTGAAGAAAACCTTGTACAGCAACCCTTCTAACAACAGGTGTGCAGAAGCATATTCTTTCACAAGCGTGGAACATTAGATAATAGCATTTAAAACAAAAGATAGCTACGATCCTATGAGATAATGTTCACATGAGTGTTTGGAAGTGCGATCAATGCAAGAGTCTAAAACTGGTCTCTTATCTGTAGAATGTGTTATAAATGAATATCTTGTTATATATTGATAATTGGAGAAGCATGCAATATAGATTTATATTTTGTATTAATAATAATGAATTTATTGTTTTCTTCAGAAGACCAACAATATAAAAGGGTTACTATAAAAATAATTATCAACATCAAAAACTTTCTCATTTCAATCCTTGAGATTTATATTCTTGTATTTCAGACTTCATTCAATAATCCTGGTGATAGAATCCATTTTATTTGGGCTTTTTGTGATAGCCATCGGCTGTGACCAGGTGAGTGGGACCAATCAGAGCAAACCTGCATACATGTCTTTACATTGCTGATTCTATAGAGTTTTCGGGTATCCTCGTAAAATTTTAACCAATCAAAATCTGTATCACGTACCAAGATGCAAATGATGTCTGAAGCTTACTTCCTCTTGAAGTGCGCATGCCCAGCATTGTTCTTTGTTCTGCCATTGTTACGTTCGGACTAAATCTTTTTAAAATTCTATTACACTCATTCTCCGTCGACTGGTAATAATCTTGGCAGATTATTCATCGTTCATGTTACCACTGTGTTCATCTGATATGGAGTATCTGATGTGTTCCGATGATCGATTGTAATCCATGATCGATCGAATTTGGATTTAACTTATCATTATTTGATTTTTTGGCTCGATAAGATTGAAATCATACCCTATTACCAACACTAATTTATAGTTAATCTGTGGAAAAGTTTATTATGTCATCAAGAGCAATCCTGTATACATCATCTAAAAATTGCTTCACGTATTCTTATGTGGAAAATGTATGCATATCAATGATGAAAATAATGAAAAATGAAAACCCGTTTTTTCATTATACATGTTTTCACAACATCATTAACTCATGTCATTCAGTCCAAAAAAGTTGAAAGAGAGAATCAGTCAGAGTGTCCTGAGTCAATGTGTAGACAATTAAATGTATTGTTACAATGATCATAATGAAATAAAGACTGGCTTTCTCAGGAATTGTCACATTTATCTTCAGTTATGAATGCATATTTTCACATTTATACAAAAGGTTGGACAGAGAACCAGTCAGAATATTATTGCATACGTCCTACCTAAATTTGTATATAATTTTGGCTTATTGTATTGAAATCCATTGAAAGTCTCCAAGTACTCAGGACGCTGCTAATGGCTGTTCCAAGTACTTAACATATTGCCCTTCAGTTATGCGATCAAAACAGAGAACCAAACATTCCTGCATAGATCACCTTGAATTGCTCTGGGACCTTATCTGGTCTCGGAATTCTGTATAGAACAATTGGACAAACCTACTAAAAATGTTTGAAATATATAAAATATGTTTATTCTGATGTTTCTTAAAATTTTGTTAAAAGATTTCATCAATCCTAAACGATGAAACAGCCGTGGAACATGTCAAGAGGGAAGGACCAAGGAGGCAGAAAAAATCCACAACAGCTTTATTTCAAGAAGTGTTTGGAAGAGGTATATTACTGGGTTTTTATGCCATTTCTTATGACATCAATTCTGTTTCCCTTCAAACTAGTAAAGTCATTCCCTCCAAGGTGATTTTTTTTGGGATTCAAACTGAGCACCACTTAACTCGATACCTTATCATGCTTTGTTTGATGACTGAAATATTGTTGAAAATATACTCATGGAAATGAATATAGCAACACATGAATACTCCAGACATTTCAATGTTACATGTATCGAATTTGTGCTCGTTTTAAAACAAATTTGTCATCTTGAGATTTACAAATGTCATTATCTGGTGTGTCCTCGATGTTTATTGATCACGTCAGCACATCTGTTTGGAACACTTCGGATAAGTTGGCGAGTTATGGCCCTTGGAATAGCATGCCATTTTTAAAGTAGAACACCGTACAGCTGGTCAAGGTTCTGGGGCTGTACTTGACGTTGCCTCACATTTCGACCAAAAACATCCCAAAGATGTTCGATCGGGTTTAGGTTCGGACTTTTTGATGGCCAGCGTTACAGCGTGGTATCAGACATTGAATTGAAACTCGAGCGGTATGTGTTCTTGCGTTATCTTGTTGAACTCATAGTTCTGTCCCACACGTTGTTTGAACGGCACAACAATGGGCAACAACGCTTCGTCACGATAACGTACACTTGTAAGTTTTCCACCTACACGCCATCCCACACCATCACTGAACCTCTGCCATAGTGATCGTGCTGTTTTACAGTACATGCGCTCATGGCGTCGTCTCCACACACGTATTGGCCATTTACAAAGTCCAAGCAAAAGCCGTATTCATCATTGAACATAGGGTATCGCCAGTGCCGCATCTGTCGACGTCATTCGGCGGCATTTGTGTAGCGCTGTCATCTTCACACCTACGGCAGGACGGCGTGACTTGAGACCAGCAGACTTCAGCCGGCTGTGAACAGCTCGATCCTAGATCTGAACACCAGTAATATTACGGAATGTAGTGTTCAATTTGAATGACGATTTAAATCTGTCATGAAGAGTAATCAGTCTCATCTGACGATCTTGTCCAATGGTGGTTCTTGGCTTGCCTCCATGACCAGGTCTCACTTTTAGATGGGAAATGCGCTCTTTGACTTCTGCAAGGTTCGAGCTGTTTTGGCAGATAGACTGTCCTCCTTTGATTTGGCCTATTGCTTGCCATTTTTGAGCAGTCGTTAGATACTGTCGTGGCATCCTTCACGGTTGTAAAACAATACTGACGTTGGACACCCATTCGACTTAATATACCCAAGGTAGTCATGTTTTGCATGTTATTGTGGGGATGCATGTGCATCAGTTCCATGTTAAAATGCGTTAGCGCGCACAAAACCTGACCATTTTCATGTTTGGGAACATGGAAAATGGCCTCATCACACAAAATCCATATTTCTAATTGTACCGTTCCCTCATTCCTTTCCATGAGTATAAATTCAACTCACTCAGGTGGTACAACAGTTTGTTTGTGTGGGCCTCATTGGTGGTCACTTTTAAAACTAAGAAGTAGTTCTGTAACTGTTGAGACTAGAGTTCCTTCACCTTTGGGGTGTACACATGCTTCTTGCAAGATAGAAGTGAGTCAGGGAGGTGAAATAATATTTGATAGAAGTGAGTCAGGGAGGTTTAGTGATTAGTGTTGCATTCAGGACCCTGTGAATAGGTAATTCCAGCTGACACTTGTACATTGACAGCAATACCTAGCTACAATATATTTGCAGAAAATCTCCCTATGGTAGTTCTGCCTGACTTGGTTTGATTTCAACAGGAAATCCCACTGTTGTTATACATTAAGTGAACTTCTTTTTTACTTTTTCAGGTCACATGTTGACATGGCTGTGCCCTCTGCACTACGACCCTGTGTCACTGGAGGTTCCTGCTCAGTACAGTGTGTAGGGTCAGAGTTGAAAGGTCAATCTGTGTATGAAAGGAAGGATGGAAGGATGATTGAGGTCAAATTCATGATTTGTAGCTCTTGCAACTTGGAGGTGAATTAAAGGAATCTTTCAACCATCATGAAATATCTCGTGCCAGCAGGGTACAAGTTGGTGTGAATTGTTTGCAAATATTTTTTGGTTGTGTAACTACTTTAAGAATATGAACATTTATTTGAACTTATGTTACATTTCCATTTTAGTCCCTTATTGTGCATTTAATGAAAAGAGTGACTTTATTTTTGCTTCAATCATGATTTACACATCAAGAAAAGGACAAAAAGACAAGTCTTCCAAATTTATATACCCCTTTTTAGTAGGGAGAAATAGATGTTTATATAATAAACAAATATAACATTATAATATTCTTTAGGATCATAGTATAAATTGTATGTACTTAACTTGTCAAGTTCCTGGTGACTCAATTAATGATTGTAGAATGGAAAAGCTGTTGTGAAAGTCACTGGGGACAATGATTGCCTGACTGAAAGTTGTTATTTCAATTATTTTGACCTTTAAAAGAATAAGAATACTATTGCAGTTATTGTACGTCACTTGCCTGACAGAAGGTGTCGAATCCTAACAGACTTGACTAGAAAAAGAGTAAGAATTTGTACAATTGTAGGTACTATGATCCCAAATAGAAAAATGTTTCAACACTTAAAATGAAATCTTTTAGAAAATTATCTTTTTATTTAAGTAATAGAAGTGACAAAACACAGATATCATATACTTTTGATGATGTAAGATATTAAGCAAAAACATTGATCGGTAGTGGTCGCTGGCACTTGTTAAATCCTTCAAACTAAAATAAGACAGAGGTTTTTTTATATTTGTATACATTTTAGTGGTCCCTCATCGTAATGAACTCCATTTCACAGTGTATATAGACATCCTCTCTTATGATTTTAAATGGTTTGCATGTGTGACATTGATATTTTATCTGTTTTTGTACCCAGTTTTTATTACAAATATGATAGTTCTTGATCATTTGATGCGTAACTAACTAACATTGAATATGTTCCCACCCAAGGCTTAACCTTCAGTAGGGCTATCTACATAGACAATTGTATTATGTCAAAGTTTTGAGTCGGTTTTGTTTTACATTCATGATTAAAAGTTATAACTTACAGACCAAATATTAATCTCAAAAGCCTTAAAAACAAAGAGATATTGTTACAATATGTACCAGTAGTTTATAGAGGCCTTCAGTGGGAGATTCCGAAAAGCCTTACCCAGCTCATGCCTTGAAGTTATCAGTTATTGGTCAGTAAAAGTTTCCTTATTTGTCATCATCAAGTGAACACTTTGCATTGGTAAGAGTACACAGGCATTATTTTGCCATGAATTGTTTTACAGGAGAGGCTAGGTATGGCTGATAGACTAACACAGTCATAGCTTCATTGTTCACCTTTTGTACGCTTGCTATAGTTCACTGAGTTGACAACACATGGTGTACATGCTTCACAGGGCTGACACTCCACACATGGTCAAGACACTCAATGTCAACCGTTATGCACAGGACTCTTCAATCATGCACCTCGCTTCTTGCCGTGCACACTCATAAGTGTTCTATATGTGTTTGACCTTACAGCAAGCAGCAGTTGTGATTTGATAAATCATCCAACCCATCTATGACTTGAGAAGCCTGCAACATGATATTTATATTAAAAACAAAAAGTTAGGGGGATGGAGGGAACTTGCAGACCTTTCTGAAATGAACTTACATTAGGCTTGCAGGCAGGCAGACATAAGTTACTAACAAAAATTATACCAAAAGGGCTTAAAAACAATCAATAAAATTTTCAGTTACCATAAGTTTCTTTCCAAAAAAAAAAATACCAAATTTTCATTCAGACAACTAATGCTTTGAACTTAAAGTAATTGTCAAATTTTTTCGGCATTACCAAAGCATGATAACTAAGTATTTTTACATGTTAAAGCACTAGGTACTGCCTCGTTGTCTATGAATGTAGCCTTCTTGGAGGTCATCCGTACCAGGGAAGCTTTTTGTGATTTAATGTATGTGATTTCCAGATGTCTTCTCATGAAGATGGGCTTTCCTACTAGTGATATCATTACTATAATCCTTGTTATTGTTGCATTGATGATGATAGAGCTGTAGAACTAGATCATGTTTTAGTATTTGTACTCAGACCACATTCAACTGCATTGTTCATTGCTTTCTTTAGGTAGATTTATCATTTTTTAATTTTTATTTTGTAAACATCTCTGTTTTGCTAGTGCACTGAAATATAGCTTAGACGCTTGTGAATATTTACATCATTAGGATGTAGTAAAATCGTACATCTTGAATTAAGATCTAATTCAGAAACTCTATCAGTAACTAAATGAGCTTCTGACTAAAATGCCATCATTGATAGTTTTATAAAGGATGGTCACTTGTCACTTATCTATCATCTGACAAAATTCCGGCAGAGATCCATGTCAACAGGAAGTAATGAAATTACTTATTGAAATTGTGCTTCCAAATTTCTGAAGTAACTTTAAGTTAGCAACGTTTTTTGAGTAACGCTGCAATGAGCATACCGTAACAATAATTGCTGAAGTTTTCCAAATGTTTGTAATATTGCGGTTCTCACACAGATTTTGATAGCTTATCTGACACATAAACAAACCTTGTGTACTGTCATACAAAGAATATAAACTATGCAATCCTAATGAATTTAGAGGGAAATGGAGGGGGTAGCCATCTTTATTGATAAGCCAAGTGCCTGAGAGCGCTTAAAAATGATTGGTTTGGTAACGGTTGGCCCTACAAACTGATTGGCTTAAATTTTTGGTTCATTTCATGTTGAAAGTTCATGTGGACATTCGTCAGATCATAGATGAGGGACCAGTAACATCAATATCAGACTGGAGAGGGATCAATGATTTGATTTCAATGAGATTGATGATAGCAGTAAATGGCATTTCTGTGAGATTGGTATATGATGCTCACCGAACTAAAATGGCTAGAATTGATCCGATGCTTTTGCACAGCACAGCTGACATTGCCTGTTTATCCTCAGGTTTGTCTGTACACAAGGCCTGTTTGTCCTCAGGTTTGTCTGTACACATGGCCTGTTTATCCTCAGGTTTGTCTGTACACATGGCAAGTATTAATGGCAAGGTGACACAGATTATGTTACAGAATATTTCCAATTTGAGCCAAATTAAACTCTAAGTTAGCTTCACATATGTCCCCTGAACTTTATCTTTATCTCTAAGATGGCAGATTATAACATTTTCTTCATTTTAATGATAATACAAAAGTTGATAAGTAGAAATCCTTCGTCCATTGTACATGAATATTAGTTATATGATGTACTAGACACTCCCAACCAATATTTGTCTCTCTGTCTACTGTAGAAAAGTTTCCAGAATATCACTGTCCATTTTTGGATAACAAGTTACAACTTAGACCTGTTAATCACCTTAGACTTAGATGATTAAGATGTTTATTTAAAAAAAAAACCATTACTACTTGAAGAAACATGATAAATAAATTTTATTATATTTGATACGAGCAACATACCCTTTGATCACTGTTCAGCTTTTGCTGTATCGAGTTTATTAAACACCATTTTTTTTTTCACGTAAGCTGCAGTGGATATCATTTTAAATTCATTTTAACAATTTCTTACCAAAGAGTTAAACTCAGTTAATCAATGTTTTGCTGATAATTCAAATTATATTTTGTATTGATTTTCTATTATTTTCTTGGTCAATGCTATATGAGCGTTTGACCTTTAAATGTATTGACTTCAAAGGATTGTATTTGATTAATTGTCATTGTAATTTATTGCTAAAGAATGTGCATAATGTGGTTACATATGAAATTTGTCATTTTCACATTGGTCAAACTTGTGTATTTGTAAAAGGTTATTTGAATCTCAACAATGATGCAGTTTACACATGGAATAAGCAGAGAAAAACAGTGATGTTTGAAATGTTTGATATATGTAAGATGTCTTCAAAGCAGTACAACAGAAAGGACTGCAAAAGATATGTACATTAGAATTTTTATCAAGGTATGTTTTAAATTGATTGGAGTTGTTGAACATTTTTTGACATGGGATAAGCATGGCAACTATTTGAGGAACTGTTTGGGAGATTTTTTAAGCTACTGATCAAGAATTACTTACCATTATATTTTAAATGTTTGTTGAATTGTGTAACTATTGACATGTGTAATAAATTGTACATGATATAAAATCTGGGAGTACATGAATTGACGGGAGTGTTTCTTTCTTTAACAAGGAGGTTGTTCAGGCTGTGACATGCAATGTTTGTTGCATTCTAATTCAGAATGAAAGGTAAAGGGTTGAACTCCTTCACTGAAACCAGATGAATACTTTTGTCTACATACACAATTTGGGAGTTTTTGTATTTAACTGGTTTCAGTGAAATGAAGCCGAGATAGTGAGATTTAGTGGGATGTGTTGAGACTTTCCATCAAGTATTTCTTGTGATGAGTCTGACATGAATATACAAAATCAAGGAAGAATAACAGATTTTCCTCTTCACTATTATTTGTTTATCAATTGGTTTACACTTGTGTTTCCAGTATTGTGTATTTTGTGAGTTAAAACTCATAACAACTGTACAAACTCCATAGGAATATTAAAGGAATATTATTGAAAATATTAGTATATGGTTGTAAGGGATCTACATTGTTTTTGATCCTCTTACACTGAAGACTGATGAGCTACAGATCCTGTGGATCCATTTCAACAAGCTTGGTCAACCCATCCCATGGTATATCCAATAATGATAAGTTTATTTCAAACTTGGTCTATAGATGTTGGGACACAACTGCCTTGGTTTCAGCGTATGACATAGACTCTAGAGCACAAACAGCAGAAGGTTTTAACTTTTTTTACTGTATTGTTTTTTCATACATACATTACAATCTAAAAATCTTAAAATTCCGGACGTTTTATTATGAAACACAATAGATTCATTTCTCATAAGCATCATGTTTTTACTGTTTTTTTTGTGTGTTAGTGTTTTTGTTATTATATAAGATGATTTGTTGATAAGCTCAATGAGTTTTTATTGGGTTGCATGTCTTGTGAAATTTCCTTTTCTCACAAGCTCCTATTTTCATGTATGAAAGACGTAATACTCCTTTGAAAATATTCATATTATTATTGGTAAAAGTACATCATGCACCCATTGGTAGTTGAGGAATTGCAATCAAATCGAACAACTAAGTGAATATACTTGTTGGATGGTAAGATAGGGATTTAATTTAAACCTTTTTTTCTTCTTCGTCTTGAAAAGAAGATGAAAATAGGTTGCAAGTGGTTTTTGCTAGATACTTGGTTATTCCCTCTACTAGAGATGTTTAATGAAACTGTGGCTCTTATTAGGGGTCACAGGGTCACCAAATCTATATATCAAATTCCCAATCAGATAAGGCGTCTGTTCACAAGGTTTCAGCTTACTAGGTCTTTTAAGTCCTATTTTCATCTTCTCAAGAACAGAACAGATTCCTTGCTAAGTAAGTGAATATTCTTGTTGAATGGTAACTAGGGATTAAAGTGGGAAAAGCCATATTTTTGTATATGGAAATGTCAATTTCTAGGTCTCCACTATTTAATGTTCATCAGACATCCACTCTTAATCTTATTTTTCAAAGGTTTTGTTAAGGACATATCCCTACCTATAAAAGGAGCAGTAGCAAGTTTATGAAAACGTTTATTTCTTCAAATTCCCTAAATTATGAATTATTTAAAAAAAATTATAATTTATATGACAAATGTATTATCTTCACAAGGTCAGAACATATCATTACTCAACCCTATCATCTGTATGACAGGAAATAATCAAGTATCAAGCAAGAAACACCTGTGGCCATTTTTGTGTGAACACCTTGTCATCATTTTACAAAGGGAAACAGAATAGCAAAGCCTAACAGATCATGGTACGTTTGTTTTGAAACTGCTGCTTTTGAATAAAAGACACTGCCCTGTCTTGTGGTTAGAAACATTTATTTTCATATTTGTGACATCACTTTGTCTAAAACATGTGCAACTTCCCCTTTTAATGTCAAAACACGACATTAAACATTTATCAGTGAGCAAACTGAATTTCAATCAAAATTTTTTAATTTGATTTTGTTAATAAGTCAGGAAATTGTTTAGATTTTGATTCATTATCAGGGCATGTTCCCTGTAATGATAAAATTAGGAATACGTTACCTTAAAATTGTTCAAGGTTGTAAAACCGAACAACTTATGCTAGCAGTCAACAACACTTCTCTAAATAGTTTTTGTATAAAGCATTATAAGACTAAAACCAACAATTTGCCTAAATAATAATCAACATCAACATTAAAGGAATACATTTGGAGCATACTATTTTCCTTATATTGTGATCAGGGATCAAATATGATGATTGACAGAAGTAGCTTAACCTCAACCTTTCCTGCCACAGCAGCTTATCTGTGTCTTCATAGGTTCTACAATACTCTGATATCTTTCAAAGCAAATGCCTCGTATCGTTCTATATATAACCGTATCGGATAGGAGTTTAGCGTATATTAATAAAGGATGTGCAGTTTCACATCCTTTATTAATATACTTTATCCCTTTTAATATTCCACTTTGTTTTGAAGAAATAAAAACGACAAGAGCTAAACTAGCTTTTATTTTTATGATTTTGCTTTAAAGACTGACTCTTGGTCTTGCTCAAGATATAAAAGTAGAGTAGAAAATTTCGATAAGAGGTAGAGTAGAAAAGTTTGATAAGAGGTAGAGTAGAAAAGTTTGATAAGAGGAAGAATCGAAAAGTTTGATAAGAGGAAGAGTAGAAAAGTGTGATAAGAGGAAGAGTAGAAAAGTTTGATAAGAGGAAGAGTCGAAAAGTTTGATAAGAGGAGTAGAAAAGTGTGATAAGAGGAAGAGTAGAAAAGTTTGATAAGAGGAAGAGTAGAAAAGTTTGATAAGAGGTAGAGTAGAAAAGTTGGATAAGAGGAAGAGTAGAAAAGTTTGATAAGAGGTAGAGTAGATGGTGTTATTTGATGGAGAAGTGCTGGTTGTTTCTGAAAGTTAACATCTCAATGCTTATCATTTCAATATATTGACAATATACAGGTTAAAGACAGACACTCTGCCATATTACCCTTGAACAAGTACATGCACTCTGCTTTATTACCCTTGAACAAGTACATGCACTCTGCTTTATTACCCTTGAACAAGTACATGCACTCTGCTTTATTACCCTTGAACAAATACAGACTCTGATTTATTACCCTTGAACAAGTACAGACACTATGCTTTATTACCCTTGAACAAATACAGACACTATGCTTTATTACCCTTGAGGAATAGGGACTCTGGCATATTACCCTTGAATAAGTACAAACAAAGATGCTTTATTACCCTTGAACAAGTACAGGCACTGTGCTATGTTACCCTTGAACAAATACAAACTCTACCATATTACCCTTGAAGAAGAACAGACATTATGCTTAATTACCCTTGAACAAGTACAGCCACTATGCTTCATTACCCTTGAGGAAGTACAGACACTCTGCTTTGTTACCCTTCAACAAATACAGACTCTGCTTTGTTACCCTTGAAAAAGTACAGACACTCTGCTTTGTTACCCTTGAAGAAGTACAGACACTGCTTTGTTACCCTTGAAGAAGTACAGATACTCTGCTTTGTTACCCTTGAAGAAGTACAGAGACTGCTTTGTTACCCTTGAAGAAGTACAGATGCTCTGCTTTGTTACCCTTGAAGAAGTACAGATACTCTGCTTTGTTACCCGTGAAGAAGTACAGACTCTCTGCTTTGTTACCCTTGAAGATGAACAGACACTCTGCTTTGTTGCCCTTGAGGAAGTACAGACACTCGGCGTTGTTCGTTTGAACCTTAATTAGGGTCACCTTTCACATTTTCTTTACCTCAAAACCACTGGGGACACTTGCAAAATAAATCTATTAGACAAGTATGTGAATGTGGATTGGTCAATTAAACATTCATCCGCATCGCATAAGATACTTTTAAGGGTAACACAGTTAAGCCATAAAAATTCTGAAGGTATTTACCAAAGTCTAGGTAAAGTGCGTATTGTAAACTACCAAAATGACAAATATATATACACGAATTTGTCCCCCTTTACTTTCAAGATACAATTTTTGGGTTTCTCATAATAGAAAAGACATTATCTCTCAAAAGAACTCAAGTTATAAAAGTCTACTCTAACTTCTGGTCTAATACATCATTCGAAACAACATACCTTTATCTTGCTTGCAGATAAAACTGGGAGTTGAGTTGTAATTACTTTGACTTAATAACCGTCCATGGGGCGTACAATATTACAGCTAGTTGTCTCCACTGCAAAGCTTTGTAGGAGACATACTTTTTTCACCATAGTCCGTTAATCCCAAATTACGTATTCTGTAATTCCTATTCCGATATGGTTTCGTTTTCGAGCTACATCTTAAATACCGTTCAATTATATCTTTTATTTACGAAACTTGGTATGCGGTTAGAACTAGTGGTCGAGTGGTCTTTTGCTAATTTTGTTATTCTGGTTTTAATATTGTTTTCTAGTTTCCATGGAAACAATTTGAACAAAGGGTTCATGAAAGGTACCTTATACTTTCGTTTCCAGGGAATATAATTCATGAAACTTTGTATGTTGTTAAACCTAGTGTTGGAGTTGTGTCTTTTGCTTCATTGGTTATATATAATTACTTTGTTTTTTAAAATATTTTTTTGGTATTCATTGAAATAATTTTAACTTAGTGCATTTAGAGGGTATAGACTTTTCTGTTTCTTTGCTATATCTGAAATTAGAGCCATTCTCTAAGTATGTCATCAGGCTATCTATAATTCATTTTATGAATTGGCCCATGAGCTGCCACAGTATTACCAAATGCATTGATTATTATCCTCGTTATCCAGCTAAGGACTCCTTACACAAGATTTAAATTCTTTCAGATCAAGATGAGGGTGTTGTGCCTGTGCCCACATAAGAGTCACAGGGTCACAAAACCTGTAAATTGAAAACCTCATTTGGCCAAGAGTCTGTACACAGGATTTTAGATTTCCTGAGTAAATGGTCCCGGAGAAGAAGTTTAACTAGTTAAAAGTTTACAGACGGACAGAAGCCGGACGACATGCCATGCCATAAGCTACTTGGGCCTTTCAGGCCAGATGAGCTAAAACGCCGTTGAATATTCATTTACGTGGTTAGGCCTAGTAGTGGGTTCATGCCTTTTGCTCCTTTAGTTATATATTTATATTATCTTTGTCGAGACTTGGTATATGATTAGATCTAGTGTAGAAGTGGTATCTTTCACTATTTTGGTTATTCTTATTTTTTCTGTATTATAGGTTTCCACAGCAAAAACTTGAACTTAATGCCTGTGGGGCGAACCATTTCCTGTCTCAATTTCAAAATCTGCCGGTATTCACTATTAATTTATGAAACTTGGTAAATTGTTAGACCTATTGCAACAGTGATGCCTTTTGTTATCTATTTACCTTATGACGTATTCTGAATTTGTTATTTTTCTGTTTTCAATGGGAACATTGTGAGTGTATTAGTGGCAGGGTAAGATTGATAGGTTCGGCTAAAAATTGTGGCAGGGAACATCACAGTGCATCACATTCACATATTTCTAGTTTCAACTAGATTGAGTTATGTCTAACAACCTGTCTGGCGTGTTCACAGCGCATCAGCAACACATAGTGGCGTCTAAAATATTTATCAGCATAGAAAGGTTTTACAGATATCACAAAAAGTACCTGGGTTTTTCCATTTCATAACTTTACTATATTTTGTCATTATCGATGGATTATGATTGTGTTTAGTTTGCGTGTCCATCATAGAAAAATACTTTTAAAACAAACTGACCGTAGCGGACACCACTCGATGAACAAGGGCGTGTATCACTTAGAAATAGCTTTAGAAAGACATATATACCTATAGACCCTGCCCTACTTCTATATAAAGAATCATTTTATATAGTAGTAGGGTAGGGTCTATAGGTATATATGTCTTTCTAAAGCTATTTCTAAGCGATACACGCCCCTGTGACTCGATGTAGCTCGAACTTCGGACAATCTAGAACACATGCTATCAAAATGATAATCGTACGATTAAATATAGTATTTAACAGAAGGTTTCTTAGTATCCTCTTTGTATTCAATCATTTACGTATAAACAGGAACCCCTCGATTTTTTTCCCTTTTAACCTAGAAAAATAAAGCAACAAAATAATACGACCATTAACAATTCTTGAATATACTCTCAAAGCAAGTTATCTGAAAAGGAAATATCAATAAAAACACTTGCAACATAAAAAACTTCAATGGAAAAGTCCTTACTATGAAAACCAGTAATGAACACATTGTTTTGTTTGCCAAGGTTTATTACCCTTGGTCACGACACGCACCTTTGTATATCAGCGTCTCAAGAACAGTGCAACATTTGCGGCGATAATCCTTGAGTAATAATGCTCGTGATTGTTTTTCCGGTTCTTGCCTTGGTTCTTGGGACTCATGGTTTCTTCCCAATGTCAAATAGTTCTACTTCCGGTAGTAGCCCAAAGCTTTCCCTGTCCAGTGGTTCGGGATTCTTTCAGCCTTCAAGTATCGCTTTCTTCAGTGCAAAGACAACTAAACAAGAGCCGAGTTCCATTCATAACGATGAAAACACTGCAACGAAAATGAAACAGAACGCCTAAAGAAGGAAGTCTATAAACTGGTATCGAAAACTAACAGAAGGAAGCAATGATAAAAAATCTTCAAGATATTCAAAAAGACTTACTTGCAGATAAAACTGGGAGTAAAACTGAAATTGAAGAGTTGACTGCGAGGGTTGAGGAGAAGGACTCAACAATCACTTCCCTAAGAGAGGAGCTAAATGCCTCCTCGGCAGAATGCAAGGCAAAGCATATGAAATCATTAAAAAAGATGTTGACTGTTGCCTCCCCGTTGAGGAAATGTAAAGAAAAACTCAAAGCAACAAATAAGAAATATGACCTGGGTAAGTACTTCTATAACATCTGATAAGGCAACCTTCTACTGGCTTAGAAAAGTTCCGCCATGTTATGATTGCTTAGGAGACACATTGACAAAAATGCTTCTTTTCTTTTACTAACTCCATTACCTAACAAAGATAAATAACGGTTTTAATAGACTTTCGACACAGTATGTCATTATAATTAGCAACTCTGGATATCATTTTGTAGTATCCATTGTTTTCAAACATGAAGCATAAAACATCATTACATCATAACTTTCCAATGCATTACCTCAGACGCAATGCGATGCGATGCCCTCGGTTAATATCACATAGTCAGTATGATGTGATGCCAATTACAATGGAAGGACGTCACATGTAGTCTATGACGGTGCCTATTACATGGAATGACTCATGTTTTTATGTCAGTATCATTTTCTCTTTGCTCGAGAAATACAAATATATAGGTTACCATGAACGGAAATGGCTGCATCCAATGTCGGGGTCAACGCTGGAAGCTGACATAATCGAAATCGATGCTATTGAAAAGAAACCGCTCTCGTTATTGTGAGGACAATTGTAAATGCCGAGTGATCATACTAATATTCCTTAACGCATGTCGTAAACATAGTAACACATGGACCTCATGTAAGATCTGTGTATCACGTTGTAGTTGATGGTTGCCCTTCTACGTTCACCAATGCAAAGAAAGATCATATCTGTTTCGGGATCATTAAAAAGATGTCCAACTTCAAAGATGCAGAGGCTGACTGCGAGAATACCTATAATGGACGCTTGGCTGTCTTGGATACCAAGGACAAGCTGAATATAGTGAGGAGTAAATTAACCATTGGTGAGTATCAACACAATGTGAGTATTATGTTTCTGTGTAGTACATAAAGACCCGGTCCGAGCGGACATGGCTTATAAACCGGCGAGACCTTTGCTGTGTTTTTAACTGATAAGTAAGTTATAATGTGTACTTCGTTTTTTGTATAGTAGATATTGACCCGGTCCTAGGAGTTATGCCATTTAATCTCGAGAAGCCTTTGCCGAGAAGTTAGTGTATGCAAAATGTATAATCTTCAAAGCGTAAGATCTCATTTCTCGACCTGATTATACTTATTTTTAGAATAAGTTTTCCCTATAAAACCAAAACTTCATGAAGCCATTTTAGTGTGAAAACTCTTTAATCATTCAAGTAAGAGAGAGTGATTCTTTACTGAAACACGTGCGTTTGTATCATTGTATTCATTTACACATTGTCTGGCAATTGTTCAAAAGTTCTTTCAGTCATATCACTTTATTTCCCCATGAAAACGTGCAACAGTGCACTTTACACTTGTTTGTGTAGTCAAAGTTCAACATATTCATGTTTCGATTCACCTAGAAGAGATATTCGTACAATGTTGAATGTTTAAGTATTGTTTAAATAAAGAATACTAAACGACCTACCATTTAATACACAGAGGATACTAAACGACCTTCCACTATTTTAATTAAACGAATTAATGATTTAGTACAAAATGAGCGAAAGCTTTTTTGATACAAGATCATTAACGAGTTTAGTAAAAATAGTATTAAATTGTAGGAGGTTTAGTGTTTTTATTACTGGCCGACATAAATCAAGCATAACTGCGGAGGAAGTCCTAAAACTAAAATTTCCACGACTTGGCAGCCATACGTGCAGTGTTAATACACTAGTTTGATATCGCCGTATAAATATTACACTGCAGTATCTTACACGGGCGATGAATAACATCTCAAAACTTACTTTGATGTATCCTTTATTTCGATATCTTTGTATGAAAAGCTCCAAACCACCTTAGAAATTCGCTTGTCGATAGAGTGTAGTTTTTCATTTTGGAAATTTTAAAGTATTAAGTATCAAACGGCATTCTCTCTCGACAGAGGTAGCTCCATCATAACTTCATATACAACCTCTGTCTTAATACGAAGGTTTCTCGGGCTTCCGGCAGTTTCCCCTAGCGGGACAATATTGCAACTTAAACTACTGGCTATATTTCAGCCAATGTTGTCATACAGGCCTGTGCAATGAAACAGTCGCAAAACGAGGCGTTTGTGTTCTGTAAAGACGATTCAAAGTGCAAGGTGCATATTCGAATAAAGTTTAGTTTTTGGAAGGCTTACGGAAATAACTTAGGCCATTTGAATAACAACTTTTTAAACGGCGTCTGTGATTGCAAAACCAACTTTGATTGCATCCAATCAGCGTTCTACATTTCTAGACCAAGAAACCTTCGTATTTAGACAGAGGTTGTATAGGAATTTATGACGGAGCTACCTCTGTTGGGAGAGAATGGTCAAACGGTGAAAATGTTGATACCCAGCAAAGTCAAAGTGGAGGAGCAACAGTTCTCTTGCAACGTCAGGCTCACACAATTCACATAACTTTATAACAACCTCAGCACCTCATCATTTCAACCAAAACAGCGAATGGGTCTTTCATATCTTACATAAAGATACTGTCAATATAAAATTATAGTAGTATAAATACCCGCTATCTGTTCAGAATTAACACATTCTTGGGGATAAAAGGTAGAACATTTGAGTCTCACGAAACACGAACTCCATCCAAGGGTAGTTTTCTCTGTAGTCAGAGGGAAACTTTAGTAATGGTGTTATTTAAACGAGAAGAAGTGGTCGTTTCTGCAAATCCCATTACAATGCTTATCAATTTAGCTTAGTGACAAGTTTCAGTTGTAATTCATGATCAAACGTAATTCTGGAAACTTGTTTACAGGAGGCACAAGGACAATATGAGTTGGTCGTGTTTAGTAGGTCATTTAAGTAGTATAAATGTTAATCGGCGCAGAATTTTGACTTATCAACATCTATGTGGCCGGTTTTTTTATTATCATGGAAAACCCACTTGTCCTTATTGTAACAAAATAGAGATGAGGTTCCAAATTGAGGAAGAATGGTATTTTGTCTCTTATTTAAACCAAATTTGATAAAACATACTCTGTGATACATGACGATATTATGGATGACAACTTCTTTATATATTTCACACGAAGTTCTTGGGCTACTTCTTGCCCCTTCATCAGATGGATACTGTGCGTCAGTTTAAAGGAATTTTCTCTACTTCGACTATGTTTGACAACAGTGCTTGAAAGCTACGTGAACGTCGTTTAAAGACTGTGGAAGTCGTGTGACTATGACTTCATTTATAAATGATAATCTTGAAAAACACCTTATTTATTTTTATTGCTAATATTCTGAATATAAAATAATAAGTTTATCTTCTACTATTAGTCCTTATTACCAGTAATGAAAATAACAACACAAATATAACTAATTTATTCTTTAAAATGATTTCATGAGAGAATCAGTATTTTGTCTTGTGACCTAGAAGATGAAGATTTGAAAAATTTAAATTGCATAGTTTATACAATGAACAATTTCAGTCAACCTACATAAAGGTAAACAGAGAAATTCAATATTAATTATAATCTCTGAATGTAACAAACACGTTTTGAAGGGAGAGAATAATAATATCAAATTCTTCTAGTTCGTGTCGTATTGATGCATGTTCAAATTTGTGTCGGGGTTTGCTTTTCGTATAGATGTTCATCTCTTCATCACGTGACTACAAGGACCACAAGGAAACAGGACCCCTCATGAAGAATTTAACTTCAAATCTGCTCGTTTCTTATGTTCTCTTTGTTTCATGTTTTTCTCTGTGGCATTTAGGGCATGTCCATCAAAGCGTGTGGGTCGGGGGACAGCAGGTTCATTCTGACTTCAAGTGGGTGGACGGGTCCACAATATCCTACGACTTCGGGTGGGCACGAGGGGAACCTAACAACGACCTCGAGCAATGCGTGGATCTCCACTATATGCTAAAGTACAAGATGAACGACGAAAAGTGCGATACATACATTGGATACGTGTGTGAGGTACCCAAATAGAAAGTAAAAGGACTGATTCTTAAACTTTCCAAAAGTTTTAGTAACGTTGTTATTTTACCTTTGTATCGTTGAGTGTAACGAGAAATACATCACATATGTGCATGAAGTGTCATAACATATTGTTTACCTTTGATACGAACCTAAATGTCATATGTGGTGATAAAAAATCAAAACATCTTAACTTTTCATGTCCAAAAGACATATATATGACAAACTGGTTTTCCACGAAAATCTAAAAACATCCTTATAAATGCACAGAGGTGTAGATATCACGTCCAATATACATGGATACTAGTTATATAACCTAACAAACACTATCAACTCCTAACTGCCCTTCTGGCTGTTTTAGATAAGTCTCCAACATTACGTTTGACTCTTTGACGCGCGCCTCTGTCCGGTTTTCGATCATAATTGCGACGTTCTACCTTCATATTGTCACTGTTAAAATACAGCTTTAAAATGTTTCTCTTTGGTAACAGTCGATACTTCGCGATCAAATAGCACCATTGCTGAAGTTTGCCATATATGACTCCAACAACTCACGGAGTGGCTCTTTAAATATAAGAATTGAAAGGATGTAAATATTGTTGTTCTTTTTCATAAGTTTTATTTACCCCTAGACTCTTGATACCGTTATCGCACTTCGTATGAGGTTTCAAAATATAACAGTGAAAAGGTCGTTAATTCCATCAGCAGTAGCGACATCATTGTTGTTTTCTCGATTCTGAAGGGTGAATTTGAATCATTTCCCATCTTTAAATGACAATGAATCTTGGAAAGTTTACAATAACTTCGAATACCAGTTTTCTTTCGGGATAATGTGTCCCATACAATCACGGATGAGTCAAGATAGATGTAAACAGCGGGTAAGTCATGCATAGCGAATTTTATTATATTTTCTATGGTGAAATATGCCATTAATAGGTGAAAATAAAATCCGTATTTTCATTGAGTGAAATATTTTTCTATTCAGTGAAATAATGCTGTAATCATATGACATAATCTGTGACGTCAAGATAAAACTTTATTTATGTTGGTACAAACTTACATCAATGAAACAAATAGATTTCTTTGACATCAAATATTTGTCAAAAATGTTTTTTTCTTCCTTCCTTTTTTTCTTGTGAATACACTTGAATGACGTTATCCGATCTTGATACTGCATTCACATAGTGAAGGTCATTTACGACGTTTGAGAAACATTTTTAATTGAACATTTGACATTTCTCGTTGAACACAAAGTATATTTCATCTCATGAAACTGTAGAAAATTAAATATTTACACTCGTGGCTGCGCCGCTCGTGAAAATATGAATTTCTACTTCACTCGATGAGATATACATGGTATTCGACAAGAAATGTTAAATATCCTCTATTTATTATATTTTCAAATTTGAAATGTGCTATTTTACGGGGATAATGAAATCTGTATTTTTACTGAGTAAAATAATAATATGATTCTGCCATATATCATATGACGTCGTCTATGATGTCAGGAAGCATTTGAATGAGGTCATGAGATGGCCGCAATAATGAAGCGATCTTGCTACTCCATTTATAGAGTTAAGGTCATTTACGACATTTCGGAATCATAATATATAGAACAATAGACATTTTCGCCAAAAACCCTCTATACATATCATCTCGTGAAGAAATGATAATATATTTGTTTTTTAATTCTGGTTAAATTTCTACTTCACTCGATGAAATCTACATAGTATTCGACGAGAAATGTCAAATATCCTCTATTTCTAAGTTTGATAGCTACCTAAGACCCGGGGTAACCTTACTTCAATGTTTTTGAGCAGAGATATTTTAATAGAACCATATGTGATGCAGATGGATGGTTAATTGACTAAACTTCATTCAAATACTTATCTAAAAGATTCATTTTGTGATATACCTAAATAACTTTGCTATTGTTGGGAGTTGGTTAAAATTAATGCCCAATCAAGATACTTGTAACCGTCGCAGATTTCTTCTTGCCTTTGCCAATTGCATTACTTATTTTACCTCCAGACCTGGTAATAAGGATATAGGGAGATATATTTAATTGATGTGAATTGCAGATATCAAAACAGAAACTGTGTAAATCGTAAATATAAATGTAACATGAGTCAGGACAATGTTGAAGGTTAGTTTAGAATTATATCTAAAGTCCATCATATCATGACCATAGAATAAAATGTAACCAAGAGGTTAGTTATGTCAGATTTAACCAGGTTAGTTATGTCAGATGTAACCAGGAGGTTAGTTATGTCAGATGTAACCATGGGGCTAGTTATGTCAGATGTAACCAGGAGGTTAGTTATGTCAGATGTAACCAGGATTATTCCTGTCAGATTTAACCATGGATAATTCATTAGGAAAATCAGCAAGTAGCAAGGGGATTATCCCTTTGTTTATAAGTAATATGTAAAGGTGTTCCATTTTTCATTGACACCATGGTCCTCTGGGTCCAAGAATCACGTCTTTATTGACAAAATATATATTACTATCGTTTCTCCTAGTTTCCGGCTTCCTGCATGTCATGTGGAATCTTTATGTCATCAAGAAGGTTAAACTAAACAAAGTTATTTCCCCTCAAATTGAGTTCATCTTCCTTACAGCTCTGTTGTCACGTAAATTATGCAATTATTTTTGAAAGACATGTAAGTTATGCAATTATTTTTGAAAGACAAAAAAGCAAAATGTGGTATAGATTTATTTTTAAAAATACATGTTTCATAATTATATTATTTATTCACTTGAAACGGCCTTTTAACATGATTCGAGCGATTAATTCTCGATATCTTCGTACGTTCGATTGACATACTCGGAGTTTGCGTAATCTGGCAGGTTGCGCTTAAGTGAGTAATATCTGTTTTCATCCTCTGCTGTGGCCGCCGCTAGAAATAAAATGCAAACTAGTAAATTCATTACAACGGCATCAAACGGTAACATGATAAATCAAACCCTCATTTTTTTAGAACGCTTTGAATAAGCAGTAGCTAGATAATTTGCTCTTCAAAAACGAAATTGTCTGTCGGGTGTTCTTTTCTCTCAAAAGGAGTGACCAAAGTAAATTTCCTTGTGACCTTATTTCAAATCTTACTTTCACTCGTCCATACGGAATCATATTAAAAAACGACCATAATTCGAGGAATACATGCTTTAAAAAATCGGGATTCGAACTCTTTCTAAAGAGGTTTTCCTCACCATGACGGTCTGAAAACAACCCAATTTGTTCCTTTGAACATGGTCGAATTACATTAAACTTAGTCCCTGCTTCATCACGAGGATCAGATTACCATCCTTTGTTCCAGTCAACAGATTTCGAACAAAGACAATGTAATAACGCACTGATATACTGAATTCCCTCAAACATCTGGAGGGACGAATCATTACAACGCGGATAGCGTCCTAATTGTGGTGCTTTGTCGAATTGAAATCTTCTTACGATGCACAAGCCTTGCCATAATCGTTAAGAGGGCTGAAGACGACAACCACTTGAAATAACTATCGTTCTTTTTGACAAATCCTGCCAAAGTATGTTAATTAATTTGGTCATACATAAATAAGTGTACAACTGCAAATGTCACTTTGACCCTAAATCACGCTTTCTCAAGTCAGCACTTTTTCTGTGATTTCTTAATCAAAGTTAAATAAACAATTTAAGAATTCTTCAAAATCTTTGACTGATATTTAAGAACGTAATGATACACACGTTCAGTTGTAATGATATATATATTTCATATGTAATAAATAAAAACACCCACCCCTATCGGGAACTGCGTAGGTTCTATCTTTCCTTGCTATACATTTCCAGAAGGGCAGTTTTAGTTGCGAGCCTGAAAAAGAGCAAAGAAAGTGTTGAGTTACAGATTTAACAGCATCATATTAAGAGAATATGTATGAGAGAGGTCTAATAATGTTCTCTATTTAATTGTGTTTTTGTTGTTGTTGTTTATTTCCACATTTTTGTGTGCACATATATATATATATATATATATATATATATATATATATATATATATATATATAAATATTCATACACATGGTTCATTCATAGTTACATATTGGATGATGGATATAGCGTACAACTGGTATTGAGCATCGTCTTTTAAAATCTTTTTTGTTTTGTTTTTCTGTTGATGTACATGTAGCTATTTAACATAAACAAGGTCTGACACTAGTGACAGAGTTGTTTCTGCAATAGGACCGGAAATGGTTTCCTGGCTCGGTTACTCTCTGCAAACTTCGTAGACAGATCCCAGTTTGCATTTCCGGTCCTATTGCAGACACGTTTATGTTATATATGTACATGTACATATAATTACATGATATTGTAAATTCAGAGTCTGGCGCTGTGAAGTGTTCCTACTACTAAATTCAATGAGCAGTGAAACTCTTACGTACATACAAGGGTAAGATGATAATAATATCTTATATTAAAAAGTGCAACACTCAGGGCTTTATACAAAATAGTGGAAAAAAGTTTGCTAGGGTCATGTTCGCTTCACTCGTGTGTTGCCTTTGTGACAGTCGTCATATTATACAATAAATGGAAATTCTATAAATCAACATTAATTAAAACTATTGTTTCACAAGGTTTGACGAACAAATTACATTGGTCAAAGTTTTGATGTGACAATTTCTTTCACCAATTATTCGACTGCGCATGTTCAGACTCATACCTGTGCAGTTTGTAACGGTCTGTTACCTGTAATGGCCATATATTCCGTATCAACGTATTCGTATAGTCTAGGAAGTAAACAGAGTAAACACTGTAAACACAACATCAGTGCTGTAGACCATCACATGGTAATTATATGATACAGAAAATTACTACCTACCGCCCGCTATTAATATTACTGTATAGACCGTCAAAGAAAAAATGACCATCAAGATGGCGACCAAGGCCAAAGAGTATGCTGGCACACAATCAACTGGAGCTGCGAAAATAATTAAATCAATTGACAACACAAAAATACGCCAAGATGGATTTCTCTCTTCTGACAGTAACATGTTCTATGACCTCGTTAATAGAGGTGGATGATTATCAGTTTAATCAATTCTTGTAATTGATTGATTATTTCAGAGGCGGAGACACGATTTAGTAAAGTTTGAATGCACCCAGTGAGAGACAGCTATTACAACAAAACCCTCGAAGGTTTTGAATGTATAGTTTCTCCTCTGTTAAGTTCGGATCTTATACCTTCATGTATCAAAAGTGCAAATTAACCGAAATACATTTTTGTTATTGTTAATCCTAGTATTTCCTGAATGTTATCTTACCACTGACGTCAAACGAAGATGTCTGATCTGTTCTGCCAGGTACTGTTGTAGAATCGGCTTCCTCTGAAACAGACATTAGTTTATATACAAAATCTTAATTTGCCTACATTCAAATTCAGAACTGATTTATAATAATAAACAAAGCGAAAATCAAATACAACGCTGATACCGCATCCCCCTTGTAATAAGTGATTTCATTATTCCGATCTTTTGGACACGATGACATTTTAATGATCTGTTATTTCTAGGCCCGAAAGTGCTTTACGTTAAAGGGACCATTCGAGCGGGGTATTTTTTGTGGAAACGAAATTCAGGAGGACTTTCCTGTTAACAAATATATATGATTTTTACATGATTCTTTTCACACTTAATTTCAAATATGTACACGAGGTAAACCTTTCAGTTGTTCAAGATTTAACAATTTGACAAAGAATCAAGTGTATCGATCAAAAAAGAAAAACTTCGTGAAATGAAGCCAATCATCGGAGCTACGAATGTGGAATGCATTACTACGACAAAACATTGTCGTAACTGACAAATTTTATTATGAATTATTTGTAAATATGCCGCTCTTCTATCAATCTATTTGTTATTTCTTAATTTTGTCAATGATTTAGCTTAATACAGCATTTTCTCGCAATGCAGATTTCTCGCAACACTAACATTTCAAGATGGCGGATGAAAGCCGCTCGAATGGTCCCTTTAACACAGGTTACTAAGGAGGAAATATCAGAAAAGTTATGATAGTTTATTTGAGGAGATGTGTTTCGAAAACAATAATCTAAACAACATGTTGATGAGACCATTAAGGATATAGTTTATTTTCAGTGTCCGAATATGGCTTCGCAAATGTCTCAGCTAACGGATTAGTGCAAAATTCTAAATTTTTGATAGATGGTATCTTTCAGATCATTGTACGATGTTAAGGTTAAGGTTAAAGATATAAAAGAATTTGTGACGATAAGTTTTGAAAATAGTTTAATAAAAACCAAAAAAACTTGAACTCCTAAAACATGGTGATAGTTGCACGCTCGTCGAATCCAGCTGTCAGAGGGCTGTTCAAGCTAGTGTTTACCATGAGAACTAAATGACAATATATAGTCGAGAATAGTTAAAACTAAGGCGATCGTTCACAATAGAACGATAAACATCAAAAATAAGATTTACCATTATCTAAAATACAGAAGAAGAATGCGTCTACCTGCAACTCTAATTACAAGAGATTTTACTCCATTGAATTCCGTCATACACACAACAATGGCGCCATTGTCGTCTGCAGCCAAGGTGAAGGTCACTTTACTCGTACGATTGCATGTTCTTCCCGCCCTGATTTGTCCTTGGACTCTCACTTCCGGAAATGGTTTACCTACCGGATGAGACCAATTCCACGAGAACACCTTTCTAAAGTTGAAGAACGAAGAGGAACACGTAAGGGAGACGACTTGACCGGGTCTGTAGATATTTCTTAGGGGCGTTATTGTCAACCTAGGTGGACCGTTTCTTCCTGGAAGAGAGATGTTTGATATGAGTCTTGATCAATGTTATTGTTTGACCAATAACTTATGGAATGTGCATCTAAATTTGCATGTAGACACCTAGAACTAAAATAATCTCCCCCTGCCTATAAACGTTTTCACGTATTTGTCGAGGGTTTATAATGTTAGAGTTTGACGGAAAGTAAACCCAGTCAACACGGTAAGTGTTGGAATATTTAGATCTTTTCTGGCCAGTACACGCATAGTAAAGTTTCCATAAATGTAAATACAAATAATTTTATAAATGTCAAACTAAAACTAATTGACCCTTGTGCATCAAAACGTCATTAATACATTAATATTAGAGACATATATTTCCTCAGAATACCTTGAAATCTTTACTTCAGATGAGATTCAACCACAACAGTTATTTTGATGTTAGTTGGATTCATCTTTATACCAACGAAATAACTTAAACTAGAAAACAATCCAACTCACCTGATTTTAGAGTATTTGCTGACGTTTTCAAAGAACAGACTCGGGTGTTGGACACGTTTACAGAGCAACGATAGGAGGTGACGTCATCACAAGTTGGATTTGTATAAATGATCTGGAAGTTGGTGGGAAAGAAGCCAATGACTTTAACTCCCCTTTCAAATACTTCAGACGTATCATTTCCATCCAACGTAGCTGTGACCACAGGGCCTCTTGGCGTATACTTCTCTATATACATTGTAGGGTTCTGGTTTAGAATGAGCCTGAGGTTGAGTGACGACTTGCAGATGACTTTCATTGTATTCGTCTTCCCAATGATAACTGTACGTGGTTCAATTGATAGTTCAACGGTGCAATCTGGGAACAAACAAAATGACGTCATTATGCATATAGTCAATATCACGCGACGGAGACTAAATAAAGAATATCAGCAACACATAAAACATTCCCATAAGTGTCTCATCTGATAAATGTCCTAGAAGCCTTTGTTTGAAATGGTGTACTTAGTCAGCTTGAAATACTATATGCAATTGAAATTAGTTACTGCAACCTAAAACCTGTTACAACACGTATGAAATACCGAATTGTTTCTGACACACGACGTGCGGCGTCCAACATCATCTAACACCCAACGACCAGGGGGGAGTCGACTATTTAACATTCAACCAAGTGAATGCCTAACTAATAAAGAAACAAAGGGAGAAAACATTATTTATTTTCTTCCAAATACAGAAATACCAATATTGAATTTTTGTTTCCTGTAACGAAAATAATTACTTTTTCTAATAAACGTACACAACATCAGACTGTAATTATGCATGTTTCAGTCATCAGAGCATGTGGCCACGAGTTGTGAAGTTTCACATTTATTCCTCTTGTTCCCGTTATATGCGGAGTTATGCAGAGTAGATAGTAATAGCGAATTCTTCTGCTGTAAACTAATGAAGTTCTCGGTTTGGGATGGATAAAGAGAACGTATTTCAAATTTATATGCACAAATGGCTAGAAGTACATACACTTTAACTATATACATATGATAACGAATCATAGAATAACAGCAAATATCAACGATTAGGAAATGACGATAGTCATGGCAACATAAGTAAAGACAGTGGGAAAAGTTATTTTGAAATCACTTATCAATTTGAAAGCAAACAAGTAATGACCTAAACAATATTCATTTGAAGTTCATTCATTGTACACACCATATCTTTGTATCAAAATTTACTGAGGAATGCTGGTAAGGGTTTATGTCATCAGTATGTTGTTGAATATCATATCTCGTTATTTCATTTGTCTAAATTAAAGAAATATCTCTTACTATTTTTGTCTAATATATGATGTTATATCTTTTGATAAGAGTTTATTGTGCCAGTCTTTGTTATAAAAACTTAAGTAGGAATTGGAACACTTTCATGCTACCATACATTATCTTCCTCTAATTGTTTTATCATCAAGTTTTTAAGAAAACTACAGAAAAAAATATAACTACAAGTAACATCAAAGAGAAAACTTTATTATCATCTTCCAGACAGAACTCATAAGTTCTTCATATTCGTTAATTGATACTAGACTTATCACGAAAAGGATATTTGAATTTATGTTAATGATATTTCACTAGTGTCTAAATCAATAAATTTATTGTAAATATTGTCTAAATTGACATATTTCCAGACCTTCATAAGGTCCAAAAAGAAAATGACTATATGTCAGATTCAGATTCATATATTAGGCTCATATCGCCACCAACGGTGGTACAAGAGCAAAAAATGATATACAAATTTAAATACTAATTAATCAAGACAGCAGAGACAGACAACTATTCACATAATACAATGATACAAACAAAATCTATAGAAATAGATGTATCTGTTACAAGATATAATCATAACACATTTCAATAGCATTTCATACAATATCTATAACTTGTCAAATTTGTTTTATATATTTATAGAGCATGTATTGTGCAGTTGTTTTTCTACCGATTAAATTACTCCTGTCAATGATCAAATTGTTGCAAAATTATACTCACTAACTCCTTGAACAGTTTGACCGTTGGTCACTCCAATGAATTCAATAAGAACCCCCATTAGTATCAATTTTCTACCCATCCTGACTTTTCTTACGGCTAAGCTATCGCCTACTTAAAGTGGCAACTATCACGTGATGAGCAACATCCTGCATGATGCACTGACAAACGACGACCGGAAGAAAGAGGTCATTTCCGGTAATCGTGACCTAAAGGCAGTCATGCATTAAATTTATTTTGTCAATGACGTGACGGCTGACGATCGTTTCAGTTCATTTAATTACGCGTTTAAATCATCCTATTGGGCAGCAATATCAAAGATGAAGTTACGTTACGGGGTTGAATGCTGCAATAATAGTCCTTCAGTGCCACACAGGCATATCACGGTTTAGTAGTTCCAGGCAACGTCCTTATGTTTAGGACAAGACGTGGATTTTACTTTTGAGATATGTCCGGAAATCCTGGGCATGAAAACGTGTTTTTTTTTAAACATTTAGGTTCATTATATAAACCAAAGCATTTTTGTATTTTTGCGTGAGTTTAAAAACGATGGCACGACTACATGCCTCAACTGACAGTGTCCGACTAAGTTTCTTAAAGAGGCCAAGGGTATGTTTTTGCGGTTGACAGATGACAATATGACCAAGAAGTAGTCATTGTTCATGAAAATTAACATGAATGTTTACTCATATCTGTTCCACATATAAATCTATGAGACACACTGTCACTTCGATGTAAAGTTTTCTCATATATGGATACAATGTGGACATTTCTATGTTAAGACGTTCTCTGTTGCTGTACCACTATACAATATATGATTTGTGACGTCCATCCTTAAACAGATGACAGTCCCATCAGAAGATTTCAGACGTGTTATACCTGGTAATATACTAACGCCTGAATAAACAAGATAGGTAGATAGATAATAAATAGTCTGTATAGGTAAGCATAATGATGCCTTGACTAACAATCTAGTATTTATATTGAATGTGAATATTGTTCAGCTAACAATACATCTATAATAACCATATGCACCCACAAACGTACTGCTGTACTACATTTCGAAACATTTTGATTTTTATATATGTTCCCCATTTGTACAAATCCCCCCCCCCCCCCACAAAATATACATTAACATATGTATATTGCTGAACAGTTGTTCTTATGTGTCCGTGTTCAAAATAATTGGTGCACCTTTAAATTTGTATAGACTTAGATTTGTTTTCATACAAATGCACGCAACTGTGTATTAGTTTATGTCATGCACTCGTTTCGGAATGCATGTTTGGAAAATGCTGGAAGAGGAGCGGATTTGTTTAGAATAATATTTTAATAATCTGTGACTCCAACTGTTCTCTCCACCTTAATCTCTACTTAACTTCATAACACTGGAAACTATCATCGAATTATATATTGAGTACATTTCAGACATTTAACTAAACAATAATACAGTTTTCGGTGATCACTCATCAGTTATGGGGGCACATATACAACACGCACCTGAGTGAATTACCCTGCATTGCACGTGCTGAGATCATGCTTGCCATGTGCACGACGTTCGCGCCACGCCTTACCCGTCAAATTAAAAACACAATTCCTGCTAGTGAAACTAACCTTCTTCTTCTATCAACCCTTCGAATTGATAGCCACGTGGGTAAAAGCGATAAGCGAATAATCAGAGGATAGCATGTTTGAAGCTTGCTTCGCGTGTATTTAGAAATTAAGTTTTACTTCAATAATTGAGATGCTTTTGATTTGTCATTTCTAAAGCATAAGACGTTCTATCATTACAACATCACTGGAATAATACATTGTCAACTTCATCATAAACGTTTCATTATCAATTGTTGTAACTTTGTATCTCTTTAGTCTTGAGCATGTTCCATGCAAATGTTTCATATTTCATACGGATTTAAGTTTCTGTGTATAGGTTAAGTAATAAACATCTTTTAGTTTTCATATCGAATAATGTAATTTTGTGTAGTGTCTTCGATTCTGAATATAAAAGAGGATTTTACTGGCGCTTAGTTTTCACAAATTGAAAAGGGCAGTTGAGAAATGCAAATAACATAGAAATCGTTGACAAAAATCCTCCAACATCTCCAACAAATTGAAAGTTTAATAGCTTTGTAAATGTTTTAAAAAAACATAGCTTGTGAAACATAGCTGGGACTGTTGTTTTATGTATGAACTATTTAAAAAAAATATTTTGTTTTGCTGCCTTTGCATTTGACTTTATCCAAGAAAAAACCCCTATCAGATTAACAAATTCAATCATTAACAACTCAAATTTGTTTCGAGTTGTGCCCTCTAGGCCAATAGATGTCAGTTCGAGTTACCTCCCTTACACCAAACTCTTAGAACTTTGCATATACTTTACGTCGAATGTTTTTAGAAATTTAATCATATTGAACTAGGCGTTAGGAATGATCTTATTTTACATTAAAATTTTGAATAACAACGAATTGCTTATGACTGATATTTTTGGTTGATTCAATGAAAGTTCTCAGGAGACTAACGTACTGATGCATTTCTCTACCATTTGCTGTTCGAAGTCTTGTCTTCTATCTCTCAACTTGAGACTAAGAGAATCAGTGGAGAGTTTGTACATTCCCCTTACTGTATGAACATTAGTTAAGCAGGGTGGTGTAAACACGTGAATCATTTGCTTCTGTAGCTCATCGTGCTTATTTCAGCCCCCGCCTCCATAAAAAAACCCCTTAGCACTCCTTCCAGTTCTTCTGACCCCACAGACCATGTAATCTGATAAGATGACCCCAACGGAGTGTGAATGGTATTTGCAAATCATAACATTATAAAACAAAAAATTTGATTTAATTTTTTATTTTTAAATGTACAAACATGTATCATTATTCATACAATGTTATGAACATTTCCCCTCATCTTTTTGTCCATTTGAACATGGATTGTTAATCATTATTTGATGATACGTTAGTGAGAAACGTCACTGGGAAGGTCTTCAAAGGACCTCCTTGAATCAATAACAACTACATCTGCAAGGGGAGAAACGTGTTATGTTTCAAAATGAGAGACTTATTCAAAAATAAAATCAATTAACATTTCTTTTAACGGATTTAATTTGAAATGCTTCCACTTAAAACAAAATAATTAATAAGAAATAATTGATTATGACTTTAATTGAACTAAATGTATTTCTGAGAATTGAGGAGAAGAGTGTAAGGAATCTTACTAACAGTATGCCAATGAATAGCAATGCAGGATTGGGACTTACACAAACGACTGGCACCAACTGGAACCCTTCTTCCTCTGCAAGGTATAGACCGGGCGGGCCCCCTCCCTGGCTCAATTAAACCTTGTTAAAACTATGTGATTATTGAGTGGTAAGTGAGAGGAGATACAGAGCGACCCGTGTATCCTGAGAGACTTCAGAATTAATTTGAAACGAGCCACTGAAATGGAATGGAAATATTGTAAGGTTTACACTCAATGTAACAAATATCACCTCATAAAATGTAACATAGATTAATCAAAGAGATAAATACAACTAACAAATAGTTTTTGGTAGGTTTAGGACGTCCTACATATATAACGCGCCAACAAATTAAATTCCAAGAAGGTGCAAGTTGTCAACAACATCTCACTTTTCCTTTATATTCATTATTCATAAATTTTAAACATAAATCCAAAACATTCTTTTGAAAAGACATCTTTAAAATGTGATCTAGCACCCCTTGTGTATCTGAACAGATATAAAAGTTAAAATATTTACAAAGCATAGGTGTATTGATGACATTTAACACCAATTTCAATTTGAAGAAAATTATGTGACGCTTTTTTGCAGCTGAATGAAGAAACACAAACCGACCTGAACTAACAGGAATTATGCCTTGCGAGGGAAGATGACGGGAAGCTCACAGTCATAGATACTACTTTATTTAGTTTCATTGTAGCATGTCTCCCTAGTCTTACTCTGTACATTCTTCTCTACAGATAAGCCAATGGCGGGACTCGAACCTAGTTCTCTGACTTCTACGTGATGTTTCATTTTGCAATGTCAAAACATAGAAGAAAGTAGAGCCCATCGGCTTTTATAGAACGTTTCATTCTGAAAATGATGTAGATAGGGTTAAAGGGCGGTAGTAACTGTGCTATTAAATGTATGTTTAATTCATTATAATGACAACGAGGTCAAAACATTTTTGGATATATCTACATAAAACGATCGATATCATTTTTTTCTTTTTAAATAAATATTCACAAGTTAAAGTGTATACATTTATGTTCAATTTGAAGAAATTACAATTTGAGTCATAGCTACGTTTCATTAAAGGATTAACTCCTTTTTTAAGATAAATATTTATAATAATAGTTGAACAGTTCAGACAATTAATGCCTGACATGAATGTTATTGATAGAAAGTTCTTCAATGCTTAATGTTTGGCTCAGCTTTAACAAATCTGTGTGGTTGGTTGTCAAAAGATCATCAAAATTAACTTACTATTTACATTATTTTTCATAAACATTCTCTGAGCTATATGACAAAGGCCAAAGGCCCCGCAGCGCCTACACACAGGTGTCTCACGAAAAGACAACTGAATAAATTAACCCATGGCGATGACGTCACCCCATTTTGTAAACATGATCCACTGCTCTACTCTCCGGTTAGAATAGGTGTTTGGTTTTGTAACTTGTAACAGTGCACTACCGTATTACGGGGACATTGAACGAGTCTTTATTTACGAGATATTAAGTCGTGGCCACGAGATATTAAGTCGTGGCCACGACTAAAGTTAACTAATAGATTTACCGCTTTGATCGGCCATTTTGGTGTGGAACAGACTCGGTGTGTGAAGATCTGTTGATGGAGAAAAGCTTGAGGTTTAACCCCCTAGAAACCTTCCTTATTATGACCTACCAATACATATTCATCATAATCTAAGTGTCATGGCCACAATGTCTTTTCATTACTGATTAAACCTGATCATGTCATAAAAAGTGATGTCTTATCTTTACTGATGTAGATATTGAACGAAAGATTCCGTGATATGTTTATTTGAGAACATATTGAAACTTATCGACGACATTGATTTCAAGTTTTAATTAAACTTTTATAAGTTTCATGTAAATTTCCATATGTAGTGAAATAATTTCCATGTAAAGCCAAGGGTTTTCTAAATCACGTAATTGAATAACGCTCCTACAACCCAATGATAAGCATGTCTTTACAGAGATCATATAAGTAAATGTAGTCCTGTTGTATTTACGATTGTTTATTTAAAGCGATCTATACCTTGACGTCGTTACACGTGTGTTGTTCAAGTTTGATGTAATCGAATTGAAAGGAATACCTTTGATTGAATATACAATTATTTGAGCTTATCAATGACACCAATCAAAGTCATGATAAAACCTTTCAAACCGTTTTTATGCAAATGAACAAACACAATGAGTAATGTATTGTCAAATTAACCGTTACAAAAGTTTTCTTTCAAAATCTTGAATAATATCAATTAAGTATGTACTTAAGGTCAATTACATTTGCCTATCAGTCTAACTGAAGACGGTTTGAAAGGTGCAAGTGAAAGTGGTTCAAATGCCGGAGCTAGTTTGCGGAATTTATACAACAGTTTAACTTGAATTTACAAAACGTATACAAGCCACTGAACAAACACATTATATTAATATATCGTGTACATCATAGTATGAAATGTAAGGGAAGTGTTAAATGTAAGTAAAGTCTTAATTCTCAAGAACATTTAAGAGTACAAATATATTCAATATATAATTTTCTGTGGATCGGGCCCTTAGCTACACCAGACCTAGTGTCTCTTCACTCAAGTATGATCAGTAACGAAACGTCGTTCACATAAAATGTTCTAACGTAATAACTCTATTTAGAATGAGGGGGCGGGATAGCGCAGTGGTTAGCGCGTTCGGCTTCGGTTCAAGAGGTTCCTGGTTCGAATCCCGCCAGGGGCTCGGCAACTTTGTCTGCAGTAGTGACCAGTTCTACACGCATTCAGCGCAGTACAACCCATGGTTCGCTAGTTCCAGACGATGCTCCCAGGTTTCACCGCAATGCATAGCCACAGTGGTGTTGCAGGCTTTCTCCCTGCAATAATACTAGCAGCCGCGATATAAGTGAAAGCGGCGTTAAACCCAAACTCACTCACTATTTAGAATGAGCTTTTTAAATCAAAGTTTAACCAAAGTATGAATATTTGTCTTGTCTTAGCACTGAAAAGGTGAAAAGCAGCTTGTTAGAGTGGTGTCACCACTGCGAAATGCTACACCCATTATCCATTTTTTGTGTCTAAACGGATTAATACGGAATAAATACATTCTTACTCCACTTTCGATTTATTGAAAATGTATGTCCAATCAGAATCGCTTCAAAGTCGACATATTAGCAGTAGCAGCAGTAGTAGTAGTAGTAGAAGTAGTAGTAATAGTAGTAGTAGTAGTAGTAGTAGTAGTAGTAGTAGTAGTAGTAGTAGTAGTAGAAGTAGTAGTAGTAGTAGTATCCAATCACATCATGGAGATTTTCTAAAGATGTTTAAATGTCAATAGGCATATCAGTAAATCAAGTTTAATCAGCAATGAAAGGTCCGTACAATAGACATCGTGGTAATGACACAGAGTTTATAATGTATTAATAGGCCATTATTAAGGAAGTAAAACCTCAATCACTTTAAAACCTATATTATCTCTTCAGTCTTCTGTCCTACACCAAAATGGCCGATCAAAGCTGTAAATCTATTGGTTAACTTAAGTCGTGGCGACGAGATATTAGTCACGACTTATTATCTCAGATGCTCTGATGACTGAAACATGCATAATTACAGTCTGATGTTGTGTACGTTTGCTAAAAAAAAGTAATTATTTTCGTCACAGGAAACAAAAATTAATAATGGTATTTCTGTATTTGGAAGAAAATAAATAATGTTTTCTCCCTTTGCTTTTTTATTAGTTAGGGTTTCACTTTGATGAATGTTAAATAGTCGACTCTCCCCTGTTGTGTTAGATGGTGTTGGACGCCGTAGGTGGTGTGTCAGAAACAATTCGGTATTTCATACGCGTTGTAACAGGTTTTAGGTTGCAGTAACTAATTTCGATTGCATATAGTATTTCAAGCTGAGGAGGTACACCATTTCAAACAAAGGCTTCTAAGACCTTTATCAGATGAGACACCTTTATGGGAATGTTTTATGTGTTGCTGATATTCTTTATTTAGCCTCCTTCGCGTAATATTGACTATATGCACTATGACGTCATTTTGTTTGTTCCCAGATTGCACCGTTGAACTATTAATTGAACCACGTACAGTTATCATTGGGAAGACAAATACAATGAAAGTCATCTGCAAGTCGTCACTCGACCTCAGGCTCATTCTAAATCAGAACCCTACGATGTATATAGAGAAATAAACGCCAAGAGGCCCTGTGGTCGCAGCTACGCTGGATGGAAATGATACGTTTGAAGTATTTGAAAGGGGAGTTAAAGTCATTGGCTTCTTTCCCACCAACTTCCAGATCATTTATACAAATCCAACTTGTGATGACGTCACCTCCTATCGTTGCTCTGTAAACGTGTCCAACACCCGAGTCTGTTCTTTGAAAACGTCAGCAATTACTAAAAAATCAGGTGAGTTGGATTGTTTTCTAGTTTAAGTTATTTCGTTGGTACACAGATAAATCCAACTTACATCAAAATAACTACTGTGGTTGAATCTCATCTCAAGTAAAGATTTTAAGGTATTCTGCGGAAATATATGTCTCTAATATTAATGTATTCATGACGTTTTGATACATAAGAATCGATTAGTTTTAGTTTGACATTTATAAAATTATTTGTTTTTACCTTAATGGAAACTTTTCTGTGTGTGTACTTTGGCCAGAAAAGATGTAAATATTCGAACACTTACCGTGTTGATATTATTATCATTTTACCCTTGTATGTACGTTTGAGTTTAACTGCTCATTGAATTTAGTAGTAGGAAGACTTCACAGCGCCAGACTCTGAATTTACAATATCATGTAATTATATGTACATGTACATATATAACATAAACAAGGTCTGACATTGTCGTGTCTGCAATAGGACCGGAAATGCAAACTGGGATCTGTCTACGAAGTTTACAGAGGGTAACCGAGCCAGGAAACCATTTCCTGTCCTATTGCAGAGACGACTCTGTCACTAGTGTCAGACCTTGTTTATGTTATATGTTACATGTACATATACTTACATGATATTGTAAATTCAGAGTCTGGCGCCTGTGGAAGACCTGCAGGTAAGTAACCCTCGTTTACCAAAAGTAGTTCATTATATATTTTACCCTCGAAATGTATGATAACGTGAGGAAGTAACAAAATGACTGTTGATATTGAGCATCAAGACAAGTCACAATTAAGAAGGCGTTATTTACACCTCAAATCTCAACTAAAGGATATTCATATCGGGGTTTCAGTTGCATATAGGAAGGGGTAAACGTATTTGTTAAAATTTTATTTACTTTTCAATTACAAAATGTAAATGCAAATGTCTCTACCAGGTAAACGCGTAGAAAGTCGTGATATGTATGATGCTGTCGGACTTTCTCTCCCAACATCTCCGTCACGTCATAAATTCCTTGTCCTAATACAAGCGTTTCACGGTTAAAAAGATCATTCAAAACGACACACATATTCAATTATGTTTTTGGAAAGCTAAACTTTATTCGAATATGCACTTTGCACTTCGAATTGTCGTTACACATTCGCCTAATTTAGCAACTGTACCATTTCATATGCCTGTGTGACGAAAAATATTTTATCCATACTTGCGGTTTTTTCATTGACTGACATATTGCAATGTAGTTTATGTCTAAATATTTTACCGCTAAGGGAACCTATTAGAAGCTCGGGAAGAGCTCGTTTGAGAACAAAGTTGTATAGAGATTAATTACGGAGCCACCTCTGTGGGGAGAGAATGGTTATATGAGTAAACCTTCCTCTACGACAGAGCATGTTTAAACAAGAAGATGTACCTTTGTTTTTACCAAAAATATTACCAAAACGTTTTTAAAGTTCTCATATGGTCTGACATTAAAAGACTATCATTTTACCATTAATGATATTAATCAATTTATGTTTGGTTTATCCAGGCAGCGTGTTATGACGACTATCAAGAATGAAATATTACAAAAGCAATAGTCTACTCTTCATGTCAGTACGACAAGATTGTTAAATTTTGGTCACGTTGTCATCACTTGTTCACATAATCAATCGTTATGCCTTTTGTCAATAGAAAAAAAAAAAAAAGATTTAAAAAGATGATGCTCAATACCAATTGTACCCTATATCCACCATCCAATATGTAACTATGAATGAACAATGTGTATGAATATTTGATTATTATTGGGGACAAAAATGTGGAAATAAAATCAAAACAAAAAAGACACAATTTTCGCTTAATATGATGTTGTTAAATCCGTAACTCAACGCGTACCTTGCTCTTTTTCAGGCTTGCAACTAAAACTGCCCTTCAGGAAATGTATAGCAACGAAAGATAGAACTTACGCAGTTCCCGATAGGGGTGGGTGTTTTTATCTATTGCATATGACAAAAAATATATCATTACAACTGAACGTGTGTATTATCAATTACGTTCTTAAATATCAGTCAAAGATTTTGAAGAATTCTTAAATTGATTGTTTAAATTTAATTAAGAAATCAATGAAAAAGTGCTGACTTGAGAATGCATGATTTAGGGTCAAAGTGACATTTGCAGTTGTACACTTATTTATGTATGACCAAATTAATTAACATACTTTGGCAGGATTTGTCAAAAAGGACGATAATTATTTCAATTGGTTGTCGTCTTCAGCCCTCTTAACGATTATGGCAAGGCTTGTGCATCGTAAGAAGAGTTCAATTCGATAAAGCACCACAATTAGGACGCTATCCGCGTTGTAATGATTCGTCCCTCCAGATGTTTTAGGGAATCCATAATATCAGTGCGTTATTACATTGTCTTTGTTCGAAATCTGTTGACTGGAACATAGGATGGTAATCTGATCCTCGTGATAAAGCAGGGACTAAGTTTAATTCGATTCGACCATGTTCAAAGGAACAAATTGGGTTGTTTTCAGACAGTCATGGTGAGGAAAACCTCTTTAGAAAGAGTTCGAATCCTGATTTTTTAAAGCATGTATTCCTCGAATTATGGTCGATTTTGATATGATTCCGTATGGACGAGTGAAAGTAAGATTTTGAAATAAGGTGACAAGGAAATTTTCTATGGTCACTCCTTTTGAGAGAAAAGAACACCCGACAGACAATTTCGTTTTTGAAGAGCAAATTATCTAGCTACTGCTTATTCATATCGTTCTAAAAATGAGGGTTTGATTTATTATGTAACTTTTGGAGCCGTTGTAACGAATGTACTAGTTTGCATTTTATTTCTAGCGGCGGCCACAGCAGAGGATGAAAACAGATATTACTCACTTAAGCGCAACCTGCCAGAGTACGCACACTCCGAGTATGTCAATCGAACGTATGAATATATCGAGCATTAATCCCTCGAATCATGTTAAAAGGACCTTTCAAGTGAATAAATAATACAATTATGAATCACGTATTTTATCAAATAAATCTCTACCATATTTTGCTTTTTTGTCTTTCAAAAATAATTGCATAATTTACGTGACAACAGAGCTGTAAGGAAGATGAACTCAATTTGAGGGGAAATAACTTCCACATGACATGCAGGAAGCCGGAAACTAGGAGAAACGATAGTAATATATTTTGTTAATAAAGGCGTGATTCTTGGACCAAGAGGACCATGATGTCAATGAAAAATGGAACACCTTTACATATAACTTATAAACCAAGGGATAATCCCCTTGCTAAAGCCCCCTCGCCCTTGTTTAAGTTTCTGCATCTGACATGATAACCCCCTGTGTACAAATGACATGACAACTCCTATTTTCTACTGAAATAACTTATCTCTGGTTATATCTGTCATGGCAAATCCCTGGTTATATCTGACATGCCTTGCTCCTTCTTACATCTTACATGACAGACTTGCTAGATTCATTGCACATGACTTATATCTGGCTACATCTCACATATCTAACCTCATGGTCAAACATGAATGACTAATCCCTCTTTACATCTGATTTTACTAATATACTATCCATGGTTAAATCTGACAAGAATAATCATGCTTACATCTGACATAACTAACCTCCTGGTTACATCTGACATAACTAACCTCCTGGTTACATCTGACATAACTAACCTGGTTACATCTGACATAACTAACATCCTGGTTACATCTGACATAACTAACCTGGTTACATCTGACATAACTAACCTGGTTACATCTGACATAACTAACATCCTGGTTACATCTGACATAACTAACCTGGTTACATCTGACATAACTAACCTCCTGGTTACATCTGACATAACTAACCTCCTGGTTACATCTGACATAACTAACTTCCTGGTTACATCAGACATAACTAACCTGGTTACATCTGACATAACTTACCTGGTTACATCTGACTTTACTAACCTGGTTACATCTGACATAACTAACCTCCTGGTTACATCTGACATAACTTACCTCCTGGTTACATCTGACATAACTAACCTCCTGGTTACAACTAACATAACTACCCTCCTGGTTACATCTGACCTAACTAACCCCCTGGTTACATCTGACATAACTAACCCCATGGTAACATCTGACATTACTAATCCCTTGGATATATCTGATATAACTAACCCCTTGGTTACATCTGACATAACTAACCTCCTGGTTACATCTGACATAACTAACCTCCTGGTTACATCTAACATAACTAACCTTGTTACATCTGACATTATTCTGCCTAGGTTTCATCTGACAATCAATTCAATTTCTATATTTCTGTTATCTGTACGGGTAATTGGCATAAGCATTTCGGTATTTGATACGTGTTGTAACAGATTTTGGTACAAACATGGCGATGAATAAGTTTAAATACATTAGTATTAATATGGTCTTATATATTTTATTCTATGGTCATGATATGATGGACTTTAGATATAATTCTAAACTAACCTTCAACATTGTCCTGACTCATGTTACATTTACGATTTACATAGTTTCTGTTTTGATATAATTATGCCACTATCTAGTGATAAAATGTAACATGAAATCGTTGTATTCTTGATTCTGATTGGCTGCTGAAAAAAATACCCTATGTTGAATGACAATGAAGACCCGCAAATTCGTTACTGCGAATCACCGCGAATTGATACAACATGTTCACTAGTTCCGGCCGGGAATTTTAATTTGCCAATATCTTTTAAAATTTGTGCCGTACTCCGATTTCACTATTGTCTTTGAAATTTTTTAGATTGTGTCTACCGGTAGATATCTCATACAAATTTTAATATGATTTATTTTTTGGCTTACTTGGTCCCAGTTTGCTGCTTTGTTTCATGCGGCCGCCTTATTTTGAATGCCGTTCCTATGGTATGACGTCACAAAAGCGAACCGTTTTGACGTCACAATGTATGAGTCTCTGTCACAATGGTCTTGGGTTAGTTCAAGACTTGTGTTCTTGGAGTTTTCCCATATTTTTCTATTAGCTTTGTACGTAATTGTTTATTCCTTCCTGACATTAAACAAGTATGTTGTAAGATGTCCCTGCTACGAATGCAACTATTTTGTATCACCAGGACGATGTTTGTAATTTAAATTTTACCGGGAATTCACATCAATTAAATATAACTCCTTATATCCTTATTACCAGGTCTGGGCCTCCTTTCACAAAGCATTTAGGTGATCGTAAGTCTTTAAGGTAACCTTAGTGCAATGTCAAAAGCATGGGAGTTAAGGGTAACCTTAGTTAAGGTTGTTTTTTTAAAGCAGGCCCAGGGTATGTTTCAACTCCAAACAATAGCAAAGTTATTTAGGTATATCACAAAATGAATCTTTTAGATAAGTATTTGAATGTAGTTTAGTCAATTAACCATCCATCTGCATCACATATGGTTCTATTAAAATATCTCTGCTCGGAAACATTGAAGTAAGGTTACCCCGGGTCTTAGGTAGCTATCAAACTTAGAAATAGAGGTATTTACATTTCTCGTCGAATACCATGTAGATCTCATCGAGTGGAGTAGACATTAAACTAGAATTTTAAAACAAATACATCATCATTTCTTCCCGAGATGATATGGATAGAGGGTTTTGTCTATTGTTCTATATATTATGATTCCGAAATGTCGTAAATGACCTTATTACTCTATAAATGGAGTAGCAAGATCGCTTCTTTATCGCGGCCATCTCATGACGTCATTCAATTGCTTCCTGACATCAGAGACGACGTTATATGATATATGGCAGAATCACATTATTATTTCACTCAGTAAAAATACAGATTTCATTATCCCCGTAAAATGGCACATTTGATTATTGAAACATTTAATTTGAAAATATAATAAATAGAGGATATTTGACATTTCTTGTCGAATACCATGTATATCTCATCGAGTGAAGTAGAAATTCATATTTTCACGAGCGGCGCAGCTACAGTTTCATAAGATGATGTATACTTGGTGCTCAACGAGATATGTCAAATGTTCAATTTATAATGTTTCTCAAACGTCGTAAATGACCTTAACTATATGATTGGAGAAGCTAGATCGCTTCGCTATCGCGGTCATTGCTTAACGTCATTCAATTGTGTATTTTTTTAAACATAATTTTACTCACAAGAAAAGTATTGTGGAAAAGTTATCCAACTTAAAATGGCCTCTCCTAGTATGTACAAAATTGATTTACATAATACATAGTGGACACAGACAGCAGACCATAAACAAGAGTAGAGTAAGAGCATCAGGAAGAAGGAATATATTTGATGTCAAAGAAATCTCTCTGTTTCATTGATGTAAGTTTGTACCAACATAAATAAAGTTTTGTCTTGAAGTCACAGATTACGTCACATGATTACAGCATTATTTCACTGAATAGAATAATATTTCACTCAATGAAAATACGGATTTTATTTTCACCAATAAATGGCATATTTCACCATAGAAAATATGATAAAATTCGCTATGCATGACTTACCCGCAGTTTACATCTACCTTGACTCATCCGTGATTGCATGGGACACACTATACCGAAAGAAAACTGGTATTCGAAGTTATTGTAAACTTTCCTTGTCATTTAAAGAAGGGAAATGATTCAAATTAACCCTTCAAAATCGAGAAAACAACGCTACTGCTGTTGGAATAAACGACCTTTTCACTGTTATATGTTGCAACCTCATACAAAGTGCGATAAAGGTATCAAGAGTCTAGAGGTAAATAAAACTTTTGAAAAAGAACAACTATTTTGACATTCTTTCAATTCCTATATTTTATGACACTTCATACACATATGTGATGTATTTCTCGTTACACTCAACGATACAAAGGTAAAATAACAACGTTACTAAAACTTTTGGAAAGTTTAAGAATCAGTCCTATTACTTTCTATTTGGGTACCTCACACACGTATCCAATGTAGGTATCGCACTTTTCGTCGTTCATCTTGTACTTTAGCATATAGTGGAGATCCACGCACTGCTCGAGGTCGTTGTTAGGTTCCCCTGGTGCCCACCCGAAGTCAGGGGACATCGTGGACCCGTCCACCCACTTGAAGTCAGAATGAACCTGCTGTCCCCCGACCCACACGCTTTGGTGGACATGCCCTAAATGCCACAGAGAAAAACATGAAACAAAGAGAACATAAGCAACGAGCAGATTTGAAGTTAGATTCTTCATGAGGGGTCCTGTTTCCTTGTGGTCATTGTAGTCACGTGATGAAGAGATGAACATCTATACGAAAAGCAAACCCCGACACAAATTTGAACATGCATCAATACGACACGAACTAGAAGAACTTGATATTATTATTCTCTCTTATATATATATTATTTAATATACTCTCCGTGATAGTTAACAATATGCCCAATTATCCTAATCTGTCTTAATCCGACAATCCTTACACAGAGTAAAGACAGAGTTATCGCTCAAGTGAGCTGCACTCAGTGCCCCCACCAGGTGGCCTACCCTATATGGTCATTGCTTTTCTGTCGGCCATTGAATCGACACGCGATTTGATAGCTCTCCATTGTGTTGTTGGTTTTTTAGCGATATTTTGCTTACCTTTTTGAGGTTTCCGGGCTTAGGGTTCTGTCCGTGTGGGTCGGCTACTTCTTGCGAGGTAGTTGTATCTTTTGGGCATTTTTCTAGGCTTTGGGGTTTTGTCAACAGTTGTCAACAGTTGGCTGACAAACCTCCTTCCACGGAGTGGATGCTGCACCCGAGAGTGTTCGAGAGTCTGTGTCTGAGGTTCGGCAGGCCTCACATAGACCTCTTCGCGACTCGGCTCAATCACCAGTTGCCGACGTACGTGTCTCCCGTACCGGATCCGACCGCGTGGGCTCTCGATGCGCTCGCGTTAGAATGGGAGGGGATGGTCGCCTACGCCTATCCCCCTCCCGCCATCCTGAACCACGTGGTAGCGAAGAAACAGGAGACACAGGTACTTCAACTCCTGTTGATAGCGCCGTCGTGGCCAGCCAGGGCATGGTACGTTCCCCTCCGGAGAGCGTGCCGCCTAGACCCAGTCCCTCTCCCTCTGAGGTGGGACCTTCTTGCGAGCAAACCAAGCGGGCGGGTTCACGAGAACCCCCAGCCTCTCCGGCTTCACGCTTGGTTTGTCTCCAAAGGGGTCTGACGGGGGCGGGATTTTCCAAGTCCGTAGGGGTAGAACCTTTTCGTTACCGTCCATTTCCGGCAGCATAGATCCGACGGATGAGGAGAATCGCCTCCTTTGTCCTGTCAGAGCCCTTCGGATCTATACCGAAAAGACACGGACACTACGTCAAGGGAGGAGGAGATTATTCATTCCGCATTCCCAGACTAGTGTCCGGGAGATAGACAAACGACAGCTCAATGTCTATTTCCGCTCGGCGGTGTTGGATGCCTACAAGGCTGCGGGTCTTGACCCGCCAGCGAAGTCCAACCCGCACGAGATCAGAGCCATCTCGGCTACGATGGCCCTCCACAGCAACATGGCGGTGGTGGACATCATGGCTGGCTGCTTCTGGAAGTCAGGCCTGGTGTTCGCCAACCACTATCTTCGGGACGTGTCCAGCGAGGACATAGAGGGGATTCATCGGTTGGGCGCACAGGTGTACGCCCAACAACGAGCTCCGTCGGCCTCGTTCCGAAGGAGTCATCCCCCCTCTCGTTGAACAATAATCTAAGGTTCGACGAATTTAGTTGCGTGGTTGTTGTTTTTTCCTTAGTTGGCGACCATGCGGTTGCGGGACCCCTCGCATAGCGAGGTTTGGTCCAGATTAACCTCTCCGGTTGACAGGTGAACCCCATCGGGGATCATACTGGTTATATAGAACTATGGTTCACCAACTTGACTCTTTGTAAGACAGAGCTATCCCACTTGGTGGCCTCTCGCACCCCTCCACCACAGTGGTATTCGGGCAACTATCACGGAGAGTATATTAAATAATAGTATGTTTTTGTTTAAACATCATTATTTATACTCACCGTTGATAGTTAACAATCGTAAACTCCCACCCGACCTCCCCTCGGTTGCGTTCGGCTTCGTGTCTGTCCGTCAGAAGAAGCAATGACCATATAGGGTAGGCCACCTGGTGGGGGCACTGAATGCAGCTCACTTGAGCGATAACTCTGTCTTTACTCTGTGTAAGGATTGTCGGATTAAGACAGATTAGGATAATTGGGCATATTGTTAACTATCAACGGTGAGTATAAATAATGATGTTTAAACAAAAACATACTATTATTCTCTCTTCTGAAGTGACATCAACCTTCAAAAAGTATTTGTTACATTCAGAGATTATAATCAATATTGAATTTCTTTGCTTACCTTTATGTAGGTTGACTGAAATTGTTCATTATATAAACTATGCAATTTAAATCTTTCAAATCTTCATCTTCTAGGTCACAAGAAAAAATACTGATTCTCTCATGAAATCATTTCAAAGAATAAATTAGTTATATTTGTGTTGTTATTTTCATTAATGGTAATAAGGACTAATAGTAGAAGATAAACTTATTATTTTATATTCAGAATATTAGCAATAAAAATAAATAAGGTGTTTTTCAAGATTATCATTTATAAATGAAGTCATAGTCACACGACTTCCACAGTCTTTAAACGACGTTCACGTAGCCTTGAAGCACTGTTGTCAAGTAGAGAAAATTCCTTTAAACTGACGCACAGTATCCATCTGATGAAGGGGCAAGAAGTAGCCCAAGGACTTCTTGTGAAATATATAAAGAAGTTGTCATCCATAATATCGTCTTGTATCACAGAGTATGTTTTATCAAATTTGGTTTAAATAAGAGACAAAATACCATTCGTCCTCAATTTGGAACCTCATCTCTAATTTGTTGTAATAAGGACACGTGGGTTTTCTATGATAATAAAAAAACCGGCCACATAGATGTTGATAAGTCAAATTCTGCGCCGATTAACATTGATACTACTTAAATGACCTACTAAACACTACCAACTCATATTGTCCTTGTACCTCCTGTAAACAAGTTTCCAGAATTACGTTTGATCATAAATTACAACTGAAACTTGTCACTAAGCTAAATTGATAAGCATTGTAATGGGATTTGCAGAAACGACCACTTCTTCTCGTTTAAATAACACCATTACTAAAGTTTACCTCTGACTACAGAGAAAACTACCCTTGGATGGAGTTCGTGTTTCGTGAGACTCACATGGTCTACCTTTTATCCCCATGAACGTGTTAATTCTAAATAGATTGCAGGTATTAATACTACTTTAATTTTATATTGACAGTATTGCTATGTAAGATATGAAAGAGCCATTCGCTGTTTTGGTTGAAATAATAAGGTGCTGAGGTTGTTATAATGTTAGGGGGATTGTGTGAGCCTGACATTGTAAGAGACTAGTTGCTCCTACTTTGACTTTGAGGGTATCAACATTTTCATCGTTTGACTTGATACTTTAACATTTCCAAAATGAAAAACTACACTGTGTCACAAGCGAATTTCTAAGGTGGTTTGGAGCTTTCATACCAAGATATCGAAATAAAGAATACATCAAAGTAAGTTTAAGTACTTCCACTGCAGTTATGCTTGATTTATGTCGGCGAGTAATAAAAATACTAAACCTCCTACGATTTAATACTATTTTTTACTAAACTCGTTAATGATCTTGTATCAAAAAAGCTTTCGCTCATTTTGTACTAAATCATTAATTTGTTTAATTAAAATAGTAGAAGGTCGTTTAGTATCCTCTGTGTATTAAATGGTATGTCGTTTAGTATTCTTTATATAAACAATACTTAAACATTCAACATTGTACGAATATCTCTTCTAGGTGAATCGAAACATGAATATGTTGAACTTTGACTACACAAACAAGTGCACTGTTGCACGTTTTCATGGAGAAATAAAGTGATATGACTGAAAGAATTTTTGAACAATTGCCAGACAATGTGTAAATGAATACAAGGATACAAACGCACGTGTTTCAGTAAAGAATCACTCTCTCTTACTTGAATGATTAAAGAGTGTTCGCACTAAAATGGTTTCATGAAGTTTTGGTTTTATAGGTAAAACTATTTCTAAAAATAAGTATAATCAGGCCGAGAAGTGAGATCTTACGCTTTGAAGATTATACATTTTGCATACACTAACTTCTCGGCAAAGGCTTCTCGAGATTAAATGGCATAACCCCTAGGACCGGGTCAATATCTACTATACAAAAAACGAAGTACACATTATGACATACTTATCAGTTAAAAACACAGCAAAGGTCTCGCCGGTTTAGAAGCCTTGTCCGCTAGGACCGGGTCTTTATGTACTACACAGAAACATAATACTCACATTGTGTAGATACTCACCAATGGTTAATTTACTCCTCACTATATTCAGCTTGTCCTTGGTATCCAAGACAGCCAAGCGTCCATTATAGGTATTCTCGCAGTCAGCCTCTGCATCTTTGAAGTTGGACATCTTTTTAATGATCCCGAAACATATATCAGCTTTCTTTGCATTGGTGAACGTAGAAGGGCAACCATCAACTACAACGCATACACAGATCTTACATGAGGTCCACGTGTTACTATGTTTACGACATGCGTTAAGGAATATTAGTATGATCACTCGGCATTTGCAATCGTCCTCACAATAACGAGAGCGGTTTCTTTTCAATAGCATCGATTTCGATTATGTCAGCTTCCAGCTTTGACCCCGACATTGGACGCAGCCATTACCGTTCATGGTAACCTATATATTTGTATTTCTCGAGCAAAGAGAAAATGATTCTGACATAAAAACATGAGTCATTCCATGTAATAGGCACTGTCATAGACTACATGTGACGTCCTTCCATTGCAATTGGCGTCACATCACAATGACTGTCATATGATCTGAAAGCATTGTATGAAAATATGAACCCCTCTATGATTGGCGTCTGAGGTAAAGCATTGGAACATTATAATGTAATGATGTTTTATGTTTCATGTTTAAAAACATAAGAAAATAAAACTAATATCCATAGTTGCTAACCTTAATGATGTACTGTGTCGAAATTCTATTAAAACAGTAATTTATCTTTGTGAGGTAATGGAAGTAGCATGATTGTCCCTTTGCGTCTCGTAAGCATTCATAAAATGGCGGAACTTTTCTAAGCCAGTAGAAGGTTCCCTTATCAGATGAAGTAAGAAGTACTTACCCAGTTCATATTTCTTATTTTTTGCTTTGAGTTTTTCTTTACATTTCCTCAACGAAGAGGTAACAGTCAACATCCTTTTTAATGATTTCATATGCTCTGTCTTGCATTCTGCCGAGGAGGCATTTAGCTTCTCTCTCAGGGAAGTGATCGTTGACTCCTTCTCCTCAACCCTCGCAGTCAACTCTTTAATTTCAGTTTTACTCCCACTTTTATCTGCAAGTAAGTCTTTTTGCACATCTTGAAGATTTTTTATCATTGCTTCCTGCTGTTTAGTCTTCGACACCAGTTTTTCCACTTTCTTCTTGAGGTTTTCTGTTTCTTTTTTCCTGACAGCCTTTTCATCGTCATGATTGGAACTGGGCTCTTGTTGAGTTTTCTTTGAACTGAAGAAAGCGCTACTTGGAGCCTGGAAGTGTCCTGAACTCGGAGGACTTGATCCGAACTGATCTTGATTGGAACTGGGCTCTTGTTGAGTTTCCTTTGCACTGAAGAAAGCGCTACTTGGAGCCAGGAGGAATCCTGAACTCGGAGGACTTGATCCTAATCCGCTGGTACTTTGAACAGATACATGCTTCGTCATCACTGGTTTTGACTGAGGACCATTGGACAGGGAAAGCTTTGGGCTACTACCGGAAGTTACCTCGGGCTTAAGCAAAGAAGAACTAATTGACATTGGGACGAAGCCATGACTCCCATAAACCAAGGCAAGAGCCGGAAAAACAATCACGAGCATTATAACTCGAAGAATTATCGCCGCAAATGTTGCACTGTTCTTGAGACGCTGATATAAAAAGTTGCGTGATGTGACCAAGGGTAATAAACCTTGGCAAACAAAACAATGTGTTCTTTACTTGTTTTCATAGTAAGGACTTTTCCATTGAAGTTTTTTTCATGTTGCAAGTGTTTTTATTGATATTTCCTTTCAGATAACTTACTTTGTGATTATAATCAGGAATTGTTAAATACATTTTTCTCTTTAAACAAACCAAAGTCATTGTTCGTATTTTTTTTTTGCTGTATATTTCTTGGTTTTTGTTAAAAGAAAAAACATATCGAGGGTTTCCTGTTTATACGTAAATGATTGAATACAAAGAGGATACTAAGAAACCTTCTGTTAAATATTATATTTAATCGTACGATTATCATTTTGATAGCAATTATTTTAGATTGTCCGAGGTTCGAGTTACATCGATAGGTGTCCGAGCTACAGTTTGTTTTAACTGCACTGAAGTATCTTTCTATGATGGAAACGCAAACTTAACACAATCATAATCCATCGCTAATGGCAAAATATAGTAAAGTAACGAAATGGAACAACCCAGGTACTTTTTGTGATATCTGTAAAACCTTTATCTATGCTGATAAAGATTTTAGACGCCACTATGTGTTGCTGAATAGCTGTCAACACGCCAGACAGGTTGTTTGACATTGCTCAATCTAGCTGAAACTAGAAATATATGCATATGATGCACTGTTATGTTCCCCGCCACAATTTTCAATTTTCGAACCTATCAATCTTACCCTGCCACTAATACACTCAAAATGTTCCCACTGAAACCTGAAAAATAACAAATTCAAGTCATAAGGTAAATAGATAACAAAAGGCTTAACTGTGGCTATAGGTCTAACAATGTGCCAAGTTTCCTAAATTGATAGTGAATACCGGTAGAATTGAAATTGAGACAGGAAATGGTTCGCCCCACATGCATTAAGTCCAAGTTTTGCTGTGGAAACCAGAATACATAAAAAAAATAAGAACAACCAAAATAGTGAAAGATACCACTTCAACACAAGATTTAATTAAATACCAAGTCTCGACAAAAATAATATAAATATGTAACTAAAGGCGTAAAAGGCATCAATCAACTACTAGGTCTAACCACGTAGATAAATATTCAATGGCGTTTTAGCTCATTTGGCCTGATAGGCACAATTTAAGTATCTTATGACATGCCATGTCGTCCGGCTTCTGTCCGTCTGTAAACATTTAACTATTTAAACTTCTTCTCCAGGACCATTTACTCAGGAAATCTGATATCTTGTGTACAGACTCCTTGCCTAATGAGGTTTTTAATTTACAGGTTTTGTGACCCTTTGACCCCTATAAGAAAATTAGCAAAAGAACACTCGACCACTAGTTCTAACCACATACCAAGTTTCGTAAAAAAAGGTATATTGAACGGTATTTAAGATATACTTCGGAAACGAAACCATATCGGAATCGGAATTACAGAATACGGAATTACGTAATTGCGGATTAACGGACGATAGTGAAAAAAGTATGTCTCCCACAAAGCTTTGCAGTGGAGTTTGTTGATTTGTACGCCCCATGGACCGTTATTAAGTCAAAGTTAACTTTCGGAAACAACCAGCACTTCTCGATCAAATAACAACATCTATTACATTTTTTACCCAACAACATATACTCTGTGGACCTTTAAGTCGTAATTTCTGAATTTCTGAATTCGACATGAATAACCTTTTCTTGACATTATCTATATTTTCATAAGCAACAGTGATTAATTCAGTCAAATTATCGTAACAACCCCAGAGCAGCACATTTATGTTAAGAATACAGGGGCGCTTTATTTGTTCAGTATGTATATTTTCAGTTGTGATGAGGTTTGAACTGGAAATGTCTTATTTGTAAAGTTAGCTCTCAAATATGCTAATTGGAGGGCGATATCGGAAACATCATTCTTCTTTGAATTGTTTCTTAACTGCAATTTGGTAACTTTTGAAATTTTGAAGGGATACCATCTACTTGCCTTGACAATAGGTTCAATCGCCGTGCTCAATTAACAGTCACAATACAGTAAATTACTTTCATTCTTTACTAGTTAATCACTCTCAGAACAAAGAATACATGCAATTCATTCTACTACTGAACTCCATGGCGGGATTGCGATGCACACTTCTGGAATGCGAGGCGAGGTGAGGTGAATTGGGGTTTAACTCCGCGTTCAAGACTATTTCACTTACTAGTATATCGTGGCTGCTAGTATTATTGAAAGGAGAAAGCCAGCAACACTAATGTGGCTGCACATTGCAGTGAAACTTGCGAGCATTGTTTGGAACTAGCAAACAATAGGTGGTACTGTACTGGAATGTATCATACATAAAATCATATTAGTATAAAAATAATTCAACATTGACGAAGACAGTGCCGCAGGAGACCCTCGGGTTTTAAAATAATATAAAAAAACATGCAAGAGTGAGAAACTTTTAATCTTCAAATTCAGAGAAAGAAAATATTGTGGGCGTTTGCTATTGTTCCTGTAACTTCTTTATTTATTTTAGATGTCTTAATTCAGAATGGAATCTGTACGTAAGGTATCTCTTATCGAACTTTTCTACTCTACCTCTTATCGAACTTTTCTACTCCACCTCTTATCGAGCTTTTCTACTCTACCTCTTATCGAACTTTTCTACTCTACCTCTTATCGAACTTTTCTACTCTACCTCTTATCGAACTTGTCTACCATATCTCTTAATGAACTTTTCTACTCTACCGCTTATCGAACGTTTCTACTCTACCTCTTATCGAACTTTTTACTCCACCTCTTATCGAACTTTTCTACTCTACCTCTTATCGAACTTGTCTACCATATCTCTTAATGAACTTTTCTACTCTACCTCTTATCGAACGTTTCTACTCTACCTCTTATCGAACTTTTTACTCTACCTCTTATCGAACTTTTCTACTCTACCTCTTATCGAACTTTTCTACTCTACCTCTTATCGAACTTTTCTACTCTACCTCTTATCGAACTTTTCTACTCTACCTCTTATCGAACTTTTCTATTTTACTTTTATATCATGAGCAAGACCAAGAGTCAGTCATTAAGCAAAATCATAAAAATAAAAGCTAGTTTAGCTCTTGTCGTTTCTATTTCTTCAAAACAAAGTGGAATATTATAAACGAATAAAGTTTGTTCTTGAAACTGCACATCCTAAACATCCACACGCTAAACTCCTATCCGATACGGTTATATATAGAATGATACGAGGCATTTGCTTTGAAAGATATCAGGGTATTGTAGAACCTATGAAGATACAGATAAGCTGCTGTGGCAGGAAAGGTTGAGGTTAAGCTAGCTTCTGTCAATCATCATATTTGATCCCTGATCACGATATCAGGAGAATAATATGCTCCAAATGTATTCCTTAAATGTTCATGCTGAATATTATTTAGGCAAATTGTTGGTTTTAGTCTTATAATTCAATTGTGTATTTTTTTAAACATAATTTTACTCACAAGAAAAGTATTGTGGAAAAGTTATCCAACTTAAAATGGCCTCTCCTAGTATGTACAAAATTGATTTACATAATACATAGTGGACACAGACAGCAGACCATAAACAAGAGTAGAGTAAGAGCATCAGGAAGAAGGAATATATTTGATGTCAAAGAAATCTCTCTGTTTCATTGATGTAAGTTTGTACCAACATAAATAAAGTTTTGTCTTGAAGTCACAGATTACGTCACATGATTACAGCATTATTTCACTGAATAGAATAATATTTCACTCAATGAAAATACGGATTTTATTTTCACCAATAAATGGCATATTTCACCATAGAAAATATGATAAAATTCGCTATGCATGACTTACCCGCAGTTTACATCTACCTTGACTCATCCGTGATTGCATGGGACACACTATACCGAAAGAAAACTGGTATTCGAAGTTATTGTAAACTTTCCTTGTCATTTAAAGAAGGGAAATGATTCAAATTAACCCTTCAAAATCGAGAAAACAACGCTACTGCTGTTGGAATAAACGACCTTTTCACTGTTATATGTTGCAACCTCATACAAAGTGCGATAAAGGTATCAAGAGTCTAGAGGTAAATAAAACTTTTGAAAAAGAACAACTATTTTGACATTCTTTCAATTCCTATATTTTATGACACTTCATACACATATGTGATGTATTTCTCGTTACACTCAACGATACAAAGGTAAAATAACAACGTTACTAAAACTTTTGGAAAGTTTAAGAATCAGTCCTATTACTTTCTATTTGGGTACCTCACACACGTATCCAATGTAGGTATCGCACTTTTCGTCGTTCATCTTGTACTTTAGCATATAGTGGAGATCCACGCACTGCTCGAGGTCGTTGTTAGGTTCCCCTGGTGCCCACCCGAAGTCAGGGGACATCGTGGACCCGTCCACCCACTTGAAGTCAGAATGAACCTGCTGTCCCCCGACCCACACGCTTTGGTGGACATGCCCTAAATGCCACAGAGAAAAACATGAAACAAAGAGAACATAAGCAACGAGCAGATTTGAAGTTAGATTCTTCATGAGGGGTCCTGTTTCCTTGTGGTCATTGTAGTCACGTGATGAAGAGATGAACATCTATACGAAAAGCAAACCCCGACACAAATTTGAACATGCATCAATACGACACGAACTAGAAGAACTTGATATTATTATTCTCTCTTATATATATATTATTTAATATACTCTCCGTGATAGTTAACAATATGCCCAATTATCCTAATCTGTCTTAATCCGACAATCCTTACACAGAGTAAAGACAGAGTTATCGCTCAAGTGAGCTGCACTCAGTGCCCCCACCAGGTGGCCTACCCTATATGGTCATTGCTTTTCTGTCGGCCATTGAATCGACACGCGATTTGATAGCTCTCCATTGTGTTGTTGGTTTTTTTAGCGATATTTTGCTTACCTTTTTGAGGTTTCCGGGCTTAGGGTTCTGTCCGTGTGGGTCGGCTACTTCTTGCGAGGTAGTTGTATCTTTTGGGCATTTTTCTAGGCTTTGGGGTTTTGTCAACAGTTGTCAACAGTTGGCTGACAAACCTCCTTCCACGGAGTGGATGCTGCACCCGAGAGTGTTCGAGAGTCTGTGTCTGAGGTTCGGCAGGCCTCACATAGACCTCTTCGCGACTCGGCTCAATCACCAGTTGCCGACGTACGTGTCTCCCGTACCGGATCCGACCGCGTGGGCTCTCGATGCGCTCGCGTTAGAATGGGAGGGGATGGTCGCCTACGCGCCATCCTGAACCACGTGGTAGCGAAGAAACAGGAGACACAGGTACTTCAACTCCTGTTGATAGCGCCGTCGTGGCCAGCCAGGGCATGGTACGTTCCCCTCCGGAGAGCGTGCCGCCTAGACCCAGTCCCTCTCCCTCTGAGGTGGGACCTTCTTGCGAGCAAACCAAGCGGGCGGGTTCACGAGAACCCCCAGCCTCTCCGGCTTCACGCTTGGTTTGTCTCCAAAGGGGTCTGACGGGGGCGGGATTTTCCAAGTCCGTAGGGGTAGAACCTTTTCGTTACCGTCCATTTCCGGCAGCATAGATCCGACGGATGAGGAGAATCGCCTCCTTTGTCCTGTCAGAGCCCTTCGGATCTATACCGAAAAGACACGGACACTACGTCAAGGGAGGAGGAGATTATTCATTCCGCATTCCCAGACTAGTGTCCGGGAGATAGACAAACGACAGCTCAATGTCTATTTCCGCTCGGCGGTGTTGGATGCCTACAAGGCTGCGGGTCTTGACCCGCCAGCGAAGTCCAACCCGCACGAGATCAGAGCCATCTCGGCTACGATGGCCCTCCACAGCAACATGGCGGTGGTGGACATCATGGCTGGCTGCTTCTGGAAGTCAGGCCTGGTGTTCGCCAACCACTATCTTCGGGACGTGTCCAGCGAGGACATAGAGGGGATTCATCGGTTGGGCGCACAGGTGTACGCCCAACAACGAGCTCCGTCGGCCTCGTTCCGAAGGAGTCATCCCCCCTCTCGTTGAACAATAATCTAAGGTTCGACGAATTTAGTTGCGTGGTTGTTGTTTTTTCCTTAGTTGGCGACCATGCGGTTGCGGGACCCCTCGCATAGCGAGGTTTGGTCCAGATTAACCTCTCCGGTTGACAGGTGAACCCCATCGGGGATCATACTGGTTATATAGAACTATGGTTCACCAACTTGACTCTTTGTAAGACAGAGCTATCCCACTTGGTGGCCTCTCGCACCCCTCCACCACAGTGGTATTCGGGCAACTATCACGGAGAGTATATTAAATAATAGTATGTTTTTGTTTAAACATCATTATTTATACTCACCGTTGATAGTTAACAATCGTAAACTCCCACCCGACCTCCCCTCGGTTGCGTTCGGCTTCGTGTCTGTCCGTCAGAAGAAGCAATGACCATATAGGGTAGGCCACCTGGTGGGGGCACTGAATGCAGCTCACTTGAGCGATAACTCTGTCTTTACTCTGTGTAAGGATTGTCGGATTAAGACAGATTAGGATAATTGGGCATATTGTTAACTATCAACGGTGAGTATAAATAATGATGTTTAAACAAAAACATACTATTATTCTCTCTTCTGAAGTGACATCAACCTTCAAAAAGTATTTGTTACATTCAGAGATTATAATCAATATTGAATTTCTTTGCTTACCTTTATGTAGGTTGACTGAAATTGTTCATTATATAAACTATGCAATTTAAATCTTTCAAATCTTCATCTTCTAGGTCACAAGAAAAAATACTGATTCTCTCATGAAATCATTTCAAAGAATAAATTAGTTATATTTGTGTTGTTATTTTCATTAATGGTAATAAGGACTAATAGTAGAAGATAAACTTATTATTTTATATTCAGAATATTAGCAATAAAAATAAATAAGGTGTTTTTCAAGATTATCATTTATAAATGAAGTCATAGTCACACGACTTCCACAGTCTTTAAACGACGTTCACGTAGCCTTGAAGCACTGTTGTCAAGTAGAGAAAATTCCTTTAAACTGACGCACAGTATCCATCTGATGAAGGGGCAAGAAGTAGCCCAAGGACTTCTTGTGAAATATATAAAGAAGTTGTCATCCATAATATCGTCTTGTATCACAGAGTATGTTTTATCAAATTTGGTTTAAATAAGAGACAAAATACCATTCGTCCTCAATTTGGAACCTCATCTCTAATTTGTTGTAATAAGGACACGTGGGTTTTCTATGATAATAAAAAAACCGGCCACATAGATGTTGATAAGTCAAATTCTGCGCCGATTAACATTGATACTACTTAAATGACCTACTAAACACTACCAACTCATATTGTCCTTGTACCTCCTGTAAACAAGTTTCCAGAATTACGTTTGATCATAAATTACAACTGAAACTTGTCACTAAGCTAAATTGATAAGCATTGTAATGGGATTTGCAGAAACGACCACTTCTTCTCGTTTAAATAACACCATTACTAAAGTTTACCTCTGACTACAGAGAAAACTACCCTTGGATGGAGTTCGTGTTTCGTGAGACTCACATGGTCTACCTTTTATCCCCATGAACGTGTTAATTCTAAATAGATTGCAGGTATTAATACTACTTTAATTTTATATTGACAGTATTGCTATGTAAGATATGAAAGAGCCATTCGCTGTTTTGGTTGAAATAATAAGGTGCTGAGGTTGTTATAATGTTAGGGGGATTGTGTGAGCCTGACATTGTAAGAGACTAGTTGCTCCTACTTTGACTTTGAGGGTATCAACATTTTCATCGTTTGACTTGATACTTTAACATTTCCAAAATGAAAAACTACACTGTGTCACAAGCGAATTTCTAAGGTGGTTTGGAGCTTTCATACCAAGATATCGAAATAAAGAATACATCAAAGTAAGTTTAAGTACTTCCACTGCAGTTATGCTTGATTTATGTCGGCGAGTAATAAAAATACTAAACCTCCTACGATTTAATACTATTTTTTACTAAACTCGTTAATGATCTTGTATCAAAAAAGCTTTCGCTCATTTTGTACTAAATCATTAATTTGTTTAATTAAAATAGTGGAAGGTCGTTTAGTATCCTCTGTGTATTAAATGGTATGTCGTTTAGTATTCTTTATATAAACAATACTTAAACATTCAACATTGTACGAATATCTCTTCTAGGTGAATCGAAACATGAATATGTTGAACTTTGACTACACAAACAAGTGCACTGTTGCACGTTTTCATGGAGAAATAAAGTGATATGACTGAAAGAATTTTTGAGCAATTGCCAGACAATGTGTAAATGAATACAAGGATACAAACGCACGTGTTTCAGTAAAGAATCACTCTCTCTTACTTGAATGATTAAAGAGTGTTCGCACTAAAATGGTTTCATGAAGTTTTGGTTTTATAGGTAAAACTATTTCTAAAAATAAGTATAATCAGGCCGAGAAGTGAGATCTTACGCTTTGAAGATTATACATTTTGCATACACTAACTTCTCGGCAAAGGCTTCTCGAGATTAAATGGCATAACCCCTAGGACCGGGTCAATATCTACTATACAAAAAACGAAGTACACATTATGACATACTTATCAGTTAAAAACACAGCAAAGGTCTCGCCGGTTTAGAAGCCTTGTCCGCTAGGACCGGGTCTTTATGTACTACACAGAAACATAATACTCACATTGTGTAGATACTCACCAATGGTTAATTTACTCCTCACTATATTCAGCTTGTCCTTGGTATCCAAGACAGCCAAGCGTCCATTATAGGTATTCTCGCAGTCAGCCTCTGCATCTTTGAAGTTGGACATCTTTTTAATGATCCCGAAACATATATCAGCTTTCTTTGCATTGGTGAACGTAGAAGGGCAACCATCAACTACAACGTGATACACAGATCTTACATGAGGTCCATGTGTTACTATGTTTACGACATGCGTTAAGGAATATTAGTATGATCACTCGGCATTTGCAATTGTCCTCACAATAACGAGAGCGGTTTCTTTTCAATAGCATCGATTTCGATTATGTCAGCTTCCAGCTTTGACCCCGACATTGGACGCAGCCATTACCGTTCATGGTAACCTATATATTTGTATTTCTCGAGCAAAGAGAAAATGATTCTGACATAAAAACATGAGTCATTCCATGTAATAGGCACTGTCATAGACTACATGTGACGTCCTTCCATTGCAATTGGCGTCACATCACAATGACTATGTCATATGATCTGAAAGCATTGTATGAAAATATGAACCCCTCTATGATTGGATTCTGAGGTAAAGCATTGGAACATTATAATGTAATGATGTTTTATGTTTCATGTTTAAAAACATAAGAAAATAAAACTAATATCCATAGTTGCTAACCTTAATGATGTACTGTGTCGAAATTCTATTAAAACAGTAATTTATCTTTGTGAGGTAATGGAAGTAGCATGATTGTCCCTTTGCGTCTCGTAAGCATTCATAAAATGGCGGAACTTTTCTAAGCCAGTAGAAGGTTCCCTTATCAGATGAAGTAAGAAGTACTTACCCAGTTCATATTTCTTATTTTTTGCTTTGAGTTTTTCTTTACATTTCCTCAACGAAGAGGTAACAGTCAACATCCTTTTTAATGATTTCATATGCTCTGTCTTGCATTCTGCCGAGGAGGCATTTAGCTTCTCTCTCAGGAAAGTGATCGTTGACTCCTTCTCCTCAACCCTCGCAGTCAACTCTTTAATTTCAGTTTTACTCCCACTTTTATCTGCAAGTAAGTCTTTTTGCACATCTTGAAGATTTTTTATCATTGCTTCCTGCTGTTTAGTCTTCGACACCAGTTTTTCCACTTTCTTCTTGAGGTTTTCTGTTTCTTTTTTCCTGACAGCCTTTTCATCGTCATGATTGGAACTGGGCTCTTGTTGAGTTTTCTTTGAACTGAAGAAAGCGCTACTTGGAGCCTGGAAGTGTCCTGAACTCGGAGGACTTGATCCGAACTGATCTTGATTGGAACTGGGCTCTTGTTGAGTTTCCTTTGCACTGAAGAAAGCGCTACTTGGAGCCAGGAGGAATCCTGAACTCGGAGGACTTGATCCTAATCCGCTGGTACTTTGAACAGATACATGCTTCGTCATCACTGGTTTTGACTGAGGACCATTGGACAGGGAAAGCTTTGGGCTACTACCGGAAGTTACCTCGGGCTTAAGCAAAGAAGAACTAATTGACATTGGGACGAAGCCATGAGTCCCAAGAACCAAGGCAAGAGCCGGAAAAACAATCACGAGCATTATAACTCGAAGAATTATCGCCGCAAATGTTGCACTGTTCTTGAGACGCTGATATAAAAAGTTGCGTGATGTGACCAAGGGTAATAAACCTTGGCAAACAAAACAATGTGTTCTTTACTTGTTTTCATAGTAAGGACTTTTCCATTGAAGTTTTTTTCATGATGCAAGTGTTTTTATTGATATTTCCTTTCAGATAACTTACTTTGTGATTATAATCAGGAATTGTTAAATACATTTTTCTCTTTAAACAAACCAAAGTCATTGTTCGTATTTTTTTTTTGCTGTATATTTCTTGGTTTTTGTTAAAAGAAAAAACATATCGAGGGTTTCCTGTTTATACGTAAATGATTGAATACAAAGAGGATACTAAGAAACCTTCTGTTAAATACTATATTTAATCGTACGATTATCATTTTGATAGCAATTGTTTTAGATTGTCCGAGGTTCGAGTTACATCGATAGGTGTCCGAGCTACAGTTTGTTTTAACTGCACTGAAGTATCTTTCTATGATGGAAACGCAAACTTAACACAATCATAATCCATCGCTAATGGCAAAATATAGTAAAGTAACGAAATGGAACAACCCAGGTACTTTTTGTGATATCTGTAAAACCTTTATCTATGCTGATAAAGATTTTAGACGCCACTATGTGTTGCTGAATAGCTGTCAACACGCCAGACAGGTTGTTTGACATTGCTCAATCTAGCTGAAACTAGAAATATATGCATATGATGCACTGTGATGTTCCCCGCCACAATTTTAAATTTTCGAACCTATCAATCTTACCCTGCCACTAATACACTCAAAATGTTCCCACTGAAACCTGAAAAATAACAAATTCAAGTCATAAGGTAAATAGATAACAAAAGGCTTAACTGTGGCTATAGGTCTAACAATGTGCCAAGTTTCCTAAATTGATAGTGAATACCGGTAGAATTGAAATTGAGACAGGAAATGGTTCGCCCCACATGCATTAAGTCCAAGTTTTGCTGTGGAAACCAGAATACATAAAAAAAAATAAGAACAACCAAAATAGTGAAAGATACCACTTCAACACAAGATTTAATTAAATACCAAGTCTCGACAAAAATAATATAAATATGTAACTAATAGCGTAAAAGGCATCAATCAACTACTAGGTCTAACCACGTAGATAAATATTCAATGGCGTTTTAGCTCATTTGGCCTGATAGGCACAAGTATCTTATAACATGCCTTGTCGTCCGGCTTCTGTCTGTCTGTAAACTTTTAACCATTTAAACTTCTTCTCCAGGACCATTTACTCAGGAAATCTAATATCTTGTGTACAGACTCCTTGCCTAATGAGGTTTTAAATTTACAGGTTTTGTGACCCTTTGATCCCTATAAGAAAATTAGCAAAAGAACACTCGACCACTAGTTCTTACCACATACCAAGTTTCGTAAAAAAAGGTATATTGAACGGTATTTAAGACATACTTCAGAAACGAAACCATATCGGAATCGGAATTACAGAATACGGAATTACGTGATTGCGGATTAACGGACGATAGTGAAAAAAGTATGTCTCCCACAAAGCTTTGCAGTGGAGACAACTAGCTGTTGTATTGTACGCCCCATGGACCGTTATTTAGTCAAAGTTAACTTTCAGAAACAACCAGCACTTCTCGATCAAATAACAACATCTATTACATTTTTTACCCAACAACATATACTCTGTGGACCTTTAAGTCGTAATTTCTGAAAATGTCGACATGAATAACCTTTTCTTGACATTATCTATATTTTCATAATCAACAGTGATTAATTCAGTCAAATTATCGTAACAACCCCAGAGCAGCACATTTATGTTAAGAATACAGGGGCGCTTTATTTGTTCAGTAGGTATATTTTCAGTTGTGATGAGGTTTGAACTGGAAATGTCTTATTTGTAAAGTTAGCTCTCAAATATGCTAATTGGAGGGCGATATCGGAAACATCATTCTTCTTTGAATTGTTTCTTAACTGCAATTTGGTAACTTTTGAAATTTTGAAGGGATACCATCTACTTGCCTTGACAATAGGTTCAATCGCCGTGCTCAATTAACAGTCACAATACAGTAAATTACTTTCATTCTTTACTAGTTAATCACTCTCAGAACAAAGAATACATGCAATTCATTCTACTACTGAACTCCATGGCGGGATTGCGATGCACACTTCTGGAATGCGAGGCGAGGTGAATTGGGGTTTAACTCCGCGTTCAAGACTATTTCACTTATATCGTGGCTGCTAGTATTATTGAAAGGAGAAAGCCAGCAACACTAATGTGTGCGAGCATTGTTTGGAACTAGCGAACAATAGGTGGTACTGTACTGGAATGTATCATACATAAAATCATATTAGTATAAAAATAATTCAACATTGACGAAGACAGTGCCGCAGGAGACCCTCGGGTTTTAAAATAATATAAAAAAACATGCAAGAGTGAGAAATTTTTAATCTTCAAATTCAGAGAAAGAAAATATTGTGGGCGTTTGCTATTGTTCCTGTAACTTCTTTATTTATTTTAGATGTCTTAATTCAGAATGGAATCTGTACGTAAGGTATCTCTTATCGAACTTTTCTACTCTACCTCTTATCGAACTTTTCTACTCTACCTCTTATCGAACTTTTCTACTCTACCTCTTATCGAACTTTTCTACTCTACCTCTTATCGAACTTTTCTACTCTACCTCTTATCGAACTTGTCTACCATATCTCTTAATGAACTTTTCTACTCTACCGCTTATCGAACGTTTCTACTCTACCTCTTATCGAACTTTTTACTCCACCTCTTATCGAACTTTTCTACTCTACCTCTTATCGAACTTGTCTACCATATCTCTTAATGAACGTTTCTACTCTACCTCTTATCGAACGTTTCTACTCTACCTCTTATCGAACTTTTTACTCCACCTCTTATCGAACTTTTCTACTCTACCTCTTATCGAACTTTTCGACTCTACCTCTTATCGAACTTTTCTACTCTACCTCTTATCGAACTTTTCTACCCTTCCTCTTATCGAACTTTTCTATTTTACTTTTATATCATGAGCAAGACCAAGAGTCAGTCTTTAAAGCAAAATCATAAAAATAAAAGCTAGTTTAGCTCTTGTCGTTTCTAATTCTTCAAAACAAAGTGGAATATATAAACGAATAAAGTTTGTTCTTGAAACTGCACATCCTTTATTAATATACGCTAAACTCCTATCCGATACGGTTATATATAGAACGATACGAGGCATATGCTTTGAAATATATCAGGGTATTGTAGAACCTATGAAGATACAGATAAGCTGCTATGGCAGGAAAGGTTGAGGTTAAGCTTGCTTCTGTCAATCATCATATTTGATCCCTGATCACAATATCAGGAAAATAGTATGCTCCAAATGTATTCCTTAAATGTTCATGCTGAATATTATTTGAGCAAATTGTTGGTTTTAGTCTTATAATGCTTTATACAAAACCTATTTAGAGAAGTGTTGTTGACTGCTAGCACAAGTTGTTCGGTTTTACAACCCTGAACAATTTTAAGGTTACGTATTCCTAATTTTATCATTACAGGGAACATGCCCTGATAATGAATCAAAATCTAAACAATTTCCTGACTAATAACAAAATCAAATAAATTTCTTTTGATTGAAATTCAGTTTGCTCACTGATAAATGTTTAATGTCCTGTTTTGACGTTAAAAGGGGAAGTTGCACATGTTTTAGAAAAAGTGATATCACGAATATGAAAATAAATGTTTCTAACCACAAGACAGGACAGTGTCTTTTATTCAAAAGCAGCAGTTTCAAAACAAACGTACCATGATCTGTTAGGCTTTGCAATTCCGTTTCCCTTTGTCAAATGATTACAAGGTGTTCACACAAAAATGGCCACAGGGTTGTTTTGCTTGATACTTGATTATTTCCTGTAATACAGATGATAGGGTTGAGTAACGATATGCTCTGACCTTGTGGAGACCTAGAAATTGACATTTCCATATAAAAAAATATGGCTTTTCCCACTTTAATCCCTACCTTACCATTCAACAAGAATATTCACTTACTTAGCAAGGAATCTCTTCTGCTTCTTGAGAAGATGAAAATAGGACTTAAAAGGCCTAGAAAGCTGAAACCTTGTGAACAGACGCCTTATCTGATTGGGAATTTGATATATAGATTTGGTGACCCTGTGACCCCTAATAAGAGCCACAGGGACCCAGCCCTATAAAGCTATTTTCATTAAACATCTGTAGTAGAGGAAATAACCAAGTATCTAGCAAAAACCACTTGCAACCTATTTTCATCTTCTTTTCAAGATGAAAAAGAAAAAGGTTCCACATTAAATTCCTACCTTAACATCCAACAAGTATATTCACTTAGTTGTTCGATTTGCTTGCAAATCCTCAACTACCAATGGGTGCATGATGTACTTTTACCAATAACAATATGTATATTTTTAAAGGAGTATTACGTCTTTCATACATGAAAATAGGAGCTTATAACAAAAGGAAATTTCATAAGACATGCAACGCAATAAAAACTCATTGAGCTTATCAACAAATCATCTTATATTATAACAAAATCACTAACACAAAAAAAAAACCCAGTAAAAACATGATGCTTATGAGAAATGAATCTATTGTGTTTCATAACAAAACGTCCGGACTTATAAGATTTTGAGATTGTAATGTATGTATGAAAAAACAATACAGTAAAAAAAGTTAAAACCTTCTGCTGTTTGTGCTCTAGAGTCTATGTCATACGCTGAAACCAAGGCAGTTGTGTCCCAACATCCATAGACAAAGTTTGCAATAAACATTATTTGATATACCATGGGATGAGTTCACCAAGCTTGTTGAAATGGAGCCACAGGATCTGTAGCTCATCAGTCTTCAGTGGAAGAGGATCAAATACAATGTAGATCCCTTACAACCATATACTAATATTTTCAATAATATTCCTATGGAGTTTGTACAGTTGTTATGAGTTTTAACACACAAAATACACAATACTGGAAACACAAGTGTAAACCTATTGGAATACAAATAATAGTAAAGAGGAAAAACTGTTATTCTTCCTTGATTTCGTATATTCATGTCAGACTCACCACAAGAAATACTTGATGGAATTTGATTCAAATTTGAATTTTAATGACAATGACATAATCAAGGTCATGTCAGGCATTCCCTTCAATTCATGTCAATTGCACAATTGAACAAACATTTAAAATATAATGGTAAGTAATTCTTGATCAGTAGCTTAAAAAATCTCCCAAACAGTTCCTCAAATAGTTGCCATGCTTATCCAATGTAAAAAAATGTTCAACAACTCCAATCAATTTAAAACATACCTTGATAAAAATTCTAATGTACATATCTTTTGCAGTCCTTTCTGTTGTACTGCTTTGAAGACATCTTACATATATCAAACATTTCAAACATCACTGTTTTTCTGTGATTATTCCATGTGTAAACTGCATCATTGTTGAGATTCAAATAACCTTTTACAAATACACAAGTTTGACCAATGTGAAAATGACAAATTTCATATGTAACCACATTATGCACATTCTTTAGCAATAAATTACAATGACAATTAATCAAATACAATCCTTTGAAGTCAATACATTTAAATGTCAAATGCTCATATAGCATTGACCAAGAAAATAATAGAAAATCAATACAAAATATAATTTGAATTATCAGCAAAACATTAATTAACTGAGTTTAACTCTTTGGTAAGAAATTGTTAAAATGAATTTGAAATGATATCCACTGCAGCTTATATTTACGTGAAAATAAAAATTGGTGTTTAATGAACTCGATACAGCAAAAGTTGAACAGTGATCAAAGAGTATGTTGCTGGAATCAAATATAACAAACTTTATTAATCATGTTTCATCAAGCAGTAGTGGTTGTTTAAAAAAACCCATCTTAATCATCTAAGTCTAGTAACTAATACTAACTAAAAAACTAATATTCATGTACAATGGACGAAGGATTTCTACTAATCAACTTTTGTATTATCATTAAAATAAAGAAAATATTATAATCTGCCATCTTAGAGATCAAGATAAAGTTCAGGGGACATATTTGAAGCTAACTAAGCTAGCTAGTCAGATACGACAGTTCATCAACCAGAAAGCCACAGCTATGCTTGTCCATGCCTGTGTAACTCTCATCTTGATTACCGCAACTCTCTGCTCCTCGGCCTGCCAAAACGCCTCATCTTCAAGCTCCAGAAAGTGCAAAACTCTGCTGCAAGACTTATCAAAAGAACAAGAAAATGTGATCACATTCCTCCAATCATGAAGGATCTACACTGGCTCAAGGTGGAGGACAGAATTAAGTTCAAAGTGTTGTCTCTGACATTCCGTGCTCTCCACTGTGATGCTCTGCCATACATCCCAGATTTTATTACAGCAAATACACCTAAGAGAACTCCTTGTTCATGCAATCAGTGTCTTTTGAAGCTTCCTTCATCTCGTACATCATTCGGAGAAAGTTTTGAGAACTCAGCTCCAAAGTTATGGAACTCTCTCCCATTTGAAATAAGAAATTGCCAGGAGTTTGAAACTTTCAAATCCCTATTGAAAACACACTTGTTTATAGACTGCTATTTTTAGACTATTCCCAGGACAGTTCATTGCTTGAAGCGCTTTTGAGCAGTTTACCAAACTGGAAACAAGTGCTATATAAATTCATAAATATTATTCTTATTCTTATTATTAACTTAGAGTATAATTTGGCTCAAATTGGAAATATTCTGTAACATACTCTGTGTCACCTTGCCACTTATACATGCTGTGTCACCTTGCCACTAATACATGCTGTGTCACCTTGCCACTAATACATGCTGTGTCACCTTGCCATTAATACATGCTGTGTCACCTTGCCACTAATACTTGCCATGTGTACAGACAAACCTGAGGATAAACAGGCCATGTGTGTACACAAACCTGAGGATAAACAAGCCATGTGTGTACACAAACCTTAGGATAAACAAGCCATGTGTACACACCTGAGGATAAACAGGCCATGTGTACAAACCTGAGGATAAACAGGCCATGTCAGCTGTGCTGTGCAAAAGCATCGGATCAGTTCTAGCCATTTTAGTTCTGTGAGCATCATATACCAATCTCACAGAAATGCCATTTACTGCTATCATCAATCTCATTGAAATCAAATCATTGATCCCTCTCCACTCTGATATTGATGTTACTGGTCCCTCATCTATGATCTGACGAAGTCCTGTAGACATCAATGTCCACATGAACTTTCAACGTGAAATGAACCAAAAGTTTAAGCCAATTAGTTTGTAGGGCCAACCGTTACCAAACCAATCAGTTATAAGCGCTCTCAGGCACTTGGCTTATCAATAAAGATGGCTACGCCTCCATTTCACTCTAATTGATTAAGATTGCATAGTTTACATTCTTTGTATGACAGTACACAAGGTTTTTTATGTGTCAGATAAGCCATCAAGATCTGCGTGAGTACCACAATATTACAAACATTACTGTTACGGTATGCTATTTGCAGTGTTACTCAAAAAACGTTGCTAATTTAACGTTACTTCAGAAATTTGAAAGCCCAATTTCAAAAGGTAATTTCATTACTTCCTGTTGACATGGATCTATGCCGGAATTTTGTCAGATCATAGATAAATGACAAGTGCCCACCCTTTATAAAACTATCAATGATGGCATTTTAATCAGAAGCTCATTTAGTGACAACTGCTAAAACAATTTTTTTAATTTTAATTCAAGATGTACGATTTCACTACATTTTTATGATATAAATATTCACAAGCGTCTAAGCTTTATTTCAGTGCACTTGTAAAAGAGGGATGTTCACAAAATAAAAAAAAAAAGATAAATCTACCTAAAGAAAGCAATGAACAATGCAGTTGAATGTGAATTTATTGTACCTGACAAATCTATTGGTTTTTTTATGCCCATTTGGTATGATTTTTGTTAGTAACTTATGTCTGCCTGCCTGCAAGCCAAATGTTAGTTCATTTCAGAAAGGTCTGCAAGTTCCCTCCATCCCCCTTTCCCCTAATTTGTTGGATTTCTTATAAACATCATGTTGCAGGGTTCTCAAGTCATAGATGGGTTGGATGATTTTTCAAATCACAACTGCTGCTTGCTGTAAGGTCAAACACATATAGAACACTTATGAGTGTGCACGACAAGAAGCGAGGTGCATGATTGAAGAGTCCTGTGCATGACGGTTGACATTGAGTGTCTTGACCATGTGTGGAGTTTCAGCCCTGTGAAACCTAAAAACCATGTGTTGTCAACTCAGTGAACTATAGCAAGCGTACAAAAGGTGAACAATGAAGCTATGACTGTGTTAGTCTATCAGCCATACCTAGCCTCTCCTGTAAAACAATTTATGGCAAAATAATGCCTGTGTACTCTTACCAATGCAAAGTGTTCACTTGATGATGACAAATAAGAAAACTTTTACTGACCAATAACTGAAAACTTCAAGGCATGAGCTGGGTAAGGCTTTTGGAATCTCCCACTGAAGGCCTCTATAAACTACTGGTACATATTGTAACAACATCTCTTTGTTTTTAAGGCTTTTGAGATTAATATTTGGTCTGTAAGTTATAACTTTTAATCATGTATGTAAAACATAACTCGACTCAAAATTTGGACATAATCCAATTATCTATGTGGATAGCCCTTCTGAAGGTTAAGCCTTGGGTGGGAACATAATAATGTTAACTAGTTACACATCAAATGATCAAGAACTATCATAATGGTAATAAAAACTGGGTATAAAAACATATGAAATATCAATGTCACACATGCAAACCATTTAAAAATCAGAGAAGAGGATATCTATATACACTGTGAAATGGAGTTATTTACGACGAGGGACCACTTAAATGTATACAAATATAAAAAAAACTGTGTCTTATTTTAGTTTGAAGGATTTAACAAGTGCCAGTGACCACTATCGATCAATGTTTTTGCTTTATATCTTATATCATCAAAAGTATATGATATCTGCGATTTGTCACTTCTATTACTTAAATAAAAAGATAATTTTCTAAAAGATTTAATTTTAAGTGTTGAAAATTTTTTCTATTTGGGACCATAGTACCTACAATTGTACAAATTCTTACTCTTTTACAAGTCAAGTCGTTAGGATTCAACACCTTCTGTCAGGCAAGTGACTTATCTGATCACAACCTGTTTAATGTAAAACTCAAGACGTTTTTGAGTTGATGTAAGGATGGGTTGTCTCAACTATATGTTTATAGTACCTTCGAATAACTTTATTTGAATAAAAGATTAAATTCAATTAGTAAAGTTTGACTAGTTGATATATGTAACATAAATCAGTTATAAGGATTATGATAAAAATTATGTTCAAAACAAATTAACTATTTGTAATTTTGTGTTGTTGTTCAGTGCATACAACACGATGTTTAACGTTCTTGTTGTGCATGTAGTGAGATAAACGAAGACATTTTACAATGGGGGCTTCACATAACGTGTTCTCTATGTTGTTGCTGTCAACCTCATTCATAATGTAAATAATATTAAACTTTGAAGATGTCAGTTTGTATAATTAATCTTTAAAATGATAATGATGATTTTATAACGCATCTTATACTTCTAGCTATCATTTGGATTGATTAATTAACTAAATCAAACCTGCTTATAGTTGTTATAGTTAAAAACTTGAAACGTTCGATTCTCCTAAGCACACATTTGCACTTATTTCTTGTGTCAACATTAATTTGAATCGTTTCTGTCTTTATATAAAATAACCCCCGTATTGAAACCATAAAAAACAGCTGAATCCGACCAGATATCATATATCACTAGCATATACATATGACATGATAAACCGTCAGAAACTCCATCATATTATCGGCATCAATGTCATCATTGTCATTATTCTAAATATCGATAGTGTCGTTATTACAGGTATTTTCATCGTCACCATTATAGATTTCAAATACATCGTCTTCATCACAAACTGTAATACTAGGAACATCACCATTATGTTCATAGTTATCATCAACACTATCATCATTGTCATCACAGTCATCACCATTCTCATCATTAGCTCCAATCATTTTAATACTAGTCATCACCATATTCATAATCACCAACACCATCATCAAGAACATTATCATCAACATCCACTGTGAATGTGGTGAGTCGGTTTGAGGATGACGTGTACGTAGATGCACTCTAAACAAGCCAAAGCTAGTGATAAAGCATGGCTCGTATGAAGTGTTCGATATCATTGTAATAATTCACTGAAAGGACACTTGGATTTCGACGGCACGTGACACTACATGCTACTACATCCTCGTGGTGTTCAACAGTAGAGAGCGTGCAGGAGACAAGACAGCCAGAGTCCTACACTTTGTAACACTCAACATCCAGGGGAGAGTGGACTATGTAAACACTTAGCAAAGTGAACCCCTAACTAACAAAAATCAAAGGGAGAAAGCATGAAAAAAATTCTGATAGCCAAATATTTTCTATCGAATTCATTTTTATATTGTATTTGCCTCTGTCGTTTCCTGTAAAGAAAGGAATTGCTTTTTAAGCAAACGTACACACAAAGTACCATATGTTTGCATGAAATGTCGATCCAAGTTGTGCATGTTTCAGTCATCTGTACATGTTGGACTCCTTTGCAGTTGATTTTGTCCATCGGTGAAGCCTCTAGAGGACCAATCAGTGAGATATCAATTAGATAAAAAATCATGTTAGATGTTCCAGTTATCAATTGCCTGTTGTACATGAAATAGGATACTATCGATCCGCGTCCTGCTAAAATGCAACCTTTATGAGGTTAACCATAAGTCTCATTCTTGGCTTTGAGATTACCTTGATAACTTACGACCATCCAGAACCAGGTCTAGAAAACACTGACCATGCTTAATTTATTACTATCTGCGAAATTCAATGTAATTGACAAAATGATTTAAATTAGAGATAATCTATTGATAAAATGCATTTTCTTACAGACATTTGGTACATTTACATTGACAAAGTTGATTTGGACATCTTCACGTCAGTTTTGAATTACTAATAGTTGACCTACCGCATATAAGACAATTAAATCTAATAAAGAAATCACATATGTTTGTCTTGACAAACTTAATCATTCCACATTTTGGAAGATATGCTATCAAGTTAATTGAATGAAAAACCCAGTCACTACCTGATCTGAAAGAGAATGTTTTGTCAATTTTATCACTTTTAGTGCTTCGAAATCGATTTCTATTTTTAATTCTTATCACGTGTACCATCTTTTTGAATGTTTGATTAAATCAAGTAATTAATGAGTATGCATCACAACAGTTAGAGAGAAATAATGATGATGATTTTAAAGATTTAGATGCTTTATCGAATTAGAGAGAAATAACTTGACATTTGCCATGATGAATTGATAGACACAAACCCTGACGAAAATTTTCTTCTCAGATTTTGTTATAACACAATTTTAAAATTTAAAAAATATGATAATACATAAAAACGCAAAAGACAAATATATCATATATCATTCATATTTATGATAATAATATCCAAATACATGTTTTTAAATCCTTGATATATGGCAGATTGGGTTTCTCTGAACTGATATGCTTGCAATGATGTAGTGCTTTAATGTTTCATTAACAGAAAACATCAACCTTCACCCCTTTTCAAAGTTCATTGTGTTCCAGAGAACCTCACATACAAAATAACCAAAGGTTTTTTTCATGTGAACCTCAGCTTTTAGTCCTTAGATATGATACATTCTTTTATTTACTATGAAAAAATTATGCAGCACTAAGCTACTTATTAAAACCAACCTACAATCGGCTGAGGATAGAGTTCGTTAGTTATCTGCGTCCAAAGGATATAATTATTTTTGCATTTTTATGCACCGTGCAACATTGTATCTCTGAAATTTAAAATTTAAATTGAATGGTCATTTTATACACTAATTAGTTGAAGCATTTAGACATATTAATACATCATCATTATTTGCCTCTAACCGGTGTGATGCATACTGATTCAAAGGCTTTATTTAATTATTTCACTGTTTTTAATTCTATTAAACTTTTTTAAATGGTATTCATGACAAGAATTTAAAATAAAAACTGATTAGAAGCACTTAAAGTGATAAAATTGATAAAACATTATCTGTCAGATCAAGTTAGTTACTGAGTTTTTCATTCAATTAACTTGATGGCATCTTCTTAAGATTCTAATCATTCCTGATCTTGTAAAGCGGGACTTCAAACCGCCTTATCTTTCAAACCTGGGACCCTTTTAGTTTGCCAAGAAAAATATTCTTGATTTCTTTAATAGTGTTTTGAAATGGTTCAATTTAAATGTACCACATTGCTTTAAGAAAATGCTATTTATCAATAATTTCTAATTTAAATCATTTTGTCAAATAAATTGAATTTCGGAGATATCAATGTTGTGAACAATTTCAATGTTTTTCTGGCCTCTTTTCACAAAGTCCAATGGGCATCGTAAGTCACTATGTTAACCTAGGTGCAAAACTGATAGTTCCAGTTAACCTCCAAAAATGTTGCTTTTTTGAAAGGAGGCGCAAGAGGTAAAAGACATTTGTTTTCTGTATGACAATTGTGTTCATAGGACTATCTTTTCGATAGTATAACGGACCACTGATAAATGGAATATCTAACATGGTATTCAAGTGATGATGGCGTGGATGATAAAAGTGCTAAAAACTATGATGATAACGACACCATCGGTGATGGGGAAGATGACAATAATGACGACGATGTCGATGTCAAACATTTAAGGAATCATGCTTAGAGACAAATAAAACAAGAACAACAAGAAAGGGCATGCACCAATAATATTCAAATAACTGTGAGGTATATTTTACAAGTTATACACGATGCCTGTGCATCAGGTTGTTTGTCAATGATTATTTATCGATACACATGTAACAATTTTTGTTTAATAAGTTGTCATTGAGAGATAACCACATTGAATGAGTTTGCAAAATTTATCTTTGTTTGAGAAATATCATTGAGAATAATTATATTGACAAGCGAAATTCGAATTGTACTCTGTACTCTCGTTATCTGGGTCGACTTTTACTTAATTGACGGTTGATTGTTGCGAGTCATATTTTTCTATCATCATATCATCATCAAATACTATATCGTATTTATATATGAAAAAAAAGCTGACTTAAACAGAAATAAGTTTGGTAAACCAAAGTTGTTGTCACGACATAACACTTTGTGGCAAAAACTCGTATCATTTCGTCAAATTATTCAAATTCTCGCCAGATGTCCTTCCTTTGTTTCCGTAAATTACTGTTGCGATTTTATCCTTCTGTTATCAATGAAACGTTAAAACTACCTAAATATATCTTAATTCATCGCCATTGTTATCAAGGCATTGATCTTTCATATGAGAGAAATGCACATATAAATGTATCTGGCTCAACTATTCATTCTCACTGAGATGTTTATTGCTCACTAATTGATCCGTTACAGAAATACTTCATCATTATTGATCCGTTTCCGATGTCGGATAACATTTGCGTTTTAGTATGATACTGGCGATTATTTGTCTAGAAGTATGATGTAGTATTTTTTGAATTTTTGAACGTCAATTAGGAATTCATTTAATATAGAAACAAATTATACTGGGCGAAACTCGTATTATTTATAACGCGTATCCTATTTCATGTAGAATTTACAGTTTTTTTAGTTCTGAAATATTGTGAGAGTAAAGAGTACAAAACATGGCATATTGGTAGTTGAGTTATATTGCTGAAACGATTGTTATATTACGGAAGTATAAGTAGTTTTGGTGGTCGTTCAATGTATGGTAAACGATTCCTATTCTAATTTCAGAAGTTAATGTGTTGATGAAAAACATTTTTCATGAACGGTGAGGGTAACTGCACTTGATGACAGCTGAGAATTTCAGCCTAACTTTACAACTCTTTCATTAGATGACGCTATCAAAGGTGGGACTCCGGATTTTTCTCTAGGATTTCCGAGTTAATTTGTAAAGATGAAATTTTCTTTGTAAGAAAATCAGTTATATTAAGCTTTTAAGTAAATTGAATTCAAACCAAGATAGCTAACTTAATCGCTCAAATGTTTTCTTATTGAAGGGAATCTGGGGGTTTCCCAGGGCATTAATCTTCTCACGCATTTTTAATCAACCACATCAGCTGATTAAATTTGAATTTGACATTCATACCACGATTCATTTTACTTCGTTTAAATTTTGATATCAAGAAACCATTTACCGTATTTCTTGAAATAGATGACCTAAATCATTTTAACAGAATTCATGTAAATTCCCTCTTTATTCGTAATCAAGAAGTCGGTATGATGAGGAATAAAGACCATTTCTAGAGCTGCATACCAAAGTTTGTTCCCAAATCTGGGTATCCTAGTGAAAATATCCTGTAATTCGTGATGTCGTTGAGGCATCGTAGCATTGGAGAAAAGAAACAGATCATGTTTCAGTACAGAAGTGAATATCCGTTGTAGCTTAACGCAACCGTATATCATAACCAACAGTAACCAGCAAAATATTTGGCAGGTCACTGTTCAAAGTGACCAGGAGTAAAAATTTCGAAACAATCCTTAGTGATTAACAGTTTTAAAGACAAGCAATGTTATTCTAGTGCATTAGATTTTAAACATATTTTATTCACATGAAAAGGATTAGGAACAAGTTCTCCAACTTAGGATACCCTCTCCTTGAAATGTACAATGGTAATTTCTATATTTAAAAGACAGATAGCAGAAAGTTAACAAGAGAATAGCATAGAGAAAGAACAGAACATATTTAGAAGATTATTGGTTTCTTATATGTGTTCAAATAGCTTTGCATTAAATCTACCTGATTGTGCTGGGTGTTGTTTTATTTACCGAGAGTCGATAAAAAATATTTCAAACGAAATTTAAGGAAATTGGAAAGTTATATAACTAGTATCCATGTATATTGGACGTTATATCTACACCTCTGTGCATTTATAAGGCTGTTTTTAGATTTTCATGGAAAACCAGTATTTGTCATATATATGTCTTTTTGACATGGAAATTTATGATGTTTTGATTTAATATCACCAAAAATGACATTTACATGTAGGTTCGTATCAAACGTAAATAATATGTTATGAAAATCGCGGAGTGGCTCCTTAAGGGTTCCTTTTATAATCATTTTGAGGAGTACATATTTATTTTTGCAACAGCAATGTGCCTCGATACTAAAAGATGGCTTTTCTATCACATGTTTGTATATCTAAGGAATGAAAGATTTCACTATTCTAAAACAATTCAATCCAATTGTCATCGAACCAATATTATTGAAGGTCTATTCGTCTTTTTTCCCCTAGAATATTGATGATCATTTGCTATCCTTAAGTCGTGTTTTTTCCTTTATTAAAAAGCAAAGACTTCAATTTTAGATTAAGGACTCAAGTTTTATGTGAAAGCAAGTCATATATTTTATTTATCAATACTTTGAGTTCATAGCAATCATTGTTTCCGCATTAATACAAAAAGTAAAAATAATTTCATTTTACAGAAGAGATCAGGTAGAAAAGTGAATATTCACATTAGACGAAGGCGGGAGCTGCAATTGTTGCTTAAGCAGGGTTCAAAGGAGAGACGTAAAAACCTACAAATATGTTTTAAAAAGACGTCCGACTTGCTGACACTGCAGCATGTGCTTCACTTAGAATTCTTTAAAACTGACATGAGAATACTTCAATAAAATTCTTCATACATTGTCGACTAGACGACTTGACGACCTAAGAACACACAAAGCCATAAATAATTTTCTTCACATGTGTTTTCTTAACCTTAATCTCTTGTGGATGTGATGGTCTTGATGCCATCATAACGCCATGTGGTTGGTTACTCTGTACATACCTGTGTGACTCTCTGAGCTCCTGTTCCTCGCCTGATTACCGTGTGTCTTCTCAGGAACGGGAGTCTATGAGTTGGTCAAGAGGGAGTTACAGAGTGTAGAACCCTGACGTCCAGACGAGGGGACAATGTGACCGTATGCTCGAATGGTAAGCTGAGTATTTTGAGAAAGCAAATACATCACTTTGAATTCATATGTCGCTGTTGTCAGTCATATATAAACACTAAGCCCTTAGATTTATCCCACGATCTCACACTGCTCATATATGCATAGTCAACATTTTCCGAAGCGCTAAAATTTATTCCTCATACGAATGCTATGTGAAGTAATTGGCACTTATATGGTAATTATGGAAGTATGTGAATATATGAAAGTGTAATTGGCACCTTAGAATTCGGGGGATTCAAAGACGGAACAAGCTTTGATATCGACAGATTTCTGGCTGGGACTCGTGTCCTACTGTCCAACAACTTGTACGGAACTTACTGCGGTGAGACCAAATACCGTATACTTATTATATTTCTCCAGGTTTCATCTGATTATCTCTTCTTAAATCCAAAACGGAACTGTCACTGATTGACCTCATTTTAAAAGTCATCATGGTACTTTAGTTTTCAAATTCTTGATAATCTGAAAGTTCTTGAAACGTCGCACCGAATGGCCTCAGATTAAATGACAGTTCACGCCGGGGCAAACCAGACATTTCTTTTAATTCTGTAATTTTTTTTGGTAACATCTCAAAGGGTACCAGGCTATTATTCAGACATCTTAAATCGCAACTCTTAAGATTTATGCATTGTTTAAGCATGCTTAATACTAAACTGTAATAAGAGTACTCAGAGAGCACAATATGCCACGCAACATAGTCTATTCTTGCACTTATTCATGGTTGATAATGATTTTATGATACTGTGACCTTGACCTGTAACCTTCAAAGAGAACATGTAGCCACAATTTTGGTATATAAATAAATTAAATTTGTTTATTAAATAAGTTTTGATCAACAGTTTTATAGTAGGTTAGTAGCTAGTCATTCAGCAATCAGTCGCCATAAGTGAAGAATATTAAGATGTTGGTGTTCTTATATGGTTGGTGTTTTATATAGTTGGTGTTTTTATATGATTGGAGTTTTTATATGGTTGGTGTTTATATATGATTGTAATTGGTGGTTTTATATGGTTGGTGTTTTAACATCATGGGATGGGAGGTTGTATCCGATTATTTTAACTGTTTCTGAAAGAATAAAATATCAATGTAAATATCATTAGGTCCCAAAAAAACTACCTGAGCGACATCGATAATTGCAATTTCCAAATGAATTTTCGTCGATAATCTCACAACCGTGTTGTGAATTTTAAATTCGGATAAAAGCGAAAACATTATTAAGTGTTGAATACTTGGGTCCTTTGGTTTGCATATAACTCGTGTTGAAATGTTTGTAATTTGATCTTAAATTACATGTTTACTAATAAATCTTAAAAACCATCAGCAGCCATTTCGTCTCATTTGTCCTGTTTCCAAAATTACGTTTTGAATTGGCTGTCGGTTTTCGATCAAAAGTCATGATAATACACTTTGGCATATGTGACTCCAACATAAAGGTTTGGAAACTAAACATATCCGAATCATGGAAATAGTATTATCTTTTGCTTTAATCAAATATTGATGGCATGCTGCAAGCCGATAGACAGCGTCACTGGAAAGAGATGGAATTCTTACCAAGCTTTGAATTCGTGTACCACACCAAATAATCTAGGGGAAAATAAATCTAGTAAAATATCGGGGACAACATCGAGAATAACAGTGAATCAATTGGCAACTAAATACAGTGTGTTTAATAGAAATTAATAGCGATCATTGTTGCTAGTAGAATTCCGTGACCTTGATGAAAGAGTTTCTGGTTCCCACTTCTCAAAATGTGTGATCCTTTCAATAAACCTTTTGTTTGGCTGGTGTGGCAGATATATATTATTCATACAGCCTGACACGTGTCGGTCACGAGACACCTACACTATACACCTTCCTAGACGACTGTATTGACGGACACACCAAATATATATCGTGTTTGTTCTTGATGGCTGACGACAGACATACACAGAATCTAACATGCCTCCCTTGTTTGAAGGAATACACTCGCTATTAGTCCACAAAAGGAGAATTTGATGGTTTTTAAGATTTATTAGTAAACATGTAATTTCAGATCAAATTACAAATATTTCAACACGAGTTATGTGCAAACCAAAGGACCAAAGTATTCAACGCTTAATAATAATTTGTATTCACTTTATCCGAAGTTAAAATTCACAACACGGTTGTGAGATTATCGACGAAAATTCATTTGGAAATTGCAATTATCGATGTCGCTAAGGTAGTTTTTTGAGACCTAATGATATTTACATTGATATTTTATTCTTTCAGAAACAGTTAAAATAATCGGATATAACCTCCCATCCCATGATGTTAAAACAAACCACCAGTTACAACCATATATAAACACCAATCATATAAAAACACCAACTATATAAAACACCAACCATATAAGAACACCAACATCTTAATATTCTTGACTTATTACGACTGATTGCTGAATGACTAGCTACTAACCTACTATAAAACTCTTGATCAAAACTTATTTAATAAAAAATTTTAATTTATTTATATACCAAAATTGTGGCTACATGTTCTCTTTGAAGGTTACAGGTCAAGGTCACAGTATCATAAAATCATTATCAACCATGAATAAGTGCAAGAATAGAACATGTTGCGTGGCATATTGTGCTCTCTGAGTACTCTTATTACAGTTTTGTAGTAAGCATGCTTAAACAATTCATAAATCTAAAGAGTTGCAATGCAAGAAGATGTCTGAATAAAAGGCTAGTTCCCTTTGACATGTTGCCAAAAAAGATTACAGAATTAAAAGAAATGTCTGGTTTGCCCCGGCGTGAACTATCATTTAATCTGAGGCCATTCGGTGAGACGTTTCAAGAACTTTCAGATTATCAAGAATTTGAAAGCCAAAGTACCATGATGACTTTTAAAATGAGGTCAATCAGTGACAGTTCCGTTTTGGATTTAAGAAGAGATAATCAGATGAAACCTTGAGAAACAAAATAAGTATACGGTATTGGGCACAAGTTGTTTGATAGTAGGACACGAGTCCCAGCCAGAAATCTGTCGATATCAACGCTTGTTTCGTCTTTGAATCCCCCGAATTCTAAGGTGCCAATTACACTTTCATATATTTACATACTTTTATAATTACCATATAAGTGCCAATTACTTCACATAGCATTCGTATGAGGAATAAATTTTAGCGCTTCGGAAAATGTTGACTATGCATATATGAGCAGTGTGAGATCGTGGGATAAATTCAAGGGCTTGGTGTTTATATATGACTGACAACAGCGACATATGAATTCAAAGTGATGTATTTGCTTTCTCAAAATACTCAGCTTACCATTCGAGCATACGGTCTCCTCGTCTGGACGTTAGGGTTCTACACTCTGTAACTCCCTCTTGACCAACTCATAGACTCCCTTTCCTGAGAAGACAGGTGAGCGTCTCCACACGGTAATCAGGCGAGGAACAGGAGCTCAGAGAGTCACACAGGTATGTACAGAGTAACCAACCACATGGCGTTATGATGGCATCAAGACCATCACATCCACAAGAGATTAAGGCTAAGAAAACACATGTGAAGAAAATTATTTATGGCTTTGTGTGTTCTTAGGTCGTCAAGTCGTCTAGTCGACAATGTATGAAGAATTTTATTGAAGTATTCTCATGTCAGTTTTAAAGAATTCTAAGTGAAGCACATGCTGCAGTGTCAGCAAGTCGGACGTCTTTTTAAAACATATTTGTAGGTTTTTACGTCTCTTCTTTGAACCCTGCTTAAGCAACAATTGCAGCTCTCGCCTTCGTCTAATGTGAATATTCACTTTTCTACCTGATCTCTTCTGTAGAATGAAATAAAGGCACAAAAATAATATACGTTAGTATTTATTTTGTATATCACTTTTTGTATTAATGCGGAAACAATGATTGCTACGAACTTAAAGTATTGATAAATAAAATATATGACTTGCTTTCACTTAATCTAAAATTGAAGTCTTTGCTTTTTAATAAAGGAAAACACGACTTAAGGATAGCAAATGATCATCAACTGGCTGTTTTAGATAAGTCTCCGAAATTACGTTTGACTATTTTACGCGCACCACTGTCCGGTTTTCGATCATAATTGCGACGTTCTACCTTCATATTGTCACTGTAAAAAAACCCAATAAGCTTTAAAATGTGTCTTTTTGGTAACAGTCGATACTTCGCGATCAAATGACACCATTGATCAAATTTGGCATATATGACTCCAACAACTCACGGAATGGCTCTTTAAGAAATTTTGTGTATTCAATTATATGAACTTTGAATTTTCAGGACAAGACTCAGTTCACTGTACTACAACGTAAATCTATTTCTCTAAAATATTACATTAAGTGAGAAATGAATAGTTTCTTTTAATTTTTTTTTATCACATCATCTTTATGAGAAATCTCTCATATAAACATGAAGTTATTTTCAGTTTCAATTGAAATAATTTGAATGGCAAAACAAGATACATAATCTTTAATCATCGTAGTTGATTAATATATTGGTCTGTTGAAACTTTGATGGATATGAAAAACATCTAAATTTGGCAAAAACTGAAATATTGATATTTATATGAATGTTTAAGATAAAATTCAAAACCAAATGTGAAAAACAAATACAACCAAGTGAAAGAAACAATTTTTTAAAACACAATGTGCTGCTCGTCCTCATAGTTAATCGTTACTTTAAACTATATTTTTTTCATATGAAATTGTCTATATAATTTAGTTAATTGGGGCAAGGGCAAAGAGTGTAGAGACTTATTTCATACCTACAGTTGGTGTTTCAAACTACATAATCTTTAGTTAACAATATATAACGTTCGTTACAAATCACGGACATCAGTATTTTAAACAGTTTTAGCAGTCATTTTATGTGCGTAAATTTTATGTTGACAAAGTTGTGTTCTCCCTCAAAATATCTTTTCACAAAAGTTATTCAATATGGATAGAAAATTGGAGGTCTTAATTTTGGTCTTACTGAAGGATAATAACCTTATGTAGGTCATATGTCAACATGTGAAGTCTCAATGGGTCTGACGGGTTTAAAATTTCTAAAAGATATCTCATAATTGATAGAGAAATTGAAAAAAATAAAGCATATTTACACAGATTCAATAGAGCTGATGTTGTTATATTTTATAAACCTACAACACTAGATACGATCTGATTTTGCATAGACTCAGCCCCAAACCACTCACTGCTTTGGACTTGTAAATACAGCTGCATAAGTTTGTTGACTTACTATTGTATCTTAGTGCAAATATAATGTAATTATGTTTTAGTTTTGATGTCAATTGACGTTGAACTTAAAAAGGATTACCCAATGTTCATATGTAAAATAGGAATTCTTTAACTTATTCAGCGATCGTCTGGTCTCTCAAGCAAAAGTTTTAATTTGAGCATGATAAATTGGACAGAAGGGGTCATATCTTTGAATTTCCAATTTCCTTAAATTTTGTTTGAAATATTTCTTATCGACTCTCGGTAAATAAAACAACACCCAACACAATCAGGTAGATTTAATGCAAAGCGATTTGAACACATGTTACAAACCAATATTCTTCTAAATATGTTCTGTTCTTTCTCTATGCTACTCTCTCGTTAACTTTCTGCTATCTGTCTTTTAAAAATAGAAATTACCATTGTACATCTCAAGGAGAGGGCATCCTAAGTTGGAGAACTTGTTCCTAATCCTTTTCATGTGAATAAAATATATTTAAAATCTAATGCACTAGAATAACATTGCTTGTCTTTGAAACTGTTAATCACTTAGGATTGCGAAGAGAGAAATGAAAACGAATGTTTTCGAAATTTTGACTCCTGGTCACTTCAATGACCTGCCAAATATTTTGCTGTTAACTGTTGGTTATGATATACGGTTGCGTTAAACTACAACGGATCTTCACTTCTGTACTAAAACATGATCTGTTTCTTTTCCCCAATGCTACGATGCCTCAAAGACATCACGAATTACAGGATATTTTCACTAGGATACCCAGATTTGGGAACAAACTTTGGTATGCAGCTCTAGAAATGGTCTTTATTCCTCATCATACGGACTTCTTGATTACGAATAAAGAGGGAATTTACTTGAAGTCTGTTAAAATGATGAAGGTCATCTGATAACAAGAAATACGGTAAATGGTTTCTTGTTGTCAAAATTGAAACGAAGTAGAATGAATGTCAAATTCAAATTTAATCAAATGATGTGGTTGATTAAAAATGCATGAGATGATTAATGCCCTAGAATACCCTAAGATTCCCTCAATAAGAAAAGTTAAGTTAGCTATCTTGGTTTGAATTTTAATTACTTAAAAGCTTAATATAACTGATTTTCTTACAAAGAAAAATTCATCTTTACAAATTAACTCCCACCTTTGATAGCGTCATCTAATGAAAGAGTTATAAAGTTAGGCTAAAATTCTCAGCTGTCATCAAGTGCGGGTACCCTCACTGTTCATGAAAAAATTTTTCATCAACACATTTACTTGTGAAATTAGAATAGGAATCGTTGACCATACATTGAGCGACTACCAAAACTACTTATTCATCCGTAATATAACAATCCTTTCAGCAATATAACTAAACTACCAATATGCCATTGATTCTTTGCCATGTTTTGTACTCTTTATTCTAAAAATATTTCAGAACTAAAAAAACTGTAAATTCTACATGAAATAGGATACGCGTTATAAATAATACGAATTTAGCCCAGTATAATTTGTTTCTATATTAAATGAATTCCTAATCGACGTTCAAAAATTCAAAAAATACTACTTCATACTTCTAGACAAATAATCGCCAGTATCATACTAAAACGCAAATGTTATCCGACATCGGAAACGGATCAATAATGATGAAATATTTCTGTAACGGATCAATTAGTGAGCAATAAACATCTCAGTGAGAATGAATAGTTGAGCCAGATACATTTAAATGTGCATTTCTCTCATATGAAAGATCAATGCATTGTTAACAATGGCGATGAAATAAGATATATTTAGGTAGTTTTAGCGTTTCATTGATACCAGAAGGAAAAAATCGCAACAGTAATTTACGGAAACAAAGGAAGGACATCTGGTGAGAATTTGAATAAGAATATTATATATGTCATGGCGACGAAATGGTACCAGTTGTTGTCACAAAGTGTTATGTCGTGATAACAACTTTGGTGTACCAAACTTATTTCTGTAAAGGTCAGCTATTTTTTCATATATAAATATGATATAGTATAAAATTTGATGATGTTATGATGATAGAAAAATTTGACTCGGGATAATTAACCATGAATTAAATAAAAGTCGATCCAGATAACGAGAGGACAGAATAAGGTTTCAATGAATTTGCCAATTCGAATTTCGCTTGCCAATAGAATTATTCTCAAGGATATTTCTCAAACAAAGATAAATTTTGCAAACTCATTCAATGTGGTAATCTCTCAATGACAACATATTAAACCCAATATGTTACACGTGTATCGATAAATAATCATTGACAAACAACCTGATGCACAGGCATCGTGTATAACTTGTAAAATATACCTCACAGTTATTTGAATATTATTGGTGCATGCCCTTTCTTGTTGTTCTTGTTTTATTTGTCTCTAAGCATGATTCCTTAAATGTTTGACATCGACATCGTCGTCATCATTGTTATCTATCCCATCACCGATGGTGTCGTTATCATTATAGTTTTTAGCACTTTCATCATCCACGCCAACATCATCATCACCGTCGTCGTCATCATTAAAACCATCATTCTCACCATCATCAACATCATCGTCGTCACCACAATCATCATCATGATTATCATCATACTCATTGTTAACTTCATCTCAATCATTAATAGCATCATCATCACAATCTGCATCAACATCATCATAATCTTCATCAACATAATCAAAATCATCACCATCATTATCATCATTGTCATCATCAAAAGCCACTATGGAATTGGTAAGTCGACTAAGGTAAGATGACGTCTACGTTGAGGCAGACCATGCTTGTGCTCTGAGACACAATCTCCGGCTTCCAACATTATCTAACACCCGACAACCAGGGGAGAGTCGAGTATTAAACATTCATCAAAGTGAAACCCTAACTAATATAAAACAAAGGGAGAAAACATTATTTATTTTCTTCCAAATACAGAAATAACAATATTGAATTCACTTTTTTTGTTTCCTGTAACGAAAATAATTACTTTTTTTAGCAAAGGTATACGACATCAGACTGTAATTATGCAAGTTTCAGTCATCAGAGCATGCTGTGATGTTCATACCTGAAGTTTTGAGAGAACCAATCAGTGACTGATCAATTGAATACCAAGATAGATATTCCATTTGTAAGTGCTCCGTTATACTATCGAAAAGACTGAAAACCTATGAACACAATTGTCATACAGAAAACAAATGCCTTTTACCTCCTGTGCCTCCTTTCAAAAAAAGCAACATTTTTGGAGGTTAACCATAACTATCAGTTTTGCACCTAGGTTACCATAGTGACTTACGATCCCCATTGGACTTTGTGAAAAGTGGCCAGAAAAATATTGAAAATGTTCACTACATTGAAATCTCCAAAATTCAATTTATTTGACAAAATGATTAAAATTAGAAATTATTGATAAATAGCATTTTCTTAAAGCAATGTGGTACATTTAAATTGAAGCATTTCAAAACACTATTGAAGAAATCAAGAATATTTTTCTTGGCAAACTAAAAGGGTCCCAGGTTAAAAAGATAAGGCGGTTCAAAGTCCCGCTTTACAAGATCAGGAATGATTAGAATCTTAAGAAGATGCCATCAAGTTAATTGAATGAAAAACTCAGTAACTAACTTGATCTGACAGATAATGTTATATCAATTTTATCACTTTAAGTGCTTCTAATCAGTTTTTATTTTAAATTCTTGTCATGAATACCATTTAAAAAAGTTTAATTGAATTAAAAACAGTGAAATAATTAATTAAAGCCTTTGAATCAGTATGCATCACACCGGTAAGAGGGAAATAATGATGATGGATTAATAGATCTAAATGCTTTAACTAAACTAACAGGCAAAAGAAAGGTTTCACATCAGTTGGTTTCGACTTTACAACGATTTGAAATGTATGTTACGCATTTTATAATTGAATTATCAACATTAATCATGTCTACAATAATTCATATGAACTAATCGTTGTTTGGTTAATGTGAAGATATCTTTGTGTAATACTAAAGTAGACAGGGGTGAAAAATGAAATTTACACCAATATGACCCCTACCATGTTTAAAAGGGCGTTAATGTGTGAAAAACAAGGTATGTTTGTTGATTTTACGTATAACATATCTTATATATCGATTAAGAATTGTAGGTTATTAAAAATACTTTTCCAAAAAAATAAAATTCAAAATTTCAATTTCCAAAAAAAATTGCAAACACATGCATACGTATTTTTCGATTGATAACTAAAAGCCTGCACTGTTCGATTTTAGCGTACGACATCTAAAACTTAAAACATTTGTAATCGAAAATTATATATCTGATTAAATCAACTTAGGTGAAACCTTTCTTTTGCCTGACAGTTTAATTAGTGTATAAAATGGCTATTCAATTTAGATTTTAAATTTCATAGATAAAATTTTGGTGCATAGTGCATAAAAATGCAAAAATAATTATACCTTTAAGATGCAGATAATTCACGAACTCTATCCTCAGCCAATTGTAGGTTGGTTTTAAAAAATAGCTTAGCACTGCATAATTTATTTCATAGTAAATAAAAGAATGTATCATATCTAAGGACAAAAAGCTGAGGTTCACATGAAAAAAAACCTTTGGTTATTTTGTATGTGAGGCTCTCTGGAACACAATGAACTTTGAAAAGGGGTGAAGGTTGATGTTCTCTGTTAATGAAACATTTAAGCACTACATTATTGCAAGCATATCAGTTCAAAGAAACCCAATCTGCCATATAGGAGTTAAAGAACATATATTTGAATATTATTATCATAAAAATGAATGATAAATGATATATTTGTCTTTGACGTTTTTATGTATTATCATATTTTTGAAATGTTAAAACTGTGTTATAACAAAATTTGAAAAGAAAATGTTCCTCAGGGTTTGTGTCTCAATTCATCATGGCAAATGTCAAGTTATTTCTCTCTAATTCGATAAAGCATCTAAATCTTTAAAATCACCATAATTATTTCTCTCTAACTTTTGTGTACTGATTAATTACTTGATTTAATTAACATTTTAAAAGATGCATATGGTACACGTGATAAGAATTGAAAATAGAAATTGATTCCGAAGCACTAAAAGTGATAAAATTGACAAAACATACTCTTTCAGATCAGGTAGTGACTGGGTTTTTCATTTTATTAACTTGATAGCATATCTTCCAAAATGTGGACTGATTAAGTTGGCAAGACAAACATGTGATTTCTTTATTAGATTTAATTGTCTTATATGCAGTAGGTCAACTATTAGTAATTCAAATAAACCTTTTCAATGTAAATGTACCGACTGTCTGTAAGAAAATGCATTTAATCAATAATAATCTCAAATTTAAATCATTTTGTCAATTATATTGAATTTCGCAGATTGTAATAAATTAAGTATGTTCGACGTTTTCTAGACCTGGTTCTCCTAAGATGGTCGTAAGTTATTAAGGTAATCTCAAAGCCAAGAATGAGACTTATGGTTAACCTCATAAAGGTTGCATTTTAGCAGGACGCGGATCGATAGTATCCGATTTTGTGAACAACAGGCAATTGATAACTGGAACATCTAACATGATTTTTTATCTAATTGATCTCTCACTGATTGGTCCTCTAGAGGCTTCACCGATGGACAAAAGCAACTGCAAAGGAGTCCAACATGCACAGATTACTGAAACATGCACAACTTGGATCGACATTTCTCGCAAACATATGGTACTTTGTGTATACATTTGCTTAAAAAGCAATTCCTTTCTTTACAGGAAACGACAGAGCCATGTACAAAATGATAATATTTGGCTATCAGAATTCTTTTTTTATGTTTTCTCCCTTTGATTTTTATTAGTTAGGGGTTCACTTTGCTAAGTGTTTATATAGTCCACTCTCCCCTGGATGATGAGTGTTACGTAGTGTAGGACGCTGGCTGTCTTGTCTCCTGCACGCTCTCTACTGTTGAATTCCACGAGGATGGTTTGTGTAGTAGCATGTAGTGTCACGTCCCGTCGAAATCCAAGTGTCCTTTCAGTGATTTATTACAATGACATCGAACACTTGATACCAGCCATGCTTTATCACTAGCTTTGGCTTGTTAAGAGTGCATCTACGTACACGTCATCCTCAAACCGACTCACCACATTCACAGTGGATGTTGATGATAATGTTCTTGATGATGGTGTTGGTGATTATGAATATTGTGATGACTAGTATTAAGATAATTGGAGCTAATGATGAGAATGGTGATGATTGTGATGACAATGATGATAACTATGAACATAATGGTGGTGTTCCTAGTAATACAGTTTGTGATGAAGACGACGTAGATGAAATCTATAATGGTGACGATGAAAATACCTGTAATAACGACACTATCGATATGACAATGATGACATTGATGCCGATAATATGATGGAGTTTCTGACGATTTATCATTTCATATATATATGCTAGTGATATATGATATATGGTCGGACTCGGCTGTTTTTTATGGTTTCAATACGGGGGTTATTTTATATAAAAACAAACGATTCAAATGTTGAATCAAGAAATATAAGCAGGTTTGATTTAGTAAATTAATCAATCCAAATGATAACTAGAAGTATAAGATGCGTTTATAAAATCATCATTATCATTTTAAAGACTAATTATACAAATTGACATCTTCAAATTCAACATTATTTATGTTATGAATGAGGTTGACAGCAACAACACATAGACAACTCGTTATAGGAAGTCCCCAAATGTCGTCGTTTATCTCACTGGATACATAACAAGAATGTTAAACATTGTGTTATATGCACTAAACAACAACACAAAATTACAAATAGGTAATTTGTCTTGAACATATTTTTTTAATTATAATCCTTATAACTGATTTATGGTAAACATATCAACTAGTCAAACTTTACTAATTGAATTTAATCTTTTAATCAAATAAAGTTATTCGGAGGTACTATAAACATATATTTGAGAAATCCATCCTTACATCAACTAAAAAACGTCTTGAGTTTTACATTAAACAGGTTGTGATCAAGCAAATCATTCTTTCTTATGTATATCACATCTAAATGCAATTCAGAGATTGAAATGTCACAGATTGTGTTTGCTTTAGCAGTTCTGTCATCCTCTATTGTAATCTTAACCGACCACTCTAATTACAGGATAACACTGTAGAGTGAATACTCTAAAGCTTAGGCACATTCAGTTGGTTGACAGACGCTCATGAAAACCTAAAACCCATGATTCGTTTCGTTTAATGCCTTTTCCCTCTGCGTTCATATATCAACTTTTCACTGACTCTATGAACGGTCACGAAACTGCGGTATTGGTGTGGTTTGTTGCTTAAACGTTCAAACACATGATAAGAAAATACGTGATCAGTCATTTGAACGATTTTTAAAAGTCCATTATTCTGTATTTCCTTTTTTCCCAGGACAACATAACCTATTGGTTTGTGTTAATAAATATCCTTAGATTCAGAAAAACACCCTAACTACTACATATCATGCTACTTAGCCTAGGCTAGCTAGGTAGAGACACCGAATAATTTGTTTATCTACAGCAGCTTCTTTTTAATGAATTATCTCAATTACTGCCTGAAATAAGATGCTGTGCAGAAATCTTAATAAGCAACAACTGCAATTAAACAAGTTATTGCTAATGCTAATATTGTTTCTAAATTTGTCGGTTATTCATATTAGATCAAGGCTTTACCTTTAAAAGCTTTAAACACGTTATTAGAAATGTTTATCAAAACATCGGGACTCATGACAATAAAAAGGTGCTGAACCATATTTCGCAAGGAAATAAAGAATATAAAGATTTTCTTTCTTTTCAAACACTTAAGTTGGGGTTATTTTACAAATGTTCGAACTTTAAGGTGCAGACTAAGAAATAGCGCTGATATGAATAGAAAGATTTTTACATGCTTACATGTCATATGATTTATAATCGAACAACGTCAGTTAATTGAAGAAGCACATATCTAAGAATTGTCGAATTTATTTTTGCCTCGATCAAAAGAAGTCGACAGGTTATAAATCACAAGATACGGACGTGAAATGTCATTTATCATACAACATTTTAATCACTGCTGTGTGTTGATTCGTTTTTCTGACTTCTGCTAAACAAAGATCAATCAGATGACATTTACGATAATCTTTCTCCTTCCATAAACACACAGAGTCAGAGATTTGCTTGCTAGCCTAGTCGCTGATTGGCTGAAAGGTCACCTAACATGACCCATACAGAGCAGTACTAAGATGAGAAATGTAGCAAAGTGACGAACGATAGCTTCGAACTCGCTGTCGATATTCGCTGTCGTGAACACGTGTCAGGCCAAGTAAGCAATGATGTCATTCACGAAGTATTGAACAAGGAGTGACATCAGAACAAGGATAACCATATACATGATACTCAGTTAATTCGTATCTTAGAAACCTCTATAAGAAAAACCCTGATACTATTACGATACGTTCATATTATTAATTGATGAGCCACAACTTAAAGTGTACAAGTACAAGTTAGAGCTCAGTGTTGGTTTTGTGATTGGTTTAAACATCAGTATCTGCAAGTATTTGTACAGAGAGATAGCAGCAAAGTTACCTTCAACATCAAATAGTCATGTTCAGAGACTAACGTTGTAGAGGATAAGCACGTTTTTTGTTACGGCAAAAAGTGATCTTACGAAAAGGAAAAGAAATGTTTCCAATTGCTAGAAAATTTATTTCAATCAAAGGAATCTTTTTTAAAATGAACCTACCATGATCGGTTACAAATGCATGACCATAAAAGGTGTCAAAGTATTTGTATTACTTAATCCTTAAATCATTGCCACCAATAAACAAGTTAAGAAATAGGATAAATGAAAAGACGGTCAAAAACGAAAAGCATCCCCATGTCAGTTTACTGCTATAGATAGAAAGGGGCGAATTTGCAGGGCCTCGCAAAGGTCTTTGGACATAAACACATTTAGAAACATGATTTAACTTCATCCTGTCTGAGGGTAACACGTAAACGCTCCACTCTATCATACGTTGGATTTAACTTACGCTTTAATCAAATATGAGAAGCGCAACACTATTTCGACGGGAAGATGCATTTGCACGTGTGTTGTCATAGTAACTGTGCAACTGACAATCAATGCCGTGTAATAACTCGCAAAGAAAGTAATGCTTAAGAAGTAAAAAAGGACTGTAAACAAAACGAAAATATCTGAGATTTAGCAACAATAATTGCTCCAAAGATTGAATGCTTTCATTTTCCAATTGTGACTCTAAACATATTTGAACATTGCCAACTTTGCGCTTACAAACGGCTCCATCGGGCACCATGGTGTTAAACCAGGACGTAACGGAAATCCAAGTACACAAATAACAGTGACGTAACGGATTGTGGGTTCATTTTAGCTACGGCAAGTTTTAGAGCAAGGTATACTGAAGATTAGAATAAGGTATTTTGTCGTTGGTTACGAATTCTGATTTGATGTCAAAATATTGTTGAATCATTAACCTATTAAAACAAAAACATTGGATACGCATTATTTGGAAAAGGCCTTAATGCGAATGCAAACCTGGTGAAGCATCTTTAAGGTATGCCAATCCATTCCCATGTCATATGATTAACAGGTGTTCACATAAATTTGGTTGCCGGTGGGTTATGCTTCATACTTGATTATTTCTTATACGACCACAGATGATCGGTTTGAGTAATGAGATGTTTTGACCCTCTAAAGATAATACGATTGGCATAAAATAATGAAAAGTTGAAGAAATTAATTATTCAAAACGTTCTACTGATCCTTTTAAAAGACCCAATGTATAGAAATAACAGTACGTAGTATCTGTACCAAGATCATCTATATAAGGCCTATGTCTAGAAAATAAATCCATATTCACGTGTTTATTGATTCAGATGAACACACAGACTTCTTGAAAAGCACTTGTTTCTTATTTCGTAAAAAACTGAAAGCCAATAAATCTTCCTTAATGACATTTTTTTTTACGATCCTGTGTAAATAAAGATTATTTACTGTTGTTACCAAAGTGGGATTTGCTTTCACAATAAAGGGTGTTTGTTGTCATCAACATCTTTATATTGTCCTCGGTTTGGCATCTTTGGATTGATATATTAATGTTCACAATCTCAAAGCCTTCCATAAACTTTGTATTGGAAAATCATTGCGGAATTGTGTTTTGTTATGTGGCCTTGAAAGAGTTGTGTGTCAACAGATGTTAGAAGCGCAAATCGTTACTTTAACCATGCAACTTGGTTTTTCTTTGTAGCCTCTAAAACAGCTTTACAGACATGTGTATAAAAATAAGAAGCGTAAATTACAACTTTGACCCTGTTTTTTGGCAGCTTCTGAAAAACACCACTATGGAAAACATTTATATGACATTTTTTTGCAACATATTCAAGTGGTTGAGAAGATTTTTCAAACCGCGAAGACTCACTTATAGCTATTCTTGATCCTTGGGATGGCAAAAAGAAGGGAAAATCGAAACAGATACAGCAAAATCGTGTTAACATTTTAGATAACGGCACGAACGCCTCACATGCTAAATTGTAAGGTATCGATAAGGAACTAAATCAAAGTCGGTCAAAAGGAATTAAAGTGAAATGCCAAATGGATGAAATTGATCACGTAGTTTTGGTGTGGAAGATGCTTGCTTCCTATAAGGAACATTTCTATCTAGACATCGAACAAAGATCTACATCGGGGTATTGGTTGTGGATTCGAAATTCTTTGGGGGTAATTTAGGTTTATACACTTATGGCACTGAAGCATGATAACTACACAATCAATAAGAACAATGTCACTGTCACATTTAAGAGGCTGCCAATTTAATAATTTCAAGTTCAACGATTTTACTCAAAAACAAGAAACAAAGCTACAAGTGTATGACAGGGCATTGATGATTTGTCGTATCATATATCGTTTCTAACTATTTGTTTTATTCTATCGTTTATTTTCATATTGATCAATACACATGTTTCATCTTTATCATGGCGTTTATAAAAGGGCGTGTACATCTCGGACTTCAACCGCAAACCTTGACTTATATTGTCAACATTTATGCGTGCTCATTTTGACAGCCCTAATTGACAGCCTTGCCTGAGTCTAGAGTCGCTAATTTTCGGTGCATTCACACCATACATTTCATCGCAATTAAGCAAGGCTAAGTTCGTCTGGTCGTTCCTTAGTGGGCGAAGTTGGATTATTTCACCATCAACACTAAAACGTATCGACAAGGTCTTGAACAAAACTGATCACAGAAAAAGATCGTTTAAATTGGATGGAAGTGAAACCTACCACCTGGAAGTAATTGATCAAGTTGTAAGGCTTGTGAACAACCCCTCTTCCATGTATGGATATGATTGATTCACCAAAGCTTTGGATCTACGAGCAACTCAAGCATTGAGAGCAATGATAAAGTTCTGATTAAGCGTCTTATGTCGGTTAGTTAGATTCTTAGGGATTGGCCGGGTCTACTTCAAATCCACGAACCAAGTTGAGGGCGAGCGGGCAGAAAGGTCGTTTCTATATTGTACATAGAAATTTCGACATAGTTAATCTCGTTTATTCCTGTTCTCCCTTAATAGTAGAAATATTCATTCTAGAAAGAAACTATCTGGCTTTAGATATAAGACTTATGCTTTGTTTTCGAACTAAAAATTGCAACACTTCGTATTTGTGCTAATGTACAAAAAAATTCAAATGGAGGTCTATAAAGAAGCGTGCATTATTTAAATCTTTCAATATGAACTGAGCATGTATCATGATTATAGATTAGATTATTAGATTATATGTTGAATTGTTGAAGTCAATAAATAAGAATACAAGCATATATAATGTATGCTAATTAACTAACTTTAAATAGATACATGGTTTGTTGAATGCTTTAAGAATTTAGAATCAGTTATAATGTTCTGAGGTGTATTTCAGTATTTTTATTAGCTCATCCGTTTGTAAACTTTTCACTATTTTCATCTTCTTTTTCAGAAGGAAGAGGCCTAAAAATGGAAACCCTGTGTATAGACTCCTCAGCTGATGGAGATACAACGTTGCAGCACTGTCTGATGCAGGCAGCTGTGAATTACTATTGTGGTTAATATGCAGACTGATGGAGGCAGCAGTGAATTACTATTGAGGCTAATATGCAAACTGATGCAGTTGGCAGTGAATTAATATTGTGATTGATATGTAAACAATAGGAGAAAAAGGTAAGTATTGACCGATAATTTTAGCATATTGAATAATTCTGTCACGTTATTTCAAATTCGCATGCTAGAATAACTCATTCTCTTTGATTACATTTCATTTCATGTGTTAGCCAAAAAGCAGTAAAGATTGAAATTACTTAGAAGTTAATTATATTTAAAAGACATTTGCTAGAGTAAACTAATAAAGGTATTATTGATAGTGAGTTTCCATTATTACTCTCCTAAAACAAATTAATATTTATATTTCCATAACAATAACGACATTTGTATTTGCTTTCATCGTTTTTGTTTTACAAAATGATAAAGGTTGACTACAAAGCCGAAAAAACTGTCGACGCCTAAAATACATCCTTCGTAAAGGTTTGGACACTCGTGGTCAACAGTCAATAGGGCCTCGGCGTCCCTTAGAATCAGCATTTCTGATTTCTGAGCGAGTTAAGATCTGTTCCAGACCAATAAAGTCATTCGTATTATTGGGCGAGCGCCATTGCGAAATGAGTTTTTGTCAACGGAAAAGGGTATATCTCGCCGAGCAAACCAGAGTTACTTAGGGGTCCTACAGCAACACTATCATTGCGGCATTTCCATCGTTGAAAAAGCGCATCTGAAGTACAAAACGCTCTGATTATCAACGATAAAAAAACGAATCGTCAACTACCAGAAAATGGAATCGTTGACCCAGACAAATAGCCAGTGTTATGAAATCGTTCACTATTAGTTTGATGGTTTTGCTGTTTCAAAGATGACAGCTCGAAAACTGCATAACTAAGACCCTTCAAATTTGGCATAAAGAGAATTTAAAAACAATTCTAAATGTTGTTGTTATTTCATTTCGTTAATTTATAAATTATACCATAACTTTTGATAAGCTTCCACACTTCCCGGACAGTTTTGCTTTCAGGCAAATAGGCTAATACATAAAGGTCTCACCTCACGCGCAATAAATAGTTCTCTTTCTGCTATGAAATACTGCCCGTCGTTTACAGCTCCGGGTTTTACTATTTGATCTGAATTTTCTAATCTTGTGTTATGAAAACTATGGTTCATCGATTTCCGCTTATCGTCCTTCCAGGTAGATCAAACGATAGAAATAAAGAACTTTGTTATGACACATGAGCTTCGAGTGATTTGATTAGTTAACGATGAACTTTCATATTGCCTGGACTACTTTATTCATTCATAAATCGAACGTGTTTCAGATTTTTAACAACACCCCATTCACTCCTCAAATTCTCATTTTTATTTACTTTATGAATCTTACATACTCGGATGACATATCTTAACTAATGATGAAAAATATAAGAAATTTTTAACTTCTATTTGTGTAAGCGAAGTGATTGTGGAACCCTCCCGCGTGATATGCTTATATTTCACCCTGCCACATTTGCACTTGTGCAAGGTTCACAAGAAATAGGGGTTTTTCAATGCAGCATGAAATTTAAGCTTGTGACGGCGCACTTTGTCGCTGCTAAATGACATCGAAAAGACTGTCGCCTGTTAATATGTCTGTAATCGTTAGGCCCAGGGGCATCTCAATGCTCTATAGACAGTATTTAATTGAAATGAAACTCATTTCATCAATAATTTTAGACGACGTTTAAATATTTGACTCCGACAGACAGGCAATTTGCGGCCGCCATGACATGACGTTAATCAAAGAAAGATAACTCTCATCTGATTTTGCGTACGCTCCTCTATAATGATTGGTGTAATTATTCTTCATACCACGTATCATGTATCAACATAGGATTGAATTCAAAAGTGTGAATGTGTAACGTCGTATTGTTAATAACTCTGATTCTGTGATGTGGTTGAATATTCGTCCGCTGTTCCGCTCCTTTATAGGCACAATAAAACAATAACAAGTTATTTAAAAGCACAAAAACTCGTTGAAAAACAAGTTGGTAAAAAATAAGATACAAACCTCGTTCCCTTCCCTAGTAGAATAATTTGATTTTGTTCCTCACAAAGGCACGAGACAAAGCAAGGTTATTTCACTCGGGAAATAAACTTGATATAAGATGCCAGATCGTTAGATATCCTATTAACTTATTCGGAATATTTCTGTAGATAATCTCTATCAAAGAGCAAAGTGTGAACCGTGAAGAAACTGCAGGGAAACTGAAGCACTCCATTGATATAAACTTTTGAAATGGCTGATAACTCTTCATAAATCAAATCCTAAATTGGAAGGAAATCTAAAGCAGTCCTCCATCTGACAAGCAGGCGAAAGATGCTTACGTCTTTGGTAAACTGAATCCAATCAAGGTAAGTAGTAGTCCAATTACAAATCATAAATCACATATATATCTATGACAATTCTACAGTCAAGATTCACGCGAAGAATGTTAACATATCGGGAAAACAAAACCATTCCAGGACTCAAAAGCAGGTATTGACGGGAGCTATGCAACGTGTGGTTTGGCCGGAGAAGGCAGCCTAATTTCCCGACAACCTCTCCACTTCCTTTCATCTCACGTTCAGCGGAACCACAGCCGTGTTGTCAGGGACTTCAAGGACACTCGAAAAAGTAAAGGTTAATTTGCCAAGACCTTTCCATCGCATAATTTCCCTCTTCAAGAGTCCGAATAACGCCCCATCGTCTGCTCACCCAGACTCGATGCCTTGTCCTCCCAGTTCCACTTATTTATCGTCTGCTTCGAGGATGTATTGATTGAGCAGACGACAGGCAATGTCTGTTCCGTTTTCGCTCCAGAGTGGTGTCAACTGTTGAACCATCAAGATCGTCAGAAGTTTACCAGGAGTCAGTGTATTGTTTGTGTTTTGGATTAGGATCTACCCTGTATAGGAGTTACCCATAGGTAGGTCTACTCATTCAGTCAATCCCCATTGTCTTTAATGACGTTTTAGTAAAACATATCGTATGTTTTAATGAAAATGTGGTTTTATCTCGAATACACATATGCATTTGTTTTTTAAGTTGTTGCCTCACAGTTTTATTATGTTTTATAAGGTATGTATATACACACTTGTTATACGTTTTGGCTTTGATGACGACTAAATTTCAAACACAAACCTTATATACCTCCTAGTCCTATTTCTATTGACAAAGATGTTATCTTTGGAGTTTCACAGAAACCATCACACGTACGGGTGTATTTGCTATTGATTTTACAGGAGAAAATACAATACTTTTTTATTTTTAATGTGAGCATTGATACAACCTGTTCTATTTGTTTGTTTCATGTAGAATAGTTTTCATTGAGTAATGTGGCAAATCCTATTCTATTCACAATGTGCGTTTCACAATGACAATTCAAGGAAAAGTTCATGTGAATTTGTTGTCTTGTTATATTGTATATAATGATTTGGGGAATAACTAGATACGTTTACTTATTTTTCAGTAGATGATTGGATACATCCACTTGATCATGATGATACATTGTGTTATATTTTGAGTTGATATAGGGTTTTGAAGTGTGCAGGAACGAATTTAACTAGTTGAAGTCGATTTTCTTTACATTGTTGAGGTAATGATTAAATACTTTGAGTTAATTTATGATTTTTATGGTTTTAGATATTGTTACATACATTAAGTTGATACATTATATATATTGTACAGAGGATGCTACGATACATAGTTTAAAAATGATAAATAGATTATAAGAAATGATAAAATAGATTATAAGAAATGATAAAATACACTGCATACTGTGTTTAACTGAGTTTGTAAAGACTATAATGAAGTTACCGTATAAAGTAGAGTATTTAAACAGGAAAAGAACAGAAATGATTTAAAGGCCCTGTAGCACGAATCAGTAGGGAAATAAAAACAAAATACTAATAGAAAAACAAATGTTGATTGTTGGTAGACAATCTTTTTCGGTGATTGTAAGGAGTTCTTAAACGAAGTGCCAATTGGAGTTAAGCATTAGGAATCCATTTCCCTATCTCGATTGATTAAATAGTGTATCGGCCGCCTATCAACATGCCATCCCTTTCGACGACTATAGATAATCGGGTTGAGTATGTATAGTTCATTGAAGATTTTGCATAAGCTAATATTAAATGAGGAAAATTTAAGAAACAAAATTTTGGAGATATCTGTCGATACCGTTATGTTAATGTGTGGTACATATTGTTTTAGAAGGATTTGCACAAATTGTGTTTATGTATGATAAGAAATTGTCTTATGTGGTACACGCTTATATATATTTTAATGTTTTATATTTTAGATTCATTTGGTTCATGTTTGGCTCAAATTGTCAGATTGCTGATGAAGTGATAAGCAATACCATGCTCGTATCAGGTAGAATTAGTTATGATAAGTGAATTACATGATGCATATGGTTTAAGAAATAATAGATGTATTAAGTTGATTCACTGCATTTTTAAGGTAATGCTTCATTAGGTTTTCAAGTGATATATGATAAAAGGTTTTCTTGTGCCTATGTTTTCCTGAACTTTGTTACCTTAAAATAATATAAGTCAAATCAGAAGTGGTGTCAAATTGGTATTATTGCATCCTCTTCTCTGCGTAGATGCAATATGTACAGCAATTGCTATTAGATATATCAGAAACCTATTAGCCGACACTTTAATTTCAGTAAGTGTAAGGTTTGCTTTTTTCTTTAAAATTCCATATTTTATTGAGACTCAACGTCTACCGTAAACTTACATAAGGAAAAGATTCAATTTATTTATGACCATTTCCCAAGTGTTTAATATGTATACAGTGCCTCAATTTGCTATAACTACGTTTTTGTTGTATAATTTTGAGTCTTCCATTTGAATAATAAACCATGTCAAACTGAAAAACCTAAAAAAAAACTTTATGGACATGTTCACCAGTTTGTTACATGTATCGATTAAACTGTAATGATTTGTCATTTTGTAACCATAGCCGAATCAATCTCTCCTCATGAGCGCCGACTGTTTAAACACGGGCAGTGTGCAGAGTTTCCACGAGCTCCCTGTGGTATTTGTATTGCAGAGCAATCCTAGCATAATAGGTATTACGTTAAACGAACTCAATAGAGTAAATATATATGTGAATATGTCCTCGTTGCCAGGTTATTCTGTAGGCCAAGTCAATACAAGTGTGTACAAAGCCAATCAACGTCATTCAGATACATGCAGATAGTGATTGCTCCCTGGCATGACGTCATGGTTAAAGAAACCCGATTCGTTGAATTTCACATTTTTGCAGTTATCTGTAATGGTGAAATATTATTTTTCTTTGAATAAAAAAAATTCATTTTCATGATGTGATTGATGAATAAGATTGTTTCCCCCCCCAAGCAATGTTGAGGTGAGGGACATAAGTACATACTTAAACACTATTTGTTGAATGCTACTATTTTGTTGCAAAGTGTCATGTAATACAGGTTGAAATATTGTTTTTATCATCAGAATTGTTTCTTTTAAGAACATCTTTAAAATGTCAATGATTTGATTTGGGAGTTATCTCCCTTTTAAAAGTTTATTGTGATTGCTAAATTTGTAAAAAAAACATTTCAGCGACACAAATCCTTGAGTCTGGCGTAGCTGTCTCCTTCACAAGGAACAGTGATAAATCTATTCATATCATATTCATCAAATCATATTCATTTCGTTGATTCCTTGAAATGACATTATGATATTCAATATGTCAATGTATTCACAAATCGAGTTCCTTTTGATATTAAACGTTTTAGGATTATACACTGCTCAGCACATTTATAATCTATAAAATGAACCGTAAACGTTTCTACTAAACTAAAGTGTTGTATACAGATATGTAAAGTTCAAAGAAGCAATTATGTTGGGACATTTTCAAGAATTAAGTAACTATCTACCTGTAGTACAATTTGACTTACATTAAACAATTTATTACAACTCTTAAGATAAGTAAGACATTTTGTAGCAGCATCATCGACCAATTTTTGAGATTGTTACTTTGTCACTGTGAGGTTTCGGGTATTCCCGTGTGACAATCAGCATAGCGCTGTGGTACAAAAGTTAGTATAGAATGAAGGGATGTGTCTTGGGGTTTAGTGTTAAACTCTACATCCACTGAACTGTACAGTTATAGTTTACCTTGCAGACAGAAATCCAAGCCGGCTCTTTACGTCCCCCGCTCCACATATGCCCGAGGACAAATTCCCACGTTACAGCAAACAGGATTGTTTGAAATCGATCATTTGCATCTCATTGTACATGGGTGGTGATGTTGACTATAGATTTATTAATAAAGTTACCGCCGTTCACGACAATGAAATTATCAAATGCATTCACTGATTGATACAGAACCCTTAGATCGAAATCATTGCAGTATCGATATATGAGGTTTATCACTTCAATCAATTATATGAACATGATTTTAGCTCCATGCTTTAAAAAGCCCATATTTCTGTCTGGTTCGATGGCAGTTTTGCCTCTATTTCAACCTCCAGAATTTCTTATATGACACTGCGCACTTTAGAGGGACACAGTGTACTGTTGTTGAGGTCAGGTATGTCAAATTTCAACAATGAAGTTGTTTCTGAATATTAACATTTTGGTACTCATCAGTTCAGTTTAGTGACAATAAACAGGTTAAAGTTGTGAATTTCAATCGAAAACCGGACAATGGCGAGCGCCAATGACGTATTTTATAAACATATTTTAATGGCAAATATGGGTTGGTAGTGAACATGTAAGTGGGATGCAGAATTTGTACATGTACATGTTTGTGGCCATTTTTCGAATAATATGGAAAACGAGAAAATATATTAATTTTAGCAGTTAAGAGAAATATATACAAATTTAGAAAAGCGAATAAACCTTTACTCAGGACATATAACAATTTTGGCCTTATTCAAGCCACATCCTGAAAAAATCTCACTTTATCACTTAATCTCAGAGGTTAAGACTATTAAGAGGGTGACTGTTTGATTTTATATTATTCAGGGGAAAGCCTGTTACCAAGTTACCAATCGTTACAGCGAAACTTGAATGGTACCTAAACAACCTAGCCTGCACGAAACAAAATCCCCCCGGGATGTTCACTATCTCTCACTCAATCTTAACAGGACTCTACAATGTGAAACCGGAAGCTTGACAGTCCCGTGCAACTCACTGATTTAGCTCCGGAACCGTTACTTTTCTAAGTTATTACCAGTATAACCACAAGTGGTACACACAAACGGATATTTACCCGCACTTAGATTAAGAATGAACTGCAAGGTTGATATTTTGCTACTGCATATGACATTGCTGAGGTCGGGGAGGAATATGAAAATTTAAGACGTGATTCCAAGAAGGACCTGCTCATGATTAATTCATTAATCATCAATATATAATCACGCAAATTGTGATTCAAAACCTGCAACACACAAACACATCCATCCAAAAGTATCCAAAGCAATTCATTAAACTAAAAAAAGAGGAGTGTTCTAAGTAGAAAATGGCAAGCGGAATAATTAAATGATGTCTTGAATATGATAAAACCACCCGAATGATTTAATTGATGACAAATCGTTTATTGAAAGATGATCCATTACACATTGTTTTATCGAATTTGGTCCATCAACAATGGGTGCCGTGACTGTGATTGGAAATGTCATAGCTTGTTGATATTCGAAACATTAGTTCAGATGTAATAGTATAGTGAGTGAACAAGTATGTTGGGCAAAAACGTGAGTATTTTTGTGATTGATATAGCATGTATTTTATCAGTAATGACATTTGATTCTGTCCATCGATACACACGATTGAGGTTCCTCAACACGAGTTCTGTAAAATACGCTGTTGGGTTATTACCTATGAAGAAGATGGCTATCAGGTGGTATCAAACCAGTGAGTGGAGGGAAATACAAATATCGGTCCGTCATAGGGAGAAAAGGGATCTAAATCGACATACCTTGGTTACGCCTCATCCCAAAAACCGTGATAAAAGTTCAGAATTTGAATGCTAACCAATTTCAGTAGAAAGGTTCAGTAATCAACTAATAACATATTGTGTGATAAAAAGGATGGATTTTCAGAAATAAAATATAAACTTAAGATAACCTTTCTAATCTCTTTAACCAAATGTTGCTACTATGCGATGTGCTTTAGCATTAAACCTTAACAGAAGTTTATGGTGAACTGAACCTGATACTCATTATGCCGACCTTTCATTTGTATGAGACTTACATGGCGTGCGAAAAACGCAATTTTTACTGTATAATGAACCTCTTGATCAAAACTTAAAACACATGCAGAATTAAGTGCATTTGTTTTTACAGATATATCAAAGTTAATTAATATACTTTCCTTAAAGAAATGTCAAAGGTAATTATTTTACTTTATGTGTGGTTATAATAAAATTTTTTATCTAATCTAATGGATACGTGCAAGTTGTTCTTCGAAAGGTCACTTACAAGTTAGAAGAGGTTTGTTTAGTTAATGAAACCGTCATTTTGTTCATTTAATAAGTTTTTTTCACTGCAAGTCTTAAAAGTTCCATACTAAACAACATTGACAGAACTCATTTGCAGTAATCAGTCAGAAAGAAAAAAAATAACGCATGTATGTTGAAAAGATAAGGGATATAAGAAAGTAACTGTAATAGAATTTCCATTAATGACATGCCTTTGTCGTCACACGTGTTTTAATGTATCATTCATCAATTGTTTCTATGATGTAAATATCGAAACAAGGTAATAACAGGTAGTGTTTATTTATGCGACAATGTCACGAAATAGTTGTGTTTAGCTTAAGGCTTTCCCATGCTACAAAGGTACTCTCGTGCCGTGCGTTTCTACAACCGTTACTGCCATACTCCAGTCGTCTTCTTGTACCCTATCAAAGTAGCTAACATGAAAGGGCTCGAGATATTTGTCAACCTCGATAAGGGAAATGGCTCTCATTGAAGTGCCCTTATCGAGTATCTAATCACATCGCCTTGTTGGAAAGATTTCATACCTTAATCGATTTCTCATAAGCTTTTGATGTGATGGCATGTCATATTAAGAATGCAATGTGTCGGATAATGCTGTCTTCATGCTAGAGTCAACTTGTGCAAGATCAAATCATGAGATTCGATGGTCACTTTTGGAATAATAGATTAATGCATATTTTTTTGGCATCCAATCTTTTAACAATACTTTGAAAACCAAACGGGGCCTTGTGAATTTAACCATGAGCCCATAATCGGTATAGACGTATTCAATGACGGAGCTGCCTCCTTTGCAATGAATTTCATTACATGATTGTGTGAAGTCAAGTTTTCTTTTCGAAAAGGCCAGGAGGCAAAAGATTAAACATGTAATGAAGGACTCAAATTAACATTGCAAGCCCTTGATATTCTAAGCACGTCTCCTCCATGTAATATTGAAAGTATCAAAAGGTGTGATTATGGAATAAACTTTTTGTCTATTAATCACAATTTCTTCCTCCGCAAAACTGATTATAAACCTTAAGCCGAACACTAACTTTTTTTGCATAAGCATTTGAAAAATGATGAAAACAACACTATGAAATACTTAGATACTTTGGGCACTGAAGTGTGTAAGAAAGCTGGCTGAACATAGCCAGCTTCACGCTGCAATGACGATGCAACTGCCGGTTACTTGCACGTAAACCCTTCTGTTCAATTGTAGGGGGATAGCCCGCAACAACATTGTCATAGATTCAACTCTTAGTTTCACCAGCTGACTCGTACCTTATTTCTTCTCTAAAATTACAATATATTACATGCTTGTTCTGAATGTCTTTATGAGATAATGTTCTTTATTCGAAACAAGTGATGCATGTGTAACATGTTGACAGTTATTCAATGAGTGCTGTGTAACTGTAACAAGTTATTCTAAGATAGTGACGTCATAATTCCGTACTACTTTTGCAATCAGCTGATGGGGTGCACAAAGTCACTGTGATGTGTCAAGGGCAGTGACAAGTAATAGTATAGTATAGTGTTACAGCCAACATTGTAAACATTAAATATTAACATCGCTTCTTGATAAATAGAGAAAACCTAAAATCATCCCTTTAAATACTTTCATAATTAAAGGAATGAGTGCTTAGGTATCTAACGACTAAAGGCAAGGTAATTTTTTTTCACTTGCTAAATCAAATCGTTCAATATTTCAATGCTTATGGTCCCTCTGGTAACATTGTGACGTAATACTTATTGATCAGGTTGTCTCATCAATTGATCAACATACATTATTGATACACAATTAGTGATAAAATTGTATTCTTGTTAACAAGCAATATCATTTCTTTCAGTATTTCTATGTTCATTATAAAATAAATTCAAGTTTTCGCTAAAATGGTTTGACAAAGAACAATTTCTGGAAAAAAGTTATTTATTTGTCACTGAAGGGGTCACTCACTTTAATTGAATTTTCTCTGGATACAATGAGTGATTTTCCTGCTTGAGAGTTTTGATTTCAAGTATTGAGAGGATTGCAGATGTACATGCAGTTAGATTCTGAGATAATGCTTTGAAGGTTGAAGTTCAGTGCAACACATGCTTCGTAAGTTCTAGCACTGACTGGACATTTAACAGCAGGGTTCAGCACGTCTCCGGGGGCCATAGCTATAAAGGTATTTTACTGATCATCCCTCAATTCCAGGCGACTTGATATATAGAGGATATTTAAGGATGTTTGTCAAATACGATGTTTATCTCATCCAGTGCCGTGGGCAAAGTTGATATTTTCTTTCATATCAACTTTGCACACGCTACGAGATGAGATTAATATCGTCTTTGAAAAAAATCATTTAATGTTTTATAGATTCACTCACTGCCTCTCATGTACAATTGCCCATGTACACAATTTATAAATTTGCTACAACAAACGAGTTCCAAATAACGAAAAACGGTTGCAAAATACAATATCCCGTAAAAACAAACCTATTTACAAAAAACTTTTTAAACTCAATTTTGACCATTAATTTCAAAACCTTTTGTGTCAGCTTGACCTTCTGACGAGTGACGCAGTAGTATATCGCCACCGAGTAGAGTAGAATTGCCTTAAACAGTGGTGGTAAACACTCCCTAGACTAACCAAATCCTTTTATGTATTACATTGATGTTTAACACTTACCGATTTATTATTGTTTCATTAAACCGACAGAAAGAAGACGAATCGATATTTAAAACATATTGTTTGAATATGACCAGGACGATTTTCTTCCCTTGTATCATAGATAATTAATGACATGTTAACGGTTAGAGACAGATGACAATCAAAGTTCCTCTTACTTACTAAGTTGTACAATATGACACCTATTTCTCAATAATCAGTTTAGTTTACGTACTTCTTGACCGGCATCTATCATTGTTACTGCTCACACTGTTATAACCTCCTATCACGGCGATTTATCTTCGGACATCAATATCCTATGGGACTATCTGTTTCAGGAAATAAGACATTTCCTGGATAGTGTTTCATCTAAACGATTATGCTTTTATGATTAATGGTGTGTTAGGAAATTGCATATCTAAAGTTTATTTTTTATTTTCCTTTTAATATTTCGGGAATTAACGTATTAAATTAAACTCAATAAAAAAAAAGCATCTCTTTATGTTGTAAACTCAACAATTTGAGCATTTCCGTATCTGGCGTGAACATAAAATAGAAACAAAAAACGTTAATAGCCACACCAATTTTGCAAAAGGCCGACATTGAAAAAACCAGGTCAAAGGTATCCCTTGATTTCAGTTCCTATATGAGGCCTCTTACCAAATTACAAAAAGGTCAGGAGGTGAGTGCAAGCTGGTAAGGAATAAACAAAGGTACATCACCCTAGGAGCATTTACATATTCTTATGCCACGCAAACCAAAAGCTGTATCGATGCTTTGCTCTCAATAAGACGTTACAGATGACATATACCTAGTTTACATGGTGGGAATGGGCACATGAAGAAAATATATATGAAGAGGAGGATTTGATGATACTGACCACAAAAGATGGACAATGTTGCACATTTGCTCTCGCCTCATCAAGATTGTCAAATATCAGTATATCATCTTGATCATTTGCCCTTACGGAATGTTTGTAAAAAAGCAAAAATGAAAATGATTAACCATGAATAACATATGTATATAGCAAGTATGTTCAGGCTTTTATATCTTGTTATATAACTGTAAAAAATTTTTATAGGGCAAGTTTCTTCAAGTTCCAGTTTGGTTTCGACTAACGGTTTCCAGAGTCCACTTATTGGGTCAGCTGCCTATGTTCAGGTTCTTTTCATTAGATTTGCTTAATGTAGCTTGGCATAAAGAGAAGATGATGCCTCTGACCAATTCCGCCGCTGCCTTTTGTCAGTGGACTGTAATCAGCATAGATATGTGAGGTGAACACGTCAGTGACTGCTGAAAATTGTGACAAATAACAGACTTGCACTTGTCGATAGAACGATCAGCCAGAAACTTGAACTGAGATAAGCTTATATAAGGATGATTAAAAGTGCCTGACTGCTAAAACTTGTGACAAATACCAGACTCCTAGACTTGTCAGTAGAGCAATCAGTCAGAAGATTTTCAACGTGTGCTTAAATCTCATTGCTTGTGTGACATCGAGTATGGTTAACAGTTTAGTTTGCACTATCAGGTTAAATGGTGAATGAATCTGCTTTTTTCCACTTTACATAAAAACTTGTACTTATTAGACACCTCTTTTACAATGATTTATAATACCATTTCAGTCAATAGTGCTGATCAATAGGTCATGATGCTTCACTCCAACCGGGAGCTCGGGACGTACGTTAGTGTAGACTTAGCCTGTGACAGCATACATTTCTAGATGATGACGTCATTAATCTCACTTCGATTGACGCCTAGTTCTGCAGGAAGCAAATTTTATTTGTAACGAAACAGGAAAAAGTCATAAATATTATCAAAGTTTGACACATGGTCGAATCATCATGTTTTCTTTCAACGCCAATGGATTTTGAGTAAACCAAACCACACACTTTCATGAGCTTTATTGATTGTACCTGCAGCTGGGTAGAAATTTCACTCTAACATTTCACTGTAATGTTAAATGATATTGATTATATGTCGCATGTCTGTTTACAAACGGAAGAAAATGTCAAATTTCAAATTAATCTGTGTCAATAATAAAGAAATGACGTCAATAACCTGTTATCGGAGTCGGTTGCCAAAACGTGATATACTTCTTCCTTTGACAGCCTGATATTTTCATATTGCTGCTTGAAAAGGATTAAACGTGAATGTTCATGACTCATGACAATTTCTGAATCCGAACCCTCCCCCCTCACCCCCCTCCCCTTTCAAAAAATCTCCTGCATTTTATACAACTATACAACAACATGAGCATGCCCCCACCAATGAAGTCATAAACCAAATAATTACTGAAGAACGTTACTGACAGATGCCATAACATTGAAAACATTACATGTTCTCATGTGCATACAGAAAGCTAGCTCTTTAAGGAAGTTTTGAGTATAATTGGATGTTCCCTGAAGGTCGAGACTAGACTCGCGTTAACTAATTAATCATCAATAGTTAATGATTAATCACATCTTTCCTAAAACACAAGGTGACATCATGTTATATGCAGCCTCTTCATCAGGCATGTAGATAATTGTTGACATAATGCTGTTCATTTCAGCGAAACATTGAAATAATTCGTTTTGATCTGTTAAAATGGATTTCATAAATTCAGAACGTACATATTTTCCTAATAATTCCTATGGTATATTACTTTAGTGTGGATGGTATTAGATATCGGGAAAAATGCATTTTCTGTGCATTGTTTACATTTAGAAAATATTACTGTGCGTCAGTGTCTTTCCTTTTTCGTCTGTCTCATTCTTATGATTACTCATAATAACACGATCAGAACATAAACATAAAACAATATCGTCAGATTTAACATGCAATATTCAAATCTAAATTATATGTGGTTTTTTATTTGTAAGCCAGAATTGATCTTATCTTATTTCATGGTTTGATTACAATGGCCATTTACATGAAGATATTTAATTATTAAATATGTATTTTCTGTCAAGAAAAATTAGAATCCATTTAACAACAGTGGTAGCTCCGTCATGAATTCCTATACAACCTCTGTTCTATTACGAGCTTTTCGTGGGCAGAATATTGCAACATAAACTACCTTGCAATATTTAAGCCAATACAAACACCGCATACATGAATAATATATTTGTTGTCTCCCTGTGAATGTGTTTAGTAAAGTATACTCGAAGTGCAAAGTGCAATTTTGAATAGAGTTTAGCTTTAGCAAAGCAAATGGAAGTAATTGAGGCTTTTTCAATGATAATTTTTTAAACGGAGTTTCTTATTGCACAACTAAATGTATTGCATCCAACCAGGTTTCTACACTTCTAGGCCAAGAAGACAAAGGTTGTATTGGAATTATGACGGAGCAATCTCTGCTGGTAGAAGTTACTTAATGTCAGCATGTACATGTATCATTTGTCAATTTCAGCGCCATGATCGTTAGGCTCTTAAGCTTTGTCACAAATTATAAATTTCTCAAATTCAATGACGAAGTATGTATCCTTTACATTAGAAACAGCCAAACGAATCTCGTGAACCTAAATTTCGACCAATAATGGTTTCGGGTGGCTTTTGTGCAGTACTGAACTTATCAGCATAGAGTATGTTAATTGTAATAAATATTCATGTCGCTACAATATAACTATTTCATGTATTTTAGTTTTACTAAACTGTTTCAGGAATCCACTAAATGGGCCAGATGGCAATGGCAATGCTCTGTTAATCAGATTTGGCTAACGTAGCTTAACCCGAATAGCTCATGATGGCTCTCACCAATTTCGTCTCTCTACTTCGTCATTGGTCTGTAATTAGCATAAATATGTGAGATTAACAAGTCAGTGGCTGCTGTGACTGACAATTACAAGATCTGTGACTCGATGATAGAGCGAGTAGTCAGAGGATATGGTTTAAATTAGTTTATGCACTATTTCTATATCTGTGTATTAATGATTAATATTTTGCTATCTGTCAATAGTGTTTATGTCGTGGTCATTTTCAGTCTTTGACAAAATAAAGTTCTAACTGATGAAGTCATTAGTCTGCTTAGACTGACGTTTAAATGTGGAAACAGCGAATTTATTTCAAGAAAATAGGACCAAAAAAAAATCCAAAAAGTTAACTTTGCCACGTGGTCAATAAGACATGTTGTATTTTCCTTTGTATGTAGAAGTATATCAAGTAAACTACACAACAAACATTCATGAGCCTATTGATTGTACCTACGAGCTTAGAAGTATATTATTTTAACACTTCACTGTAATGTCGAATGCCATGGATATGTGGATCTACCAAAACCAATAAAGTTATACAAAGGTTTATGAACTACACCGAAATGTTTTGGGTATGTTTAATCGAATTCGGTTTTGCATGACAGTAGGATGCCATATGTAAGTACAAATTTCGACTATCAACGACACAAGTCCCTTTATGTCACATTCTGATCTTGCTTGATCAGACAGTGGAAAGCTTGCTTTTCAAAGCAATTCAAGCCATGCAGTATGAATTTGACGTTTTTTGTGAATCTTTAGCACACTTTATATTTTCTAGAGAAGTTGATAAGGTAGGCAATTTAAGCGGTTTTAGTCCTCTTATGGTGTCTTCATAACAACTAACAACATATGCAGTTAATCATTACATTAAGAAATCTTTCAAGCCAAAGAATTTTTAGCAATTATCTATGTGCTTAAGACATTGTTCATTAAAATACTTGAATGCATACTTTCAAATGTTCCTTTTGAAGACCAATGCTTCCTTAATGTCAATCGTGCAACAAACTCATTTTTCAAAAGTTCTTTTTCTTTAAAATATAAAATAGAAATTACCTCATGAGACAATATCACAAAACCACTTTAAAAAAAGGAAGAATGAATGTGCTTAAAAGGGTTAGTTAGATTAGATGATAAGATCGGAAACAAACAACTGATAACAGGATAGCATTTCTAGCAATCACATGGCAAATACTATGCATAGTCATCTATGTTTTCATGTTTCTGTCATCAATTGGTTCTATGATTTAAACATCAAAACATAATTATCACAACTGATGTTGATAAATCCGACCATGTGAGACCAATGGTTCAATTATATAACTGTACCATTTTTAGAACCTTCTTCGCATACTTCAATCATATTTGTATATCCCTATTCATTTAGCTAACATGAAAGGGTTCGAGATATTTGTCAAGGGAAAATGGCTCATACTGAAGTGCCCTTATCAAGAATCACATCACCTTGCTAAAATAGATTTCGTACCTTAATCGATTTCTCATACGCTTTTGATGTGATGTGATTGCATGTCACATTAAGAAAACATTGTGTTCGGTAATGCTGTTTTCATGCTACAGTCAACTTTTGCAAGATCAAATCTCATGATTTGATGGCTACTTTGGGAATAATGAATTAATGTTGATATTTTTTAATCTTTTAACAAATTACAGTCCTTAAAATTACAATATGATACAACGATTTTCATGCAAAATTGGGCCAAGGTAATTTAACCATGAGCCCCAACTCTGTATAGATGTAATCCATGTCAGAGCAGTCTCCTTTGACATGAATTTCATTTCATGATTATGTGAAGTAAAATCTCTTTTTTGAAAAGCCAAGAGGCAAAAAGATTAAACATGTAATGAAGAACTCAAAGTAACATGACAAACCCCTTGACATTCCGAGCACGTCTCTTCCATTTAATTTTGAAATCATCAATGTTTTTATATCAATCACAATATCTTTCCATGATCTATTCATAAACCTCAACACGAACACTAAGGATTTGCATTTGACAAAAACTTGTGTGTGAAAAATGATGAAAACACTCAGGTACATTGTGCATTGCAGAGTGGACATCAGCTTATCATTGAAATGCCAAAACCTGCTGCCGGACACCTGCAGGTGACGTGGACCAACCTTCACTAGTATTTCTCTAATCAAGTGTAAGATGTGGGGAGAAAGCCGGCAACCACACTGTGGCTACGTATTGTGATAAAATGCACTAGTCTCAAATACTGAAATCGAACTATAGGTAGACTGTATTATATTACAATTTAAAACCCAAATGACATTCAACATTTAAAAACAAATTAAATAGAAATTCCTAAGACTCTTGACTTTGGGTATTGGTTTAACTATTACATATTTTCTGAATAAACTCACAACATACTTTCTTTGTTAACACATTAATATCCAAAGCTAGATTCGACATTGTTTCATTAGAATATAAAACAAATTTTACTTTTTAACAGATTGTCTGAATATGAACAAGAGATTGTTGCTCGCTTTAATGATACTTTAATTAATGATACGTTTATTTTTGGAAAACTTATATCCAAACTCTTCATTTTATCTTTATGCACACGTTGGTGTCTCATTATCGATGTACAGTATCGTATTGGACATATAAACAAATAGTAAGAAAAGGTATTAAGATATTCCACTCATACACATGTATAGTTAAGGCATGGTACTAACTGCATCAGGATTTTCATCGATTTTCATCGATTAATTGTCTTGATCATTTTGATTTGATGTAACGTGTGTAAATATCGTGAAAAAAAATCATGAATTAGATCTGAAGATGAACATGTGCACATGCTTTTATAACCTGTTCTTAATGAAAAATTATTTTACATGGTAACCTGCAAGGGCTCTATAATATGCACGTACTTGTTGACCCGCAATTCCCTTTGTTGCTGCTCACACTGGTATAACCTTGTGTCAAGACTAGCTATTTATCTTCCAGCATCAATATCCTCTGGGACTATCTGTTTCAGGAACTAAGACAATATCCCAGATAATATGATTGTAAATCGCATATCTTAAGTTCTGATCTATTATCAGTTTAATGGCTTTGGGAAATAATGCAAACATTTAAATCAACACAACAATGATCTGATGAATATGTAAAGTAAACAATATAGGGATTTCGTAATATGTAAGAATTGAAAAATACAATTTAATAAGCGTGATTATTCTGCTTTGATTGATCGTTTGTAATTGGTACCGTGAAAATATAACAAATGTTATGGCTGTAAAAATAACCGGATTTCTTTTTAATGTGCATTATCTAATGTCGATAACCTTTTGTGACCCCTAATCAACCAAATAGTTACTATATTTCTAAGAATAAAATCAGTAACGTTCTAGTATCCGAGGTTGTTAATATACACACAAAGCTGTCGTTGTTAGAGCAACACAAGTTGGAAGCTGGAAGTTTAAGGAACTGCTTTTAGAGCCCGCTCATTGTGTCAGCTGCCAATGTTCAGGTTCTGTTAATTAGATTTGCTAACGTAGCTTGACATTCATAGCTGATGATGGTTCTCTGGTCAATAGACTGTAAGAAGCATATACATGTGAAATTAACAAGTCAGTGTCTGCTGTAACTTATGATAAACACGTGACAAAAACCAGATTCTTTTATATCGATGGAGTAGCCAGAGAGTATGGTTTAAATGTGTGTATTTACTGTCGGAGAGAATGACAATGAATACCTAGATACCTCTAGATACTAATGCTTCGATGAGCCCTAGGCGTCAAAAGAGCCATTCGTGTTCGTGTAGATATGGACACTCAGTACTAAGTTATGAAATTTTAAATGAATTATTAGTCATGGGAATAATATTCACCAGTTCCTTTATTACAAAACTCAACCCTGAGGAAGAATAAACACTATCGGATTGGAGGGGAGTTTTTTTTACGCTGTCAGGAATCAACCATAACATTACAACAATATAATTCATACATTCATAATCAGATTTGGGATTCATTTGAATACCATATCCTATTATTTCAAAATATGGTTTGAAACTACACATCATCAAACGTATTTATGCGTTGTAGGTATTGTTATTAATTATGGGTAATCAGTGTAGTTGAAGGGGGAGTTGAGGTTATTTTCTTGAAAAGTTGTTGAATAAACCCTAGAACTACATGTATATGGGTCAAAGATATACTTTGGCAATGGCTGATTTATAAACATAGCGACACATCTGCTTTCCAAGGACACCATTTTAACTTCCAGTTTGGTAACGCTTTCGCGCTTCACATATACATTTGGGCTGTGAACTGAACGCAGCTTTGTCAATATCTAGAAACCTGTTGGGTGGGGCCTACAATGGATCGAGGGTAGAAATGGATAGTCATGGGAATGTGTACAATGGATTATAGAGGATAAAGGTTTCTATGATAAATGAGGATGGCGCTGTAATTAAAGGATGTCAACCTATTTAAATCATTCAAAATTAAACATATTTTTTCTTTGATCAAACCAATCTAATCAATACATTTTCTTGAATTAAAAATTATTTTTTGGATGATGAAACGATAATGAAATGCTGCCATGCAGTATGAATTTGACAAGCTTGCTGTGTTTTTTGTTTTATGATGAAATATTATTGCCGACCTACATGCTTTTTCTTCTTGAAGATGAAGTTGACAAGGCATGGATTTCAAACCTTTTTGCCTAGTTATGCCATCTTGATATAAATTGACAACACATACAAAATATGCTCTACCCCGTCATTTCATTAATAGCAGCTTTTTTTTAATTGGTAGCAAGAAATATAAGAAACAATATCATATCATTATTTGTGTATAAAAATTATTTTACGATTGATACTTGCATGGGCGCCTTCAAAACTTTTGTTTATGATAAAATAACGTAAGCAATGTATTTTTTAAAAAGTTATCTTACTTTCAACCAAATAAAGGCAACTTCGATATAATGTTAACTGACATTAACAAAAGAGAGAACATTTGTGGATGAAAACGGATGTGTGTGAAAGGACTATCAGAAAGTTGATAAGGCATTCGTTTCAAGCGGTTTTAGGTATGTAATGGTGTAAAACAATTGGCAACATACGCAGAATGAGCTATAGTTAATCATTACTTACGAACATCTTTTAGTTTAAGAATTGTTAGAAAAAAAATCACTTATTCATTCACTATGTGATAAAGAAATTGCTCCATAAATACTTGAATGCATACCTTCAAAAGTTCATGCCAAAGTCCATCATCATGCATCAAATTAAATTTTTTTTAAAAGTTATTTTTCTTCAAAACTATAAAGGAAGTGGGCTATGAGACTACATGACACAACTAATTTGAACAAAAGAAAAGAATTAATGTGCATAAAGGGTTAGTGTAGATAAGTTGATAAGATCAGAATCACTTAATAGCTTTATAGCATGTCTAATTAATAAATGCCAAATCCATTTTCCTATGGCCCTTTTCTTATGCCATCTCTATCATGTCTTACTGCATGCTTCATTTATAGCTTCCATGATGTAAATATCAAAACGTCATATTCACAAATGATGTAGATGACTTCGACCATGTCACGAAATATTTGGGTTTTGGCTTTCCCATGCCACAACAGTACCATCGTTCCATTTCTGCAATTTTTATTGCCATACTCCAATCATGTTTTATAACCCTATTAATTTAGCTTACATGAAAGGGTACGAGGTACTTGTCAACCTCGATTATGAAAATAGCTCATATTGAAGTGCCCTTATTGAATATCTAATCACATCGCCTTGTTGGAAATATTTCAGACCCTAATCGATTTCTCATACGCTTTTGAATATGGATGGTATTTCATATTAAGAAAACATCATGTCAGATAATGCTGTTTTCATGCTAAAATCAACTTTTGCGAGATAGTATCGATGACCTCCTTGGGAATAATGAATTAATGCTGATGTTTTGTCATCCAAACTTTAAATAAATTACGATATTTGAAAAATGCAAGCCAACAGGGCTCTAGCCATGGGTCCCAACTCTGTAATCCATGTTAAAGAAGCATCTTTTGACATGAATTTCATTTCATGATTGTGAGAAGAAAAGTCTTTTGAAAACGGCCACGAGGCAAAATATTAAACATGTAATGAAGGGCTGAAGATAACATCACAAACCCCTTGATATTCTGAGCTCGTCTTTTGAATTTAGTATTGAGATTACCAAAAGGTGTGGTTATGGAACAACTTTGTTATATTATACAAATACAAACTTTGCAAAACTGATCATAAACTTAACAATGGTTTGCATTTGACCGCACATGATAAAATGACAAAAACAACTATAAAACATTCAAATCTCTGTTACAATGAAAATACACAGCAACACTTTGCAATGGATAAGTACATTAGTTACACAGGTTGCACACACGTGATACAGAGGGTATTTGACTCCTCTTGGCATGTTTATCACTTCAGTGAGTTAGAAAGTATATATTGTAAAAGTAGTTATCTTTAGTAGTATTTGAGTCATCAGAACAGCAAGTTTTATTGTAAGGGGACAGCTAACAACAACATAATGGCTATGCATTTCAATAAAACCTTGTAATCTCAACTATTACCGAGAGACAATTCGTACAAAACATAACAATGTATCTCCCAAATGACACTTTATTCCAAAAATGTTGTCATTTAACGGTAAACGACTTTTCAACGTGATAAACAACACCTGAACAAACGAAGATAACGCTATGTTTGAACAGGCTGTCTTGATAAAAACCAGGAGAAGTTTTCTCTATTGTAAACTCATCGGCAAAAGGAAGTTGTCATAAATTTTACCGACTCTTTTGAAATAATAAAAAATAATAAAAACCGTTATAAGTTTGAGGTAAAGGAACTGTTATATTGACAAATCTCCTAAATACTGAACCAATGAAAAGGAAATATACAATGCCATCACTAGTTTTGTGCTGAAAAAATTTAAAGTCAGAAGGACTTCGAAACTAAAATTTCAGATTTTAATGTTAATAATCTTATATTGGGATTTTTTAACGTGAGAACCAAATACGCCCGCGTCGAGTGACAACACATTGTCAATTACTAATCTTGAACCTGTGGTATACCACGGACACTACCAACAATTTACAAATGCTTAAATGGGAGCTCACTCCACGTCCACATGGTTGTGTTATGTCATTAATGTCCCAATGCCGCTGTAAAATAAGTTGTAGGTAAGTAACAAATATTTTACATAATTTTAGTTTAAAAAGTGAAAACTTTCTTATGCCGTTGAGTTAAAAACAAATAATGACATGTTAGCTATTAAGCAAACTAACAAACTATTTATCACTAACTAAGTTGTAATAGATGACAACTTTCTTTTGATCGTCAGTTTAGTTGTATGTTCTCATTCACCGACATCTGCCATTGTTGCTGATCGCACTGTTATAACCTCGTATGAAGACAAATGATTTATCATCCAACATCGGTATCCGCCGGGACTATCTGTTTCAGGAAATAAGACATCGGCTAAACTACCATGCTCTTATGATTAATGATATGTTAGGAAATTGCATACCTAAATGTTATGTTTAGTTATCCTTTGGGAAATAATGCATAAAATGCAAATCAATATAAAAAGCATTTGATGATGTGAATTCAGCAAAGTTAGGATTGCTTTATAAATAAGAAAATAATATGAAGTAAAAACGTTACTTACCTCAATAATTTTAGTTTTGGTATGGCATAATATTTAAAATAAAGTTAAACGTATTACGTCAATAATTTTACAAAAGAAAGGCCTGTGATAAAACATAGCTTTTGGTTTAGCACGCTAATAAGGAAGAGTGAACTCGCGAGCTAATAAGGATAAAACAAGGGTCCATCACCAATTCTTTTGCATCTTCCTACGTTACGAATATTACTGTGATATCATCGATGACAACTTCCTTGGTAGATGTTATTTTGTGGATTTTATTCTTTTATATGTTTTGCAAGTCCCAATTGTTTTTCATACTACGGAACACAAGATGGACAGGACGTAGGTTTGTTATTGATGAAGGATTGCAATGGAGTCAAACCCTAATAGTTGTTGTCGAAAGCTTAATCATGGAATGGAGTAATTTAGTGCGAAGTTATATATAAGAGTTGAAAACAATCCAAGTCCTCCTCAGTCCGCTAAGTTCATAAAATAAAGGAGTAAATTGATGAAATCAGGTCCATCTTAGATAAAAAGAAAATGGTTTTGAGGTGTCTGAATCTGCTTATTCGAGGGTATACAAAATAGAAATAGCTATCATCGTTGGCTTGATTATTTTGCACTATTGATTAGAATACGTATATTTATATAAAATATGCCTTTCCTGTCTATTAGCTGGTACTTCATCTTCGATCGTTTAGTACACTGAGGGAACAAACGAAACATTTGGTGGATGCAAATGGACTTTCCATTACGGGTAGTTATAGCAGATATTCATCATGTGGGCTGGTAGACAAAAGTGCAAAGAGTGGTATGTTACATATGATGGAGTCTGTGAACCGCATTTGTTGTGAAGATGGCATTGCCTTACCAAGTTTTATGTATGGATTGCCACTGGTGTTGCATCACCGTTCACCATGTTGATTTTTTCTCACTTGAATTTGAACTTGTCTCTTACGTAATATTCAACATCTCATGGAAGAAAGAGTAAGATTTATTAGAAAGACCCCAAGGCGTGTAAAGTCCATACATGTACTGAAGCTATTAATCTGTAAGTGCTTTGATATCACACTACTTAAGAAAGCCATTGTTTGAGGAAGCTTATCCAATGAGACTCACACTATATAAGGCCATTTACGTTCTTGCAGTTACGGAGAAACATGTCCGTTTGTAAAGCTCTATCTAATACAGACAATGTATGATGGAGGAACATCTAACATCCGATCCTCTAGAACTAGATCTTGATTACAGTGGGATTGTGCTTGTGAACTTGTTCTTGGTATATAACTGATACAAGTTTATATGATATATGATATGATGAACACAGGGTACAAGATGAGAATTATAAGAATTCTGACCCTGGATTATAGAGGTTGCAGATTTCGATAATAGGTGAGTGTGTGATCAAGGGCGACAACTTTTGTGAAAACAATTCTCTGAAAATATGCTTTTGTTTTGTTTGATCAGCCAGTGCAAAATATGCTATCAATACACCCTCCAAATCAACAATGCAATTCTTTTGAATGGTGAAATGAAAATTTGACTTACTTGTTGCTATGGTTTGTTTTGGACTGAAAGAAAATGCCAACCTGCTCGCTCTACCCTTTTGTAATGAATTTAAAAAGGTACTTGAAGCTTTTATCTTGATAGAGATTGAGAACACATGCAGACTAAGCTTTAGTCAATTTCTTAAAAATAGTTTTAACTATTGAATTTCATGAAATGTCAAATTGCTTTATTTTATTTGTATTTTATTAATAATTACTTGTTTGGATATGGATTCTTTTCCGATTGATAGTTGCACTCATTTTGACGACTAACATGCTGATAATGAAACCGTAACAAATTTATTTCATAAAAAATTTATTTTTCCCAATCAAGGGCTTGAAATTAAAGTAACTGTGAAACAGGAATATATAATCGATATGAACAAAAGAAGTAATCTGTTTTGTCAACGAAGTTTCCGAGATAAGTTGATGAGCTCAGAATCATAAGATAATTAGCATTTCTTGTACTTAAATGCAAAAGCCTTCTAGTATGAAGGCTATGCGTTACCATATCTGACATGTCTGACATGTCCAATTGTTTCTATGATGTATGAATCAAGTCAGGTATTTTAAAATTTATTAATGCGCCATCACATTTTAGAAAAATACTATTTTTGCGCCATTTCTACAATCTTCATCGGCATTCCTTCATTAATACCTTATGATTTTGCTATCATATGTCAAGATGTTTGTAAACCCTTATGAATTTATTATCTCATCTCAACGTCGGATAGATTTCATACCTTAATCAATGTCTTATACGCTTTTGAAGCGTTAGCAAGTTATATCAAGAAAACAGGGTGTCAGATAATGCTGTTTTCATGCATCAGTCAAATTGTGCCGAGATCAAATCATAAGATTCGATGGGCTCTCTGGGAATAATGAATTGATACTGCTTTTATGCACCCAATCTTTTAACAAATTACAATACTTTGTGAAGGGAATGACAAGCGTGCCAGTCAGATCATGCGTAAATTTAATCAATGTTTTTGCTGTTCATTCTGACATCAAAATCAGTTCATGATAGTGTGAAGTTTCGTGTTCTTTAAGGCAAGAAGGCAAAAGATTGACCATTTATCGAAGGTCTCAAATTAACATGACAAATCCCTTGTCATTCTAAACACATTGTTTTCTATTCAATATTGATAAAATCTAAATGTGAGATATTTCAATAACCTCAGATTAACCGTTTAGCTTTACACGATCGAAACTGGGCAGCACTTGACTCAGTCTTTTTGCAAAATCAACTTTGAAAGGCTCATTCATTGTGTATCCGACATTTTTACTACAGTAGCTAAAAGTGATTTTGCATTTTGAGATACTTCCAGGAGTCCTTATTTGCAAGCACCTTAGAGTGATTTAGTAGTATGTCGATTAGGGCGCAATATGAATGCTGTATGTTATATTTACCAAGTTTATTGCAATTGAAGAAAATCCAGCATGGTTGACATTCATCACGATGACGACATTTGGTTTCAAAAAAGGATTATTATGTGGTGCTTCGTTAACTAACAATGTAAAAGTTCTTCCTATGCACCATCTCTCATCAGCAAAAAGTAATTACTATTCTCATTTTCTGCATACTGACAGCTCTCTGTCAACTGAGATAAAACATACTGTGGCTTTAGATTTAATCATAATGTCACTGCTAGATTTAAACTGTATTGAATGTCTTCATTCAACATTCACCTGTTCGATCATATTGGGTTCATTACGTATCTCGAGCTCTTTGTCAACTTAAATTGCTGCTTACCGCAGAATACTAATTGTAGTTCAATGCTTCTGTATTCATGTCATATGCAGTCAAGATAAAATAGGTCTTTATTGCCATACGGGATAACCTTGGCAGTAGGTTCAATGCATATGTGATTAACAGATTTACTGTACGATGTGTGCTAACTTTTTAAAATTAAACTTCGTTATATTCGATGTTTTATATCGTGTTACCCTTTCTACTTTCTGACATTCAAATGACGATGTTTATGACACATACATACCATGTTCATAGTTTTTCATTTAGATCACACTATCTGAGACATTACACATTATCTTGCTTTTACAGTCATGTCTATTGCAGATTACTAATTCTTTATTCAAAGTCGGTCAACAACCGGCAGTCTTAAAAAATGTCTTGAAATTGAAATAGAGTTTATTATCTTATACGCCTGTTTAAAACAAGTTTGTTACAATGTTTACAGTTTTAAAAATTATAAATGTTTTAAAATTTTGTAAATCTCACCAATTGTGCCTCTAGCTTGGATCAATAAAACATAATGTTCATATCTACACGACATAAACAATGTACATTTATTTTGAATGTTGTACACAGTTCTGTCACGATCCAGGAGAGGTACTGGTCAAAATGATAAAATCGAGAGAGATAATTTTTTGGGTAGAATTTATCTGAACACCTATTGTATCATATTTGTAATGAGTTTGCAATTAGTATATCAAACTTTTGTTCAGAAGTATGAAATGTATAAATGCCGGAGCTTGCCAATGCTATCTAACAAAACTGACCAACCAAAGAAAAAAATCGAATCCCAATGAAAAGAGGCAAAATTTACAAAAAAATTACTGACGGAATCACATCACAATTACCGATAAGCAGAGAAAAGTTACGACATAGCGTCAATCAACCGGCGATTAGCATCGTTTGATTTGAAACCTTCAATATCAACCCTTATATTCAACATATCTAAAATATTAAACCACTTCTTTTAATCATTTTACTTGTGAGAACATTTTCCCGTGTATGGTGCTACCACTTGTATAACCTCGTGTCAAGACAACCGAAGTAACTTCCAATAGAAACATCCGTCGGGACGATCTGTTTCAGGAAATACGGGCAATTTCCCCGTTGATGGCTCAAATAAACATCTGTGGTCTTATAACTTTACTATTGAGTTATGCGCTGCATCAAGCTTCCAAATAGCCATGAAAACAAACAGTTATTTACAGTCACGAGGTAGGCTTAAAATTTGCAAATATATAAGAACAACGTGCTCATAGTTGTTCTTGTAACGCCGTATTTATCGTAAGGGATTTCGTTGATACTTTAAACAAATCAAACAATTACATATCTTAGTAGTTGAATAAGTGTTTACTTGAATATAGCCCCCGTATATGCATTGTATGAAATATAATGCACAACTGAACCAATGAAACATAGGCATGTTGTTTTGCTTTGATCCTTATGTTTCCATTTGAACAATTGAATGTTGTCTTATTTGTAAGTTTTTGGATGTGATTGTGTGAAATCAAAATTGTTGTTCATGACAACTAACATCAGAATCCATCGCATACTTCTGACAAACGGACGATAGTTATTTTGGGTGAAAAATCAGTACCATTACGTTTTTTATCTGAAGTTCTCAAAACGTCATCATGTATGATGATTTTAAAGATACTATGACACGAAAACTTTAGTATCTATGTCAAGGGGATCCATTTAGTCATATTGTCGTATTTTTCTCCACAGATACATTTTGCAATTCTGAAAATAGGGGGGTGCTTAACTTTGTTCTGTATGTATATATGATACTGCTGACATAACAACTGATTCATATTTAAAAGAGTTTTGTTAAGTATCTTCATATTCAAGCGCTGAATTTAGTTCACCATATATCATTTGGAATCTCCAAGCGCCTTAGTCCCCGAAATGGGCCAGCTGTTATTGCCAAGATTCTGTTAATTAGATTTGGCTAACGTGGCTTGACATGCATAGCTGATGATGGCTCTGACCAATTCGGTATCTGTACTTTGTCAGTGGACTGTAATCAGCATAGATATGTGAGATTAACAAGTTAGTGACTGCTGAAACATGTGACAAATACCAGATCATTGGACTTGTCAATAGAACGATCAGTCAGAGACTTGAAAGTTGCATATTAATTTCATTGTCCTGGTGGTTTTGACCAATGTTGTCTATGTTATTTCTCAGTACAGTGGGATAAAAATGACATTGTGATCTTTTGATAACACAACCAGTCAATCAAATTGAAATTTCAAGACAAAGGTCAGAAGTATAAAAACCTATCATAATTATTCAAGTTTTCTTATCTTATTAAAATGTAATAATGTTTTAAGACGACAAAAGGTTTTCTCCTAACATGACAATGATATTAATATAGTTAATCTGACAAGTTAGGTTAAAGTATTCCTGTTGTATTATGCACTACTAGGTTAGCTCAGCTTTTTTCTGTATTTGCCAGTAGTACAATTCTTGTTTCGTTTGCACAAGGTATTTAGTAATGACAGCTTAGTACGTCTACGTCTTTTACATTAATATTCCTTGTCATTGCTTGCTTCAATCTCATTGATTTTAAGACATTTTTTACAATTAATACATGATTCCGTTTCCGTTTCCGTTGACGTGCCAGAAAACCATAACTTTTCATAAAACATCTTCTGTGAGACTGTGGATTGAGCCTTTCACAACATGAAATTGTATAGTAAATAATTGGCCCGATATCCCAGTTTTCAAATTATTAATTCTTGATTAAAAGATTGTTATCATTCAGTAATGTAACCTTTAATTCGCTTTTTCTTACATTTTTAACATTTTCAAACATCTGAATTTTTCTATTGAATAATAATACTTCAACTGTCTTGTGAAATGCTATAGCGTTAGTTTTATCAACCAGTAGGTTTATAGTAAGCACTTAACAGTTATGTCCTATGATACAGCGTTATTAAGCTTCTGCAAAACTTATGATTTTGATGCCCAAAGTTATTTCCGATTTCAAGGAAAGCAATAATTGTAACTATAGAAATACTACCTAATAATACCACGTTGATATCGGGAAAGCTGTCAATGGTCGTTGAAAAGTACCATGCATATAGAAACATAGTAATACCAGATGGCAGCTTGAAAAGGACAATATTTCTACTGAATATTTATGAGTCTAAAAAATAGTCAGTTTTTCATTCAATGGATCGCATTCATGTATTTATTGTTTGAAAAGCGCTAATGTATTTCGGGAACAATACCTAATCAACTTCAACGTGAATCTGTCTTAACCAAGAAAGTCCTAAATCATAAAAGTACCATGTGACGGATACTTTTACATTGAACGTAATATCAGTATATGATAACAAATATGTACATGACTGACCCTAAAAGAGTTCAATAAATATCGGCTGCTATCAATAAGGCAAATTTGGTTTCATGATTTTGAAAACATATCGAACCATCATCGATAATTAATGATTGATTTATATTTTCTTGTGTTTGACTTTGACATCATGCTGGAACTACATTATACATGTATACATATACAGTATGAATTATGGATTTTATAACTATTAATGAAGGCATCGGCATAACTTGTACTACGATCCAGATTTCACACCTCACGTTCATTATTCGTATCAACTGGTTTGCAAATGCCAGATGTCAGTTAAGAACAACCATCACCGTACACATAATCAACAGATTGTTCAGTTAAACACGGAATTATCAATACCATATTATCAATTTAAAGCCTCACGCTTTAAATTAAATTTAGAGCTATTGTAATTCCGTTATATGCCTCTCATTTCCTTATACTATCGCCGCTATGCAGAATGGCGATACTGTTTGTCGCAACTCAATTGACGTCATAAGAACCATGATTTGGCGTCACCTTAAGTTCTGGTAACGACCGTCTAACGGTGCAAATACACCGTTGAAAGAGGTTAACATGAATTACACATGAAGTCAAATAATCACTAGAATAATATGCTTCCATGTGATTATAATTATGAGTTGATGTTATAAAGTTTCCAATACACTGAATCTGGTTTCATAAATTATTTGATGAGCAGGAGATGTCTGTTCACCAAGTAAAAAATGTGGAGTCAAATGCAATATACGTTTCCTCATATTTACCATTATTAATTGACTATGAATTTAGAGTGGATCTGATATTGGTTCAGAACTCAACCCAGAATTCTTGTGTGCATAAGAAAAGGAAGAAGTAGATTTCTACTACTAGATACTACTAGATAGTAGATAATACTCCCGTCATAAACCACTACACTGCTAAAGTTTGCTATAAACCCAATAACAGATTTTTTCATCTGTAGATTTGAATGAATATTTCTTCCTCATGCATACACATGAGAAGGTCGGTTAAAAAAAGTCTTAGAGCAATATGGAAATCCTTACATGTATATGATGTCTGAAAAGAATATGAATGAGGTATTTATGTTAACCATCAGACGAAACATACAATCTTAATATCTGAAAAATATGTATATATTCATTTGAATGCAAGAAGTGATTAGCAAGTTGTACAAATCTGTGGTTTGATTACAATGTTTGGAGACATCAAGCTGCAACACTATTATTTGAGGTTCTTTGAATTACATTTACATGACAACGTGTATTACAGGGAAAAATAATTTGACGAATGCAGAATGTTTATTGATAGTCCGACAACTTTGATGATTTTTAAAACGTGGGAAAGTTTGATGTAAATATGTTGATTTTAAAATGACTCCAACTTCTGAGGATTCAAACCGTGATTTATGTTTAAATATGTCACTATTAAGCACTTCATATTATTGACTCTTATTATGTCTCCAATAAGTGCAATCTGTAAATTGGGGTAAAACAGTAAGCTTGAAGAATGTCGTTAGCGTTAACCATACTCTGATCAGTTCATGTACATGTTCAAGTAAATGGAGACATCAATGATAATTTGTCAAAGGTTTGGTTAATAGTGACACTTGAGGGTTGTAAGTCTATGATAACAGCATGCTTCTTGGTAGAATTGAGTGGGTGATTTGACAGTTATACGAGTCCAATCCAGCCTTATTCTTGTTTGAGATGAAAAAGCGTATAAACTGCGTATAGCATGGCTTACGTTATTGAATGACTTATGTGATAACACCGATAACTCTCATTCGCAACCAAGCACCACACGACCTTTACTTAGCTTAACACTGATATACAATATTCAACATTTGTCTTCAATATGCCTTCACTTGCGTATACGTAAACGTCAGTGATAATCTTTTCTAGTTGAAAGGGCAATGTTCATAAGAAAACATAGCTGAAACAGGACATGGTTTTAGTTAAATAACATCTTTTCAAGATTTTAGAATACTGTTTGTAGTTTCTGCCTTCAAAAAATATGCGAATACGTTACGTCAGGAATAATTTTATCTGATTAACAAAGGGCAATGTTTATAAGAAAACATAGCAGAAATAGGAAATGGTTTTGTTTAGAAAAAAATCTTGTCAAGATTTTTAAAAACTGTCTGTAGTTTCTGATTTTAGAGATTGCAAGTGTGTGAAGTATTGATAACTCTGGTCCCGTACTTGACTAATTTGTTCTGAGCAAGACAATGTGTGGAAAGGTTGTGCCTGTAATGTCAGTTTGTTAGTACTTTATCATCGACTTTAAGTCACAGAGAGAACAAACGCGACGTATTCATGATGTAAATGGACTTTCTATTACTTGAAGTTTTGACAGATATTGACCATGCCAGTAACCCTGAGTTGGTGGATAACAGTGCACAGTGTGTATTGACGTACAATCTCTGCCCTGCATGTTTTATGCAGACAACATTCCTTTGCACATGAGACATTACGGTATTTGCACGGGTTAAAATATGGTTAGACGGTATAGTATATTAGTAGTTGTACGGACTCTACTCTGATTGATTCATTAATAGCATCACAAGACATGTGTGGCTGATTGAATTAATGATATTTGTAGATAGAAATCGACAATTCTGTGTGAAACTGTACATTTGATTGGGAAAAATCCAAACGATCTTCACTTTAATTTTACACTTTAAACAGTATATGAATCTCAAAAAAATATTTTAACTTTTCAAAGTTTGAAATATTGCCTTAAAGTAAAGACTGACGTTAGAGTTTCCCTTCTGGCTACCAACTTACGGGGCTTGTTAATTACTGATATTAACAAATAAACCATTTTCCTAATGGGTAACATTGCACTGTTTCAGACTCCTCGGATTGACTTGTATAGATCTCCACAGACCCAGACACCTAATTTGAGTTTGTACCCTAAAGGACAGGAGGTTAATTGAACATTAGAAGAGAACTATTTACACTAACTGCATACCTAGGGCTACTGTCGATATTCAGACACGTCTTAAGGTTGAGACAATCCTTATTTTCACACCTTTTATCCTTGTCCATACACCTAGAACCTCTTTTTTGTTTCATCCAAATGATATAATCACAGTTACAGAATTACTCTGCATACACTAACTAATCTAAACATTATTTAACCTGAATTCTTAAATTAATTGTCATTTTTTTTCAGCGAACTAAACATGTGCTATTTACCTCATAATTTCAGTTATTTATTTCAAGCTTTCGGCTACGAGTGATACTTTCAACATTCCATTGATAACATAGCTTATTTGGAAATCAACTGTGTTAGTCTTTCGTGATTGCATGGCTTCATTTTGTGTCAAAGTGTAAATGTAGTTAACTTAAAAGTTTTCACATTAGAAATGATATTTCCAAGTGAAATTTTATGATTGAATTATATCCTCTTTCGACTTCTTTAAATCCACAATTAATCCTAGCAATCAAACGGCAATGTAGACATGTGAATTTAGATCAGAAAGATATCTAAAACCGTGATTCAGCTGTTATAGTAAAAAAATATCTGTCACATTTAACAATGGTTGATTGTTATTTCACCTTTGTGTATTGAATGCTTGTGAATAGTAGAACATATCCTTTAGGTTACTGAACTTCTAAACTGGACACTAGGCAAACACTCTTGCTGTTAGTAACGGATTAAGTTAAGTAAACTAACTGACACCACCTTTCACAGTTGGAATCGGTCTGAGAAATGTAAACTGTGGGCAGTGCTGACGCTACCTCACGTTATTGTCTGACCCGACCAACAAAACTGGACACTGTTCAAACACTCCAACTTTGAGTCAACAGTGAAAGAGAAAGAGATCGAGTTGAGTAAATCAACCAGTAGCACATTTCACACTTGGAATGGTTCTTGACACTTCATGGTGATTGAATCAACATACATCATAAGATTATCTTCAAGTATGAGATCTCTGAGACACCGTCACTGACATCGAACTTACAAGAGAATGATGTATGTAATCTTGTAATATTTAAATATCAACCAGGAAAGTTTATAGCAATACATGCCTTTTCATTGACTGACCGATTTCAATTAGTTGCATTTGTTAAGTAACGTATTATTCTTACACGGAATTTTGGTTTAGGTAGAAATTATACAAGAAGTTCCGGAGACCATCAACGATATCAGTGATTGCCCTTAGTCTTTTTTATTTCAATGATGACACTTACAATGCATAAGTCCCTTATTTTCGTTGTATTGGTATAAACGTCCTTGCTTTCTAAGGAATTAAAACCAGTATGAACCAGAGGAAGTACTTCATACACAGGAAAACTGAAAAAAGATCACCAAGAAAGTTTGATATGCTTAATTAAGTAATAACAATAAGACATGCTCTCTCGATCAACTTAGGGAGAGTTTATGTCTAATAACACTTCAGATGTTTCATGAGGCATCTTTAAGCCATCAAAAGAAGAATTTGTTATGTATGATAACGCCCAACGTATTCTATGATATCATTACCTCATGCAATCCAATAAATGATTCCCAGTAATTGCTGAGATATAACCTATCAATTGTTTGGCCAGGGAGGCAAAGAGGCAACCGTCTACTTGAATTGTATTTGATAACCATGTTAAAGTTTTTTCTCTGCTACTTTTTGGAAAAACATTTATCCCTGCTTTCAGAGATCCAAGGTCCTACACATCATTAATGTTGTGTCATACGGCGCTCCCTGTCTCATTTTACTGCCATTTAAACATAATATCTTCCTGCAATTTAACGTGCACTGTTAATCTCGTCATGCCGTTTGTTCACATCATCTAATAACTATCTGAGAAGAATGTTTACATATATAGATGAATTGGATTGTTATTTAATGTTTCAATCAATATATTTTCATGTTTCATTGAGTGAAAGTGCCTTCTGCAAATACTGGTCATTCTTTGATGTAATTTGAACAATGATATGAATACACTATTTCAGATAATAAACAGAATAATCAATACAGAATCATAAATGAGTTTTTTGATAATGTAATTTTAGCAAAAGGGTTAAACTTTGTATTTGTCTGGTTGCATTGCTGTTCGAAAAATTTAATATTTCGTTTTTTGCAATATTTGTATTTTTCAATCTTGTCATGTCAACAATAACTTATCAAAATCCTAATAGCCTTTTTGAGAGAAGAAGTAATGTCCGTCTCATTTAAATATACTAGATATATGCTCCAACCATGTTACACTTACAGTAAAAGCAACGCAAAACTTGAAACAAAACTCTTTCTTTAGCATCGAATTGATGTTATAATCAAAATATCTAGTTGAAAATTGTATAGCAATATTACGTTCATTCATGTCCGTCTCCACCGAAACGGTTTGGAACACAGGGTTCATGTCAATGAAGAATAGCTAGACAATTGTTTCAGCATTGAGTCAATGAAGAATAGCTAGACACTTGTTTCAGCATTGAGTCAATGAAGAATAGCTAGACACTTGTTTCAGCATTGAGTCAATGAAGAATAGCTAGACACTTGTTTCAGCATTGAGTCAATGAAGAATAGCTAGACAATTGTTTCAGCATTGAGTCAATGAAGAATAGCTAGACAATTGTTTCAGCATTGAGTCAATGAAGAATAGCTAGACAATTGTTTCAGCATTGAGTCAAATGCATGGCATGTATGGAAAAGCTCAACAGTTAAAAGTGGTTAAAATATTAGGTGATAGAAAGTTTGAGACCTTAATTGTTTTACCACTGTTTGAATTGATGTTTCGTACATCGAAGTATTCAGTGAAGGATACTATCAAACACTTTGTATTTCTTGCTGATGTTATGAGGCAGACATTTAATTTCTGGTGTTGAAATTATTTTGTCATTTTGTAGTTATCAAACAAAGATTGAACAAAGACATTTCTGTATCCCTTGATTTAGGAGTCACGCCAAGGTTAAGCACCATGTATATCGTAATTTGACATATCGCAATTACAAGAGTAGTTTGTTGACCTATGGGATGCTTTTTAGATCTGTGTTAATTGTGTATATACAATAATTAATTTTGGCATCAATAAACCAAAAGGTAAGCGTGAACATTTGTGTGCGGCTGTTGCGTTTGAACAATGAGTCCTGACATTCTGAATGATCTGGTACAATCTGGCGCTGTAATCTTCTCTGCACTCTCTGTGATTAACGTGATTGATCTATGGACTGTGTGAAGTCCATCTCGTCATAGACTTTAGTCATTCCATGAACCAGGAGTGTAATCAATCAAGGTATAAAGTTTCACATGACAATTTTGCTTTGTCCTTAAACGGTTAGAGTACATTTCTGTGTGTAATACTTAACTTTCAGTTGAAGTCTACTATTTTCGTATACCAACAACTATATTATTGCTTAGTAAAGTATCGAACCTTTTAATTCTTGTATATCACCACACTGTTTATTATGTACACTCAATTTATTTTCTATATAAATCTCTGTTACCAACAGCAGATCAGAGGTACATTTCATCTTTGCAATTATTGGCACACCTTGAAAATCTTCGATATTCTGTCCACAAAAATAATTTTACTCCAAAATCCTCTAAACGTCAATAGCTACAATATTTGTCTTGCCTCCAGGACTAGAAAATAAAGTCTCATGTTACGATGCTTTCTTAATGAAGTATTGAAGAAACCCAAACATGTTTAAATTTTACATCTTCGACTTTAGTACATATACGTACATGTGTGTGGTGTGAACGTTCAACTAAAACATATTCCTTTTTTGGTCATTTTTCGCCACAGAACCTCTGCTTCTAGTTGGTTACTGCTACTGGTATTATCCATATTAAGAATGAAAACAAAAGAAATGATAGAATTCTCTATTTTAGTATATGATATAATATTTATGCATACTAGCTTATATATTGAAAGTAATGTTTTAATTACATACTCGACCTAGAACGTATTCTTGTGGCTCCCTTATAAAGAGGGTGGTTAATTAATGATATTGACAAATAAAACACGGTCTTTATCAGCTACATAGCAAGCTTCCAGACGAGTTTGATTGAATTATATAGATCTCCACAAGCCCAGACACCTAATTAGGAACAGAAGGACAGACTGTTTATTGAACACTACGAGAGAGCTGTTTACACTCACTGTATGCTTTAGGCTACCTCCGATATCAAGACACATCCTTAGATTGAAACAATACTTGTTATATTCGGGAACCTTGACTTATCCTGATGCAAACAGTATCAAGATGAGGGATTTAAACAATCGTGCAGAAACTTCTCAGCATACACTTTTTCCTAATGTGGTCGAACATTACATTATAACAGTTACTACTTGTTCTCCTTCCTATGATATACTACGTTGTATCATCTGAACGCAATATCAGCTCGTACAATTACTTTTCACTTCACAATAGTGTGCAGACATTACACATAATTAGCAATTCTGTCGGTAAATGCGATCGATTAAATTAGCATATTCAAATGCCGATTACTTTACTAGCTTCGATTTAACACAATGTATTCGTAAAATATTTGTTTTCATATTTGCTTTGTTTGTGATACAAAAAGAATAAAGAATTATGATTAAGGCATCTTTTCAAACAAGCCTAATAAGTACTCTTACTTATATTCTGTATTAATCTTTATTATTCAACGCTATCTGTAATATGAATACCGGCAATTATTTCTTCAAGCATATTAACAGTAGGAAGTTTTAAACAGATCATGTAATACAATATCCAAATATTTGACATTGACCTACACTATATTTATCAGTGATTGTATGGTCAAAATTATATTTGAACTTTGAATCTCTTTTTGTTAAATAGTTGTGACTATATTTGAAATTTTCATTAAGCTTTTTTTAAATCCAAAATCCAGCATCATAATATGGTTGTATCACCATAGTTTTCCCAGAATTGGTTTCACGTCACATCTCATTTGTTACTCACAGCTTGTGTCAGACCAGCTACCTTTCCAGGTAGAAGTTTAAAAATCGGCAATCGTTTTTGTTTGGAGCTTCATGGCTGTGGCAGGATGCTTGTTCCGCACAATTAATGTTTTCTTGTTTTCAATCATTGGTAGCAACGGTTGTCTTTGACACATGTACGAAACACATGATCGAGTTGGTAGTTTAGACTTTGCAACCATCAAGACGAGAGTCGCCCTATGAATACCAATTGCTCACAATGTTCTTAATTTCTTTGCATCCTTATAGAACAAGCCCTCTCTTTAGCGATACATCTGCAGCACGTTTCGTGAACTTCTAACCTCATCTATTTACCAAAACATTCTAACAGCAGAACTAAAGCGTCCATGGCTGCTCAAGTATTCACACCCGAGTCCTGTTTAGTTTTACTGGGGTACATTACCTGGACTCGAGGACTCGATAAGAGGAAATCACTGTAACTGAGTCAGGTTATTTTTGACTGTTTAAAGTGTACAAAGATAACAAGTCACCTTGACCCCAACAAGGATTGAATGTCAAAAAATGCAATGAAAGTTTACGTTAATATATATATTGACACCGATGTATAGGCCCACACCACGGACTTTATAACAAGTGTAATTCGTATTTATCATAGTGGTTTGAATTTGTCAGTTACTGCGTTGGTTGGACAGTTAAATTGAGTTATAGCATCGTCAAATCAAATCATTTTTATTTCAGGTATTAAATTCCCCATATTGCAGTTTTTGTGTTATTGATTGACTGAACTATTTGTCTCATGCAATTAATCCAGTTCAGTTACAGTGCTGTATATGATAGCAATTTCCGATACTTGGGTCAAATTTAGGAGTATAACGGTAATAATGATAATTCATTTATATGGCACCCTTCCTTCCAACTATTGTTGCTCCATGGAGCTTAGTAGCTATACCGAAACGTCGCAAATCTGTGAATAAAGAAGTTGAATATCCATAAAATTGTGTACTTCATTGGGTAAATTGGTTAACAATCACAGCCGACCATGAGAAAAAGTTTTCTTCAAAGCCCTTGGTGACATAGGATTTTAATGTACCAAACATATCTCATCTGAATACAATGGAAAAACTGGGAACAAATCCTTCACATACATCACTGAACTAAACAACCATACTTGAAACTATTCAAACACTGGAACTCTTGCAGAGAGGTCGAGTCAAGTAAATCGACTGGTACTACATTACACACTTGGAATGATACTTGGCATTTTATGGCGATGGAATCATCGTACATCAACCGACTTCCTGGAATAACCGATCTACTGGTACAGATCGCATGACCACCTTTACAGCAGATACATATTAACATCAACCGACTTCCTGGAATAACCAATCTACTGGTACAGATCGCATGGCCACCTTTACAGCAGATACATATTAACATCAACCGACTTCCTGGAATAACCAATCTACTGGTACAGATCGCATGGCCACCTTTACAGCAGATACATATTAACATCAACCGACTTCCTGGAATAACCGATCTACTGGTACAGATCCCATGGCCACCTTTACAGCAGATACATATTAACATCAACCGACTTCCTGGAATAACCGATCTACTGGTACAGATCCCATGGCCACCTTTACAGCAGATACATATTAACATCAACCGACTTCCTGGAATAACCGATCTACTGGTACAGATCCCATGGCCACCTTTACAGCAGATACATATTAACATCAACCGACTTCCTGGAATAACCGATCTACTGGTACAGATCGCATGGCCACCTTTACAGCAGATACATATTAACATCAACCGACTTCCTGGAATAACCGATCTACTGGTACAGATCGCATGGCCACCTTTACAGCAGATACATATTAACATCAACCGACTTCCTGGAATAACCAATCTACTGGTACAGATCCCATGGCCACCTTTACAGCAGATACATATTAACATCAACCGACTTCCTGGAATAACCAATCTACTGGTACAGATCGCATGGCCACCTTTACAGCAGATACATATTAACATCAACCGACTTCCTGGAATAACCAATCTACTGGTACAGATCGCATGGCCACCTTTACAGCAGATACATATTAACATCAACCGACTTCCTGGAATAACCAATCTACTGGTACAGATTGCATGGCCACCTTTACAGCAGATACATATTAACATCAACCGACTTCCTGGAATAACCAATCTACTGGTACAGATCCCATGGCCACCTTTACAGCAGATACATATTAACATCAACCGACTTCCTGGAATAACCAATCTACTGGTACAGATCGCATGGCCACCTTTACAGCAGATACATATTAACATCAACCGACTTCCTGGAATAACCAATCTACTGGTACAGATCGCATGGCCACCTTTACAGCAGATACATATTAACATCAACCGACTTCCTGGAATAACCAATCTACTGGTACAGATCCCATGGCCACCTTTACAGCAGAAACATATTAACATCAACCGACTTCCTGGAATAACCAATCTACTGGTACAGATCGCATGACCACCTTTACAGCAGATACATATTAACATCAACCGACTTCCTGGAATAACCAATCTACTGGTACAGATCGCATGGCCACCTTTACAGCAGATACATATTAACATCAACCGACTTCCTGGAATAACCAATCTACTGGTACAGATCGCATGGCCACCTTTACAGCAGATACATATTAACATCAACCGACTTCCTGGAATAACCAATCTACTGGTACAGATCGCATGGCCACCTTTACAGCAGATACATATTAACATCAACCGACTTCCTGGAATAACCAATCTACTGGTACAGATCGCATGGCCACCTTTACAGCAGATACATATTAACATCAACCGACTTCCTGGAATAACCAATCTACTGGTACAGATCCCATGGCCACCTTTACAGCAGATACATATTAACATCAACCGACTTCCTGGAATAACCAATCTACTGGTACAGATCGCATGGCCACCTTTACAGCAGATACATATTAACATCAACCGACTTCCTGGAATAACCAATCTACTGGTACAGATCGCATGACCACCTTTACAGCAGATACATATTAACATCAACCGACTTCCTGGAATAACCAATCTACTGGTACAGATCGCATGGCCACCTTTACAGCAGATACATATTAACATCAACCGACTTCCTGGAATAACCAATCTACTGGTACAGATCGCATGGCCACCTTTACAGCAGATACATATTAACATCAACCGACTTCCTGGAATAACCGATCTACTGGTACAGATCCCATGGCCACCTTTACAGCAGATACATATTAACATCAACCGACTTCCTGGAATAACCAATCTACTGGTACAGATCCCATGGCCACCTTTACAGCAGATACATATTAACATCAACCGACTTCCTGGAATAACCAATCTACTGGTACAGATCGCATGGCCACCTTTACAGCAGATACATATTAACATCAACCGACTTCCTGGAATAACCAATCTACTGGTACAGATCGCATGGCCACCTTTACAGCAGATACATATTAACATCAACCGACTTCCTGGAATAACCAATCTACTGGTACAGATCGCATGGCCACCTTTACAGCAGATACATATTAACATCAACCGACTTCCTGGAATAACCAATCTACTGGTACAGATCCCATGGCCACCTTTACAGCAGATACATATTAACATCAACCGACTTCCTGGAATAACCAATCTACTGGTACAGATCGCATGGCCACCTTTACAGCAGATACATATTAACATCAACCGACTTGCTGGAATAACCAATCTACTGGTACAGATCGCATGACCACCTTTACAGCAGATACATATTAACATCAACCGACTTCCTGGAATAACCAATCTACTGGTACAGATCGCATGGCCACCTTTACAGCAGATACATATTAACATCAACCGACTTCCTGGAATAACCAATCTACTGGTACAGATCCCATGGCCACCTTTACAGCAGATACATATTAACATCAACCGACTTCCTGGAATAACCAATCTACTGGTACAGATCGCATGGCCACCTTTACAGCAGATACATATTAACATCAACCGACTTCCTGGAATAACCAATCTACTGGTACAGATCGCATGGCCACCTTTACAGCAGATACATATTAACATCAACCGACTTCCTGGAATAACCGATCTACTGGTACAGATCCCATGGCCACCTTTACAGCAGATACATATTAACATCAACCGACTTCCTGGAATAACCAATCTACTGGTACAGATCCCATGGCCACCTTTACAGCAGATACATATTAACATCAACCGACTTCCTGGAATAACCAATCTACTGGTACAGATCCCATGGCCACCTTTACAGCAGATACATATTAACATCAACCGACTTCCTCGAATAACCAATCTACTGGTACAGATCCCATGGCCACCTTTACAGCAGATACATATTAACATCAACCGACTTCCTGGAATAACCGATCTACTGGTACAGATCGCATGGCCACCTTTACAGCAGATACATATTAACATCAACCGACTTCCTGGAATAACCGATCTACTGGTACAGATCGCATGGCCACCTTTACAGCAGATACATATTAACATCAACCGACTTCCTGGAATAACCGATCTACTGGTACAGATCCCATGGCCACCTTTACAGCAGATACATATTAACATCAACCGACTTCCTGGAATAACCGATCTACTGGTACAGATCCCATGGCCACCTTTACAGCAGATACATATTAACATCAACCGACTTTCTGGAATAACCGATCTACTGGTACAGATCCCATGGCCACCTTTACAGCAGATACATATTAACATCAACCGACTTCCTGGAATAACCAATCTACTGGTACAGATCGCATGGCCACCTTTACAGCAGATACATATTAACATCAACCGACTTCCTGGAATAACCAATCTACTGGTACAGATCGCATGGCCACCTTTACAGCAGATACATATTAACATCAACCGACTTCCTGGAATAACCAATCTACTGGTACAGATCGCATGGCCACCTTTACAGCAGAAACATATTAACATCAACCGACTTGCTGGAATAACCAATCTACTGGTACAGATTGCATGGCCACCTTTACAGCAGATACATAGGAAACTGGCTTGATTTCAGGTCACTGGTTTATATCCACTTCTTCAACAAATTGGATGGTACAGGAACGACCTTTGCCATCTCTACATCCGTCCAGGCGTTTCTGTTCGGGGCCAAACAATTATGCCTAGCTCAATGCAAGTGGTTAATAGAACAGGGATCATGTATGACGGTGCTATTTAAGGTTTTGAAATTCTTTATTTGTTATCTATATCTATGTATCCATAACCAACAAACAAACAAACGAAAACAAAGAAAACTATTTAGCCTTAGTCACTGCTTGTTACAAAGAACATTCGGCATCTAAAGTGGTGCCTTTCGGAGTTTTCAACTGCTTATGCTGTTTTATTGGTAGTTTGAATAGAAATGCAATAAAACATTTTCAAGACCAGAAGTTCAGACTAGCTGAATGAGACAATATTGATATAATCATCATCTGTAGTAATACGTTTATGTGCCTTCACCTTTCTTTTGTTCTTAAAGGATGTGGATCTGTTTTTAGTACACAATTTGAAAACTCATCTTCATTTTTCATTGAAACGATTAGTTTTTCATCATCTTGTTTAGGATGAAGTCAAAGCTCTGAGACGTACTCATGGTCAACCCTTGTCAATTACTTTTTTTTTCTTTGCCAATTGCAAAACGTCAAAACATAAAGTTATTACAGCCTGTTTTATTAACTTACTGTATGATAGAGGCAGTGTTTCACTGAGAACTGCAAAATCCAGATCGCGTTTCGAATATGATGAAATTCAATTTTATGGAAACAAAGAGGGTTTATGGTTACGTCAAGGTGTTTCAGATACATCATCTCAACAAACCGAATTCTATTTCATAATCAATTCTTACTTTGTGCTCGTGTTGACGTACAACGGTCAATTGATGCTAGAGATTATAAAACATTTATTCACTCCAAAACAATATGTGTCCGGTTTCTTAACCATTTCCTACCTTTTTCCGTGCTAAGAGTTGCCCGTTTTGACCTGCAAATCTTAAAAGAAATGATGGTGGAGCTGATGTAACATTTTTTTACAGGTACATCTCGACTTATATCGCTATAAAAACTCTAACCACAATCTTATTTTGTGAATACCTCTTGGTCATTTTTCATTTGACAGTTGATTGGTTGACAGAAATCGATTATCATATATCTCTCAGTAATACGTTGTTTTTAATTTATTCATTTGTTTTAACACATCATAACATGAAAAACCAAAATCTCATATAGGGTTATTCAAACATATATAAATATATACTGTGTTCGAAAAGAAATGCGTGACTATAGCAACCAAGAAAGGTTGAGCTTTGAGTACTCAACTGATATGGAGAACATAACTGTACACTGGCGTGCATTGGCATTTGTATAGTCCTATCTCGCATCAGGTACTTTATCATCGATTATTCACCTCTCAGAGAGAACAAACGAAACATTTAATGGATGTTAATGGACTTCCTATCGCTGATTGTTATGGCATATATTGACAAAGTCAACAACACTGGGCTGGTAGATAACAGTGCACAGACTGGCATGTTATGTGTGATATTGACATAGAGTCTGTGACCTGCATGTTTAATGCAGACAACATTCCGTTACATAGGAGGCATGGAGGTACTAGCATGTGTAAATAACTGGTTGGACAGTATTGTTTATTAAATCAGTGGTACTTTTTCTAATCTGATGCAGAATGATTGATACTAAATCATCAAACGTCATGTCAGAGTAACTGATTGTGCTGTTAATATTTGTAGATAGAAATCCAAAATTCTGTGTGAAATAATCTAGTCTTATGTTGATACTAAATCATCAAGAGACATGTCAGAGTTGCTGGCAGCATTCCTTTACATGGAGGCATGGAGGTACTGGCATGTGTAAATACATAGTTGGACAAAACAGTTAATTATATAAGTGGTACTAATTCTACTTTGTTGCAGACTGATTGATATTTAAAATCATCAAAATACTATTGTAGCCAAAGCAGACTGTGTTGCTGATATTTGTAGATAGAATCCTAAATTCGTTGTGGAATAATCCACTTTTATTTCGATTTTTAGTCCATTTTTTTTCGATGTGAGCACTCTCTTTGTACATTTTCTGAACCTCCAAAGTTTTAAACAAAATATTTTAACGTTTTAAATTTTGAAATATTGCCTTAAATTAAAGACTGTCGTTAGAGTTTCACTTCAGGCTACCAGCTTACGAGGCTTGTTAATTACTGATATCAACAAATAAACCATTATCCTAATGGGTAACATTTCACTGTTACAGACTCCTCGGATTGACTTGTATAGATCTCCGCAAACCCAGACACCTAATTTGAGTTTGTACCCTAAAGGACAGGAGGTTAATTGAACATTACAAGAGAACTATTTATACTAACTGCATACCTTGGCCCACCATCAATATTCAGACACGTCTTGAGGTTGAGACAATCGAAAAACTCCATTTAAGTTTATGCAAACTATATAATTAGAGTCACTTTAATTACAGTAATTAATCTACATACACTAACGTAATCTGGTCATTATATAGCCTTATTTCTTAAGGCACTTTTTCCTACCAAAGAAAACATTGATTTAGCGCCTATTGAACTTTTGATTTACAGTTACTTGTTTCAAGCATCCAGTCTTAATTTAAAACTTTCCAATGATTATAGGTGTATATTTTATTTGGAATTCAACTGTATTTTGCTGTGGGTGATTGCATGGCTTCATTTTCTCTCAAAGTAGCTAAGTTCAAAGTTGTGACAATATAAGTGATATTTTCAAATGTGAAGTAATGATTCAGTAATATCCTCTTTTGACATCCATATGTTATTCTCCATTTAAATCCTATACAGCTAAATTTGTGTTTGATCCATAGCATTGAAGTTGCTGCTTTTGCTTTTCAGTCTTTCAATCTATGGTAACACTTCAAAGGACAATACCTAACAAAGTACTTAACTACTTTCATGTTCTGTTACTCTGCAGGCAGAACAAGCTTCACAAGTGCAGCATGTTGTGAACTTCTACTAACATAATTCAATCACAATTGATCATAGCATAGAATTAAATTAAAAAAAACACGATGAAAATTTTTAATTAAAATTTATTCGAGGGCCATATTTCAAATGATCACATATATATTGACCCAGAACATACATTTTGATATAAATTACATTCCTAACTGGGAACTAAGCAAACACTGGGGCTGTTAGTAACAGATCAAATTAAGTGTATCAACTGGCACAACCTTTCACAGTTGGAATAGAGTTGACAGACACTTCAAAATAAGATGCAAAGTGTGGCAGTTCTTGAGGTACTACCATACTTTCCTGAACTGACCAGCAAAAGTGGACACAGGTCAAGCAGTTAAGGAAATCAATATGTAGCACATTTCACAATGGTACTTCATCGTGATGGCGTCAACATACATCAGTAAATTATCTTGAAGAAGTAATGTTCTGTAATAGATCTCTGAGACACTGTACTTAAGACACACACGATGGTGATTGGACCCGAGAAGATTGTGATGGAAGGTGCGTTGTTGACCCCACCTGCCTGAAATTGTTTAGCTCTGTAAGTGATCTTGGCCGTTTCCCAAGACTAGAACATTATCCTGGTTGTGGTCAACATGGTTTGTTAATGATCAATTTGTATGTTTTGGTAGCTGTTTACATGATTTTAACCCATGTTGTGAGTAACTTGAGGAGTAAGAGTAGACTTTGTCTCACTGTTAACATGGTATGTCTGTATGTGATGTCAGAAAAAGGCTTAAACTATGTTTATTACACTAATTATCTGTATGTCCAATCGTTTTTCTAGGATGGTCACATATATTGTAAATCTAACAAAGTTTTTCTTTTGTTTTGTAATTCACTTTCATTGATTATTGATATGTTGCAGAATGCAAGTTTTGTTCTGCATACACATTTTAAGTAAAATTGAACATTAATCCAAAAAGCTAAGTTTAAAAAAAGTTAAGCTTTCATATACAGTGGAAGAAGCATTTGCATGATATGAGCTATATTCATCTATAAATAACAATAATATTGAAGATAATTATTAAATAGTCAACATCTGAAAATAATCCTGTATAATCGTAAAAATCGTTATAAAATATTTATTTTATCAAACAGTTTCAAAATGCATCTGTCCTTCTGCTGCTTTGTGTAACTTTATAACTTTTGATCATTTAACACACATTTTTGTCCGGTTTTCAATACTAATTCCAACTTTATACCTTCCCAGTGTCATTAAAAAATGTAACTTAAAACGTTAATTTCAGCAACAATCGGTACTTCTTGATCAAAATGCACCATATTTAAAAGTTTGGAATATGTGGCTCTAACAATTCATGAAGTGCTTATCAAGGCACAGGCAAGGCAGACAATCAGATCGAATTTTAAGGATATTTTTTATATATTGGTCTGTTTCTTTTTTCTTGTTTACTGTAAATGAAACTAGTGAAACGGAATAAAATACCCTCGTGAAAATGTCAGGAATGACTGTAATGAACGTATCTCAAGACTTTATGAAATTTTTTATGTCAGCCATCAACAATATTTCATCTGAGTTATTTTTTACTGTGTTTCTTTCTTTCTTCTTCACATTTACATTAACGACAGACAACAGTTTCAACGATCTTACTGAAGTCATGAAATACCTATTTTAACAATATTGTTCTCAAGCTAAATAAAAACACGGATTATTAGCGTCAACTTAAGTATTAACGGGAGCCACTGGAGATGAACATGAATGAGAAGCTATAGTGGATCATTATCGGTGCAGATAACAGATGTTAAATATGTTTAGGAACAATCAACGAATATTATTGTTTGATAACATTCTTATAATATAAAGGATTTTTAATGGAAGTGGATTTTTTCTAAAGAAAACGATATCGAAGATATAATAGGAGTTAATGATAATAATAGCAAATATAAATGATATTCTTACAATATTGCGTATTCTTTTTATCAACTTTAAAATGTTTTCCTAAATTTTTTGATTTCTAATAACCCCCAAAGAGTCAATTTCTAATTAGTATTGTGTATTGATTAGCACAATATAGACTTTAAGAATGGTTTGGAAGGTTTTAGATTGATTTCCACTTTTCATTTTTAGTTTGTGTCCCAGGTAAATTGAATGCCATGAAGCAGATGTTTGTTTCTAATCAATTTCATGAAATTCTTTTTGAATGCTTTGCGACTTAAAAATATGATCTTTTAACATCAACAATCATGTTTTTTGTCGATTTGAATATTCCAGCATATGAACAATGTAAGAATACTCTTCATTCAAAATGATTTATATCATCTGTGGTCTTAGAATAAAAAGGACCACAAATGCTGCTTTTTAACGTACTTGAAATTTCTTTTATTGTGATCGAAATGCAGTCTTGATGCGGAATATTTAGCAATTTATATTCCAGTCAACGTTCACTTTATGAAAAATCTATGATAATATTCATGGAATGAAAGTGACCAATCAAATCTTGTTATGTCTCAAACATTGACCATTCAGAAAGGCTCATCATTCTCAAAGGAAACTTTTGCAGACATTTTACATATTAGATTTATTCTTTATAAAGCTAAACTATTATGCCCATTCAATCATATCATATCATATATGGCTCCTGTATCTATAAAAGAGGAATTATTCTTCCAATCAGTCTGCTTGTGTACATTAATTGACTAACCAGGAAGTTTCCTCATTGGGAAAATATAGATGTGCCAATATTTACTTTTTTTGTTAATTTTAAGGTTCAAGATACTGGGTCGAACGACGCTAGAGAGGTGACAAGTGCCTCATGTTGAGTAAGGTTTGGGACAATGCTTCATTGAAAGTCAGAAGAATTCCACCAACTCGTAAATATTAGTAAATGATTAAATTAACACTTCTGTGTTAAGGAAAGCTATACACACATAACATGCGGTTCACAGACTCAATGTCAATATCACAGATAACATGCCATTCTGTGCTCTGTTGTCTACCAACCCAGTGTTGTTGACATGATCAATACCTGTCATAACAACCAGTCATAGGAAGTCCATTTACATCCATTAACTATTTCGTTTGTTCTCTTTCTGAACTGAATAATAGATGTTACAGTTGGAATGACAAAACCTTCATAGACATTCATTTTTGTTGGTAGAAGAAAAAAATGAAGATTAAGATAATGCACTCGAGTAATTTCTAAAAACGTTTCAAAAGTTTATCTGAAAGAGGTGTTTGAATATGAAAATATAATTTTTTGTAATCAGGAAATAACATGACAATCAGGAAATACAAGTCTGAAATACAAACACAAGTTGTCTATAGCAGTTTTCCGTAACCCAAATCAGATAGCAGATTCAATCCACAGCAGATTTCATGCTCAAATCAGGCTATTTTTTTGGAAAATCATGGAATAAAAACCTTTTATCAATAGTTCGTGCCTTAGGTTTCTTCTGTCAATGAACGATTAAACATAACTCCTCCTATATCAAGATTAAGATTGATCGTAGGTCTATATCCACTAAATAGAAGTGCAACCTAACCATTTAAAGATGAAAGGGCTGGTAAGTACGGTTACTCACTACCTGACCTGCATGGACAATATGATGTACTTCTGACTAATGGAAAGTCTAAAGTCTAAGGTGAGATGTACTTCTGACTAATGGAAAGTCTAAAGTCTAAGGTGAGAGACATCTTACAAGAGTAGGAAATCAATAACATTAATCACAAACAGGAGACGTGTCAGTCTGCACTGTAGATGATGTCAATATATCAGAGCACTTTGTTAAAATGTAACCTAAAGGCTGTTGGTCAATTTATTTTAAATGGAGTAAATGCTTTCTTTTATTACGGTGACATGCTTTTAACCACGAACCATTGATGTACATGCTTTTCATGTGACATCATAAATTTGTAAAATCACATATGAATAAACACCACTGCCTGATCTTTTCTTATCTGTAAATAGTCTTGCGCTATAGCTGGCATGAAAAAATCAGAACACCTACTTCAGATGTAAAGTTAATTCTGTTGCACTCCTCTCTATGACGTTGACACATTTTAAGCAAAGAACCATTAATGCTTTTCAAGTAATATTGTGAAATTCGCATTTTGTAAAATCAAATAATATAGACATTGAAATGAAACAGCCTACTTAATATAAATCATTTGAAACCTTCATATACAATAAGCTCCATTATCTGAAAATGTCTTATTTTGGAATAGATCGGCCTATTGATTGAGAGTACTGAAGGATATATCACAAAATTGCCATCACCATATTCATATTTGAGAAATCCTTGATAACTGTGTGCTACTATGATTGTTCACTTCTCCCGATGCTCCCAGATTTACATCTTTTAGATTGATGAATGATCAATGCCTTCTCAAAGAATGCTCTGACAAACATTTGCAAACAGGGGATTCATTGGCTGTTTTATATGCTTTTGAATAATGTATTGCAGATTGCAGAAACCCTCTTTTTAATGAGTACTATGATTCAAGTGTTTGTTTCAGGGTTATCAAATGATAAACCCATAAGTGATTTAACATTTCAAAGCAGTCATCGAACTTTATCGTGTAAACAGCCAAAAGTGAGGTCGTTATGGACATGCATTTGTCTGAGGAAGTTGAATACAATTAAATATAATCTGCATGCGTTAAAGGTTGCTTCACAACATAGAAAGAAATCAAGAAAAGATGGTGTTGCAATACTTACATAATGATAAACAGATATTGTATTTTGATAAGTATATTATGTTTAGATAACATTAAATTTTCAGTCAGTGAACACAAGGTTGACGATTATTTCAAGAAAGCCTTAGGTGATTAATCTCCACGTAGGATGACGGAGCATTAGTTAGTGTGTTGTTTCATCCCTAGCGTGAATGCTTCTTGACTTTCTGAAATAGATTCCACTTTTAGATAAAAGTTTGACGAACACTGTGTAGTAGTGTTGTAAGCCTTAGTTCGTCTTCATGTTACTGATGCCATCGTGCAGGGAACTGTTCTTAAGGTAATACTTGCATATGAAAGATGATAAAAATGTATCAGTAATTAATTGTATTTGGAGTTACTTTCACGTTTGAAAATATTCTTTTTAGTGATTAATTTTTGTAACAATTCTAAGTTTATAAAACATTTAAAAAGCTATCATTTGAATCTAGTTTAAATGAAATGCGTGAATTAAAGCATCATTCAATGTGCATGTACTTTGAATTGCGATTAAGCTCATTCAGTTTCCTCGAACGTATCCTTTAGTTCATTAGAAAAAGTCAGCATTTGCTTTGATTATTCTGAATTGTTGCACCAACACACTCGTTAGATACTAAGCGACTGGAAGACAGATTTAGAATAATCAATTTGCCCAGGGCACGACCCTTTTGACATCTCCGATTCATTTGCTGACATTAAATTCTCTATTTAGTCACTGAGGCACTTGGTTTGTCAAGGCAGCTTCAGGTCATATGAGTCCAAAACCGTAGACAGCTTTGTTCATGTATTGGAAGGGTCTGACACATACAGAGTGTTAAGTATCAAATACAAACGTTTTGACACAAAAAATATCTGCATAAAGGAAATATTAATTTCTAATTTTAATGCTCAGCATTAAAGAGGTGTTAAAATATATTTTCTGCACTATAACGATTTGAAACACATGGCTACATCAACAATGAAGAATAAATAGTTTCAGCACTGTGTCAATTGAATTGAATGTGAAGAAAATAGCTTAACATTATTAGTGGTTAATACAATGCATTTATTACCCATATGGGCAATCATAAGCGGTGACATATTTTCAATATGAGCACATGTGCACATATCACTTTTGCCTAGCAACGATTGTTTCAGCGCGAGTTACCGTATTACGTCGTCTGTGACGTCATCAAACCATTGTTCGTGACGTCACTGAAGCGGGCCGCCGCAAAGAAAGCAGGCCGCTTTCCGTGTGTTTTAAATGAAATAGAATCGGTAATAAAGAAATTATAACCCTCGGAATTGTGTCCTATGACTTTTACGAAACTCGTGCGAACTTGTGTATAAACCTCGCTCTCGCTCGGGTAATACAAAAAATCGCACTCATTTCGTAAAAATCATATGACACACTTCCTCGGGTAATAATCTCTATTTACTATATTGATAACCACTATTTATTTTGGTGTTTCATTATCCCTGAAGTGTACTATCAAACAATGTTGTATTTCTATTTGATGTCACGTGTAGCACACATTTATCGGAAAGCGCTTCCATTTAATTTGAATTTCATATAGTTTTATTTGTTCATTTCAACACAAACTTGGACATACCTTTTAGAAATTTTTTTGAAAACAAGTAAAATCAATGATGACAAGACATAATTATTTTGGTCGATTATTTAAGTTATTGTGTATACCAAACAAATATGGAACTTCCAAATATGGAATATGGAGCTTCTGTAACCGTTGACTTTGGTGTCATGCTACAAGACATACTGCATACTATATGAGGATTGGGTGCTTTTCTACATGTTGTCAACATGTTTGTGTTAAATGTGTATAAACAATGGCTAATTGTGGCATCAACAAACCAAGAGGTAAGAGTTAACATTTGTGTGTGAATGTTGCGTTTAAACTATGACTGCTGATGTTTCTGAATTATCTGGTACAATCCGGACTTTAACTGTTCATGGACTCTTTCTGTGATTAACGTGATTAATCCTTAGCCCATGTCCATTCACTCTCGTCAGAGAGATTTTATTCATTCCATTAGAGAAAAAACAACTACACAATCAATCGTGCTTCGTAATTGTCCAAAACACGTGAGAGTGCATTTCTGTGATCATCACAGACGTAATATTGAGCTTTCACTATGATCAACAGCTATGTTAAGCTCCTATTCTAACCACGATACACTCATTATCTTTCCTCATTACTTGCTACACCAACAGCAAACATACTTCAGTTAAATCTTCCATCTCTGTAACAAGAGATAGATCTCTTTTTTAACATTTCAGAATGGTGGTATGTAATCGTATATCAATCAGGTAATATAAAAACATCTATTTTGTTTCCAGTTTGAATTCAAGTACAAAAACTACTTTAGTATGTGTTTTCAACGTTCAACAAAATATTTTCATTTATAAGTTTGAAATTAATGCTTTAAATACATACTGGCCCTAGGACTTCTGCTTGAGACTACTTAATCAAGATGTCAATTAATTACTGATATGGACAAATACAACATGGTCTTAATTGGTAACATTGCAAGGTTCCAGACGGGTGTGATTGATTTTTATAGATCTCTTCAAGCCGTGACACCTAATTTGAAACAGAAGGACAGACTGATAATTGAACACTACGAGAGAGCTGTTTACACTTGCTGTATGCTTTAGGCTACCTCCGATTTCAAGACACATCCTTAGGTTGAAACAATACTCATTAAACACAGAATTCCATTATTTATTTTCAGAATCATAGGGCTAGCTGTTTTGACCACATAATGTAACAAAATGTCCAAATATTTGACATCGAACTACAATGTATTTGTCAGTGATTGTATGTCAAGATTTTGTTTTTAACTTTGAATATCTTTTTGTGAGAATAGTTTTGACAATGGTTGACATTTTTATTCAGCATTTCCTGATCCGAAATCCAGGATCATTTTTATAGTTGTACTTGCAGAGCTCCTAATATACATCGATTGTTTCTTTGATTAGAGTTTCTTTGATCTGAGTTTCATGGATGTGTCAGGATACTTCTTCACCACAATAAATGTTTTCTTCTTTTCAATCATACGCAGCAACAGTTGTGTTTGACACGTGTTTGAAACACACATGATTGAGATGGTAAGTTGGACGTTGCAACCTTCAAGATGAAAATTGCCTTGTGAAGACAATTTCCTGATAGTGTGCTTAATTTCTTTGTATAATCTCTCTCTTTAGCATTACATATGCAGCACGTGAAATTTTAACATAATCTAATCATCAATACATCCTAACAGCAGAACTAAAGCGTCCATGGCTGCTCAAGTACTCAAACCCGAGTTCTGTCTAGCTTGACTGAGGTTCATTTTCTTGGATTTAGGGACCCCATAAGAGGAAATCACTGTAAGTAAGGTCATTTTGGACTGTTCCTCTAAAATGCAAAAAAATAACTAGTCACCTTTACCTAAACAAGAAATAAATGTCAAAATGTACTGTATTGGTTGTTTTTAATACATGCATATGTATCATCCCAACTTGGGATCGCGTCCCATCTTAAGATGGGACGCGTCCCAACTTGGAATTCCAAGTTGGGACGTCCCATCTTGAGATGGGACGGCGGATTCTTTAACATGTTCATAATATTCTTATTCTAATGTTGAATTTAGTAATAACATGATAACATGTATCCTTTAGATAAGCGGTTTATGGACCTCGAACGATATTTTGTTTTTATGTTGATTTTCATGACTTATTGGCTATATCTATCTCTCATCGCATACTAGTCTTTCATCATAGCACAATACGATTTCAAAAGTAATTCTTATACAAAATTTTATTTCATTTCATTATATTCTTAAATATTTTCAATTGTGACAGCATGTTAAGCAAATAGAAAAAAAAGAAATTATATTCAATTATACACTCAAAACCAACTCTTAGTGAATGCTAATTTCTTGAACATAAACCGTTCCGTTAAGCAAGATTTCAATATACTCATTATGTTTGATAGTAGTATCTAAAACTTTAGGTTTCTTAGACCTAATTCACAAACACTAACCTATAAGTCGTGTTCCGTCAATGCTTATAAGATGTCCAGTAAATAAATCTAGTTATGCCTCCTCATATTTCTGATCGAACCTGATCTGTTCAGTGTCGTGGTGCAAATGGCAAACATACATGCTTGGTAGTTCAGAGATGGGTGGAGGGGGTTAAGGGGTTTGGGGGGGGGGGGGGATGTCCGGAAGAAGGGATTTTGGTAAACATCCGGTTCGGTTATGACACTAATACCTGTGTGTCACCTTCCAATTAGTGACAAGAATGGGTACCAATTGTACATGAGCATGCTTGTAACACTACAAAGGTACACGTCGAGCGTTTGTTGTTTTAGTCAATGGTTATCATTCATATCTATCAAGGCATTGGCCCCTATCGGCAATATCACTGATAGGTGGAAGCAGACGTGATCAAACCCTAACCTAAAACAACAACAAAAGTTTATGTTTTTTTGTTAGTGTATTGTTATTCGATGAATGTTGTTATGCCACACTGAATATATTCAAAATATTTTTTTCATAAACAGAACGATTACATTTACCAAAATGAAATCTAACATCGTCCATTGCTTATTTATGGGGAAATAGCAGACTCTTTAATAGATTTTTTAAAAGATTAGAACTTAGTTTCCAAGATGTACAAGAGAAATTGTGGTTTAAACATATTTTATTCATTTCAAAAAAAGAAAATAGCAATCTGGAAGCTTATATTAATGCCGCGCCAATAGAAATTATATTTTGAAACCATCAAACATACAACACAAAGTCAAACAAATACGATCTACCGTTGCAACACAATTCGGTTAAGATATTCAATATTGCAAAGGCAATTTTTTCATGCTAATCTATAAATACAATATTTCCATTTCATAAACTCATTTCTTATCATTACTACAAGAAGATTATAAACGGAGTTTGTTTACTTTGAGTTCATTAATAAACTTTGTTTACCTTCACAAGATTTTTTGCCACAAACCAGGGTACAGAGTTGAGAAAAGGTTGTTTTTTATATGTACATGTACAAGCGTCTATCTATGCTTGTTAGAAGCGTTGAATTGAGAGAATTGTTGTGTGTTGTTACTGCTAATAAGTTAATCAACTAGTCAACTGAGTCAAATAAGATGAGTAGGTGAGAGGGAAGAATTACATTTCAGTGTAATATTGTTGTTTTACAGCTGAAAGTTTACTTAACTAATCGTTTTATTATCTTTAAATATGCTACTTAACATGTCCCCCCGAAAAAAGGCATTAGGTTTGTAAGTACACATCAATGAAACTTTATTGATATACTAACAATTATCGAGTTATTTTGTGCTGACATACATGTACTAATGTAATATCTTCAGAGGACTTAATGATTCATATTGTTATTGGTTATACAAATTTGATATAGAAACTGTCATTTCTTATACAAATTTGATATTGAAACTATCATTTCTTATCGTAAAATATTATCATATTTCATTGTATGAAAATATGCAATATGTGTAATCATATAATGGTCAGTAAGTATAATACTATAATTTAAACAGTCTATTATTTCCATAAAACATGTGTTACACACAATTCAGAATATATATATAGAAAAAGGATAAAAAGGATAAAGGAAAAGGATTAGCAACAGGCAGCAAATACCTATATGTCATTTTGTACAACTTTTAGGAAAGAGCTTTAAAAATCGGTTGGCATCATTTATGAAATGATAAACAGATATTATTAGGAATTCGTTAACACTCTGTGACAAAGATTTGTCGCCGTTAAGATAGATTTTAGTATATTGAAATGAGTTACTAGGGAATATTCAATGAACTCCAAGTTCATACTAGTTGAAAATATCTAAAATGTTGGGGAACCAGACTTTGATAATAGGAACTTTTAATTTTTTTAACATTTGATACAATCAACCAAGTCGCCAAGTAGATAAACATGATAATAATTTGTTAAAACAACATAGGTTTATGGTGTCTCCATATGTTGTTTTAGCCTGACACTACCTACGGTGGGCAAATTGGTGCCCAATCATTCGTCCTCTGTCATGCCAAGCTGTCACATTAACACATTCAGTCTATTCAGTGCTGGATTGTAACGATGGAGAGTACCTTAATTTCTGCTTATAGAAGTTTTTTTTGCATGGATTATTCGTTTCTCTGTATCAGGTACGTTTTTTAAATATATGTTTAAAAAAAGCAATTTATCACTAGTATTGTAAAACTTGGATCTGTATTAGAATAACTTCATATCTTTGATTGTTAAAAGTTTATACCACCTTTTTTTAAAGAAACTAAGATACATAGATGTCTCTGTGAAATGTGGAGCCGTTTGGTTTCTCTCTGTTTACAGCTGTTCGATCTACGCGTGTATTGGTCGTTTGAAAAATGCTGAAAACTAATATCCAAAAATAAATATATATATATTGATCTGATTTGGTTATGTCGCTTAACAAATGTGATTCAATCAGTAATCAAATGTGACTTTAAATAAATGTTTGAGTAGTGTTGAATCGTTCGTACTCGATTACAGATGAAACCGAGTGAGAAAGTGAAGTAAATGAACATCATATCAAATTTTCTTCGTAGGTGTGAAAAGAATATAACAAAATCATCTAAAAACATGTTTTACTGACACAATTCATTATAAAATAAGAATATTATTAACATGTTTTAGTATCCCCCGTCCCATCTCAAGATGGGACGTCCCAACTTGGGATCCCAAGTTGGGACGCGTCCCATCTTAAGATGGGGCGGATCCGCAGTTGGGATGATACACATATACCTAGACAACATGGAACTGTTGAACTTATGTCAATTGTATCTATCGCTGTAGGTCGAATTGTCAACAGATTATCAGTTAATGTCTTGGTGTGAAATGATTTTCGATTTCATTTTTTAACTTCTTTATTCCACCGTTTTATGTTATTGATTTGATTGAACTAAATGTCTGAATTGAATTCGTTTCAATTACCATGCTTTGTGTGTTAGCAATTTCGAATAACAGAGTCTGAGTCAGAATTAATACGATAATAATTATAATTAATTTACAAAGTCCTTTACTTCGAATGTTACGAGTTCAGAAGGCTGACCTCTCATATCTGTTTTCTTAACCTTTTAAAGTGTTCACTTGTCAGTCACCAATGAGCTTTGTTTCAGATGATAACGTAATTATAATATACCGAGTAGCCCAGTGCTTCGTTGGATTGATTTTCTCAATCTTACTTTGAGGAAATAGTTTACAATCCCAACCAACCTTGAGGGAAGGTTTTCTTTGAATTGCTGATTAATAACTTAACTAACTAATTTGATTACTGTTCCATAACAATACTAAGGAGTGGATTATATTGGTACAAATTTATTACAAAGTATTAAAACATAAATCCATGGATGACTGAGGATAACAATGTTTCATAGATATCTCATCCGAATTCAATAGGAAGTGTGGGAAGGGTTAAACATATCCCTCACGTACATGACTGAACTGAACAACTATACTTGAAACAATTCAAACACTGGAACTCTTGCAGAGAGGTCGAGTCAAGTAAATCGACTGGTACTACATTACACACTTGGAATGATACTTGGCATTTTATGGCGATGGAATCATCGTACATCAACCGACTTTCTGGAATAACCAATCTACTGGTACAGATCGCATGACCACCTTTACAGCAGAAACATATTAACATCAACCGACTTCCTGGAATAACCAATCTACTGGTACAGATCGCATGACCACCTTTACAGCAGATACATATTAACATCAACCGACTTTCTGGAATAACCAATCTACTGGTACAGATCGCATGACCACCTTTACAGCAGATACATATTAACATCAACCGACTTCCTGGAATAACCAATCTACTGGTACAGATCGCATGACCACCTTTACAGCAGATACATATTAACATCAACCGACTTCCTGGAATAACCAATCTACTGGTACAGATCGCATGACCACCTTTACAGCAGATACATATTAACATCAACCGACTTCCTGGAATAACCAATCTACTGGTACAGATCGCATGACCACCTTTACAGCAGATACATATTAACATCAACCGACTTCCTGGAATAACCAATCTACTGGTACAGATCGCATGGCCACCTTTACAGCAGATACATATTAACATCAACCGACTTCCTGGAATAACCAATCTACTGGTACAGATCGCATGGCCACCTTTACAGCAGATACATATTAACATCAACCGACTTTCTGGAATAACCAATCTACTGGTACAGATCCCATGGCCACCTTTACAGCAGATACATATTAACATCAACCGACTTTCTGGAATAACCAATCTACTGGTACAGATCGCATGGCCACCTTTACAGCAGAAACATATTAACATCAACCGACTTCCTGGAATAACCGATCTACTGGTACAGATCGCATGACCACCTTTACAGCAGATACATATTAACATCAACCGACTTCCTGGAATAACCAATCTACTGGTACAGATCGCATGGCCACCTTTACAGCAGATACATATTAACATCAACCGACTTCCTGGAATAACCGATCTACTGGTACAGATCCCATGGCCACCTTTACAGCAGATACATATTAACATCAACCGACTTCCTGGAATAACCAATCTACTGGTACAGATCGCATGGCCACCTTTACAGCAGATACATATTAACATCAACCGACTTCCTGGAATAACCAATCTACTGGTACAGATCCCATGGCCACCTTTACAGCAGAAACATATTAACATCAACCGACTTCCTGGAATAACCAATCTACTGGTACAGATCCCATGGCCACCTTTACAGCAGATACATATTAACATCAACCGACTTTCTGGAATAACCAATCTACTGGTACAGATCGCATGGCCACCTTTACAGCAGATACATATTAACATCAATCGACTTCCTGGAATAACCAATCTACTGGTACAGATCGCATGACCACCTTTACAGCAGATACATATTAACATCAACCGACTTCCTGGAATAACCGATCTACTGGTACAGATCGCATGGCCACCTTTACAGCAGATACATATTAACATCAATCGACTTCCTGGAATAACCAATCTACTGGTACAGATCCCATGGCCACCTTTACAGCAGATACATATTAACATCAACCGACTTCCTGGAATAACCAATCTACTGGTACAGATCGCATGGCCACCTTTACAGCAGATACATATTAACATCAACCGACTTTCTGGAATAACCAATCTACTGGTACAGATCGCATGACCACCTTTACAGCAGATACATATTAACATCAACCGAATTTCTGGAATAACCAATCTACTGGTACAGATCCCATGGCCACCTTTACAGCAGATACATATTAACATCAACCGACTTCCTGGAATAACCAATCTACTGGTACAGATCGCATGGCCACCTTTACAGCAGATACATATTAACATCAACCGACTTTCTGGAATAACCAATCTACTGGTACAGATCCCATGGCCACCTTTACAGCAGATACATATTAACATCAACCGACTTCCTGGAATAACCAATCTACTGGTACAGATCGCATGGCCACCTTTACAGCAGATACATATTAACATCAACCGACTTCCTGGAATAACCGATCTACTGGTACAGATCGCATGGCCACCTTTACAGCAGATACATATTAACATCAACCGACTTCCTGGAATAACCAATCTACTGGTACAGATCCCATGGCTACCTTTACAGCAGATACATATTAACATCAACCGACTTCCTGGAATAACCGATCTACTGGTACAGATCGCATGGCCACCTTTACAGCAGAAACATATTAACATCAACCGACTTCCTGGAATAACCAATCTACTGGTACAGATCGCATGGCCACCTTTACAGCAGATACATATTAACATCAACCGACTTCCTGGAATAACCAATCTACTGGTACAGATCGCATGACCACCTTTACAGCAGATACATATTAACATCAACCGACTTCCTGGAATAACCGATCTACTGGTACAGATCGCATGGCCACCTTATCAGCAGATACATATTAACATCAACCGAATTTCTGGAATAACCAATCTACTGGTACAGATCGCATGGCCACCTTTACAGCAGATACATATTAACATCAACCGACTTCCTGGAATAACCAATCTACTGGTACAGATCGCATGGCCACCTTTACAGCAGATACATATTAACATCAACCGAATTTCTGGAATAACCAATCTACTGGTACAGATCGCATGGCCACCTTTACAGCAGATACATATTAACATCAACCGACTTTCTGGAATAACCAATCTACTGGTACAGATCGCATGGCCACCTTTACAGCAGATACATATTAACATCAACCGACTTTCTGGAATAACCAATCTACTGGTACAGATCCCATGGCCACCTTTACAGCAGATACATAGGAAACTGGCTTGATTTCAGGTCAACAGTTTTTATCCACTTCTACAACGACGTGGGCGATCTGGAAACGACCTTGTTCTTCTTTCTTATCCATCTGTTCTTGCGTCGTGGCTTTTCTTTTCCTGTCCAGAACAGTTATGCTTAGCGCAATGGAAATGGTAAAAAAAGTAAATTGGTGCCTTTTAAGATGAAAAGTTTTTTTACAAACACAAATATCTAAGCAAACAAAGTTTTTAGTCTAGGCCCAAAAATCTGTTTTATAGAACTTTCATCATGTAAAGCGGTGCTCTTATGAGTTTTCAAGTGCCTATGCTTATTCTTTGGTAGTCTTTATTGAAAAAAAATAAGATTTTGTTCAACACCAGAACTCAATAACCATAGAGACTATCTAAATAAAGCAATAATGATATGATCATCATGTGTAGTGATACCTTTCTTTGCTTAAATCTTTCTGTTGTTCTTCAAGAAATTGAATCTGTTTTGAGGGCGCGTTTGAAAAGGGATTTTCACTGAGTTTTCACTGACTTACAAACTATTTAAACCAAAAAAATGAACTAGATGAAGGAAACTGGAAAGTTTAGTCCATACATTTCCCACCCTCTCTTCTTGTTTAATGTGATTCTATGTAACTTCTAACAAAAATGATGAATACTTGAACGTTCGTGTGAAAACAGAAATTCTGCCATTTACTCTTTTTGAAGGACCTGATCTGTGCATTGGTTGCTAAATAAGATCTAAAACATGAAATTCTCCTAATATGCCCCATGAAAGTTTTCATCTTCAAGCAGGGTTGAATTTGTTACAATTTTAGATAAGTAATTAAACTGATAAGGGCAAGAAGTGATCGTTTATTTCTACTCTACACTAATATTGCAGTCACAGAGGGGATTTATTACTGGCTTAGCACATAAACTCTTCAGTCGAAAACATTGAGGATTTTTAACAGTATCCACTTGTGCATACTGCAAAGCCATATGTTATCTGACAGTTGAACTAGTTTAGCATATCTTTCACCATTGTTTCATCATATCTTTATATGTTTTATCTTATCTACATTTTAAACCCATAACATGAAAACTATTCAAATGAAAAGCGTGAGGACAATCAACACCTTGTAATTACGTTTTGGCTACAAAATATTAATATAAAAAGAGGGTTAGAAACGCATTGTTTGATTGTTTTAAACAGTATTTACTGTGTTCGAAATAGAATGCATCTATGAAACTGACAACTATATGATTTTGACACCAACTTGTCTGACATGAACAAGGTGTAAGAGAGTTGAAGCCAAAACATGAAAACAGTGAAAAGGTTAATAAAGTAATTTTTAAATCATACTTATGAATCTATTTTATCTTATGTGTTTCATTACACGTTGGTTTGAAAGTTATAACAATGGTTACAATTAAAGGATATTAGATCTTTAAACATATATGAATAATTGTTTTGGGAGGAGTTTGACGTTTGCTGAAGGTAAAGCAAATAGGACAAAAATTAAACAAATTTACATTAAGTAAAACTTAGGTAATGAGGAAGTGACTAAATGATTAATCAAACCAAAGTTAAGATATTTTCTGTGTCTCTAAAGGATTATTGGTTTTTGTTTAACCATCTTCAAAACTCGCCTTTTGTGTGAAAGCAGACTATAGCAACCAATGAAGGTGGAGCTTCATGTACTCAACTGATATGGAGAACATAACTGTACACATACGTTGTTTTTAATTTATTCATTTGTTTTAACACATCATAACATGAAAAACCAAAATCTCATATAGGGTTATTCAAACATATATAAATATATACTGTGTTCGAAAAGAAATGCGTGACTATAGCAACCAATGAAGGTGGAGCTTCATGTACTCAACACATATGACGAACATAACTGAACATTGGCGTGCATTTACATTTGTATAGTCCTATCTCGTATCAGGTACTTTATCATCGATTATTCACCTCTTTAGAGAGAACAAACGAAACATTTAATGGATGTTAATGGACTTCCTATCGCTGATTGTTATGGCAGATATTGACAATGTCAACAACACTGGGCTGGTAGATAACAGTGCACAGACTGGCATGTTATCTGTGATATTTATATAGAGTCTGTGACCTGCATGTTTTATGCAGACAACATTCCTTTACACGCAAACCATTAAGGTACTGGCATGTGTAAATAAATAGCACAGACAGTATTGTTTTTTAAATCAGTGGTACTATTTCTAATCTGTTGCAGATTGATTGATACTTAAATCATCAAAAGACATGTCAGAGTAACTGATTGTGTTGTTGATATTTGTAGATAGAAATCCAAAATTCTTTGTGAAATAATTTAGTCTTATGTTGATATGGAGACATCCAGTCTGTTTCCATGTGAGAACGTACTCACTTAAATTTTCTAAAACTTCAAGATTTTAATTATGAATTATGGCTTTAAAGTTAAGACTGACCTTAGAGTTTCACTTCTTGCTACTAACTTACGGGGCTTGTTAATGATAATAACAAATAAACCATTTTCCTAATGGGCAACATTACGTTGTTTCAGACTTCTTGGATTGACCTGTATAGATCTCCACAAACCCAGACACCTAATTTAAGATTCACTCCTATAGACAGAAGGTTAATTCGACATAACAAGAGAGTTATTTACACTAACTGCATACCTAAGGCCACCGTCGATATTCAGAGACGTCTTAAGGTTGAGACAACTCTTGTCAATACACCGAAAAACTCAATTTAGGTTAATGCAAATGATGTATATTTTCAGTCACTCAAATTACAGTAATAATTCTACATATACTAACCTAATCTAATCATGAACTCTAATTTCTTGAGGTACTTGTCACTTTGTTCCGAACAAATGACACATTGACTTATTTACCTATTTACTTGATAATGTACAGTTATTTGATTCAAACTTACAGTCATAATTGCAATATGAGCCACAGCATCGAGTTTGCTGGTTTACTTTACAATCTTTCAAAAATGGAGCTTCTATGATAGGGCGCATAACATTTCACAGGACAGTACCTAACAAAGTACTTAATTACTTTTCATGTTCTTTACTCTACAGGCAGAAGGAGGTAGGTCATTGAAACATACAATCGTGTTCAATTCAACTGACAACCGATTTAACAAAACCAACATGTTGTAAAGTTTTTAGAATTGAAATTAATTCGAGAGCCCGGTTTCAGATGATCACCCAGAACATATCATTATGGATATCTTACTTGACTTACGTTATGGGAACACTGGGGCTGTTACTTATTGATGACGTAAAGTTAATACACCGGTACCACCTTTCACAGTTGTAATAGATCCGAGAGACACTGCAAAATAAGATGCCAAGTCTTCGCAGTGCTGGATTTACTTTCATGAACTAACCAACAATAGTGGGCGCCGGTCAAGCACTTGAACCCAGAGTCAATAGTGAGAGAGACATATCGAGTTTATAAATCAATGGGCAGCACATTTCACACTTGGAATGGTAGTTCATGGTGATGGCGTCAACATACATCACACGATTATCTCAAAGAAGTAATGATATATCTCTGAGACACTGTACTTAAGACACACACGATGGTTATTTGACCCGAGAAGATTGTGATGGAAGGTGAGTTGTTGACCACACCTGCTGGAAATTGCTTAGCTCTGTAAGTGATCTTGGTCGTTCAACATAAGAACAGTATCCTTAGCGTGGTCAGCTTCGTATGTTAATGGTCGATGTGTGTGTTTTTATAGATGCTTAATTCATAATGTGCTTGATTAGAGGAGTAAGAGTAGGCTTCGACTATCGAATTTGTGTCCCACGTATATTAAATGCCATGAAGCAGATGTTTGTTTCTAATCATTTCGAGAAAATTTTTAAGGATCCCTATGATCAGCTGAAGTATTTTAAACATTAATTTCGACTTCAAAATATCATCTGATATCATGATTTTATCGTCTTGAATATTTCAGCATATGAAGAATTTAAGAATACTCTTCACTCAAAAAGATTTATATCATCTGCGTTTTTAGAAATTATTTCATTTAGTTTGAAATGATGGCCTAAGAGTAATTGAGGGGTCCGGATGACGGGGTCTCTAAAACAACTGTAAAATGCAACATAGTCCTTCAAAAAAGCACAAATGTGATTTTTCTTATAGCTGAGATAATTTTCTATACAATGATATATAACATGAAACCTTTTGAGTTTGGTTGCAGACCGATTTATCACCTTGAAAACGTCTAATTTTCAAGTTTGGTTGCAGTCCCCTATAGGCAACTGCAACCAAATTCTTGAAACTATCAAAATACACGTTTTCAGAAGAAAACAGAACAGAAGAGTCTTGACTAAACCTAATTTGGTTGCAGAGAGAAACTAAACGATGATATCGCAAATGTTGGAACTTTACCTGGCTGTTTATTTACATTTCAATGAAACATCGGCAACTTGCTCAAAGCTACCGAGTCCGGTTTTCGATCTTGTCGTTTCCCGCTTCGCTATCGTTTCTGACAAAGTGGATGGAAAATTTCTACTAACCTTGTTAAATCTAACATTCTCTATAGTTTATCATGTCTTGGCAAATATTTATGACATTCCTTGACCAAATTATTCCTAAATTGCCATTTGTTTTTACAACGTGGCCCCGAGACGAATTCGAATTGTTGTCAAATCTCAACACTATTCTCATTGGCTGTAACAGATGCCTCTGATAGCAAACTAATTTTGATAGAAAATAAACATCATCAAGTAAGTTTAATGACTAGTTTCTATCTAAAAACCGATCAAAATCAATCATGAATAAGTTAAAACGAACGTCAAAATTTTATTGAAAATGTTTGATACTGAATTAGCCAATTGAAAGACGTGTTACTTAGCGCATGGTATTACGTCACACGTTGTGTCAGAGGGAACATGTCAAACTGAAACTGTTGATTTGGTCGTTTCTCGTCAATTTAGGTAAATTTGAAGTCTCCTGCAACCAAATTGATCTGATGACCTTTTCAAAAAATAATTTTATTACCTGCAAACAAATTATTATTAGCCAAGACAAGAAAAATGATGAATATTTGACAAAAAATAATTTGGTTGCAGTTGCCTATAAGGGACTGCAACCAAACTCGAAAATTTCTCGATTTCATGATGATATTTTACTTTGCAACCAAATTCCAGGATTCCTAATAATACAGTATGTTACAGTAAATTATTCCAGCTTTCAGAATATCTTCATCTGAACTATTTTCAAGGACTAGATAGCATTTAAAAGACGTTTTAGATACCCCGACATTCGGACCCCTCAATTACTCTTAGGCCGAAATGGTTTAAGCAGTTTCGATACGAAAGATGTAGCATTTTATATTCCAAAAAACTTTGACTTTATGATAAATCGACAAGAATATTTATAGAATGAAAGAGACAATCAAATCTTGTTGAGTCTCAAACACTGACCATTGAGAAAGGAAACTTTTGAAGACATTTGACATATTAGATTTATTCTTTTTAGACTGGTACTATGTCCCTTCAATCATATCTGCTTAAAGCTCATCCAACTGTGTAACGTGGCTCCTGTATCTATAAAAGAGGAATCATTCTTCCAATAAGTCTGCTTGTGTACATTAATTGACTAACCAGGAAGTGCCAGCTAACAAGCCGTAGTGAGATTCGGTGCCAGTTGAGTTTCTCAGCTTAATCCGTCTCTCTCTAACTACATTGTTTGAACAGATGGATGGGAGTAGGAGATCTGTACACATCTATCACACATTGTCTGGAATATTGACACATTCTCATAACGAAAATATATCTGTACCAATATTTACTCTTTTTTTGTTAGTTTCAAGGTTCAGGATAAAGGGTAGAATGCGGCTAGGGAAGAGGTAAGTGCTTTCTGTGGAGTAAGGTTTGGGACAATTCTTCATTGAAAGCCAGAGTAATTCCAGAATTTCGTAATATACAGTCACATAGATCATATGCTTGTAATTTGTCGTTATATAATGCTCACATCTTCAAAGTTGTGCTGCTTTCTACATCAAAGTATATATATATTTAGAATTGTGAAATTCATCGTTTTTGACATACATTATATTTCAGTAAAAATAATCTCTAAATGAAATGAATGTGCAATGTACATACCTTTTCATCATTACACGCTCCTGTGTTGAGGAATGTTGTTTCCACAATACATGCGGTTAACAGACATATCACGGAAAAACATACCACTCTGTGCACTGTTATCTACCAGCCCAGTGTTGTTGACATGATCAGTAACAACCAGTGATAGGAAGTCCATTTACATCCATTAACTATTTCGTTTGTTCTCTTTGGAAACTAAAAGTCGATGTCACAGTAAGGCACTACAACAGGACCTTCATTAATATGCTGATATTCATTCTTGTAACAAGAAGAAAAAGAGATTGCCATAATCAACTCGAGAGATTTTTTAAAAACGTTATGAAAGCTTACCCACTGAAAATGATGTTTGAAGTGAGAAAAACATATTATTTTTTACCTTTTGAAACAAACGTCTTTATTCAGATTTAACAATACAAATTATTTGAATTTGAGAAAATGTAAGGACAGATCGTTATGTAAATTATTTTGCATCATCGGTTATTTGGTACAGCTAATGGTCCACAATCATCAGTTACAATGTAATGAGAGTTAGGTTTCTACCAAGTACATTGTAAGTGCGTAGTATATACTAAATGAAACATTTACATAAGACAGATTTACGCTTTTGGTCTCAGTCATTTGTGATGTTAAAGAAACATAATCAGTTCTAACCCTATTCCTGCGAGAGATCAATTTAGCTTAGATATTTTAGTGGGTGTTCATAGAAAGTGGTAAGTCATTTTAAACCGCTAACCTAAAACTTTAAAATTCACATATCCATATGAGCACACGACCACAATTCTCATGATTTCAGTGCAAGTTACCGTATTTACTCGTCTCTGACGTCATGTAACCATTGTTTGTCACGTTTCTGTAGTGGGCCGTCGCAAGGGAATCTGACTGTTTCTGAATATTACCATGTGTTTATGGAAGAATACAATTGGTGATAAATAAATTATTACACCCAGAGTTGTGACATATCACTTCTACGAAAATGGTCATTTGTTGTCTAACTCGCTCTCACTTGGATATTAAAAAATTCACAATCCTTTGGTAAATGTGATTTGACACACATTCTCGGGGTCATAATCACCTAATATCACGGTCTTATCCTTCTACCATTTTATTTCACTTTTAAAAGCAGTCTTAACATCATTCAATCATCGTAATTTTCAATGGGTGGCTATTGATTCAGTTATCACTGTGAATGGTTTGTATCTCGAGTCACTTTATAGTTAATAAAGCAAATTATTTATGTGTTTAGTTGCCATCTGATTCGCTAACACAAGGTCACGTGACTGGCATATATGCTTTAGAAGGCATCAGAATTTTCACAATTTTCACAGAGTTTCACAAAGAAACTGGTAAGACTACGTTATCTAGTATAACAAGTTTAGATGCCTCGTAGCCAGTAAAGCTTAAATAACTAATCATACTCAGGTAATTTGTAACCTAATCTAAGATTCTGATCCCTATTCGTGCGATTGTGATGACTTACATTCTTGGAATTGGAATCAGTTATACTTACTCACTTCAAGCCGGTTATAGGTCAATGAACAAATACATGATAAACTCTGTATCTTAAGTCATTATAAGGTTTTTGACGCTTGCATTCTATCTTTTGGTTTAAATTTGATGAATGTATAAACAAAACTGCTCTAATTTCTATATCTTAACCATGAAAGAAATTTTGTTATTAATAGTTCGCGTCTGACGTTTCGTCTATCATTCAACGATTAAACATACCTCCTCTTGTATTATAAGATTGATCGTAGGTCTAAATCCACTAAATAGAAGTGCAACCTAACCATTTAAAGATGAAAGGGCTTGTAAGTACGGTTACTCTCTCCCTGACCTGCATGGACAATATGATGTACTTCTGACTAATGGAAAGTCTAAAGTCTAAGGTGAGATGTACTTCTGACTAATGGAAAGTCTAAAGTCTAAGGTGAGAGACAACTTACACGAGTAGGAGATCAATAGCATTAATCACAAACAGGAGGCGTGTCAGTCTGCACTGTAGATGATGTAAATTTATCAGAGCACTTAGTTCAAATGTAACCTAAAATATTTTATTTCAGGAGAAGTTGATGCTTATCCATATGACGTTGAAATACCTTTAACGAAGAACACATGATGTTAATGCTTTTTATGTGACATCATGAATTTCGAAATGTTGTAAATACACTGAAAATATTAACTACATACCTTTAATCATTTGAAACCTTTAGATCAATAACCATCATTGTCTGAGCACGTCTTGTTTTTTTAAGATAATAGAACACCTAGTTCAAATCTCACCTGAAAGCTTTATTTTCTAAAGAGTTAATTTTCCTCTCTGCGACATTGACATTTTACGCAGAAAACCATTGAGTAAAATGCTTTTTATGTGACAATGTAAATTTTGTATTTTTGTAAAAATAAATGCAGATTCTGTTCAAATTAATGAAACATATCAACGACATACCTATCAAACTTTATATACAATGAGCAGCATTGTCTGATCATTTCGTGGGTCTGTTTATCGAGATTACTGAAGGATATTCCATAAATGACCATTACCATATTCATATGTGAGAAATCCTTGATACCAGTGACAGTGTACTATTATAATTGTTAGCTAATCCCGATGCTCCCCTATTAACATCTTTAAGATTTATGAATAACAAATGCCTTCTGAAAGAAAACTCTGACAAACATTGGCAAATAGGGCAAACATAGGATGTTTAATGTACATCCGGAAATATATTGCAGCAACCCATTTTGCACCTTTGCACAGACAAGGTCGACATGGATTATATTCATATCAAATTGCTATTTCAGGTTAAACATATGAAAAACACATCAGGAACTACATGATTTATTGTTTAAAACGCCAAAATGTGACGTCGTTAGTTCCATTCCGTTATGGAAATTCATTAGACGGAAGTTGAAAACAATTGTGAAAATCTTCATTTGTTACGATTTTTCGCATAATATGGACGAAACAAGGAAAAGTTGGTTCTTTGTTTCAGGTTTATTTGTTATAAATGCATCAGTAATTCTGCTGTCACGTTTCAAATATATGTTTTTGTTATTTTTGACTGCTATAAGTATCACACACCTATAGAAAAGTATGATTTTAATCTAGTTTATATCAAATTCATGAAATCAAAAAGACATTTACTGTACATGATCACGCCGTTCAGCTCATCTAGTTACCTCGTTTGTATTTGATAGTTTAGTAGAATGAGTCAGCATTTGCTTCAATTAGTCTGAATTGTTGCACCAACATACTCATCCAACTGGCTTATGTTAGATATAATGTGACTGGAAGACAGATTTAGAGTAATCAATTTGTCCAAGGCATAACCCTGTTGACCTCTCCAATTCATTTGCTGACATTAAAATCTCGGTTTAGTCACTGAAGCACTTCATTTGACACGTCAGCTTCAGGTCATACGAGTCCACAATTTTAGCTTTGTATGAAGGGTCTGGTGAAGAATGATTAGCATTAATAGAAACGTTTGACACAACTGTATCTGCATGGGTAAAATGTTTTTGTGCAGAGGATTTACTCGGAATCTTATAAAAACATACTTGACATGAATTTTTCGAAATGTTTAATCTCATACTCGATTGCATTAAACGGAAACAAACAAAAGTAGAATTGATTACTTTCTACATTTAAAGGGTAATATTTTTTTGTCTCACTTTGACGTTGAGATTCTCTTGTGATGAACTATGCATATCGACACTGATTGTTTGTTACAGAAATGATCAATATAGTCAGGTCCAGCTTATCAGCACCACTTGTTTATAGCTGAAAATCGACCGGAGAGGGATCTTTTCCGGTTATCTGTCTCTCAAGTTGAAAAGACTAACTTAAGTTCACATTTTGTCTGGTAAACCTGTAAATAAAACTTGAATCCAAGTGGGCGATTTTATAAAGTCATTGACCGTGGTGAGGTCAATACCGATTTTTATAGATCCGAGGATAAGAAATTTTACCGAGGACGAAGTAATAACCGGAATGACCAGTCTATTATTGTTGTATTACCTTGAATGAAAAGGAAAACAAAGCAGCACAGTGTACAACGGGCGATGGGCAAATGAAGTCATGATTACAGTAGAATGACGACATTTTGTCAACCATGTAAATTCAAATAAATGCATTTCCCCTTTTTAAAACTTTCAGAATTGTCTTGTATCCTTTATAAGAAATGTGATTCCAAATATGGATTGATACTAGTCTGGTGATTAAGCACAACAATCAGCCATTGTTAACTAGTTTCTTAATGACATTGACATTTAACTAATGTGACTGAGCGTCAAATTTAAAATGTTAAATGTCTGTCTATCTACCAGATGAAAGTTGTAGGATTTGATGGATATAGTCACATTATCTGTCAAAATTGTCTCATTCGGCTGTAAAACGTCAAAATAGTTTTAACTGATTTATGGTAATTGGCGTCAGTAATCTGATTACTTAAACCAGTTGTCAAATAAAAGGGAATTTGAATTGTTAGTAATTGTGTCTTCATTCGCTGAAAACACCATCTCATTAAAATATTTGCCTTCATGGAATCATTTGTATCACTTGCTTCACAACGGTGTTGGTATATACAACGAAACGTCGCATTTCGTGCAATAAAGAAGTTGACTATCCAAAAGAACTTGCTCTTCTTCACCATATGGTACAGTTTTACAGTGCCTATGTAAAGACAACGCCCGACCAACGTTCATGCGTAAAAATGTCCATGATCAAGGAAACACTTTACTGAATAATCGTAGACGAAGTTGATGTAATTGTTAACATAGAAATGTCTTTATGTGACATCATGATTGATTTAACACTGTCCTTACATGTAAGACAAACATACCTCAAAATTCCCTCAAAATCTGATTAGCAGTCATACAAGAAAAAAAATAATTCTTTATGATACATAGTTGTGTCTCATCGTTCAGGATTAATTGGAATATACTTAGAATTTGCATATCACACCATGTTTATTGAAACAATTTCCGAATTAGGAAAAGTCATTGAAGAGAAATCCGCTTTGAAGATAACATGTATGTTTTTTCTTCACCTACCTTGAATACGAAGCATATAAAGTTTTAATCAGACATAATACATACATCACATCACATATATTCATCACACTTCTTGAAGGAGACCAAACATTGCACCCTTACGGTTGATGATCCCTCTAATTACATGATAAGCAAGGATTGGTATTTGGCAGGGAAATGTCTGATATCCAAACAATCCTTTGTATCTGTAATATTAGCATTTTGGTTGTACACGATGTAATCATTTCACACTTTCCAAAGGTTTAATCAAAGATGTAAAACGATGCATTGTTTGTCTACCTTAAAAACTTTTCCTTATATGAAGACGTGACACATAAATTTCTGTGAATATGTACAGGGCCTCCTTTTAAGATAACAGAGTTGTCCAAAAGCACTTGCATAGCCTTAATAACGTTAAAGAGTAAGTGGTTTGACCTTTGTATAGTTTTGAAAAAAAATAAAACCCTGGTAAAAATTGTCCCTCTTTACCAATACCATTAATCGATTTAATCATAATGTATTTGAGTGTATTTCTGACTTATTAAAAAAACCTAATGTCTTTTTCCAATATATTTGGTATCTAAGGTCTATTCTGTTGTACAGGAAGCAAAGTTTGACTGACTTATACCTTCTTATTGTACACCAAACTAGGTTTTAAAAAAATTTGGAATAATCAACTATCACAAACGTATAATACAATTACCAGGAAAGGGATACTATACCTGAAAGAAATTTGAAGCTGTGATCACATTAGATTTTCTGCCAGCAAAGCTTGCTTTTCATATCATCCACATCGAATCGAGTAATGTTACATTTAAACGAGAAGTGATTGATCTCAATCAGCCGTAGACGCCAGTCTTATAGAGCTAATCTTCTTACAGTTGATACATAATTCCTCGTTTGTTGCTTATCAAAATCTCGTTTATCACGGAGAAGCAAGTTCAGACCGAGACGCAATATCATAGTAATTTAGCCATGGGCTGGGATCGGAAAATAATCAAAAATACGCCCTAATTAAGGTCGTAACTAGTGTGTTTGGAAACGTGGAGATGATAACAGCTTATATGCACGAAGACGTGTAAATGATGTGTAAGGAACACAGTTATTTTGGGAACGGGGAAATGACATGAACATAGATTTTGTGAACCTTGACATGACATGAACATAGATTTTGTAAACCTGGAACTGACATGAACATAGATTTTGTAAACCTGGAACTGACATGAACATAGATTTTGTGAACCTGGAAATGACATGAACTTAGATTTTGTGAACCTGGGCCTAGATTTTCGAAGCTCTCTTAGTGCTAAGATAGTCGTAGGCCAATGTAGATATAAAACAAAAGTTACAAAAGTTACTTTCATTCAATACTTTGGAAAGTAGAGTTATCATTCAACGTGAATTTAATGTACAACATGAAAATGATAATGACCCTAAATAATGAAGCTAAATAGTCTATACATAAGTTTGGCACTTTCTAGGACTTGTCCTTTTGAAAAAACATGAAACTGTGTTTTAAAAACGTAGCTCATGTAGTCCTTATAAGGGGCCACTGAGTCATGTGATCTATATCTGATCATTCTTGTTAGGCATGAATCTCTAAAGCTTTCTAGGCTTTTTCCTTCTAGCGAAGATGACGAAAATAGCTTTTTATGGGCATGGCCCCTTGTGACTGTGAACGCCATTGGTCAATTTGCTAGCATGCGATTAACAAAGCAAGTGTTTTAAAACGATTTGAAGTGTTTTAACAAGCCTATAAAAAAATGTTATTGATGCTATACCTTCTTCAGCCTTGAGGGGTTGTAAATCGGGTAAGCCTTTAGTTAATGTGTGAGTGAAAGACATCCGTGGCTACATTGATTTTTGTTTGGATTCGCAAAGAGGTATCATTTAAACATCAATATGTCTAGAAACAGCTAAACATTACCTACAAACGATACAATTACTATTCGAAAAGATGTATCATTCGTTTTTGTTGACGTCACGTGAAACCGAATTACACCTTTTTTAGAAGTCTAAACCAGAAGTGGTACTTCAGTTTCATAGAAAACTATTTGGAAGACAATTCCAAGTTTAAGGCTGTTACAGTGAAGCAAAGTAATCCAGTTCCTCTGATCAATTGGCGTTCAACTGAGAGCTAATCAATTGCTGAGGAGTGTTCGAAGAACTGTTACGTTTCTGTACAATGATAGTGATTAAAATGATACGACTCCATTTGTATCCCCCTATTTCCTTGCATAAGCGTAAACCTGAAGGAATAGTACACTGCATGCAGCTATATGGCCCTCCCAGTGATCGTATGGATCCATACATATACCTTCCCGTGTTCAGCTACCAATATGTCCAGCTGGGTAGACTGATAGCAAGTGTATGAAGTGTCCTGCCAGGGACAGGACATAGTACAAGGCCAATTTGGTGCCTTCATCAGGATTTAAACCCAGGCTTATGGTATGACAGTGGCAGCGATAGTTCTAGGAATGCTGTCAGGTTCCACAGTTATACGTCGCCTCATTCTTATTGCAGACTTTCCCCCTGCCTTTTTACTATACTGATGTGATGTAAGTATAATTCTGTTGATATATTTTTTACTCCAAATATAATTTCGAGGAATGCTATGACAAAAATCACAGAATGAAGACGGCCCAACACTACATATGAAAACAAAAAACAACAATGTCAACAATGAGACTGAGAAAAGCGTCGAGAAAATCTAGATAAACACTGATTTAGGAGGATTTCTAGGGAGTCTAAATCTGGCTAACTTTGTTACTGTTATCAAATTTTGTTGCTATAGTCTAGCTAATTCATCATTTTTGGGTAACCGGAAGAAATGCAGCGAGGTGAATTCCTAGACACCTGCGTGATTGGAAGAGTGCCGCCGTGGATTGTAATTTTGAATTGTAAATTTTCTTAACAGCATCGCTTTATCAATAGACACGGAAACATTTTGAACATTCTATTTTCCCTTTTCATATACACAAATCTTCAGTTAAACAATCGTAATAAGAACAAGGGTAAAGATATCCTAAACTTCTTACCATTTACAAGTATTCTTACCCACAAATATATCGGGTACAAAAGTTTTCCCTATGGTCATGGGAGTTGCAATATTTCTATTATTCTAAATGTAACTCTGATTTGTTGTCAGAACTACTTTCTTATCATTACTTACTTCAGTGAGTAAGTGTGGAACAACATGAACCGCCAAATTATTATATGTTGTTTGTTTAACTCTTACCTTTATATAAGATTGTTTACGTTATCAATGATCCATAAACACGTTATGAATTGTTGGGACTACATTTGACTGCATGAATGAAGGCCGGTACGCCACGATCCTAAATCCTTTACCTAAAATGTTAGCACCATATGGTAATATCGAACTAATCTTTAGTCTACTGACACTGTAGGAGTAGGAAACATTCAGGTAATGATAATGAGAAGTTTGTATGTATTTTAGAACCATGTTAACGTTATCAATGATATCCCTGTTATCTTGAATAACAAAAATCTTGGTTTAATCCTTATTCATGTTTGCGAACAAATGATTAGCATAAATTTGTAATTGATTGTACATTGAATCAACAGAACGAGAATTAGGAACAGCGGGGATATTACCACATCTATAGATATAACGGATTTAAGGATTTGTTTTAAGAAAATGATAAATAGAGTTAAATAGGTTAATGAATGACGAAAATTGTATACGGAAGAAGCAACTTATGCTCTTCAAAGAAAAGTCATGCAACACACAGACGTTTAGTTACCCAAAGTCAATGCCGGTAAGACCTTTCCCTGAGGCGTAAACTGTCCTTGTTGCAAGGAGGCCATTTGCAATAGTAATTGACTTAGTCAGACATAACATTTTTCTTTAATCGAAACGTACGTTCAAGTTGGTTGACCTTTCCTATCTATCAACGGCATGACAGAATTTCCGCATTTTACATGCATGACACGTGTTATCTTGACTTCTCAGACTGCATGACTATAAAAATTCGTGCTTTAAAATGCAATTTGTTTGATGTCCTTGTACACAAACACCATTGGACTGAAACAGATTTAAAAATACCTCACTGAACCAATACGTGTTAAAACGTGTCACTGATTCACTACAACCGCCTGTGTCTGGGTATATGATCGTGACTGGGATATCATTACTGATTGTTTTACACAATGACAATTGCATACAGGGATAATTTACTGCTGAGCCTTAAAACTCTTTTCAGGATGTGGTGCAATTTTTCAATGAAAAGCGTAAAACTCTCACGTTCACGCCCCTGTAAGCACACAAAGATTTGATTATGTTCATGTCATACTCTTCTGTAGTCAAATGTGCTGGTAAGGCATATCTGTCATTTTTAATCTGTGTAACACTTTAGCATTCAGCCAATATCAATATCAAGTCTAGATAGATAGAATGCTGAGTAAACTTCACCATGAATCAATGCAATGTGAAAGTACAGACATAAAAACACTTACATACTAACGAACAATCTGACTAATTGTTCCTGCAATCCTTGTCATTGTTCCTCTTAGTTTATATGCTGTATAGCATAGAATACAGATACTGGCAAGATCACACGTTTTGAGTATAACATGTAATACATGTATTCATTTGGTACACAATTGATTCTAAAGAATGAATTGTTGTTCATATACCATAAACACTCAGTACCTTCAGTTTCCTCTGAAAGGTTGCAATCGAGAAACGTATCACGACTCATCTTTGTTATAAAGGTCCCCTCTACACACCTTGCTAGTAAAGCATCGATTTGCCTTCTTCAGTCCGTACTGCTTACTGCGTATAAGGTAGAGTAAATTCACTTGATTTCTTTATATTTTTTAATTAATTAATTTGTGTCGTGCCGATTATGATTTGTAGCCATACATTGTTGTTTGAACGCTCTGAAATTGCTATAGGACTCATTTTGATTGGGAAGTCTTTCTGATCGATGAAGTCCTAGGTATACGACTTTTTTTTCTACATTGTAACATAAAAATCAAAATCTTAATAACGGAGTCTTGATTGTTTCCTCTAAAGATAAATATATTATACACATATCTGCCAACACATAGGAAGTCGTTTCTTTTGAAGAGATGGCTCTTAATGTACATAATGTGGTCCATACATCGTGGTCAACAAGGAATCCATAATTGTAGATGATGGACAGCGTAGACTAAAACAACACTTTCCTATTGGAAGTTCTTCTTTCCTTTCTTTTTTCCAATACCAATATGTAGTTCATTGCCAGTTATAGAAAACGATGAAATATGAGGGTAAAAAGATAAACTTACACTTTAGCTTAAAACGATAGGATATTCCAAGTGTCACCTGTGTCATCGTCAATTATGTGATGTAAAGTATTTAATATTTAAGTGCTTGAAAATTGAGACTGATAATTGAGTAAATATCATACAAGAACACATGTGTTTGAGATACTGAATAGCGTGAAGGTAAACAACTGGCATATTGACAAATGGTCAGTTAAACCAGTTGAGCATACTCTATACACAGGATATTATATGAGTGTCCATGTCATAATAAGTTTACAACACAAGTGCCTCATCAATAGTATTTCCCGAGCGAGAGCGAGGAAATGATCAAAATCATTTCAAGCATAGACGGTTTACCTGTCACATTTGGAATGCAACGTCATAAGCAAAAGGAGACGTCAAATCACTTTTTATGATGTGACGTCACTATTAAAAGTGATATTTGCCCTCACCGTCGTATGAAAAATATTAAACCCGTCATGATTGCCCATGATTGCTATCTTGAATTGTGTTATTCAACTTTTTACTATTCACTTCTTCCTATTATAAAACCCTGACATCTGAGAAGGACTTATGGTCCAGTCAGTAAAAGTACAGTTGCCATATGAACGCATGAAGTATAACAAGTCAAACCCTTTTGTCACTGATTATACATTCTACAAAAAGAATTTATCTTATGCAGGCGGATATGAATATGCACTAGGTCACCTTGAAAGAAAAGCACGGTATATGATTACTGTTTTTATCCATTAGCAAATACATAAATTCACATGGCTTAAGGTGGTTTTACAAGTAATAGAATCATTTCGAGACGCAAAACACAATATATGATTAAAGTGCATGTAATTCGCCAAATATATATATTGTTTGGTAAGAGAAGTTCTTATTTACATTTTGTTTGGTAGTTTCTTTTAGGAAGTTCCTGTTTACATATTGTTTGGTAACTTTTTAAAAGAAGGTTCTTATCTACATATGGGTTGGTAACTTCTTTAAGGAAGTTCGTGTTTACACATTGTTTATTAGTGATTTATTTAAAGGAAGTTCTTATTTACACATTTTTAGGTAAAGGAAGTTCTTATTTACACATTGTTAGGTAAAGGAAGTTCTTATTTACATATTGTTTGGTAAAGGAAGTTTCTATGTACATATTGTTTGGTAACTTCCTTAAGGAAGTTCTTATTCACATATTGTTTGATAAACGGAGTTCATATTTACAAATTGTTTGGTAAACGGAGTTCTTATGTACACATTGTTTGGTTAGGGAAGTTCTTATTTACATTTTGTTTGGTAACTTTTTAAGGGAGTTCTTATTTGCATTTTGTTTGGGAACTTCTTAAAGGAAGATTTTTATATACATAGTGTTTGGTAACTTCTATAAGCGAGTTTTTATTGACATTATGTATGGTAACTTTTTACGGAAGTTCTTACTTACATATTTCTTGGTAACTTCTTTAAGGAAGTTCGTGTTTACATATTTTTTGGTAATTCTTTAAGGACGTTCGTGTTTACACATTGTTTTGAGATGTTTTAAAAGAAGTTTTTTTTATAAAGGAAGTTCTTATTTATATATTGTTTGATAAAGGAAGTTCTTAGCTTATTTACGTATTGTTTGGTAACTTCTTAAAGGAAGACCTTATTATATATTGTTTGGTAACTTCTATAAGCGAGTTCTTATTTACATATTGTGTGGTAACTTCTCTAAAGAAGTTCTTACTTACACATTGTTTGGTAACTTCGTTAAGGAAGTTCTTATTTGAATATTGTTTTATACCTCTTTTAAGGAAGTCCTTATTTACACATTGTTTGGTAAAGGAAGTTCTTATTTACATATTGTTTGGTAATTTCTTTAAGGAAGTTCTTATCTACACATTGTTTCGTAACGGAAGTTCTTATTTACACACTGTTTGTTAAAGGAAGTTCTTATTTACATATGGTTTGGTAAAGGAAGTTCTTATTTACATATTGTTTGGTAAAGGAAGTTCTTATTTACATATTGTTTGGTAATTTCTTTAAGGACGTCCTTATTGACATATTGTTTGGTATGGGAAGTTCTTACTTACATATTGTTTGGTAATTTCTTAAAGGAAGATTTTATTTACATATTGTTTGCTATCTTCTTTAAGGCTGTTCTTATCTAAATATCTGTTTGTATTTTCCTAAAAAAATTCTTATTCACTGAAATGTAAAGAATTATCCACTGATTATGCAATAATGAAACTTCTTATCTACATAAATAAAATATTTCTCTATTGTTATATCAGCACCATAAGAATTGTTTTATTTCAAGGAAACTCAGGGAACTCTGTATCTTTCTTTCTTTTCTTTATCAATATCAAATATTTTTCAAAGCATCTGAATTTAATACTGGCCCACCTTGAAAAGATTAAATTTTCAATTATTCTTGTGTTTTTATTACATGATGAAAGTCAGAATTAAGGAAGTAAGTTTTTATGGATATTCTGCTTTGAGAACTTTACCTCTCATTGATTTCAACTTCCCTTTGGACTTTGGAGTCTAAAATAAAATGATTCCTATGCAACTAGTGTTTATTTCCAATTGATTTTCAAATTTTTTTATTACAAATTCATGTTATCAGCTTATTCAGAAATACAATTTTATATTTGTTTACGTGGAATTTAAACTTTCCGAAATACATACAAAACATATTTTTTACTTAAATAGTTGAAAATGATCATTTGAAGCTACGAATCTATAATACATGTGATAAAATTTGGGTTTCATTATGAATCTTTGCTGGGTTCATTTGAGGAAACGGACAGACACATATGACTACACCAAAGAGAATTAAACCATTAGAGAGGCAGTAGCATGTTTTCTTATGCAAACAAAGTGATCTTACGAAAAGGCTACGAATTAAAAGGCAATATTTTTATTAATTAAAAGGAAGCAGTTCTCAAACGAAAGTAACATGTTTACTTTAGCTACGCAAATCAATTGTCCTACATAAAATTCATCTGAGAACTTTAACAAATCATCTAACAATAATATACGTTCACTGGTAAAGGTTCTTTGCCAAACAATAAAAAACTTTAAAATTAATCCATGGGCATATAATTTACGAACAAACACATCAACATTCATTCTATTGTCTGAGAAAATAAAATAAAATAAATCATAAAGCAACAGAACAAGTGTTTTCTGAAAAAGACATGTACATGGAATAGATAGCCTATAGGTCAAGGACAATGAAATATGCGAAAATCGAATTGAGTCAAGTGAATTAGGACATATTTTACAGGAGTTACGTTTTCAAGATAGTTTTGCTATGAATGCAAAAATGCCATGTACCAAGCCAAGTGAAAAACCTTGCACCAGTCGACTTACTTAATTCTGTCTGTCTCTTTGGTCATTGACTCAGGTTTCAAGTGTAAAGTGCACAATGTCAAGTTTAGTTGTACACGTCACTTGAGTCTTCTTCAACCCTTTTGACAGTTCTGTTTCCAGTCAGAAGAACAATGTTAGAATTTCTGATAAGTTTGATCATGCGATCATGCGGGTTTTTTTCAATTCTGGTTAGAACAAGACTTCTTTGACTTCACGGGTTATATTCGTCTAGTGTCTACTAAAGCACGTTTACTCTTACATATACTTCTAAATTCAGTCTTTCTGAACATAATCTGTGTACATAACTGTTCAATTAGGAACACATTTAACAGGCGAATACGTAACTCATATCAAGGATGAGAAGTCTTTTTTATGTACATGTAGTAACCTTAGGGGAGCATGTAGAGGGCAAATCATCATTAGGTTATTACGTACAATATCACAATATCACATATTATCTCATCAGCCAGTCAGTAGAACATGCAGCAGTCTACCGGCAATAAAAGATCTCAAACAATAGTATGTGGTTCATACTATGAGATCTTTCTCTATCTTCATCATCCGCGTATGTTATCTAGTCACCTAATTAAATTAAATGACATTATGACCTTTATATGGTGTCTTGTCCTCATTATAATTATATCCTCCCCTATAGAATTAAAACAACTGTAATAATAATTGAATATTAATAATAATATTTATATAGCGCATTTCCACGTCACTTGGATATGCTCAAAGCACTTTCTGAGCTGAATTTAAAACTATATAATATGATAGGTAGTCTTTAATATCGAAGAAAGAAGTCGGTCTTGAGTTGTATTTTGAACATACACTGGGGCGGACATGATTTAAGCTTGAATGGGAGAGAGTTCCATAGAGAAGCTGCTTAAGATGAGAACGTTCGCTGGCTAAATGATTTTAAGTTATAGCTGGGAGTGACAAGTAGAAGTTGCTGCAATGAACTGTCTCAGCTAGATTTGATTGGTATAATAATGAATTGAATATCGTCTTAATGGATAATGCTTAAAAGAAGGGAAATTAGTATGTAAAACTAGTCTCAATCACTGATATTTTCGCTTACTATCAAACACAACCCAAGGTATGTCAAATATTTGTTTTTAAAAAAAATAGTCTTAATCCACAACAGAAAGGAAAGCGGTCATCAGATTACTGGAAACCATGAAACCATAATTGAGTTGCAGCTTATCAGATAAATGGTCCTGTGAGAATCCCTAGCGATATGTCTGGGATATTATTAGATCTATGTTCTCTTAACGATGAAACTAATTGAAGAATTTAGTGGAAAATTTAGATTTTTCACGGGGATCATTCTGTACCCTATTTGAAATGATTAAGATCAGTCTTTCTGTCCTTCAATCATTTGCTTGAAGCCTCCATGGTTGTTAACAGAAACAGAAACTGTACTACATAGTTTTCATCATGCCTTTCCGGTCGTTTGAGATTTTTCAGCTGCTAGAAAAGGACATTACACATTTGATAATTACATATCTTTTACCCAATCTGTCTAGATTGAGAAATATCTAATGTAATGAAATATAATGAAAAAGTGTGTTTATTGACGTCAAAATAATGATAATTGCAATGTTTAAGTACACGAGGTAGCAAGTTAACCTGCAGATTCAAATGTGGATTAACATATACTTATTAATGCATTTAATTGTTTTCTCCACAAAAATTGTACCGAAAGATTTCTGTGCAGTATGAAAATTTTACGACTTTCATAATTCAAAAGTTCGTTTACTAAAGTAGATACATTTTCATATTCATGTGATCATATACTATAATATTTTACAGACTTAACGAAAACCTTATTGCAGATTTATCCCATTAAGTCTCACACTCTCATGATGCATGTTTTGAATCTATGATAGAATCTCGCGGGACTAACTTTCATCTTCTGTCAGATGGTTGGATTGGTCGGTAAGACAGAGAAAGATCCCACCTAATAACACATTTACCATATTCATATTTCAGAAATCCTCCATTACACTAAACTGTTAGTACATGATTGTTTGCTTCTCTGGTACTTTGTGATACACATCTCTCTTATTGATGAACGACCTATATCTAGATCTCCTTGAGTAAATCTCTCTGCTGACTCTAGCGAAGAAAGCCTTGTCCTCCTTGTCCGTAAACAGGATAACAAATTATGTATGCTCTATTGGTAATCTTTTGCCTATTGGCTTCCAAAGTGGTAAGGTCAACATAATGTTACACAATATACATAGGCTACGTTTATTTATTCAGTGTATATTGAATTTGTTGAGTTAAAAACCTACCATATTTCATGAAATTTGCACTGAGTCAGAATTGTAAGCCATTCTTAAAAATACCTATGAAGCTTGCAAAGGAATCTATACCGGAACATCTTTAAGGGACGATCTTAAGATAAAGGGATGATTTGATTGAAGTTGCCATGGTGTTAATGTTTCAGACATTGTTCTCATACCTTGCGTCTGACTACTTCTTTGGTAGTGGTATAATCTACTCTTGAAAGGTATACGTTTACAAAACTTTATTTATTCATAGTTCGAACTGTTGTGCGAGGTTTCATCTTCATCTTCTTGATTAAAGCAGTAGATGGCCAATTATTGAAATTAACTGGAATTTACACTTACACCACATGTCATTTAAAGATATAAGTTTCAATGTTAAGCCCGTAACGAACATATCTGCAGTGCGCAAATGACGTCTCATTCAAGAGCAACTGATAGCTTGATTTGACTGCTCTCAAAACTGACAAAATGAAATCAGATTACTCATCAAGACGTCATAATTGATGATTCCATCATTCCAATGGAGTAGAAAACACCAATTGTGTTAAACGCAGTTCCAACTGATTTCATAAAAGAATTCTGTATCCTCATCGTGACTTCCCGGAGATACGGAGCGTGGTACTATTTTATTTAGGCAACGTTGTCTCGGATGGTGTGACTGTCATCTGGAGCTTGTTCAATCACACTCTCTTGTGTTGGCGATGTTTTTTGTGTGAATTATATGGTGAATTATCTACAGACTGTTAAACTGATTAGATAAAACAGTAATACTAGAAGCGTCATCAAAAGATCACCAAGTAACTTCAAGCCAAGTATGATATTCGATGAAGCAATCGAAGACTTAAAGATTCTATTAGGATTGGAATAAGAGCGAGTAACATTAGAAATATCCTAATTGAAACTCTTCAAAAGTGGAATAATAGGTTTCGAAGATTGATTTGTTACTTTTGCCACGGATATTGTTTCAATAAATTATCTGAATTTCTATCAAATACATTTAAATTTTACACCATCATAGTAAGACACTTGTTAATTGATACATAATATATAATTGATGATATTAACATAATTCATATCAACCTGTTGCAAACATTTTTGTTTGATATTTGGTTTGATATGTCCAAAACATTTTTACATTTAAGAAGTTGCTCAAAGAATTAATTTCAAAAGAATCAATTCTGAAATGATAACCAAATTTTATGAGTGTTCAAACAGATTAGATGGAAAATAAAGGAGTAGTATTGTGTAGTAGGTTCTGAACTTTCCCATCGTCATTTTGGTACTAGTTTAATTGACCTAAGCCAAAAGGTGCTCTTTAGTTCAGACGTGCTGATAAGGGGGAACTGTATTAGTGGAATTGACCTAGTTAGTATCATCCAGCTCAGGAGATTAATCCCCAGCTTGCTGTACTTGGATAGGTCCATTGAATGCTTTCAAGTATTCTCGAATTTAGATACCAAAGTGGCAGGATGAACTCAATTTCCCTATGATCTGCACTCCTACATGGATGAAGTGTTCGGTTGGGTATAGTTTGCTCTGTAAATATCCATGAAGGAAGTGGAGGGGTTACTTGAAATTGGAATTATACCTAAAAAATGCGTAGAATCTTTCAAGAGTTTATTTGTTTGATTATATGTAAACCCTGAGTGTCACTTTGATATCACTGATTACAGAGAATTCGCTAACACTTTGCCTGTCTTCAATCTATTTGATCATAATCTAAATAATGAAAGTATGATGACTAAGTATGATATAGAAAGCTTTTAGAAGAGACTGTGTGATTTAATTGTTTTATTTGCTAATATCATTTCTTCATTGAATAAAACAAAGTCGAATTAATATAGTTTGTTGAGATTGAGATACATCATAATGTTCTACCAATGACACCCAAGTAACAAGTCTCGCCTTTCCTATCGTCTTATTATAGATAATCTTTTCAAAATCGTTTCATTTATTCACTCGACTGCCATGAGCCCAATATGTAATAGAAATAAATCTGATCTGTACTGAACTTCATGACGAAAGTTCCATTTCTTTCTAGATGGCTCATTTGCTCTCTGACAAATTGTTTACAATGTGGGTCATCATAATAACAAAATGCAATCTGACTTGGATTTAGATGACTCAATATTATTAGTTTCATACCAGTCGGTAAAGAGGCTGGTTTGATTTTAGTAGCCTAATAATGGAATCTATTTGTATCTCCCCAAAAGCGTTTTGCAATATGTCATTTGGTTTCAAATAGTATTTGATTTTTGTCATCTTGAGGCGGAAATACAATTGGATTTCTATTCAATAATTACAGTTTCATATTTTCCTAGTACACATGGTTTTGTGATACATACTTTGTACAATTATTTGTTTATCTGTGAGAATGAAGAGAATATAGATTGTATTTTGAAGTCCTCAATAGCACATGTGTTATAAATATGTTTTGATTTAGGTCATTATGAGAATGTAAATATATTCAATCATATCATTTTGACATGTAACGTGTTATTTAAACTTAAATGCGGATAAAACACTATTGGAAAACCGTTATATATAAGATAACAACAAACTCATAACTCATGATCTGTCTTAAAACTTTATGTTAAAACTTTCGAACTTTGTACTTGAGTTTTTAAGAACAAATTTTGATTTGAAATATGTTTTCGCATCAATATTAGCCAAATATAGTAAATTTAGAATAAAATATAAATATAAAAGTGAATAGAGCTCAATAATTACAGTTTGGTTTCTTTCTCTGGAGGTTCGGATTATCCCAAAAACCAGGTTAACAGGATACATTTGAATAATGTCTTTCTAACAACAAATCTAATCTTATCTGAGCATTTATCGATTAACCCGCTCTCCAAGATGTTATATATTCGGTCCACTGACACCAATCTCGTCTATTGTAACATTATGATTGTCTTTCCCAGATCTCATGAATCCAGATGATAGTTGTGATGATTTATCATTGTGAACATGCAGACAATTGTTAAATGATCTCCAATTATTAGGATTCAATAATGTACTGATAATAAATCATTCGATTCCGTTATTGGATACCTCTGCTTGGTGATGCCTTGGTGTTGACATACTCTTTTCGCAATCTATTTATGAATCGTTTTCTCATCTAGATATATTTTCTCACTTCAACAATATGAAAGCACTTCAGTGTGATGATTAAATCGTTACAGATGTTGGCCAATGTGGATTAAATGTCTTTAAGGAAATAACACATCAAATTATTCAGACATCTTTTCTATATGAAGTCATTTCAACCTTTGGTATTCCTGCTGCATTTGAAAATGCCTTTTCATTGTCTGTATTGGATACATATTTCATTGTTGAGGAGTCATCGTCCTCTGATGAACAGTTTCCCAACTAACTAAAATAGCTTTTGTATAGTTTATCCAAGTTCATCTCATGAAGAGACGTGCAATGGCATTTAATGATTTTTAACAGATGTAAACACTATGATGTCAGACAGTTATGGATGATGGTATGAACTGGGTTTTATAATCGTTAGATGTTCGCTGTAAATTATTTCAGAGGCACTTGCATTATTAATAATGTTCACGAAAACGTCTGATTCATTGCAAAGGACATGTTCACTGTTGAACCTGATTTACTACCTTTATAGTTGATAGTACTAATGGAACAGCATTATTCCAAGTCAAGTCAGCACGACCTTGGTGCAGCAAAACCAGATCCTGTCCCAACCAGCTGTATAATGGATTTAATCAACTGTAAACCTCTGATAACGCTTCACTGACACTAACTTGATTCAAAACCAGGAGCTGAAGTGACAGTGCATATATAAGGACAGTGTAAATGAACTGAATATTTCTGCAGTGACAGAAAAGACATTATGAGGAACTCAATTCTAGGGTGATTATAGTTATAGCATTTCTGCTGTTGAACCATCCCATTTAATCTTCAACATCTTGTTTAAGATTTTAAGATCTTGAAGTTTTCTTCAAATTAGCATTAGATATTGTTATCCATAAAACAACGTTCGTTTGCAACGTGCTTTTATTGTTAACTGTAACCAATGCATTTGAAGCTAAAAACCTATTTTGAAACATATTCTGAATGTTAAGCTTTGTAAAACGTGACATAGATTATTTAAGAAAGTGTCGCATGTATTCATTCATTTACTTTGACTTACTTTAATTTGCATATTCAATTATCCGTAATTTAAAACTCACAATTCTATGTTTTTGGTTCAGTATTCCGAAGCCTCTGGTACAGATAAGCTCGAACCTCGAACCACATGTTGGCAAATCTTGTTATCAACATTCATGAAGTTACTGACTCGAATGCTTAAGGGGCTATCTCCTGATATCCCATTAACTAGAAGCATATAGCGAAGAGATTAATCCATTTCATCAACTCTAAAGTGGGATTCCATGCATACATAATCCTGTGAGTAGGTTCATTGGTATTGAGCCCTATTAATTCAATACTTTAAGCTCTCATCACTACTGAGCAGAATTTAAAATGCTTCGGTTTACATCAAAGAAAGTGTCAAATGTGATCAGCTTCAAATAATATTCACATACCTAACAATTAGATGTACCTTGCTTGTGGTGTAATCTCTTTAAAAATTCTTTCTTCTACATGATAGCACGAAGCTATATTTCTCGTAAAAATTGAAAGGCTATATCTACTAATCACCCAAAGTCCTACACTCCATGATTCTTCATCTAGGTTTTAGTCTTAGATAAATAGTATTCTACTTTTCTATATATGTTTCATTAACGTTTGCTATTAAAAATATAATACCAAAACATTGTAGATGAAAGTCGAGTGGGGTTTTTAAAAGGAGCGCAGAGCCAAGTTCTTACCATCTTACGTATATATGGGAATAAGCTTTTCAAAATGTGATTCTGTTACTTATAAATTGTATCGGTTGTGGAATAAGTTTATGAAAATAAAAACTAACTACTTTATCACCAGTGACCCGATTGATGCCCGCCCCCACAGGTCATTCATACTATCGATTAATGACTATGGTATATTCGCTTCAGTGACCACAGCCTCTCTTGTCACTCTCTTATGTTATCTTTACTGAGGAATTGTGATGATTTGATTATATATTCAAATTTGAAACATTAGAGGAGTTAATAGATATTCCTTTGAAATGCTTGTTTTGACATAGCTCTGAGTAAGCCTTCGCACCCTTTTACTGCTAAGTTAACTTTGGAAATCTACAGCCCAGATTTTCTAAAATGTCTTTGCACGTAAAGTCGTAAGTCAATGCTGATGAATGGTACCATTGACAATCTTAGCATTAAAAGAGTTTCGAAAATATAGAGCTCATAAGAGGAAGTTATAATAATGCTCAGTCATTGTTGTAATTTCTTTAAAAATGTATCCTTGTTGAATCATATGAGCATCCTTTGTTGTTTAGAAACAGGTGTTTGATTTGATCATTTGTATGCATCCTCGGGCACATATACCCAAATAGATTTAACATCATTATCTTAAGCAAACGGCAGTATTCGTGATATCAAGTTAATAGATAACGTTTGGCGTGTTTAACTAATACAACTCTTGGAGTGTCTCTTTAAGAAAACAACAGGAATAATCCATCAATAAACCAGAAAAATAACTAAGAATCAAGTAAAATATATTTTAAAGAGATAAGCTGGGATTTTTGAACTACTGAAATTAGAAATGTCAGTTGTATAACAAGACTTATAAAGCTGTATTCACATCAGCATCTATCTTCCAATAAAAGTCTTCTAAGAATATAAAAAAGTTTAAGCCACACGGGAAACGATGTTTTGTGAGACCAATTCTGCAGATGCCTGGTATCAAACAATAAAAAGTGACGGTGCACTTCAAGACAAGAACAAGACCAGTTCCTTCCACTGAAAGAACATGAAAGCAAATTGAAACAATCGATTTTCTTGATAGTAAAGTCTGGAGGACAAAGATGAGAGAAACTCCTGTTCAAATTGGGCGGCAACAGTTCACATTGACACTACTTGGAACCTCAATGAACAGGTGAGAGGCGCTGATCAGCAAGTGTTGGGACGATGTATAATGATAATAATGATATATAAGATAAAATTGCTCTGAATTCCCATTAACACACATACTAACAACATAGTGATTTCATATATCACATTCCAACTGTAACTTAGGCAACTATAAGTATGACAAGAGATGTGACTAAAACACCACAGTTGGGATTGCTGTGTTCTTAACCGGAGACACTTTACGAACAACTTCAAGAACATCATTCTATTGTACAGGTAACAACAGTCATTTTTAATATTGATAGTGGTGAATAAGCAAGGCTTGTGTGAAAATTTGAATTGTGTATGGTAGAAATAATAATTTTGAACGTATGCAACATACCTAAAGTCTCTTTTCCCTAGTGTTTATATGCTATCAATACTAGCGAAGTATTGACATTTATTTTGGAATTGTTTGATCATATATTTGATGAAAGACTTTCCCATAGGAAAACATAACAGGTAAAGAGCTTGTTGAAAATAAGAGTCTAAGCTGCCACTCGATAACCCGTTTCTCAGGATCGGCTATATCATAGGTTCTGTCCCCCCTTTGTCCTACTGTCTCTGTCTCTCTGCTTTCCAATTCTCTCACTTTCACTCCTCAATCTTTATTTCTCCCTTCTCTCACTCTTACTTTCACTATCCATTTCTGTTTTAATCTTACTCTCGCTCTTTGTTTATCTCTCTTTCTCATCTCAATATATCTTGATCAGGAAAGCATCATCAAAATTGGACTTTTACTTGAATCTGAATGGTAGCATTACCCCTGCGGAAAACCTATATTTGTCCTAATGGGAAATCAAATGATCTCGTTTGAACTTCACTTTTGCCATCGGTGAGTCCTGGCTGTCATTTCAATGCCCTTAATATTACTCCACTCGGCTACGATTGTAGTTCTGTACTCCTCTTAGCATCCAAATCAGATATCTAACATTCAGTCTAAGATTTATGAACTTTCCTATGCCTTAAATTAACATGACCACTTTGAAGTTGCCACCAATAAAAAAAGGTTAATCAGGAAGACATCAACCAAAGCATCTACATATAAATTCCCATAATAAGATATTAAAAAGCAGTACGAGAATGAATAAATAAATAAATAACAAGAATGAAGGAGCCATTAAGAAAAAGAACATGTTTTGAAACCAGTGAATAACGAATTGTTTTTATAATTAAACCACCGATGACATGGGTGTTAGTAAACCGAAAAAAAGCTGTGTTTCAAAAACCATTTTCTTCACCAATCTGAATCGAAATACTGAATCAATATCGTTGCAATTAAATCTTAACCCTTAGCACGGAATTCTCAATCCTGATAACCAAAATTGTTTTAAAAACAGAAAATAGTTTGAAATTCGTTTCTAATTCGATTGCAGGATCCTGCGGTTATATATTTGGAACTAATGGTTTTGTCATTGTAGACATACGAATGCTTAGAAGCATCAATTTCAACAGTTTTGCAATTTGATATATTTGGTATGCGATTGTCCTATGATATTTTGGTTCAATGAACACTTTTGTTAGAAAACAATAACATGATCTAAACATTTTGCATGAAACGAGTGTCTTACCACAGAGGTAGTTGAAGTAATGAAATCCTACGCTTACCTTTGTTCCAAAACAAGCAAATTTCAGGCTTCCGGGAGATAAAACCGTTGCAACACAAACTTGCTGCCAAACTTCAGGCACTGACATCACTTATGGCCGGTTTGCTTGCTTTCAACGAACAATCTTCGTCTTATGTAATGTGACATTGCTCTCTCAAGAAGACTTCCGAGAAAGGAGTTCACTTTGGAGAGAGGAGTTCACTTTGGAGTTCACAGAGGATTTAAACTAGTTTTTCTGAAGCATATGGAACTGACCAAGGCTTTGTATATTCGTCGCTGATTGCACACCTAACGTTGATTGCATCAAATCAGACATATCCCTTATTAGCACGAGAAGACCTCCTATGAGAACAGATAAATCCATAATGGTGCAACCTTGCAGAAAAATCACAAATTTATTGTCCAAAATTTCAAGTAACCATGTTAAAGAGTATATTATTATTTTATGATAAAGTATAGCGTCGAAGCATTTTCATAAGATTTGATTAAATACAACATGCTCTCATGTAGAGATTAATAGTGTTCAAGTAGTCGTCCTTTCTAATAAGATTGGACAAACCTTCTCGTAGATATTAACTAGATATTCATTATTTTTGTATTTTATCAGCTATGAAATTTAAGAATGCCATCCATACTTTTATCATATGGGTAATAACCACATTCACCAATTTCAGTCGTGATAAATACATTTTCTCAGAAGATATCATGAGCATCAACCTATTGGGTAAGCTTGGAAAACATTTTTTCATGCTGAAGATAATGAAAAGTATCCGTGCATGTGCATAGCATTATGCACGAACAGGGTAATTCATAGGACATCTTCGTTCATTCTCATTAAACAAATAAGTGCTGAGAGAAATTCATTCATGGATAAAAATACCCACCTTGGTTTTATAACCAAGGCGGACACGAATTCTTTCATGACACGAGTGTTCAATCCGTTGAGTTTAACAATAAAGTATTGCAGTTTTTCAAGAACCAATTAGTGAGAATGACGTTTATAGTTTATGTGGTTAGCTTTAAAGTGGGAATTGGAAATGAATATTGACGCACTTGTGGTTTTAGAAGATGCCAACCCATTAATTGGTTTTACAAACATAACAATAAATCGGAAAATGGTTCAAAATCAATAATGCACAAATAATCGGTGCTAAATATAGTACAAATTTCCATACTAAGAGTGCATCTTAAGCTGGTTTTAATCCCAAAATGTTTGATTGTGCCATTTTGAATCATCAGAAGAATTGCTTACTCAAGTTGAAATTTTAAGAATCCTGTCGGTGCCACGGTAGTAACGTGAAGGGATTCAATCGCTAAGTGGGATTTAAAACACTATCAGCTTTTAAAGTGTGGATTACGAAACCTTTCGAAAACAGTAAAGTGAATAATCAAGAGTATTTAAAGAATAAACTTTGATGTAATCAATGTTTTGAAAGGAATTATTGCGAAAGACTGCTGATGACAAAGAAGTTAGAGGTGGTTGAACTAATTTCATATGAAGGCGCTAAAATTATTACAAAGATGAGATTCGAAACATGATTGTGATTGTGGTAGGGATGATAATGAGCCAGTATTTATGATGTGTTGTTGTGTGAGTTGAGATGAAAGTCATGATGATGATGATGATTTTGATGATGATGATGATGATGATGATGATTAGATAATGGTGGATGAGCAAATGTAGTGTATATGTTTGTGATCAATATTGCAAGTTTGCTTTAATCAAGCATGATACATTTGAATTTTGTAATTACAAATGTGATGACGACTTTAATTTTTATTCCCTCTAAGTATGGCAAGTCTAAAATGATTGTGCATCACATTAACTAATATGAAAAAAAAATGTTCGTTATAATTATTAAATGATAAAATGTTTTTTTAATAGTAGGACTAGCATACATCACATATTTAGCATATATTTTTTATTTTGAATACGGAGCAAAACTTCTAATTGTGAAATTTGGGCACTAAATAACAAAATTCTAAAATACATATCTTGTTTAGAGGAACATTCAAAATAAATAAAATAAAGACCAGAACTTCAAGTTTATTATTTTGTGAATTTCCATATCATGGTAATGCCTAATTTGATCTAAATCGGCAATCATATTTTTGTTACATTATAGATTTGAGTTGTTAGATATGATTTGGTAATTGCTTCAAGTTGTCAAAACTTTTCGACAAGCAATAAAAAGTTTATAAACATGTTTGTTCTGAAGGAAAATTATTACTTTATTAAGCGCCCTAGGCTCGTAAACAATGGAAAAGAATGGTCGCTTATCTCAATCGCTTACAATTTCATGCAAAATTTTGATTGTTAATCCATTAATGATAGATTAAAACTATTATCAATAATGCAATCATAATGTCCAAGTATTTGTATATTTTACATTACAAAAAATGACAGGCATTCGAGATTTATAATTTTGACCTCAACAAAAAGAGACATTTGCTAATAGATTTCATTCAATTAGCCAGGCATGAACGGTCGGCGGTGTTAGTAAGAAGAAATTGATAAAGATATCTTCAAGATCTGTGCCTTGACTTTATATGTACTTTTCACAGATTTTGAATTCTGAAGTGTTTATATTTTTTCTCTTTGCCCGGAATAAAAGCAATTCCCATGTTTGTCGATGTCGAAAAAAGGTTATTGTTATATATGGAATTACAAGAAAGCCAAACACACACCTGCAATACTTCTTTATACAAATGTCGGTTCTATACTTATAGCGAACACACAGGAGATGGAGTGACAATGTTTTTCATAATATTCGTGAAAGAAATCATGTATCATATTAAAGCAATGATTAACGTCCACAATATAATTCATAGCAATTATCTGTTATTTTGTACACGAAGGCAACGTAAAATAAAATAAAATCAAATATAAGTTTTCAACGAATTATCAGTAGGCTCACGCATGATCTCATACTAAAACGCCTTTATGCAGTCTGACACCGCCACATTATACTTTATAAATTAGGGGGAAATAATTGAAGTAAGCAATGAGCATACGAAGCTTGAGGCCAACGAAAGCTCCTACGTTCCCATTGACGCCAAGCATGACATTGACCGCAGTCAAGGGCAAATAACTCTAAAAGTCAAAACTGGATGGTCAATTTGCATTTGGGAGGCAAATGTGGTTGTTGTGAGTTGTGGATCGAGTTCCTCTCTCGGTCAAGACCAGAATCTATTCCATGAGGTTACGTTTTTAAATCCTTACCAGAATGGTCTCCGACATCGACGCCTGAAAATAGTCTGAGTGAAGCAGCTCAGCAAACATTTTCGTGTTCAGTTTGGTAATAACAAAGACACGTTTACAGATCACCGAGAGAAGACTTCCCATTAGTTCTGGACTTTTTATCTCTGCTTTACTATTCGCAAGGGACCGCTATCTATTTTTGTAGACAGCGCTCGTAATTAACGCCTCTGACACAGTTATTACAAAATCTTGTCCCTTAGATGCCACAAACGTCAAAAAGACCATCGACTTTTTCTCGTAATTAGTTTCAGGAGTTTATTCTGCTCTCCTTGTGTTGCTCTACTCTGAATATAACTAAGTGTTAAAGTGTGTCATAAATTGTGTATGTGGTTTAAATGAGAGCCAACATACCACATGACCTGATAATTAGGTTAGTTTAAATAACATTTCTAAATATACATCTGTATCTAACATTGCCTAAATTTTTTTTTTTTTTTCAATTTTAATAGAAAATGTAAATGTAAAGTAGTGGAAATTATTTGCCTTAAGCAGTTTATTGTCTGTTTATACAATTTAAACATTCAGATACTTATTTTCAGAAACAAGCATTACTTCCCTATCCAATGACACCATTTATGAAATTTGACATATTTGACCCAAACATTATCTTTGTCTCTTTTATTCAACCTTTTGAGAGTAACGTTGGCCAATGCAAATGGGTATCAATGATAATTTTTTAAATAAAGTTTACATACTTGATATATTCTTTAATATTCACTATCTTCATTAACAAGCTTTGTACAGTTTTAGAAAATGTTGGAGGAAGGGTTGTAAATATAAGTGCTAATGTGGATAACCTTTGTGCATTAATGTTTGCAGATGATGTGTCAGGGGTTGCTGATACAGCTCTTCAGTTGCAGAAAAGGTTAAATGCACTAGAGTTATTTTGTAGGCACACTGGCATGAAGGTAAACTTAGATGATAAAGAGGTTATGGTGTTTCGCAATTCAGGATAGTTGAGGCATTATGAAAAATGTTTTTTCGAAGGGAAACAGATTGAGGTTGTATCATCTTATATGTATCTTGGTATAGTTTTTACTCCAAGACTTTCATGGACTAAGGCTAAACAATGTCTGACATCGCAAGGTAATAAAGCACTTATCTCTATATATTCTTTTCAAAGAACTTTTGGAACTTGAACCTAATGATCTATTTAAACTGTTTGATTCTATTATTCTGCATATTTTGTGTTATAGATCTGAAGTCTGGGGAACATCTTATTGTAAAGTTATTGAAAGCTTCTAGATTAAAGTTTGTAGGCAGCTCCTAAGAGTTGGTAGAAATGTTAGTAGCAGTATTGTTTTAGGAGAATGTGGTTGGCTTCCATTACAATTTATTATATATCTAGAGCGGTCAAATATTGGTGTAGATTAATTCAACTAGATCCTCAAAGACTTCCATTTCAGGGTTAAAATCTCTTGATGATTCTGGTAGGTCCATTTGGGTTACATACATGAAGAATATCTTAAATCAATATCGTTTTGGATTTGTATGGCTCTCACAAGATGTTAGGGATAACAAGGTTTTTATGAAACTTAGACTTTCTGACATTCTGAAACAATCATGCTCTGCAAGTATTCATAATCTTTCAAATTCATTTGCTTATAAACAATTCAAAACATTACTTTCTCAAATTATAAATATATTCAATATCAGTTTCTCAATTCCTGACAGAGTATGTCCTAACTGCAAAATAAACAATATATACCAGCATTGAAGACGAATTGCACGTTCTATTTATTGTAAATTATATGACGATGTTGGAAATAAGTTTATTACTTCATTATCGTACAGTACTGTTAACAACCAAAATGTCATCTACCTCCTTAACAGTAGAGAGAGACATATTACCTTAATGTATGTAAACTCCTTAATTGTATTAATAAAACTAAAGCTAAAATTGTAAATGCATAAAACCTGTAACCTTTCATGTGCGCTTGTATATGTGTATGTGTGCTTATATTGGAAATGTAGTTTTTTTTATGGGCCTTTGGCCTCTATACTGAATAAAATGTATGTCTGTCTGTCTGTCTTATTTCTGAATTTGATGAATATATTTTGGATGTGTTTATTGACGTTGAAAAAAAAGTTCATGAGAATTGCAATGGTACACAAGAACTTATTAATCTTTCGTGTTTACGAGGACAGGTCTTTTGATGCAAGTCGTATTCAATATGATTTGAATATAGAGGTTTCTGTGAAATACTCATGTTTATTTTCAAATTATATACTAGTTTTCAACACTCTTCAATTGCATGTTATCGTGTGCTATCATAAATTGCAAACTAAAATAAGGATATTGGTACAAATTCAATCCGAAAGGAATCACACAGTCTTGATGAATAATTCAAATCTATGAATAATTGGGACAAACTTTTATTTGCTGTCAGATGGACGGGTTGGTCGGTAAAACAGAAAAACATCCTACTTAATTACCCATTTACCATATTCATATTTCAGAAATCCCCCATTACCCTGAACTGTTAGTACATGATTGTGTGCTTCTCTTGGCGCTCTTTGATAGAAATCTTTCTAAATGAAGTATGTCCAATAACTATACCGGACAAGATAGTTTAACACAATTTTGAAATTAAAGATAGTGATAAATTTATTCATTAACACTCGATAACGTAAAATCTGGCATATAGATTTTATTATCCCGAACTTATTTTGTTCAGTTTAGATCTTTTCTAGGAAAGATCTGTAATGAGTTTAGCAATGAAGTGAGTTGCAGTGATATATGGTTTAATGCCGCTTACAAGAGTATTTATGATAAAGTGCTGTAATATGAATGTTACTGAGATTTCTCATTAGACATTGACTATTCCTTTGCCATTGGTATAATTTTCAAGAATCCACTTTGCAGTACTTTACGCACTACAGCACTGCAACGAGAACCTTGAACACTCTTGGGAGGCCTCAGAATGCAAAACTTTATTTCTTTAGAGTAAGAACCAGGATGCCGGATACTTACAATTCAGCTTCGTGATTTACCGTGTTTGTAATATATTGAAAGCAACGTGACTTTACATTAAAACAAAATAATTTCTTCATGATTAAATCGTTTAATAAATTTGACATCTTTAGGCCGTTATTTATATACCTTCAATTGAAACAGTTTAATAACCTCTCATCAACGAACTTTTAGTATATAATTTGATAGAATGTGTCATAACAAGTCTCCTTAATGAGAAATAAACCATCACTGTTGTTCCTGTTATTCTCGTGACTCTCATTTTGAGCTGGTCCAATCACACGCTCTTACGTTAGGTTGCTTTTTAAGATGTATCGATATCTCAAGATGACTGAGCGTTTCTTGCTTTGATCTTTATCAAATTTGTACGAAAATTTACTTTACAAAATTGGCATGTGGAGATGATTACTGGCTATTTGAATATTATTTTGGACAGAAACAATCGCCTCGTGTACTTTTAGAATAATTTTGTTTAACATATGACTTAAATCTCTTTTATTTTATTTGCATGTATATATGTATTGCTTTAAGGTAATCGTCATCAAAACAGTCAACCTGAGCTTTATAATCTACTGAATGACATCTAGCAATTTTAAACATGTCATATTGTTGGACAAAATACAAATATAAATGCTTCAATTCATCAAAACTATGAAACTAACATAGTCATCAGACTGGTCGTATCTAAAAACTGACTCGCTTGAAGACAGATTTAGATAAATCAATATTGCCAGGGCCCAACCATTTTGACATCTCCACTTCATTTGACTATTTTTACTGCTCCATTAGGCTGCGATGAATTTGGTAAATGAACTGGGTTTAAGCCCAGAAGCATAGGACATACTTTTCTAAGAAAGATCAAGGAAAGAGCTTGAGTGCGTGACCGTATGCAAACTGATCAAAATCGTTTTTAGATTTACTGTTTTGTATATGTCAAAAGCGAAAACAAATCAGCTTTTTAAATCGTAGGGTCAGTTTTCTTTCTTTCGGAATATTTAAGGGATATTTATCTTAAAGACTGCCTTTTAAGATGAAATTGGAATGGATTCATTCAATTGGACATGATAAGACTTAACAATGTACTTGTTCTGTTAAACACCGAACTTTTATTCATAAGGTAGAGTGAGAATTATCTGAAACTATAACAACTGTTAAATACTATCTGTCTATTGCGAGCTTTTTGTGGTTATAACAAGCCATTATTTGGCTACAATTATAATATTTTTTAAATGCTGCATCAAATCTTATTTGAAACTCTGAGCAAAATACACAAACTCGTTAATGTCAGGATTGAATAATGACAAATGTCAAAAAACAAAGATTAATGCGTAATGTATTGTGTTAAGAATTGATGCACATTGTACATTTCGCTTCGTTCCATTTAGTCGACTTTGTTGTTTTTGGTAGAAGAGACAATAGGTGAAAAGTAATTCATATGAACGATCCCTGTACCAGTTATTATTGTCTATCATATTTGAATATCAATATTTAGGAATGTTTAGGTAGTTGCTTTTATTGATTGATTTTATAAAGAAGAAAACCAAATTTCAAGTATGTCTTGAAACGAAGGTGCTCTTTCACTAAGCTCCATGTGTAGCTGAGTCATTCACTATGCTAACAGTTCTATGTATTTTCTTTAAGCCAAAAAAGTTAGTGAATCAGTTCAACTATTTCAATATTGTAACATACCAATAAACACACGGAAGTGGTTTAGGTGAAAAAATCCTAGTTGTTTGACTTTAAAAAGCTAGTCCTTAACATCACTCTATATATATATTAGTTTTCATCATGCTTTAGTGTAATGTCACTTATGTATCATATCTTGACTTACGATAGCTTTTTACTTAGAATCATTCACGCCCAAATATGTCACAAGATTTGATAAATCAAACAATTTTTTGAAATTACATATTGCTTCTATACATAACATTTTTTCATTTTTTACAGGATTTACTGGATATACAACCTGCGAGTGTTTATCGTTGATTACACACAGGTAAGTGCATTCAGATTTAACTTTATCATGTGATTCACGAATATCTATACTTCTATTTTATCTTTATTTCTACTTTATATTCTACTATTCACAGAAGATAATGCTGATGATGTTTTACTTCAATGACATGTTTTACCATTGTCGTAAGCTTGACAAGTAAGCCATCATCAAGTGGGAAAGAGGCATGTAAAATGTCGAACAAATTCAATCATGAAGGACTTACTTTTACCATCTATAATTTCCATATAATTCATTTTCAAATGGGTATTACATTATTTGCTGAAATTCATTAATGAATAGACTCAACTTTTCTCCATTACTAAAGTCTACAATGCAAAATGCCTCAACAGTGATTATCATATCTATAAAGCGTACTTTTATTATCTTAAATTTCTATGAAAATTGGATTTTTCGCTGAAATTAACTATTGAATTAAAATAATTCTCTGTAACACTAGTATGCAATGCAAAATGCTGAGAAGAGATGACAATATATGTAAACGAGTTCTAAGGTTAAAGGTGAACAATTACCATCACCTCAAAGTATACAGTTACAACCATTTAGCAAAGTAAGACTGATGCCGGGACTGCTTTAGTCTTACAAGCATTTGGCAAATAAGAATTGAACAGACCTATCTCTGTCTCTTGGCATACATCTAGTGACACTGAGGAAGGTCGATGTCAGACATTGATCTAAAATCAGCTAAATCATCATGTTGAATCAAGTAATTATTGCAAATTTCTAAGAACTTATTTATCTTACTTGATATGATTGCTTACAAGAGACTAGATACATTCATTAACCTAATGGTCAGATATTCGTCTCAATTTCAAGGCCTGTCTTTATCTAACCCAGTCCTTAATTACGATGAATCCTGAACCAGTGCAAATGTGTTGAGACACAACACCTTGTACTTGATGTGACGGCGTGTTTTAGATAAGTGACACTGAGAAGTCAAGTGGTCAGTCCTTGATTTCGATCTTAGTCCACCTATGCCAGTGAATGTTGTACTTATCAATAGGAACCTTATTTGCGAGATAAGACGAACCTTTATTTCAATTAAATGACAAATCTAATCTAAATTGAATCTACGATTTAACTTTCTAAGGGATTGCGCTTGTTAATGTATATCAAATCCATTGTCATCTATGAAATGACAAATTCTGCAACTTTAAGAAAATAAATGCAATTAACTATTGCTTTAACGTCACTCAAATGAAACAATTTGGTTAATTTATTTTATGATTTAATCGGTTAAACTTAACATGAGACTTGTTCCATAAAACTGTCTTCCTTGGTAAGACTTTAAATCGTATTTTGGATTTTTCCTCTAAATTGTCCCTGTTTAAACTTTGAAAAATGCAACCCAGATCACAGTACAGAATGAATAGAACAGAAAATGATCAGTGCAAATAGACATCGAACGCTTTGATGTGGGAAACCTTTACTGACTAGCTGCTGTAAAATCTAATCACAATACATTAGATATTCTCTCCGACTGAGCATGACTTATCATTTATACATCAATTTATCTGCAAGCAAATCTGATCACCTGAGTGCCAGACAGATATGTATGTAACATGTAACTCATACACAATTGTACATGTTTGTAACAACTTGATAATACTTGTTTGGAAAGTCCTGTGGGAATATTTTGATTCTCAATCAATCAATCTTTATTCATTCTATGAATCATCATGATATATTTTGTGTAGAGTGACGTATTCTGGCTAATCGTCGTGATTGCTGCTTGAGAATTGCAAGGATATTCCTACAAGTATACTTTGACTCCACATGTTCCAGTACGGAATCGTGAATTCTTCGAGACCCTAAGAGCAATGTCAGCGGACTATCCGCCTTCCCAAAATGTGAGACCAAACAGGTCAAAGGGTAGAGTCAAGACGAAACTTTGGTCGATCTGAATTCTGCTGTCTATATCTCACTTCATGTCTGGTTCTGCATTTTCATTTTTCTCAGTTAATTGATTAAAAATGTTCAGCAGCAGTCATAATGTATTGAAATACCATAAAGAAGGTTTTACATATCAAACCAAAACTCTAGTTTTATATCTCAAGCATCGAACCTGAAGTTCGAGAACTGAACAAAATTAACATGTTCTGGCTACATGTTGGATAAAACATATGTCGCTTTACATGTATTAAAGAAAAACATTAGCATTAGGATAAGACATAGATGACACAGAACAGAGGTTTTAAAAATCTCCCACATCTTTGTTTATTGTATTTCATAAGACAATATCTGTTACCCACTTCACACATAACACAATTAACGAGACAGCCTTATGCTATCAGTTTATATCATTTTGATACTAATCAAGTCACTGTTTGATATTCTGATAATCACTTTGTAAACTCTTATATCCAGGCAAGTTTTTACAGAGTGGTGGTGGTGTTTGTACTTTTCAATCAACCAAGAGACCATATCCGGGTCATGCTGAATCCAGGTCAACAGAACTTGTTCAAATAATAATCTTCTAACATGTCATATTCTTCTAATATCTAATACTCTTCCAATCTAATCTAATCTGAGTATTTACTGATTGACCCGCTCTCCAGGATGTTATATATTCGGTCCTGTGACACCAATCTCGTCTATTATAACTATGTGATTGTTTTTGCAAGATCTCCTGATTCCAAGATGATAATTCTAAGGATTTATCAGTTCGAACAGTCAGTCAATTGCTAATCGATGAGCCATAAGCATTGAAAAATGAGTGATGATTAATAATTGGATTCCGTTTATGGAATACCCTTAGGATTTGCGATGGTGCTGGCATGATTGTTTTGCAATATATTAGTGGATGGTTTTATTATTCAAGTAAATGTTGCAGATGGTCATAAGATAAATCATTGCAGAATGATAGCAGGGAAAACGATTCTCAGTGAATTAGATTCACAGATGCGAGTCGAAATGAGCAATAAACTAAAATCAAGAAGATGTTTCTGAAAACGACATTCATCTTTGTCAGCTATACATTGGCCAATATAGATTTAACATTCAACATGTAGTTGTCCATCATGAAATAAGATATATACTTATTTTAATACGATTTTGTTTTAATCAAAAGTTATCATATAGCTGGCTGTAAATGAAAACCTGTTTAATATCTCTTGTAAAGTATAAATGTTATGTAGCACTTCGTTCATTTCTTTAAATATATGCTTTGAAATGTCAGACACTTCTTGGTGTCAATCTAACATATAGTTGATAAATAGAGGATACTAAACGACCTTCCATTTAATACTATTTTTATTAAACGAGTTTATGATTAAGTATAAAACGAGTTTAATAAAAATAGTATTAAATGGAAGGAAGTTTGGTATTCTGTTTATTACTTGACCTCAATAACAAGCTTTATTACCGAAAGTGTACTGAACGAAGCATTTCCGCGACTAAGCCGCCATTGAGACGTCGGTGCCACGATTGTGACGTCACAACCACACAATATTATGACGTCATACGGGGAGCGGTATTACACTAGTTTAATATCGCCGTATAAATATTACATAGAGGATATTTGACATTTCTCGTCGAATACCATGAATATCTCATCGAGTGAAGTAGAAATGATATTTTCAAGAGTGGCGCAGCCACGAGTGTAAATATATGATTTTCTACTTCACGAGATGAGATATACATGGTATTCGACGAGAAATGTCAAATGTTCTATTTATTATGTTTCCAAAAACCCCGTAAATTACCTTAACTATATGAATGGAGTAGCTAAATCCCTTCGCAGGCGCGGCCGTTGCATGACGTCATTAAATTGTTTCTTGACGTCACAGATGACGTCATATGATTGTTGCGTTATTTCACTAAGTAGGATACCATTATTATTTCACTCAGTGAAAATACGGATTTTATTTTCACTAATAAATGGCATATTTCACCATTGAAAACATAATAAACTGCGGTATCTTACACGGGCGATTAATAATCAAAAGTAATTTACGGTTATATATTCAAGATACTTACTTGGGTACCATGTCCACCAAATTGTTGTATTCGAAGTATAAGATAAGTAAACAATCCATTCAACCGGAATTTACTAAATTCGCTGTTGTGTTGATGGTGTAACAGACACAGCATTAGCCCAAGTCAAGTCAGTACGACCTTGGTACATCAGAACAAGATCCTGTCCCAACTAGCTGTATACTGGATGTAATCAACTGTAAACCTCTGATAACGCTTCACTGAAACTACCTTGATTCACAGCCAGGAGCTGTAGTGACAGTGCATATATAAGGACACCGCTAGTTTATAGGGTAAATGAACTGAACGTGTCTGCAGTTACGTAGAAGGCAATATGAGGAACTAAATTCTAGGGGATATAATAGTTTGAACAATTCTGGTATTAAGGCAGATTTTGTAGATTATTTTAAACTAGTTCAGCACTTTTAAAACCATAGGACTCATCATTTCCATAGGGAAACTGTAATTTGACAAAAACGCAGTAAGAAACAAAGAACAGTTTGACTGCAACGAGTTTGAAAAAACATATGATGGTGACAAGAGGTTTCCTAAAATTTGTATTTTCACACAGTTAAAAATTTTCATTCATTTTGGTGATCGTTTATCACATACTCTGTGCATTATTACCAGAACATTTCCTTGCACAGGAGTTCACACATCTCTGGTACAGATCAACCTGAGACACACTCACACTACAAGTTTTTCTATCAACATTCATGAAGTTACCAACTCTGGAACCATATATAGCTAAGGATTGAAACAATAACAGTAACAATAATAAATGTTTTGACTCATTAATAAGCAGAATTTGCCATTTTTTTTATTACTATCCAAGAAATTTTATCAGTTTCAAATGATAGTTAATGATTTTGCTTTTTGTTTAACCTCTCAAAATCTAAACTCTATCTACCTTAACATCAATAAAAAGATATCTTGCATAGTAACAACAATTTTTAAAACTAACTTTTTTTAAAACAACCATGTAATAAAAACAATAATAAAAAGAGTGGGTACTTAATAACAATTGTTTATGTTTATTATATACATGTATGCATACTTATTATTGACAGGGGCTAGTTACTAAAACCGTTAAGTTCAAATAAGTGACAAAAACACATTAAAAACAACAATAAAATACTATAAAATTTTCTTCAGATTAATATTCTCTGTAAACGAGATAGTAAATAAATAAAGAATTAAGGGTCGTCGCATTAGAAGTGTCATTATTTCAGAGGAATGGAATTGTTTCATCATACACTACTACTTTGTTGAAGACTAAATAATTGACAACCTTTACTGGCACAAGTACTAAAGTTTGCTAAAGAGTCTAAAAGGCTTGATATGCAAGGGTAAATCTAATTCTTAACATATTTTAATTTCAAATAGCTCTCCATTTATTCCTCATCGGTGTACTAATCAGCTTTAAGCCCTTTTGAACACTATTATAGTCTACATTTCATATTATAATATGGCTTAACCGAGTTACATGTAGTTTTTATTACTAACTAATGTCTTGTGATGTGGAGTATGCATGATCACTTTTTCCTTTGATTTTGTAAATCAGGCCCCCAAGCTAATAAAGAATCATATCCTGACATTTTTAAGTTGACGCGAACGAAGTTTTGTCAAAAGCAGGCAGTGCGAATATTTTAATGAAGTTCTTTTATTCTGTGGATCATGTCAATTTCAATTGTTGACATTTTGCATTTACATTTTGTGTTTGATAAAATACTTTTATTGTCCATATATCTCATGTATATGGTAGGTTTGGTTATGACTTATGACGTCTTCTACGATGGAACATTGCATGTCATATGTTTATAGTTGTTGTTTGTGGTTTAAAATAGAAGCCTACACTTTCATGACTTCGAAAATGTTGATATGATCCATAACGGTTTGGTTTCTGCTTGTTAGGTCATACAATGTTTCTTTAACCTGCAGTTCAGTGCCACAGTGTGTGTTGTCGGATTATGTCAGACGTTGCCAGGATGTTTCTTACCAGGAAGACGAAGGGTAAAACTTGGGGTGGGCAGTGTTTTATAGGTCACCTACAATCTTTAATGGACATGTACAATTTCAAATTTTTAAAACGTATAAAATCGTTGTTCCATTTTTATTGATAACAAGAACTTGTCTTTTATTTTAAATTTTGTTGAGAATTATCTAGTTTAGTAACACTGTGAATATGTGTATTTGGCGCTTTTACCACGCACTTATACATGCTGCAAACGCTACTTACATCATTACCCTGAAGGAGGTGTTATTTCAAATGAGCTACTAAACGCTGTTGGCGAGATTATTTCAACGTATCTGGTAGACATGGTATGTACGTATCAAAGTGAAATTATAATGTATGTAACCTAGCTAATGTCCTCGAATACCCATACTGAAACTACCTGTAATATAAGCCTTTGAGGGGCAATTAGAAGTGATATATATAAGGACATTAGGACACAAGTTTCACTATTTTACTCGTTTATAGATAAAACAAGAAGCATAACCTTCATACAAAACTAATAATCAGTGGTAATCGTTAAGCTTTATGCTGACCATGGACATGTTTGATGTCTCGCATTTGAATAAAAAACAAGTTCCTTATGAGAGAAAGTGGTGTAAGTGGCTGTGGTTTAAATTAGCCAGTGACAGCTACTGATTCAATTTCAAGCCATGTTCTCAGGGAGATACTCCAACATAGACTCTCACCAAATTTATAGACATCAGTTGCAAAGGTTCTTAAGGAAGTGATCACAGGCACATTTTATCTTTTCTATATCAGATTTTAGATAACTCGTTACTATATCGATGATTTTTTCAATCTTTGTGCATTTTGAATCTCTTGCTTTTGGAATCAGTTTTCATATTTTGGTCATTTCATTAACTTTCACCCTGCGAATGACTATTTTTTCCTCACTCCATCTTTCTCTCTCGTCCCGTATTCCTTTCTGACTCCCTCGTTCTCTCTCGTTCTTTATTCCTTTCTGACTCCCTCTTTCTCTCTCGTCCCTTATTCCTTTCTGACTACCTTTTTTCACTTTTTATTTCTTCCTTACTCCATCTTTCTCTCACTCTCTGCTTCTTTCTCCTCCTTCTCGTATGTGTATTGGATTAGGAAAGCATAAACTTAATTCTAATTTTACTTAAATCTTAACGGTGGCTTCATGTCGTCTGATAACCCTTATTTGTCCAAATGTGAAATATAACGATCTCGTTTCAACTTAAATGTTAGCAATGTTAATTCCTGACAGCCAGTTCAATGCTCTTTATATCATTCCACTTGGTCGTGATTAAAGTCCTGGGGTATTCTTTGCATCAAAATCAGAGATTCAACACTCAAGTTTGAGGTTCACGATCTTTCCTAACTCAAGTATGGATTGCTATGACTTTAATCAACACGACCCCTTTGAAGTTGACGCCAATCAAAAAAGGGTTAATTAGGTCGACGTCGACGAAGCATATCCATATTTTCCCATTACAACCCTCTGAGAAACCAGACAAGATGAGGATTTCAAGATGGAACCATTATCAGATAACGTTTTTTTGAGTCGAGCTAACAACGAATGTTTTGAGATTTTTAACGTCAACCGCCAACGATATGAATATAAGAAAACAAAAAATAAATCTTTCTAAACAGTTTTCGTTTCACAATTTATTGGAAATATTGCATCAATATGATTTCATTTAAATCTTGAAAAAACGAAAAATCCTTTCTAAATAAGGGGTATGAGGTATAAAAAGTTGAAAGTAAACAATTAAAGATGATAAGTGTGAATTTCAATTGCCCGCAAATGTACGGAGAACAAATTACTAAAAGCTATGGTATTAACAAAATCGTTTGAATGAGTTTTTATTTAGACAGCAGGCTTTGATATTTTCAAATCTTGACCTGATTTTATCATTTGATCAGTGTTTTGGAGTGTTTAAGTAGTTCTGTATTCATAACTCTCTGTGGATCTTTCCTTAATCCCTGGTAACATTCTGGTAAACATTAAAACACTGGTATATTGAGTCTGCTTTCTGTCGATATAGTTACAATGAGCAATGAAACTTTTCTTCCCGAGGTCCCTTCTTTATAACTTGTTTTAACTTCATTGGTTTCTGTTTATGAATATACTTTTATGGGCAATATCAATTCCCTCTTTAAATATCTAATGCATAATAATTCTGACCAGGCCGTTTATAATTGCTTAAAACGAAGTGCAATACATACAAAAAAATTCAAACTCCACAATGTTGATTTCTTGAACAGAAACACTTTTATTATCCGAATTACCAGTTTTAAGTGGAGATATTATGAATTATAGTGTCAAATCATATTTTAAAAAAGGTGAAACTAAATAAGCTTTAACTCATCATGGGCGAGAGATGCACCTAACTTATGGTATCCTCATTCCTCTAGTCCCGTATTCCTTTCTGACTCTCTGACAGCAAAAAAACCCTATATGCGTTAATTGAATTCAGCTCTTATTCAGCAAGAGACGCATATGTGCCTTCATTTGTGTTACAATTAACCCGTTTTTTGCAATCAGCTTAGTATGAAGCGAAGATAAGCGTATCTTTGCTGAGATCCTTCTCTAATAATGGTGACAGGAGAGGTTTTCGATATTTAACAACTGTTTATAAGAGTTTTGGTAAATAAACACATTTCAGTCATACAGAGGATTGTAGGAAATGTATACAGAGGTAAGCTTAACGCTATTTTTAGTGGGAGTGAATATCTGATTTAATGAAAGGAGTCTTGTGAAGACTGAGATATCACTTTTCCGACTCTGTCAAATGGTAGCTATTGATCTGTAAAAACTACAATATTAATCGCATTGAATTCAAATGTCTGAGAAATAAGGCGAGGAAGCGTTAATGTAAACATTTATGTAATCATGAATTATTTGTGAATAATCTGAGGCTACTGGTTTACTTTTTATTTAAACATTTGTCCTTCAATGCATCAATGTAAAGTCATAAACTATCAATTTGATAATTCCACGTTAAGATTAGTTTGAATGAATGAATTATTCTACTTTGAATAACATACTTGACATAAATTAACTTGAAGAATATTACTGAGCATATTGTCAATCATGGATATCAGCATTTTTATTTGTGCTAAGAATTGTTCATTAGAGCCAACTCGCGTAATGACATAACAAAGCAACGCCAAAGACCTTGAAATAAAATACAAGATGGAACGAAGATGAAGATACACTGTTTTTACTGTTAACTGTTAACAATCAACATACGCTCATGTACCGATTTAGGCGCTCAAGAATCGGTTTTTGTAATGTTCGTTAGGAAATTTATCTGAAACTTTGAGAAAGTCATCCATCCCTTTAACATATTCGTTATACCTATGTTCACCCACATCAGTCGTGATAACATATTTCCTCAGTATATATCATGACATATGATGAGAAAGATTGGAATAAATTTCTGCAATGTTGAAGAGAAACAAAAGAGAATCTTTTGGGGAACTTGTGCATATTACCCAAATAGGGTAGTTAAAGGGACATGTGTGTCCCGAAATCTCCTTTTAATAGTAAGCTCCGTCCTTAAGAGAATAGTTATTCAGATAGATTTCCTTTCGAAGAGAAAAGCTTGGTTCATAGCTCCAAAAAAAGAGGCGAAAATGACTTCGTTCAAAAACAGTAATAATAACGATAACAACAATAAGTTTAATAATAAGTCTTGGAGTTTCACAAGAATGCAGTAAAAAGGTAGACTTTATTAGTTTATCTTAAGATTTGCATATTTATTGGGAATTAGAGATGCATATTGAAGCGGTCGTGGTTAAAGAAAATGCAAACCCAATCAGAGGCATTTCAGATAAAACAGTGAATCAGAAAATGGTAAAAGTAATCGCTCATAAAAACTAATAACAATGCAAAAGTAGAACGCATTTCCATACAATGAGTGAAAATTGTGCCGTTTTTCATTCCAAAGTATTTATTTGTTTTGAAACAACAAAAGAATTGCCGAATCAAGTTGGAATCCTCTGCATCCCGTCGGTGGGATGAGAATTCCTCCAAGTGATTGAATCGCTAGTAGCAGGATTAAAAACACTTTTAGCTTTTAAAGTGTGGATTGCGAACCTTGAGAACACATTAAAGAGTTTAGCGAAAGAGTATTTGAAAAATAAAATTTGATAACAATGTTTGAAGAAAGTATTACGATGGAATGCTGGTTGTAGCTGTAAGAAAAAGAATATAACCATGGTGATTATTATGATGATGGTGACGATTAAGGTCATTTAAATAATTCATAAATGAATAGTGATTGAAAATATAAAACACAGTTTGCTCACCCATTATCCGTTCGAGACTGCATTTGTTCTTACAGTACACTTTACCAAATATAGACATTAATACACTAGAACGATATTCAAATCATAATTTAGACAGAGCTGGAGAGACTTTGTTAAAATTACATTTGACAGTCCTTGTCATTTGCTGACAGACGGAAATTCAAAGTTCACGCTTTCTGTCGTGAAAATCTCAATAAATATTTCAGCCGTACGTTCATTACGCAGAAATACGTCGCCTGATATGTTTTTTGTCCTGAAAACAGGAAGCGCACGTTTAATCTTTTCTCAACTCCGATGAAGTAATTATCCATATTGGGTAATGTTGACATTGGATGTCTTCCTGTGATTCCGTGCTTTCTGTGAACTGTGGGATGATATTCATTTTAAATTTCTCACAAGTGAAAGTAAATGGATGGATATAATGGGGTTTACACGTTCAAAGGAACTATTGGAAATTGGCTGTAAAAATATTTTGCTATCAAAATATGAGGAGTGTCAAAATTCTAATTAAAGCCATATTGAGCTATCCAGTCTTTAAAGAGTGATGATCGCGGTGTTTTGATAAGAGCAGAATTCAATTAACTTGCCGATCTAGAAATGTAGAAATTCTGGCACATGTTTTTTTCATTGAACATCCTTATTAGCCCACCAGCCAAACTTAAACGGGCTCTAAATAATAAGGACACCTCATCAAATAGAAAAACTTTAAATTCGAAGCTCTCTTAGTGCTAAGATAGACGTCGGGCAATGCTATTTGATGGTACTTACGACTCTCCTAGCGCTAAGAGAGCATCGAAAATCTAGGCCCTGGTCTCATACGGATTAAGTTTTCAACGAACATCCTCTTATTATTATTGACTGCATTGCGGTGAAACCTGCGAGCATCGGCTAATTCTTGAGGGATTATTTGAAACTATGATAAGATGTTTCAGGACAAACTACAACTTCTGTCAGATAATATCGCTGCTCAGGAAAACAGTAGGATATCCTACTTGATAACCCATTTACCATATTCATATCTCAGAAATCCATCATTGCGCTATCCTGTTATAGTACATGTATCCTTTTATTGGTGCTCTTCAATAGCATAACTCTGATTGATGAATGAATTATATCTATCTCCTATAAGGAAGGCTCTTTGGCCAAAAACTAGATGAAACTTTTGTATAAACTCAATCGTGAAAGGGTTAAGTCTGAAAAACTTTATTTATTCAGAATTGGAAGTCATACAATATTTTTCAGGTGTTGTATTGAGACAGGGTTTATTTCATCTTCGTGATTAAAACGGTTTTTGAAATATCGAATTATTAAAAGTAACGTAGATTTAAAGGTTCACCACATGGATTTAAATTCATTATTGTTAAGCTATAATAGGGATTGAATTTCAAATTATGTCTAGACCATTACTAACAAATCTAATTATTTTTCATATGATGTTGGTTATTCTTCGAACAATATACTATATTATATAAACTATGGTATTGAATATGAACATAATTACTGTGTAATTCATCTTATATGACAGAAATAATTACATCACGTGTTTCATGTTCCACAATAAACATGTAACTGAGTCTACTCGTTTTATTGCATGTAAGTTACCAATTGTTAAAAGTAAGTTCATTTATTTACGTTACTGATACTAAATTACTGTCACCATCAATTATGTGTCAACTGAAGTTCATTAATTCAAAACATGTTATGAAATTGCACAAAACAATGCAGTTGCTTCAATAAATCTGACATCTGGACCTAACATTGTCATCAGATTGGTATTTGCTAAATCTGAGTTAAGGAAGACATATTTAGATAAATCAATATTGTCAGGGCACAACCCTTTTGACATTTCCAATTGATTTGGCTACTTTCAATGCTCCATTAGGTCCCAGATGAACTTGGGTTGTATAGAGGAGTAGATTGAGTCCGTAACTGTAGTATTGTTGATGGAGGATCAAGGAAAGAGTTTAAGTGCACGACTTCTTTTTGCAATTTTCAACATTGTCAATCATATTTGCTTATTTTGTAAATGTGAATCATCAAAACAATGCGATATCAGCTGTAGGAATCATCAAAGCTGCAAATCAAATGGTAAAATTATCATTTAAGTGAAAGAGAAATGTATTTGTTTTGCTAGATTATTATTATAAGTTGGAGTAAGAGTTGATTAGAGTGTCAACATCTTAACTGAAAGTCTTTCTCTCCCAATGTCTTACTTTCCGTATTTTCCACATCCTTTCGATCTCTTCTCACCTGAGCTATCCACTCTGTAAGTTTTTCATTCACATGTTTATTAACTGAACTATTGTTGAAAAGACGTGAAAACAACCATTCCATTACTCACTCAAATGTCGAATAATGGGTTCGAAAGTAATATTTGCCACATATATTGGGTCAAGATATTATCTGAATTTCTATCTTATTCGAGTAATTTGTACACTTAGGGTCGTACCATTTAGAAATATTTCATATGATACATAGATACATTGTATGAGATACTCACCTCCCATGTAAGCGAATTTTAAATTAGTACTACTTCGATGAATCCTACACCAGTGCAAAGGTAATGAGACACTCTTCCGTGTACTCGATGTAATGGCTGGTATTACGTGAGTGGCATTGAGGAGCCAAGTGGTCAGTCCTTAAACTTAGTTCTCCTGTATCGATTAATACTGTACTAACACAAATAAATCTTCTTTGTTCAAAGAGACAAAAAGGACATTCGACCTAATTGGAAATTTTAGTCTACTTATACACTAAAAATAAACTTACAAGGGATTGCCCTTGAACAAATTATCTCATTTAATTTAATTCATTTTCGTCAAAGAAATGCTAAATCTAGAATCATCTATAACGCTTCATGTCATCAAATTATGTCAAGCAATTAATATGTAGTCATATCATCGGTTTGGTGAGATTAGTATAGTGCTTTGTTTGATTGTTATTTGTTCATATAATTAACAACGTGAAATATTGTTTCAATATCACATCTATGTTGACATAAAAGTTAACTTAATATATCCGCAACTATTTGCCGAAACTTTTGTATAATTTTTCAAAACTTGAGACTTGTTAATCATTGGGCCTTCCTTCATTAAACTCAAGTCTTATTTTGACAGTATTTCTGTATTTGATATATAGTTAAATGTAACACATCGTGCAGTGACCCCAGAGGAGATAACTTGTTATAAAAAGTTTGGGATAAAAAAAAAAGAATGAATAGAATCAGTGCAAGTAGACATCAAACACTTTGATGTTTGAATCCTTTATTGAAATAGTTTCTGAATATCTTCTCGTTATACGCCAGATTTTCTCTTTGACTGAGCACAACTTATCGTTTATACATCAATTTGTCTGCAAGCAAATGTGATGACCAGAAAGCCAGTAAATGTAAATTATACGCTATATTAGATGTTCTTACTACTTGACAATAACTATTTCGAAAGTCTCGTCGGAATCTTGTGATTTAATGAATCAGAACGGTAATATAGTGTATATTTTGTAGAGTCATGTGACTAGAAAGACTCAGTTCAGTATATTCTGTTTTGTGAACATTTAAAATTGTGTTTACATATTCATTCCAAAATGCCAAACATAGGTTTCTTCGTTAATTGAGGTTCAGGTTCAGAAGCTGGCATCCTTAATCCAATATTAATTCAAAATATAAATTCCAACAGAATTTACAAATTACAGATTATGGCAAAAACATTTTATATTGTCACCTTGCTGAACTAGTAGTTTTACGATTCAATATCCTAGTGTTATTCATTCAAATATATACATGCTCTTGTCAACTATTTCTATGAAACTCATACTGAAATATTGACCTAGCAGTGCCAAACAATAACTTACACACTCGAGAAATTCTAGTTATAATCTACATTTGTGTTTAAAATATTGAACTCTGATTTAGGAGTCCACTTTGAAATATTGGTATTAATACTTAAACCTTGATGAAGACTATCAATGTTGTGTGTGTCACATGTTTTAACCAGTGTTTCAAATTGTTCAAATAATGGTTAACCCACAAAGGAGTTTCTAAGTAAACAATTAAAGAAAGGAGCAGCAAAATGTGAAAGTTCAGCTACTCTTAACATGTTTGAAGATTTATACAAACAAATGACAGAGGCAACAAAATGTTTGAACTTTTCCACATTCAGAGATCAATTGATGGCAATGATTCAAGATGAGCTAATGTTCATGATGCGATGGGTTTGTAGAGAGAAATATTTTTGCAAATGATTATGTGCAAAGTTTGTGATATTCTTCAAGTAAAAAACAGCTTGAAAATATGCATTAAACAGAAAATGACAGCTGCTTATGTTTCAATGGTTTTTGAAAGTCTTCACTGAAATTTATTCCATCGAGGTTGTTTACTAGATCAAACTGGACGGATTCAGATACTTTTTCTTATTAAATGATGTTACAATCTGTATAAAAAGTGGTTACTTAAAGTAAAATCATTTTTAGTAAACCATATTAGGAATAAAGTATGTTACTTGATTTATCTACTTATCCATAATGGCTGTTAGAAAACATAATAAGGAAGTTCTTTACGTCTATGAACTCGACCAAAAGGTTTCACAGAACGTACCTCTCAATATTCTGTCATGCATTCTAGTGAATGTACAATAATGTAATGATATTTGGCTTAAAATAATAAATTTGTCAGTAATACACGGTATGCTTTCCATTGCACCATACTTATCTTATCCAAAGATAATTATTTTGTCTGTTTTGCTACACTCGTATGATTCTAGAAGCATCCTGAATGTTAGTCGGGGAATTGAATACTGCACATGTCCATATTGTGATGATTTGTAATTGTAACATGGTCAAAACTGTACGAAAATCTTTATTTTGTACTTCTAAATTTAGTTTTAAGAACACCAATATTCAAACGAGATTGATTGCGTGGTCATTTTACTGCAAAATGACCATTTTCATGTTCATTCATGTAGAAACGACTCTGGATTATGTCCCAAAACTTAGACAGCCATATCTTAGACAGCCAAATCTTAGACACTTGAGTAGGTGGTTAATTAACACAACAACCATGGCTGAAATGGAACAGTCCTAATAGGTGCTCCCCTAGCTTAGACTGATCAAAAGGGAGATTAATTTTGAAGTAATGAGATAATTTTATTTGAAAATAATGATGGACATGGATGAAATATATTTTTCAATTGATGAATGTTTACATTAACATGCAGGAAGATATTAATCTCGTAATTCATAAAAAGAGAACACTCTAGCATAAATTCATCCCCTATCTTATGCATACATGATGGACATTATATGTTCATTGATATGTTCTCTATCAATTTTATACCATATACCAGTTTCAATTGGGAGTCTGTGGTTACAAGTTCGAATATTTGTGATATATATGCGTAAATTCAAAGGAAGTTGAAATAAATAGTTTTCAATACATAAATAATCCTTAAACTTATCATAATAATAACCTTTCGAAGATTGAGATTAAAGAAGAACAGTTTTAAAACTATTAACAAGCCAATTTGTACTTTGTAAATTCTTGCTTTTTTTGCCAAATGTAACTATAAAGTGTAGTTGAAAGTATACATTGCTGTAAACATTGATCAAAAGGGAGATTAATTTTGAAGTAATGAAATGTTTTTATTTGAAAATATAATATTCCATGATAATGAAAACAAGGGCAGAAGACCGAAGTCGAGTTCTAAGATGCAGTCGGACGCTTGCTCCACTGTACAGAAACTTGCAGAAACTGTACAGAAAGACTCACATTTGTTGAAATGGATCTGTGAGTTAATATCAATTAATGTTGATATTTGAATGTTTAAATCAATATTCTAAAGATTAATCTATTTAATCTGTTTAAAATACTGATACCACAGATCAAATAGTTCTATATTTATTTTCTGCATTTGAATGTTATGTACATGAAACCACAGAAAAGTACATCAATTGTTTTGTTAAAATATTGAATCCATGATAAATGTTTGAAATACTTGTGAATAAATTTGGATATAAATTCTATGATATTGTTCTTTTTCCTAATTCTCATGGACTGCTCCATTACCAGATGTAGGTAACAGCCGAAAGTTTGGCCGTGCACTCAACCATAAATGTTGTTGTTTTAAGCTGTCTAAGATATGGCTGTCTAAGTTTTGGGACGTTTCCTACATAGACTATGCATGATGTAAATTGTTAATGTTTAAACATAGCCCTTAAGCAACAATCAATTGCCAAGATACAAGTGTTGAAGACTGAATGCCTATAATAACTGGATGAGTTTTTCAACAGTGTCGACACTTATAATCACAGATAAATCTGTCAGTCTTGAATAATGGCTGTCAATTATTTGATTCTATTAATATTAAACTGTTTGAAAGCCATACTCTAGATTTGACAACTTAGAGCTGTATTAGATTCTGAAAGTAGGGAATTAGTTATTGATTTTCAGGAGATTATCTGGATCCTATCTCTGATGAAGATTGTTATTCAGACATAATTTCATATTTAAATATAACATATCTTATTTGTTTTCATTCAAACTAACAAACATGTTCGATCCTGAATATGGAAATGTTTGACATTATGTAAGGGATTATAAGTACAATAAGGCTATCGGGTAAACTGGGTATTCACATGTGATAAACATGCAAATAAGGTCAAAACACCCACTATTTCTGCAAATCTCCATACATTTCATGAGAATTCGAAAATGATTACCCGTGATATTGGTAAAGTCAACGCCAGTTTACAGGTGAATAGTCCTTATCCTACCTCATGGAAGAGTGCCGATCTCTGGTTGGTCAAGGTGACAAATATCCATATATACCGTCACCGAGGGATGATAATTCCCTTATAACCCGCTACATGAGTAAAGCGTGCTTCCATGTCAATCAATCAAAGTCACGTGATCAGGTCATAGGTGTTGTTTATTTCTGTTTGTCTTTTAGATGATACATTAAGACATTCGGCAAGATAAATTCGTTATAACATTTCGTCAAGGGTGACATAGGGGTATATTATTCCTTTGAAAGGTGTTTTGCAACAGAACGCTCGTTGCATAAAACCTTTCGCGGGATTAATTATATCCCTATGTCACCCTTGACGGAATGTTATAACTTATATCAACACAATCAAAAAGAGTAGATCCACCATGCATTCATATCTTAACTATACCTTGTTATCGAAGCGTGTCAAATTTGTATCAAAAACCATGGGTTTCTTTAAAGAACATAAGAACATAAATCATTCGTGAGCTACTGTGAGCTTCAGGTTCAGTTTCCGTGCATAAAATCGCCTTGACTGACTGTGACGTACGTCTTTTTAACTAATCTTTGAAAAAGTTTTTGACTTATGACACATGTAATCAAGTAACTTAATAGCAAACCATCCATCAATCGCAAACTATAACAACGCAGCTTTTAAAAATCTATTTTCAAAGGAACCGTGTTGTTGGCATGTGATTTGTAAAAATTCTGAATTATCAGAGACCCATACCTTTACTTTACTTTTTGTGTATGAACTCGGAATATATTATAAATTATGAATTGTTTATAAGAAATGCTGGATGACCTTCAGTTGTAATGTATGTATTTTTCTTCCACCAAATGAATAAAATCGTCTCGTCAAGTGTTCATATGCTGATTAACAAACATAGCGTTATCATAGATGAGCCTGGTGTCACAGAAACGAATACAAGTAACATAGTAAGCAGGTAAATAATAAGAATACGCGTACGCGATTAGAAACTTGGGAGGATGTCTGCAATGAAACCCCACTTCCATATATTGATCCCCTTATCAGCGTATGTGCATTTTGAAATTAGAGATTAAGAAAATTGTAAAAAATACAAAATATACAAAACTTCCCATTCGTGGCTACTATATTCAACATTGAAATAAATTCTTTAAGAAACCGCAATTGATGTCTTAACAACAGTCTATTTCGTTTAAATTTTCAATAAATTATAATGTATCAATAATAAGTCGATGTCTCGAATTCGATTGAAAAGATAGGTGAATTATGATTATAAAATTCTCGGTGGAAATTACGAGGAAATTTAATAATTATGTAACTGTAATTTCTTAAAATTGGATTAGGTACTTAGCTTAGGCACGGCGCCTATAATAGAATCAGGCTTTAAAACCAATACTAGGCATGAAGAGAAGCAGGACAAAAACTAATCAAGAAGAGATCTTGTCTCCTGCTAAGAGGTGTGTACACTTTATTCTTATCCATTCCTATTTGTTGCTAGCTAGTAGCTACTTGTAGCTTATCGATCATAGAGTATAAATTTGTCGTACGAAGGAGCGACCGTCTGGCTTTTACATAGATTTTCTCTTGACGTCAACATCAAGTTCTCACGCTTTTACTCTTTTTAAGAATTAGGGTAACTATCTTTGTGAAGTATTTGCTATCAGTCTGGGTTGAACATTTCTTACATGATGGTATAATGTTTTAGAACCTTGACTTTCTTGATTGAATGTATATTGTTATTGTCGTGTTAATCATTTTCAGTAACAGGAAATAGAGCACGATATAGACTGCCGTTGCAAGGCTATAGGACCTAATTAGTCCAGTCATTAAAGTTCTAGATTGACTAAATGTTTTGGGTTTTTTGGGGATAGGAAATATCTAAAAAACTAACCTTAGATTTCAATCGAAAAGTAAGACAGGACTTGTGATCCTTATCATAATAATAATCATGCTAACAGTCATCGTTGGTCATGCGGGCAGTCAATGATCTTTTAAAATTATTTCTTGTGTGTTTTTGAAATTTGATAACTCATAAACTACAAATCAAACACCATTGCTGAATTAACATAAAGACACAGATAAAAATAGAATTCATATTTCTCAACAATGTTTAGGAAATAACTATATCAAATTTTACTTTTGTTTTGAGGAGTACCGAAGTGAGTAAGAAATGCTTGAATACAATCGGCGTAAAGTGATGAGTTTCACAATAAGATCTGTACATTAAAATGTGTTTGATGTTTTTTACCGTCATTTAAAATTGCATCAAAACAAAACAGAACCGGTTCGTAACTGGTTGTCTGCAAACAAAACATAATAATTTACAAATTAATCCCTCGTCGCATTTAAAAAGAAAGATATTTCTCAACACTATGTCTCACTGTATCAGGCAGGACACAAAACAACACAGATCTTTGTTGCAAAAAATGATAATAGAAAAAAGACTAAAATGGCTATACTTGGAGCCAACTAAAAAGTGCCACAACTTAGGTTATGATGAAGATAATATCAACTAATTTGTATCCTTTATGAATTTAATGTATGAAATATAAAGAGAACAAAACAGTATAGCACAAAATATTAGAAAAAAACCCTGAAAACGTGACTACTTGGAAACAAAAACGGAAACATTAAAATGACTATGCAAGTATACTTTCATTTCTTCACATTGGCGCACAGAGTAATATCTTATACTGCTGAAATAGTAGTTTCTACTATTCAAAGAGACTCTCATAGGGGCTGATAGTATGATCTGAAACGATACAAACAGTACAAAAACAAACTTAAATACATGTTTATAAAACATTTAAAGCCTTTTGAAAATATTTCTTCATCGATCAGTAATTGTTAATAGAATAATTTGATACCAACGAGGGAAATCATATCGGGGTTCATAATTTTCCTTTTTCATTGTGGCCTTACGTATTAAACAATCATTTAACGTCACAGTCCGACTATGACGTTGCGTTCAAATGCATCGAGTGGTGGGTTATTTGCCTATGCTTGGAGGTAGATTTTTGATTATTTCCTTTTATTTCGCTACTTATTTGAGTGTCCATGTCATACTAAGTTTCACGACACTCGCTCTCGCTCGGGAAATACTAATATTTAGGCACTCGTATTGTAAACATGATATGTCAGTGATACCCATATAATACCTGCTATATCTTCAATCTATCTGATGACAATCTAACGTATTGATATATCAGGGTGACTAATGTACAAATACACCAAAAAAGCCTTTTTGAGACTTATGTGTCTTTCAATTGTAGTATAAGCTAAGACTATTTTCTGCATTGGATAAAATATATACAAGTCGCATCAAAATTGTAAGTCGAGGCCAAAGAGTAATTCTAGCATTTTCCTGATGGCGTCTGACTCCGGGCTCACAAGTGTCTCCTCTCAATCATCCTTTTATTGATTAATCTACTCCAACTCCTCGCCTGACTGACACGAGTCCCACTGGTAATAACCTCCACTAAGATTTGCACTGAACTACATGATAAAACTGTCATTTCTTCTAAGATGGGTCATTTGCTCTTTGACAAATAGTTTAGGATTTGGGTCATCTTGATAACAAAAGGGAATTCGAATTTGATTTTGATTCAATAATACCCGTTTCAGTATCGGGAGACTAGTTTATTTTGATAATTGTACCGATGAGAATGGAAGTTATTCAATATAATTTTTTTACAATGGCTGAACAACCAGCATGCAATTGGTTCTTTACATCAAATAATATAATAACAGGTCAAATTTAGAAGAAAAGATAAGTCTGAAAGAGACTAGTTTTTTTTCCCTGGAGGGAGGTTCTTATCGCTGAATTTATAATATTTTCTAGCTATCACAGTTTGAATAGAATATCTTCTCATTATAACAATTTATTTAGAGATTTTTTACATGCCTTTTTCTTAAATGGGTTAGTGTGTTTAAAAGATTCGAGCCAAACAGGTTTTTACCATTCATTAAGACAAGTTTCTACATCAAGGTCATGCCGTATCCACGTTAACAGGAAAAATTCCGATAATATTCTCCTTACGTCTGACACAACTAATCTGATCTAATCTGGGCCTTTATTGATTACCCGCTCTCCAACGTGTTATATATTCAGTGCACTGACACCAATCTCATCTATAATAACTTTATGATTGTTTTCGCAATCTCATGATTCAAAGATGATAATTTGGATTTATCATTACGTGCACTCAGACAATTGATGGGCCATTTTTAGATTAAATAACTTGCTGATAATAGACTATTTCATTCCGATTGTAGGAACCCTTTTTTTGCTAATGCGTTGTTGTTGACATAATCGTTTTGCAACATATTTGTGAATCGTTCTGTTATTTAAGTAAATGTTTTTACGGAGTCATTATAAAATATTTTGTGTACTGGGATCATATAGAAGAATGACGTGCGATGTGATTCTCAGAAAATTAAAACAGAGATTAGAAAAAAAAATGCAAGCATATGTTTCTGAAAACATTGATTACCTTTTTCGTCGTTTCAAGACTTATCACTGCAGAGATAATTTGACATTATGGATTAAACGTTTTATCCTAGTTCTTTCCAAGTGTCGTGTAACATCATTTAATGCTTTAATAAAGTCCTGAGAAGTATAAAATGAAATCACAAACACTTCTGGACATTAGTGTGAAATATCGTTACAAGGGTTTATAAGCAAAATCTATTTTCTGTTATTTAATACAGAGGAACTTGCTACACCCAACAGGGTATGCCACATTTGTTGCAGTAGCTAAGATAATCATCCATAGAAATTTGTTTTACTTTATTTGCAGTTGTGTAGAAACTGTTGCAGGAACTGCTCTATCAAAAGTCAAGTCAGCACAACCAAATCCTGTCCCACCTAGCTGTATAATGGATGTAATCAACTGTAAACCTCTGATAACGCTTCAGTGAAACTAACTTGATTCACAAACAGGAGCTGTAGTGACAGTGCATATATAAGGACACCGCTAGGGTAAATGAACTGGACGTGTCTGCAGTTACAGAGAAGACAACATGAGGAACTCAATTCTAGGGGATATCATCCTTAGAACAAGTGTTATTAAGTCTTTAGTAGTAGTTCATTTCAAACAAGCTCTACAGTTTCAGGACAATCATACCACTTAATTTCTTAATTATGTATTAAGTTATAAGGAAAATCATTGTTTTAACAAAGCTGCTATCAGGACAGCAGAGGTTCCTGTCAAAAATACGAGGCATCATTTCAACGGGATATCATTTGATAATTCTGCCATTGAGGCATTAAAACACTTCATATAAAACATTTCCTGTACTTGCATGACATTAAGCGGTATTTATCAATATATTTATTTTTAACAAATGTGCCTATCTAAAAAAATTACATTCATCTAAAAATGTTGTGAATGTACATTCAATCTGGAGGTAGAGAATCAAGTAAAATCGCATTGAAAATCCTTGATGAGTAAATTAGAAAAGGTGATTATTTAAAAGAGGATCGTAACTGTTTTATACTTATGCAGGCAAATCAGAAGGATATTATACAACGTGCATTTGTAAACCTATTAATCAAAATAAGTAATTTGAGTATTGAACGAACCATATAGTGACGGCAACGATTTTTGCAAAACAGATGTGATTTGCGACTTCCTTTAATTAGCAATTCCAATCATCCTAATGTAAAGCTCTCAATTCTGTGTTTTTTGGTTTAGTTTATCACACACTCAGTGCATTATAATTAGAACATTTCCATGCGCGAGAGTTCATTATTCCCTTGTCTCTGGTATGGATCAGCTTGAACCTCACACATTTTGGCAACTTTTGCTATCAACATTCATGAAGTTACTGACTCGAATACTTAAGGGGCTATCTCATGAAATCCCATAAACTAGAAGCATATAGCAAAGAAATTAACCCATTTAATCAACTCAAAATTGGGATTGAATGCATAGAAAATGCTACGAAGATCTTCTATGGTCTGTGGTCCTCGATGCATGCTAAACAACATTCTTAAAAGCTCTACTCATTTCTACATTTTACCATGCCTCCATTAACATCAAAGTTATTCAGCCTCAAATAATATTCAAGCATCTTTCTTGATTTAATCTCACGAAATACAGATTCTATCTACCTAAAAGCTCAATAGAACTTGAAAACACTTTCGCAAGTGTCATTAGGTCTAAATTGTACGTCAAATTATAAGTTATTACTGACAAAACTCATCAAACAACATCAGCCCAAATCGACACTTCTGCCTGCTTTGGAGACGTTCTCAAATGGATGTTCGACTAATTGAAAAGGACTAGAAGCGCTGAGTGTATTTTGGGAAAACAATCACAGTATATATATCTATGTTTTCATTATAAAAATTGAATAGGCTTAACGTAGTTCACACTTGCAAATGTCAGATAAATTGACATCATAGGTTATGTTTGATAGCTAAATTTTATCGAGGCGAGTTGATTAGCTGTAGGACTTTGAGGGTGTTTGTTTAAATTCTCTAAAAAACTTCGACCCTGCAGAAATTCAAAAATAATCCATTGATCTTTACTAGCATGAAAAATAACAGAAACTATCAAGTAAAAATAGGAATTCGAACAGAGGAAACCAATTATGTAAAAATGAACAATGTTGTTCATCCTTATGTCAAAAAATAGAAAAAGATTGTGCATTGCAAGACAAGAATAATGTCAGATTTCAGGAAGACGAGTTCCTCTCTCTGCGAGAACATGAAAGCAATTTGAAACTATACATTTTCATGAAAGAAAAGTCTGGATGACAGAATTTAGCGAAACTTCTGTTATAATTGGACTGCCATGACGCTACTTAGATAATTCATGCACATATAGACTGTAACAGTATCGTAAATTGAAGGTAGTGTTACCAAAGATGTTAAGCAACAAACTAATTAATGATAAAAAAATCATAATAATAATTAATTTGGTTAAGGAATGTATAATATATAAGTAGTCCTCTCAATTGACAAATATATCAACATTTCTTCGAGCATATAGATAGGAAAATTTGAAGCAATTTTGTAAGAGTGATGTAAAAGGCAATAATGCTGATTTGCTGCATTCTACCAAACAACCGAGGGAAACATCTCTTATAAGTAGTCTAAAATTGGACAACTTTGTCAATATTTCCTATAGTTTTTACAGGATTTTAACTCATATCTTCAGATTTATGCATCAGCATTTACCGTAACATCAGCTTGCAAGTCCACCAACTAGACTGTTTAAGATCCGTGTTTTCCTGCAAAAAGTAAATGACAAATCCAATATAGTACACCTTCACCAGCTGGTTGTTTTGTAACAATGTTGCCAGAACTAATCGAGCGCTGTACAAGAATGATATGATGAATTGTAATTAGATCTCTTTCAAACCATATTGGTTTCAATAGAACTCCAATAGGTTAATTCCTCTGTGGAATTTCAAGTGTCAGGACACAAACACATTTGTAATCAACGCAGAAGATGTCTCTTGACATTGGATGCAAGCATGTTATCCGTGGTCATTGTTTTAACCAACATAATATTCAACGATTTCAATTTGTTACGGTATCAAAAACTGTATATGTGGATTGATTAGTACTTGTTTGCCCTTAAAATGATCATATTTAGATATCAGAATTGTATGTTATAATCATCGTTTGGTTGAGAGGGGATGGAGTTCCATACAAATGAAAATACACACGGAATGACGACTAATGGAGAGGTGAGGGGGGGGGGGGGGGTTGGGGATTTTAACGCAGCTTTCAAGAGTATTTCACTTAAATCACGACTGCTAGTATTACAGCAGGAAGAAGGCCCGCAAAACTATTGTGGCTATGCACTGCAATGAAACCTGCAATCACCGCCTGAACTAGCGAACCATAGATGGTACGTATATACTGTGATGAAGTTCAGTGAAACATTGCATCTAAACCTAAATGCATGTAGAACAGCTCTCTACTGCAAATAAAAATTGCCGACCCCTGACCGAATTCAAACTCCAGACCTCTTGATCAGAAGCCGAATGTGCTAACCACTGCGCTATCCCACCCCGAATTCTAAGAGAAATTTTATTTTCTTATATATAATCTAAATTGACATTGAACGATATAAGTACATGAATATTCTTACAAATCCCGATGATTAAAGTCATTTATAAATATATTCATATATTAAACTGTATCGTATACAGTCCTTCAATTATTTAATACAAAATGGCGATATTGGAATAATAGGATAGATTCGTGGAACGAAAAACAAAACACATGACAGATGGTTTATCAACTAACAAATATACAGTTTTTTCATTTGGACATTTATAGAAATTTTGTATAAGGTTGTGATGATATATGTAAATAATCATATACTTGATTCTTATTAAAACATTTGTTTTTATTTTGATAAATCAACGGCACAAATTTAAGGTTTCAGCTGCCTCATGCAACCATTCTGTTATAAAGTTAACTAACATCAAAGCACGTTAAAAAAGCCAGATGTTAGATTATTAGCTGTTTTCCTATATTTATAAGGCAATAGTTGTAAGAAGCAGCTGATGTGTTTTAAGTTCAGTCTATTAAGCAATCGCTTTTTTCTGATCTACAATTCTTTTTGGTAAATCTACGGGATCAAGTTTTCAGCTGCCTTATGCAAAACCTCTGCTGTTATCTTGTCAGATTTACCATGTACGCTAAAGATGAAGCCATATGTAGGAATGCCAGTCCTTTAAATTCAGCACGTTTTTATCATTAGTGGCAGTTAAGTCCAAGAGTCAGAAAACCTTATCTCAAAGAATTTTCCATTGATTTTTATCTGTTCACAACTGTAAACGGACAAATGGCTTACTGCTTTATTTTGTTAAGGGTTAGTTTCAAGTATTTTCATTTCATAAATGTTTGACACTGAATACACTACAAACCAATAATTCATTTTCAATAACATAAATTTTTTTGGAGCATAAAATGCAAAGATTAAAATGTTATTCCAACTAAGTTTCCGTTACCAAACAGCTACAGAACCTTATTTGTTGATAATCAGTAACTGTTGTTGGTTGTTCAAATTCTCGAATTAGAAAAGCTCTCCATTTATTTTCTCATTGGTGTACTAATCAGCTTAAATTCCCTTTTGGAAAATAATAAAGTCAATACTTCTACGTTTTAATGTTAACGCACTTACGTTCCTCTTCACTCCTGAGTCATGTCTTTGTATGTAGAACTTGCATCTCTCATATCTTGATTTCGTAAAACAGACTCACATAACTAATAAAATTTAAAAGCGATTGAGTTTCATAAATGTTTTCAATAGCAAGTCATGAAAGAGGACTTCTACCGTATGTTAGATGTATATGTGTATATATCAGTGGTTATTTTTATATGGTTCTTTAAACACATTGTCTGAATATCATAGTGCATTTGTATTAATTGTACATGGGCCAATGGCCTTCTTACCGATTCATTCATATATTAATTCAAATGAAAGTATGTAAAGGTGTATTTGTCATCATGATCATGTCATTTTTCATGTTCAATGTAATTTTGCATTTATTTCTTATAAACTGCGTTTAAGAAAAACTTATTCTTAGTTATTTGCACATTTTCAATAAGACAATGTGAATGTTCAAATTGTGATCGAAAATTGGACAATGGACATCGGTCGAGGTCAATAAGTCAAATGTTGTTTGAAACAAAAGGACAGATTTTGATGGGAACTGTCTAAAATTGCATACAACTATAAAACATTTTAGTGGTTAGTGTAATTCTAACTTTGTTACGCGTCAATGCTAAATTTTCCTGAAAACAAAAACATTTCATTTATCAGACTGATTGCGGTGATTAAGCTAGTCTAGTGGTATTATTTGTCATGGAGAAATTGTATTTGTGTACGTATCAATGCCAAATCCAAATTATGAAACTACCTATTTTCACATCTATTTTGATAATAAGCTTAGACTTGAATGTCAGTTTATGTGTTTACAATCGAAAATGAACGATGCCAAAGCTATATTTAAACTCTTGTGAACAAAGCGAGTTTACATTTCTTCCTTATGTATATTACAACAACTGAAAGAAGGGACAACACAGCTGATCAAGAGTTGTCTTTGTCTAAAACACCTTTTCCTCTCAGGTGCAAATTCCCTCAATTTTAATACTCAATTTTAATCTCCCTCTGTCTCTAACATTTACTCCCGCTCTTGTTATCTTTCAGTCTCTTTTTTATCTCTTACCCTTTCCCTCATTCGTTATTTCTCTTTAACTCTTGCACTGTGAGGATAAGGAAAGCATAAACCTATTTCGAGTTTCATTTGAATCTGAATGGTGATGTTATGAATGTGGATACACTATATTTGTCCAAATTGGAAATCAAACGATAGCCTTTGAACTTCAATTTTGGCATTTCTGGCTGCCATTCCATCGCTGTTTAGATTACTCCACCAGGCATGGATTGCAGTTCTGTGGTATTTTTAGCATTTAAAAAGAATATCCAACATTCAAGTCTTTAGTTTACGTTTTTTCTTTACACTTGTATGGATTTCTATAACTTTAATCAACACAACCCCTTTGAAGTTGCGGCATTCACAAAAGGTTAATTAGGTCCACGTCAACCAAACCATTACAAAATATTCCCATAACAATTTTCTACGAAGCCGGATGAGATGTAAATTTCAAGATGGAACCATTATCAAAAGATCTTTTTTTGAGTCTAGGGAAAACCGAATATTAAGGGATTTTTTAAAGTCAACCGCCAATGCCATCAATGTCAGGAAATTGAAAAGGACAGATTTTGGAAAACGTTTTTTTCCAATTTGAATGTAAATACTGATTCAAAATATGGTTTCATTTAAATCTTGCAAAACACGAACAATTTAAAGTAAACACTGCGAAAGAGGATAAGTGTGAATATTAAAGTCAGAAATGCACGGGTAACCAATTTCTAAAGCTCTTGCATTAGCAAATTGTATATAACTGAACACTTTTGGAAACTGGGTTGGAAAGATACAAAGTAAATGCACATAACTTTTAAAGTAAAGTTAGTCGAAGATGCATCAATTTAATGAATACATAATACCTGGTCGCTATGTGTCCTGTGAAGATTCTTTCAATCTTTACTACAAAATTGGTTTCAACGAACACTATTGCTTAAAAAAAAGAACATAACGCATAAAACCTAATTTAGCCAATGTGTAAAGAACTAACGATTCAGATTCTTGTGGCCAAAATTTGCAAAAGTTTGCATGTAAAGAATAAGGAAGTTTATTCAAAATGTGAATTTACCAACTGGTGGTTAACAGAAGTAGAGTGTATCTAATACTTTCGTATATTTATCGTGCTCGATAACTATTTTTTCCCCCTTAAGTATTATTTGGAGACATTCACACACTGATATTTTCTGCTCACAAAACAAAAGGATGATATCTCCCTAATCATATTAATCTTTATAATGGGAACTTGCTAACAATGTAGTTTATTATTGTTTGACAAGGAATGTAATCTTTTAGTTAAAATTAGATATCAACAATATTGTGAAACCTGCACACAAGTAACTATTAATGATATCCGGGTCACCCATAGAGGTGTCATAGCAGATTGTAGAATTGAAATATGTTCATCATTCATATGCGTTTTAGAATCAGACATTGTATATTTCGATAAGGAAATCATAGATAATTATAAATATATTACTATTGTTGTTTTTTTAACTCGGTAACTTTGAGGAGGTAACCCATACTCTTAATTTCTTGTAATATAATATAATGTAATATAATATAATATAATATAATATAATATAATATATATAAATATTTTTCAAATGATGCTTAACAAAACGCTATCACTTCAGTCGTGATAGATACACTTCCTTATTATATATGATCAATAATCTGTTAGGGAAAAGTTTATAACATTTTTCCAAAGTTGAAGAACCTTGGATGGAGCTCGTGCACATTGTTATGCACGAACAGGATCAGTTAAGGGACATTTATGTGCGGAAATAATCTTCCTTCTTCCTCTAAGAAGGGTCAGCGCGATCATTAAACAAATAATTGCTCAGAAAGATTTCCTTACGAATCCAAAATAAAGGAAATCTGGATTTCATAGCCGAGGCGGACATGGCTTTGGACAGTACTCTAGTGGCATATCCGTTAAGTTTAACATTAAAGTATTGCAGTTTTTTTAAGAAATGATCTAGGAAGAAATATTTTCATTGTTTTTCTTAAGGTTTGCATAGCTTTAATGTGGGAATTGGAAATGAATATCGAGGCACTTGTGGTTTAAGAAGATGCAAACCCATTAAATCTTTTACAGACTAACAATAAATCAGATGATAGTCCAAAATCAATGACACACAATTAAACCAGTGATAGAAAAAAGACCGACTTATCGTAGTAACACATCATCTTAAGGCGATTGTCATTCCAAATTATTTATTGTGCCATTTTGAAACATCAGAGGAGTTGCCAACTCAAGTTGAAATCTAGAGATGCCACAAGAGATCTTCGAAGCGTTTGAATCACCAAGAGCCAGATTTGAAACCGCTTTCTAAGTGGGATTTGCAAACCTTTTGAAAACTGTAAAGCTGATAATTAAGGGGTATCAAAAATAGATATTGATTAAATTGCTGTTGTTGAAGAAAGTGGTAGCAGCTGTATGGAGCATGAATATGATGATGTTGATGATTATGACGATGACGAAGGTGATGCAGGTGAAGTATTACAATGATGTCATTGTGATGAGGATCTTGTCGGACAGATGAATAGTTCAGTGATCATGCTGTGTTCTTATAGGAGTTGAGATGAAAGTGATGATGATGATGATGATGATGATAAAGTTAGTGATAACTAAGATAAGGATGATATGGTCAAAGCAATGGCTTTGTTATTAAAATATAATTTCAGTTGTTAACTTAAACTTGATAATAATTACGTAAAGTCTCCACTGCCGATGGCAATGTTGCTGATTGTGATAAATAGTGAAACTGATGATGATGATAATAGTGATGATTTTGGTACAATATGTAAGATTTGATTATTTAAATATAGACAATTAGGTAGTATTGGCTATTGAGGTATATAAAAGTGTTTCAGTAGAAAAGTAGAAAGCTCTTAATATTTTGCAAATAAAGTAAATACTACACCCTATCATATATAGCAATGTAAACACTAGAGAGATTAACTACCTTAACTACCTTATTAACAGACGTTGCCATTTTCTAACAGACATGAATTCAATGCTCAAGCTTACTATTTTGAAAAGCGCAACAAATAGTTCAGCCATACTGTGATGACATAGAACATACGTCGCCAGAATTCCTATTGCGTCGCGAGAACAGGAAGCGCACGTTTCATAATCAAGAATATAGGCTAGTGTTGACATTTCACGTCTTCTTGTGATTCTGTGGGTTCTGTGAACTTTGGGATGATATTAATTTTAAATTGCTAACAAGTGAGAGTAAATGGATGGACATAACGCGTTTACACTTCAAAGGAACGAATGGAAATTGGTGGTAAAATATTTTGCTATAAAAATATGAGGAGTGTCAAAATTCTAATGAAAGCCACATTGAGCTGTCCAAACTTTAAGTAGTAAAGTGTGCAATGTTTTGATAAGAGCAGAATTCAATTAAGTTTTATGAAAGCTGATTTTAAATGTGGAGTGTATTGTGGAGCGTGTTTTACAAATTTTATTATAAACGTTCATAACCAAAGCATTTGAACAGATAATGTGAAGAACAATCCTATTTGATACCATGAAAAGGTTTATCGGTGGCAATAAAACTTATCAAGTAAGCAAAACTGGCAATGTCACTTTGTTGTTACAACTGCATGTGTAGAAATGACTAAGGGAATGTTAAAATACAGCAGTGACGTCATTGTATTGTTTCAATCATACATTATCCTACAAGAATCTACTGCTTCTATGTGGACAATTGAGCAATAATAATTTTGAGATGGTCCCCGGAAGGGAACTGGTTTCATTATTTGATAACACAACATCATCCTCTGAAGAAATGTCTTCGAAGTGTGGATACTCGGCCATGTCTTCCCACTCAACAACAAAATTGCCATACATAATGTCTAAGTTGAATTAAGACCACCTTCCTTTTATACCAAATCCCAAGCTGATTGCGGTTTCAAACGTCTTGCACGTGAATTAAGCTGGTAACGTTGCACGTGCATTAAGAATGTACTAGCTAGATGGTTACATTGCACGTGCATTAAGAATGTACTGGCGAAATGGTAACGTTGCACGTGCATTAAGAATGTACCGGCAAGATGGTTACGTTGCACGTGCATTAAGAATGACCGGTGAACCAGTTGGGACCATCTCAAATTTTGTTAAAGGATTTTGTTTTATTGAAAAACGTTTTTTGTGTTATAATTATGCAATGAAATACGAATGTTATTATCATAAACCAAAGCAGGTCATACAAAAAACACTTTAAACTAGGCTGTATTTTAAGTCAGATAACATACTCGTAACCGTACATTCGTGAAAACAATGTCCTCGCCGCTTCGCGGCTCGTACATTCTTTTTCACGAATGTACGGTTACTTGTATGTTATCCTTAACGTAATGATTGTGTGAATTGCAGCAAAATTCACAAGAATAAATCTTAAAGTTTAGAATTGAAAATTAAGTTAAGTTTTGGTTTATGTTTATTGTATTGACATTCTGTAGTAGATATTTAAATCAATGTATGTGTTTTAAACAGTAGAATGATATTAAGAAATCACTTTAGAAATTCAAAATACTTGCATAAATCAAAATCATATGACTATTTCATGCCCAAACTAGACAGGGGAAGGCACATTCGGTGGTTTTGAGTTGTGGATCGATTTCCTGTTTTGTCACGACTAGCATCTATTTCGTGATGAAACGTGGATAAGGTTTTAGATCCTTAATAGAATAGACTTACACCGATGTCTATGAATACTCCGACTGAAGCACCAAAAAACATTCTCCGGTTCAGCTTGGTAATACCAAAGACGTTTCAACAGTTATTTGAGCTGATAGGTTAATTGGGGATATCACTGAAGAAGACATTTATCTTTGCGCAACTATTCCCAAGGGACTGCTATCTATTTTTGTAGGCAACCTTTGAAATGAATGATTCTGACTTGTTCTTGTTTTATTGATGCCCCAAAAGTCAAGTTATTAGTTTCAAGAGTTCTATCTGCATTTCTGATGTTGCTCTGAAATATACCCAATTGTTATTTTGACCCTTTGACATTAATTAACCTATCGCCAGACGAGAGTTAACCACGACCCTTGAAATCAAGGGAGTTAACTCTTGTTATGGCCGACAAACAAAAGCACGTTGTCATTGACGCCAATGCTATTGACACTGACATTCAGAGTGGTATAACCGCTTAATAATGAAACACCAAACAAAAAGATCAATTGAAAGTCAAAGTATAGGTTTTGTTGTGATTGTTCGAATACATTTCCAAGAAGTTTGGCGAAGGATAATTATTATTTCACAGAAAAAAGAATGCGGAAGTATCGTAAAGGGTAATGACGGACATACCGGATCGTAACTAAGTTTAGGCAAATATCTTGTTTTGTTCATATCTCCGACTTTTCCTACATATATATTGGTAAAATATTGCCATATTGAATTTTCCGTAATTCTAAATAAGGAATATATCATCCCGTTGCCCCACAAAAAGTACATAACGATAATAAAAAAGGGAGATGAATGAAATCTTATAAAAACCTTAAAAAAACTAAACATGAGCATTACAAATCTTAAGACTTTCCTTTTGTTGTCGGATTATTATGAATATTATGAATTAAAGTAACTCGATAACATTTATTGTTTAATGGTTTTCAATTTAGGGAAAGGACTTTTTTATTTTCATTTCAAAACTGAATTATCAACATAATGTCCTGAAGAAGAAAACATTTTCATATTCTTTGAAATATATTATTATTATGTGTTAAATAATAGAATTTTAAAGAAAGTCTTGATAACCTTTGTCATTTATTTGCCAATATTCTGAATGGACCAGATAGAAATATTCAACGCTGGATCTTACAGCTGGATCTGACAGCTAAATCAATTCACGGCCATGCAACAAAATGCACATTAAACATTTTTTGAAATTCTGTCAAATCTAATACCATTATAAGTTGCTGTCGACAGTTATAGATATCCTTTGTTTCAAAAGTATTTTTTATAATTATTTGAATTGAGAGGAAAACATACATACCTTGGGCTAAATAAAATAATTATATATTTTTTGAGTTTTTGAAGTTTTTTAAATAAGAAATAAATTTGATCAATATGACAGTTCGATCTATGTCAATTAACACGCAAAGGTTAACCAACAATCTGGGTTTTTTTAAATAGTACAGAATTTGCCATTATAGGGTAAAACAATAGAAAGCGGTTTTATAATTGATGGAATAAAATATTATTTAAATTTTAAATAAGAATATGGGCACAAGGTTAATTAGCCATTCTACATTGTGAAATATTAGTTAATTCAGACATCAAATTTAAAACTCTTCATTGGATCTTAAAGAAATTATTTGCTTCATACTGTAGTAAGAAACATTAAAATATATGCTAATATAGAATGCAAACTGACTTATTAGTAATAAGTATCATTGGTCAGTATTCCTAGAAACATGAAAATAAAACCAGGGATCTAAACTGTAGGATTAGATATTTTCTTGAGATCTTAAAGTGGTCAGTCACGCAATATTTCAAAAGAAATAGTATTTTATAAAAATTTGTGTGATATATATTTAATAATGTATGGTGAACATAGGCATAGTTATGTTTAATAATAGTTTTAGATGATAGCTCATTTAACGTATATATTTTTGTTTAATAGATTCTAGTATCTGGTGACATATAAAAATAATTAATCCAGTTTCCAGTCAACATATTTCATTTCTCACTATATCCTAGTTTCCCCTTTAAGTAAACACAGGCCGTGGTTATATCAATTCCAGTTATCTGTTTTTGTGTTTAATAAAGCACATAATATAGAATACCGGTTCATGATAAAAAAAGTTGTTCGTTGATTTTATTAAGAAAATATTCAATCGGTAAATTCGTAAAATAAAGAAAAACGTGTATGGTTTGAAATCGGTAGCTAGGTTGAATGTTTTTAAACTGCAGGTAGTTAATGATCATATGCTTAAGCCTTTGTTTCATTCTCATCACGGCATAATAAGTCAAATATATATCTATGAATGCAAAAAAGTAAAAATAGGAAACAGTTTTAGTTACCTACCATATATTTTGTTCTTTTTTATTCACAAGTAAATCGGGGAGAAATTTTGAAAATCTCTCCTTGACTGTCATCGCTTCGAATTTTCTCGTTTTAACGTCCTTTTGCACTGAGTGACACAGTCCTACCCTAAGATGACACACGTTAGAATGTTAACCGTGATATTTAGACAGTATTGAATAAAACTCACGAACACTTTTCGTGTTTGAATTACTTATGGTAACTGAGTATGCAGCGGAAATCAAACAAGGAAGTTAATCACGTTTTGTTGTTTGTCGGACATAATGGCGTCTGCAGTGATGCGCTTAACGGGGTGAATGAACGACGCTCTGTGATTGGTCGGAAAATATATTTGATTGACAGGTGGCGATAGGTTAATTCTTACCATTTCAGTGCTGAAAAATAGACTTGGCATTTGAGCCTTTGCCTTTCTTTTGCTGAAGTAAAACTTTATAATCAATCAATGTTCAGTACGTGGGTCTTTGACAATTGTCCTTGTGGGTAGTCTTTGATAGCCTTGGAGGGACATATAGTTGAAGAAATAATGCCATAAAATAAAAATGATAAAGTTAAACGATGTCGGTATGTTTCTTCATGTTTGTGTAGTTCCTGAATATCTGAGGAGTACGTGGGTGGGATCATTAATCTTTCAAGATGTTTCATGAAAGCCTTACAGGGGAGAGTTTATGAAGATTTGGTCGCTCAAAATACTGTTCTCTCTCCCTACATATTTCTTTCTGTTTTACTCGTGTCCATATTGTCCATTTGCTGATCTGTCTACTTTTTCCTGGCATAATCCATGTGTTGAAAAGCTGATATATTGATGAAAACATGTTAAATCTCTCCACATTCACTGTAAACAGGGACACATGCATTGAGTAGCTTAACTAAAAAGAATCATTAGTGCAGATTAGACTCAGCAGTAGAAAACTAAATATGACGGATAATTTGAATTTGAATTTGTAAGGAAAACAGTTGGACATTCCACTTATTTACCCATATATCCTATCCATATTTCAACAATTCTCAATAACACTGACATGTTAGTACATGCTAGTTTATTTCACATGATGCTTTTTGTTAGACATCTCTCTGATTGATGAATGACGTATATCTAGGTCTTCTCTCTGAAAACTCTGAAAAATTTGTGATGCCATTAGCAAAGATAAGTTCCTTGTCCTTGCACACGTTTGAAGTTTTGTATTATCTACTGGTTATCTTTTGCATAATTACCCACAAAGCAGTAAGGTCACCCTTATATAATGGAATACAGAAAAGGCTGTGTGCAGGGAAAATTGTTTGAAAGCAAGTTTCGAGTAATCTATTTCTATCTGTATTTGTTAATAGTTGGTGCTTTTATCAACGTTGCATAAATTATCATAAAATCCCTCCTTCTTTACCAAATTAAAAAGTGAAACTAATACGAAAACATCAAAACATTATGAATCTTGATATTAATTGATATTAATATTGAGGAATTGGAAGATAATTGAGATAAAATTATATTGCCAGGCCACAGCCTTTTTGACATCATTCATTCATTGGGCTACTTTTACTGTTCCATTAAGCACCGGAGGAAAATGGTTTATGTAGGGGGTCATTTGAGTCCAAAGCAGATTTGTTCATTAGAAATAAGATTCAAGGAGAGTTGCTTTTTTAAAACTTAATATAAGACTGTTGTCTAAAATAATATGATATCATTCAAGTGAACCGCTAATGAGCAAGTAATGTATTTGTTCTGTCGAACTCTGATATTATATTTGTAAATTAGAGTTTTAGAAACAATCAATTCATCTAAAACTATGACAACTATCAGATGGCCTTTGTATGTAACCAGATTCCAGTTGTTAGATACCAAGCCATTAATTGTTTCCATTGATCCACCAATAATATGTGATACACTTTAAACATATATACTTGAATTTACTTTGAAAGGAAACAAGGTTTTATTTTACTTTGTGTGGTTTGATATGAATGCTCTATATGCATGTCTTTATACCAAAGTTTTTGTATTACTTCCATATTCAGTTTCAACAACGTTTTCTTTGTATATGCTCACAGATTGTAAGTGAAGTACTTCTTTTAGTTTAACGGAAAACCAAATCGTTCACTCCGTTCAATTAATCCAACACAATATCATAAGAAAAAGGCATGGAAATGCCTTATTTCCATGCCTTATGGGGTTGCAATTTGCAAAGCCACAAAAAATCGTAAACACCACTATTTATCGTTTACATGTTTTCAGTTCAATAACTTATCTCTTATGTCTCGACATCACAAATTTCTTTTTCACTTGATACTGAATACCGCGATTACCGCTAAACAAGGTCACTAGGTTTGATAAAAGCAATGTGACACGGAAATTTCATTTACTCTTTTTCATATGACAATTTTGTTTTTCCTACAGGATTTACTGGATGTACACCTTGGGAGTGATTATTGTGGATTACACATAGGTAAGTAATTGTTATATGTATTATAACTAGCTGTGATGACAATACCTGTAAACACGTACTCAACAATTGACACCTCCAAAGGAATCAAGTTACAACCAGTTAGCTAAGTAAACCTGATAAAGACTAGGTTGCGTCTCTTGACATGACCCTAATGGCACTAGGAAGCGTAAATTTCAGGTATAGCTCTTTGTCTTGCTTTAGCGAAAACTTATTTTATAATTTATTTTATATAAATGTTCAAGTGCATTTAATTAAGAACTTATTGGCTTTACGCGATGAGGTTTCTGACAAGAGCCCAGTGGCAACTAATGTTGTCAGATATTCATCTCAATTTTATGAACTGACTTCATCCCACCTGGTCCTCGTTCATTTCGTGGAATCCTTTACCAGTGCAAATGTATTGAGACACACTTTCTTGTCCTCGATGTGACGGCTGCTGAGATAAGTGATACAGAGGGGCCAAGTGGTCAGCTCTTCAATTAAGTTTGGCTAAGTCCATTTATTCTGATGAATGCACTGCTAATGCAAATTAAACTTATTAATGCGATGAGAGTAAAGTTTAACCTAATTGACAACATTAAATCTTTCAAAAGATAAAATGCCAGTTTCTGTCATTATGTGTAAAGCTGCATGAAAACAAATGGATAACAATATTCACAAAACTATTAGTTCTGATGTGGTTGTAAGATCAGGTAGGTGATTTTATTTGTCTATAAACTGATTTTCATGTGCAAAATGTTTGGATAAAATGGACGTGGTGCAGATAGCACACTCAAACTGAAATTTGAAGCTTAAAAACTTGTTATAATTATAAAGGCACAACTAAAATCTTTTTTTAAGCAAAAAGAACAATTACCTCCATTTATCACATTTTAATCGTAAGAGAGTAAAGTAATTTATTTTTATCTGACAATTTCCAAAATTTGGTATTGATATATTGTCAAATGTAAGACATTGAGACATGGCCCCAGAGACGAGAACTTTTTAAAAAATAGTTCCAGTTATTTAGAGTATGATAGGAATAGATACTGATCATTGCAAATAGACATAGATCGCTTTGATGTTGAAATCCTTCATTGTCTAGTTGCTGCATAATCTAATCACCTGATCACTAGATTTTCTCTCCGACTGGGCATGACTTACCATTTATACATCAATTTGTCTATAAGCAGATCTGAGGACCAGAATGCAAGACAAATTTGTATGCAATTCATACACAATGGTAGACATTTGTTACAACTTATTAATTAAATATAGAAATCATCATGGTAATTACGTAATTTTAGAGTCGTGAGTTGAAACCGTGCATTGAAACTAAACGAAAGTAAATTTATATATTTGATATTTTGGAATGAATATGTGAACGTCACTGAGGAACACAAAAATGTAGCAGAGTCTGTTAAGTGAAAGTTGACACATTTGAGCGTGCCTTTTCAGCTCAATCCATTTTCAACCGTCTCTTGTCACATTGACCTGCAATTCGAAATTCTTGACCAACTCACTTTCGATTGGCTGAAGTTGGTGATGCGGGACACGGATTAGGTGTGTAATTCTGTAGAACGGACCTCGGGACGTATCCTGTTACAGATAGTTTTAACTAGATTGTATTTCTGATTGCATGAAAAGTTAATGCTATTCTTCTAGGCACAATAACCAACCGGCAAGGAATCAAAACAGCACCTAAAAATGCAATAGGCAGAACATTTATGTTAGAGCAAACTGACCGAGCTCGGGGGTCGGGAGTGTGTTCCCTTTCAGAAAGTGTGAAAGCCTGTTCAATAAATGATTATCTCAGGAAAAACATTTTCAGCAAACTACATTATGTAGAATATTTGATTTCTTTTGCTCTACAAAATGGCTGCTAGGCAAACCAAAAATAACAGTTAAAGTTGTGTTTATAAACTTGCTGGAGGTTTGGAAAGTTTCGACCTTCCTTCCAAATATACCACCCATTTTTTCTGGTGCATTACGTGTTTTATATGTTCATTGAATTATTCCATCACTTCATCAAATACCTTATCCAGATCAAATTTGAGTCGTTTTAAAACATGCTCAAAATTTCGTTGATCTGTCCACTTAACTTTGGATGCTTTTCATCAATGTGCGAAATAACTGAATACTATTGAAAGCACGTTACAGGCATCTTCCCAACCAAGGTCTATTCTTACGCCAGCCAATGTTCGGTTAAGCTTTGCAAATCTATTTCCCCAAATCAAAGTATTGAAAGATGTTCAAACTTAAACGGTAATATGCATTTCTCGAATACAGATATTAGAGTTGAGTAAAAAAAATTACCATTTGACGAAAATATTTACTACACAAAATAACATTCAATAGGAAAAAATGAATAATTAGAAAAAAAATTCTAAAGTGCCTTTGAGTGGTTAATTGTATTTGTTTGAAAGTGAAGCTTCAAATGCTTCCTGGTATCTGACTTAAACGATGAAAAGCACTCCTGTTTCCTCTTTGACAGATTTGTAACTGGTTAGATTGCAAATTACAACAAATCAGGGGTGATTGTATCAATTATCGATCAGTTGTTAGTCTGAGCAATGCATCTATTGCTAATTGAGACTGATACACAAATATTAATTCTAATTTAGACGTAACATTAATGAGATTTATCTAAATCTTCCACTATTTCAAATATTTTGTATCATGTTCTACTGAGAACATTATTGCAATTTTAAAGTTTATAAAGTTTTTACATCGTACAATGCTTTTGAATTGAGATAATCAACAACAATAATACCGGCGGCTATTATTACTCAATAATCTTTAGGAAGCACAAGGCATAAATCATATGGATTATCAGATGAGGACATGGCCCTCAGTCCCCTAAAATTCGTAACATACATTACATTATGTACATATGTGATTAAAATAATTGAAGAGAGACATCAACGAAGATATACGCCGTAAGACATTTTCAAAGATTCAGAAATAGCAGATTATAGTTTTAGAAATGTGATAAGTGCAAGTGCATCGCTGGAACGCTACGCCTGGACTATTTCATTCATCTTACAAACTGTAAATTTCGTTACCTATATTCAACATTTAAGAAGCTGCTTTTCGTCATTTCTCCGACGCAAAAAAACGTGAATTGAGCCTGCCGAATTGCACAAAAGTATAGAAATCAGCAATGATTGAAAAAAATTGTAATCACGCTTACAGTCACGAAGAATGGGACTGGTTTCTTTCTATTGTAATGACTTATTAGATGTCACATTGCGACCGGTTTCGTCGCAGGAATTTTAGTTTGAGCCGTATTGTAGTGTTACTGTAGAGCGTCACTGACTTGTTCAAATTCACACAAAAACTGTTGAATCGAAACATTTTGAAAGACGTTTATGCAAAAAAGGCTTACACTTCATGAGCTTTTATTCTGAAGCATTTTCAAGAATGAGAATTTAGCCATGCGTAGGTAGTATAGGTGGTAAGTACAGCACATGCGAATGAATTTGGAGATGCGTCACCCAAATCCTTTATAGAGAAAATTTAGTTTTATTATAGTTGAGTTTTAATCTCAACAAAATATGAGTAATATAGACATAACCAACGAACGACGCGAACGACAGATTTCCCCCGTTATATCAAGTATGTAACTTTCACCCTTAAACTAGCATAGCTATTTAAAGACACAAAGCTCGTTGATACATTTGATCGATGGCTAGAAAATACATGAATGATACAAACAGATTGTGGGGAGGAGCATATTTTGAATTGTCAAAACTCAAGGAAAATAGTTTGGTGTGGTGGTTTCTGAACGTTCGGAACATGTTCATTTTGTTGATGGTTTAATTAATCAAAGCTTTAGTCAAGACGTGCTGCTGAAGATAGTATTGATACATGGAACTGACCTAGTTCGTATCATCTGGCTCCGAAGAGTGACCAATTATCAGATTGCTCTTGTTTATAACGTGCAATTAAATAATTCCCTTGCTTTATTTTCTCGGCAAAGTTTGGTGCACCTGGTTAAAACATATTTTTATTTCATTAAATGAAATAAGGATTGGTGAACAAGGCTTCTTTGAACACCACTCCTTAAATGCAACAAAAAGAGCTGGACACAAAAACAGATAATATTACTAATGAAAACACCATCTTTGTAATAAAATGCAAATGTGAATAAAGAATGTTGGTGATGCTTAATGAATAGCTGCAGTTGAAAACATGAAGTGCTTATGAAAGTTATAGACAATAAACGTTAAACTGTCAGAGAAAACGGTTACTATTAATTATCAACTGGTGTAGAGAGTTACGAATATTGCTGTTCGTTGAGCTGTTCAAGGATTCATGGCCGTACAATACTGTCTTAATATCGTATTCTTGTGTATAAAAATACATATTCTTTCTAAAAGTGTGGTATTTACGGCAAACAAACAAGTAGTGAATAGCGTCTTCGTTACAGTAGCCACAAGAACACCTTGGTGTTTCCGATATATGCCGTTTGTATCTATCTTGCATTGATAGCAATGGATACATGAATGAGAAAATGTCTAAAGGCGTCTCATCATAACGTTCGCCCAATGAATTTTGACATCTATTATCATGGGTCCTATTATGAGTAATATACTCCGAATCTTGTTATTTATTCACTTGACTGACACGAGCCCCATTAGTATAAACATTAACTCTCATCTGCACTGAACTACATGATAAAACTGTCATTGGTGGGTCATTTCTCAAATAGTGTAGGATTTGGGTCATCTTCAGAATGAAATGTAATTCGACTTCTTGTTCTTGCCTTTATGGATTACAGGAGTCTGTTTTGGTTTTGGTTATGGTAAGAATGAAATCTATTTGGAACTCCTCAAAAACACATTCATTACGTTTTAAAATGGTTCACTTGTTCTCTAGCAAATTTTTGTGTGTGATTTGGGTAATATTGAAAACAATATGTAATTCGTCTTTTATTAGTACTTAATAATAACGATTCATCATTGTCGTTATATATGATAGAATAATTTGTAATGTTCTTGGTTGCTTTGAGAACTACTCTGTAGATCATTTATTGTGTTAACAATGGCTGATTTGGTCTCTGACAAATATGTCTAGATAAGCGTCATCTTGATAATAATAAATTTTTCTTTGTTTTCGAAATATCATAAATGAGTTGATCCATGATACATTGAAATGTTTCTGTCATTGTGGGATAACATGTATATTGAACTACCCAACACTTTATTGTAGCCGTGTAATATTTGGGATCACACTACTCCAATATCACTAATTCTTGTACTTTTTCAGTTCGAGTTCTTTGCGGAATTCGAACCCAGACCCTCAGGATCAATCAACGCCAATATTTTACGAAGTTCCCCATCTCGCCCCTACACATTTATTGTTTTCCTCAAAGTATCATGTGGTATATGAATGATAATTTGGAGTTTACCGAGAATAAAAATGAATTCAATTATAACAGTTTAACGGTTTAAGTGTCAGTTGCACTGGAATGCTGATAAAATATTCTGGTGTTTTGTTTGAAAATCGACCCTTTACATTTATGAATACAAACACCTATAAGTCGATATTGCATTAACTGTAAAAGAACACAACTACTCCTTTCCCTTCTCATGGAATTGTAGTAAAATTATATATTTTTAAATAGCTTGATATCAAATATAATTTCGGTGCAATGAAAATTTTCCGTTACTTTTGTGTTGTATTATAGTAGTTAATGGATGAAAGAGGAACAACAAGTATTTCAAAGATTTCAGATTCAAACAATTGTGGTGAACTCGAAGGGTCTTTTTCTTATTATTTCATAATACAAAATGTTTAAAATAGTCACATTTAAGATAAAAGATACGTGTGATAGTGACTATAAGTCCGTGACAACAAGCCCTTATTTTTAAAACTCCTTTTTTCGCTTGCCAAATCATTGAAATAGATAATACATTTTCCAAGAATAACAATTCATTTTGAGAATTTGTTTCGTGACAGTTTCCTTCATTGGTTACTATGAATATTATGGGTCAAATCAATGTATTTCTACAAATAAAAAAAAGAATAGTCATGTCGAATTCAGGTTAACGGGACATATCCAAATAACACCCTTCTGACGTCTGACACTACAAATCTAATCTAATCTGAACAGTTATCGATTAACCCGCTCTCCAAGATGTTATATATTCGATCCACTGACACCAATCTCGTCTATAATGACTTTAAGATTTATTTCGGAAGATCTCATGATTCAAAGATGATAATTTTGATAATCTATCCTCTTAGTAGACAGAAAATTGCTAAATGATGGCCATTGTAAGGATTCAGTACTGTGCTAAAGATATGTAATTGGTTTCCATTTCATCTATACTTTTGGTTGGATGGTTTTGCCCCATATTTTTGCAACATATTGTGAATGGTTTTCTTAGTTTAGTATTTTATTCACCTAATCCTCATGAAAGCATTTGCACACTTCGATCACTGAAGAAAATTTGTACATTAAGAATGTGTTCGTATTTCAATTTTGAGATTTCATCGTTACCTTAAGCATAGTTTCACAAATAGATATAGCATTGTAAACTTTGCCTGTGTTAATTCAATGACTAATTGTGTAACGACCTTTAAGAATTCTGAACAAAGTCATGAAATGTATTTATTGAAATGTCAGACACTTCTGGTTGATAGGAAATAAAGTTTCAATCTTTTATCATCGAAAGCCAGTTGTTACGTTTTTCGTATGCTCACCAAATCGTCCCATTCATACTATTATATTTGTGGACTATTAATAGAACCTGGTTTTACTTCATTCGCTGCTGTGCTGATGGTGTAACAGACGCAGCATTAGCCCAAGTCAAGTCAGTACGACCTTGGTACATCGGAACCAGATCCTGTCCCAACCAGCTGTATAATGGGCCTAATCAACTGTAAACCTCTGATAACGATTCACTGAAACTAACTTGATTCACAACCAGGAGATGAAGTGACAGTGCATATATAAGGACACCGCTAGTTGATAGGGTAAATGAACTGAATATTTCTGCAGTTACAGAGAAGACAATACGATTTAATCAATTCTAGGGGAAATCATCGTTTGAACCATTGCTATTAAGGAATTAATTAGTTCATTTAAAACTAGCTCTGCAGTCTCGGGTCAATCATTTCAAAAAGACGTGTTTGCAATGATTCTGCCACTGTGGTTTTAATCCCACTTTGTATTCTATTTATCAAGTCCATCCCCAAGGCAAATCCTTGATGAGAAAAATATAAAGTGAACACGAGTCGTTCCTTTTCTACACAGGGTTCTGTCAGCATATTTATAGGACATTTTACATAGCATATCTAACAAAATGTAATAAAGAGTAAAAAAATTAATTTGAGTAATGAAAATACAAATGACTGTTTGACTGCCACCAGTTTGCAAAATATATGGTGGTGACAACAAGTTTCCTATAATTTGCATTGTTAAGCAACACTGTTTAATTAAAACTGCATATTTCACTCTTGTTTGTGAACGTTTATCACATACGCTGTGCAATTATCACATACGCTGTGCATTTATCACACACGCTGTTCAGCATAAACAGAAGATTTTCATGCACGGTGGTCTATTGTTCTCATGCATTGGTTCAGATACGCTCGAATCTTACACATGTTGGCAACTCTTGCTATCAACATTCATGAAGTCACTGACTCGAATAATGAAGTGACTATCTCATGAAATCCCATAAACTAGAAGCATATAGCGAAGCAATGAATCCATTCCATCAACTCTTAAGTGGCTCTCCATGCATACTAAATGCTATGAAGATGTTCCACGGTATGAGGTCTTCTGTGCAGTCATATACCATACTTGAAAGCTCGAGTCATTACTTCACAGACTTTGCATTGCTTTCTTACGTCCAAAGAACGCTCAAATTTAATCAGCATAAATATATTCAGGTATATGAAAAACATGTCACCTTGCAATTGGTTAAAGGGTAAAATGATTATATAATGTAAGAAGTTGAAAATATCTCGCATTTACATCTTTAAACAACAAAATAATGACTATTTACAGTTTTAAAAATATAAATATAAAAAACTTTAATATTTCTGAAGAGATGGAAATCGTAATTCGCATTTACATCTTTTAATGATGTAACCTATCAAACAACATCAGTTCCCATTGACAATTCTGTCAACTTTGGAGATGATCCCAAATAAATGTTTAGTAATTGAAGCAGAACAGAAGTGGCACATTTATCTAAGAAATATCGCGGCTCTATTATTTTATGTTTAAAGTTTACCAATCCAAATAGCATGTAAGTGGCAATCGTCAGCAAACGTCAGGGCATGATCAACTGACTCCGTAGACTTTGATTCCAGCTAGTAGATGGTCGTAAAGGTGAGATGGGCGACTTAGTTACCAGGGCTTCCTTTCATAAAGCAACCTTAACTGAGGTTAACCGTATCTCCCATTCTTTAACATTGCACTAAGGTTACCTTAAGGACTTACGATCACCTTAGGGCTTTGTGAAAGGAGGCCCTGTTCTAACAGTCATTGTAACTCCTAGGTTTTCGGTTCAAACTCAATACAGTACTCAACCTGAAAAGTATACAAGAAATTATTTTATGGCAGATTGTGTTATCCGATTTTTTTAAGCTCCTGGCTCATGAAGTCTCGCTTTCATGTGAAGAAAAAATTTGGAATAACCTATGGATGCTTAAACCAGGAAATATAACTGAAACTATCTAATAAAAATAGTTATTCGAAAAATAAGTAAGCTGTATTGCTATTATTTGATGTGACAAAATGCATTAATAAGGGATATTTTGTGAGACCAATTCTTAAGATATTTGGTATCAAATAGTGAAGATGAAGATGCACTGCAAGACGAGAATAATTCAAGATTACAGGAAGACCACTTCCTCCCCCTGAAAGAAGATGACAACAAATTGAACAATCGATTTTCGTAATAGAAAAGTCTGGATGACAGAGTTAAGAACAACTTTTCTTCTAATTGGGCAGCGAGAATTTGTCATGACACTGCTTAATGTACTTCTTCATGTACAAATACAATAGAATCTGTGTCAAGCTAATATCAGTGGAAGGTAACCAGAATAATGGTCAACGTTTTCAATTCGGCTATTTGCTATGCCATAGTATTATGCACTTATATCTTGACGCTTCTAATTTGTCATGAAATTGATCATATAAATCACTGAAAATACACAATAGTATATCATCATTGTGGATCGAGCGAGAAAAATGGAAAAAGACAACGAAAGACATCTCCAACAGAAGTTTTATTCCCTGAAAGATTAAATCCAATTTTTGCTCCCAAAAGTAAATAAGGAAGCTTCTTTTAATGGTATAATATCCATACACCCTGACAACAGATAATTTTCGTTTAAATGCTCCCAGAACTACTCGAGCGCTCCCATAAACAATATGATGATTTGTTATGAGATATCTTTCAGATTAAATTGGTTTCAATAGAAATCCAATAGGTCATTTCCCGATGGTGTTCAAAGTGTCAGGACACAAACACATTTGCAACCAGTGAGGAAGAGGCAAGTGGAGATGTCTCTTGACATCAGATAACATCTTTTATCGGTGGCCAGTGTTTTAACCAACGCACAATAGTGTGTGTTAAGTTTGGTTTCGGTGAGAAAGTGGGGAGATAAAGTGGCTGTAGCACGTTTTTTTGAACGATTTATTTCTTATCATTACTCTCACAAATAAACAAGTGTATATTCCACATGTGTTTTCTTCATGGTGGAAGCATCTATAATTCAACCCAAACACCATTAGTCGTAGAGGAATCAAGCAAAAAACATATAACTCTAATGTATACAACTAAAACAACCTAAATGATGAATATGAAGATATCGGAATGACTCAATAAAGAATTAAAAAGATGGCATTTCAACCGAAAATGATATTGACATACAATGATTATCATTTTTTTTCAACTGTATAATTTATACTTTTTTATGACATTGTGGTTAAACTTGATTCTTATGAGAAAACTCTGTATATCTTAAAGTAAATCTCTGGGATTCGTATACGTTTTCTTTTGTTATAACAGCAAACTACATTGTTTGGTTAACTAACATATCAAAGCAAATGTTACCATTGGCGCTAAAACAAGATGGAATATCTGTCACTTTTGTTCAGCATGGTCTTGCTAACAGTGACGACTGAGGCCAGGAGTGGCCAAAACTTGTGACAAAGAATCCTTTACTGTTCTCGTATTTGTTCAAAACTTGTTTCTTTTAAAGGTTGACACTGCTGAAAGTATTAATTTCCCCCACTGGTTAGTTACTAAAATACCCTCTTTTCTTGACACCAATCACATTGTAACACAAAAGGTTGCCATTCATTAACAATACCATTTCCTGTAGAGTAAAATACAGCTCCTTTAAATAGCTGATAATTAAAAGAACTGACAGTTTATTTAAGTTAACAAACAGCTAAAATTGTTCTAAATGTCATGCTTCTTTTTACACACTGGACTATTGTTTTACTGAAAGAGGTTCTGGATGTTGCTGTAGAAGTGTAAGATAGCTATTTATTATCCAAAACGAAGTTCCACAGGAGATATCCCTTGTGGGAGATCAAGCGCTTTCTCCTAGGAGATATCTTTTTGCCAGTAGATATTGAAAAAAATGCCTTTTAGGACGTTAATCATGTGACATTTTGTTTGTTTCATATCATCAAGTATTAACATCATAATGCTATGACGTCATGAACATGATCAGTAATGTTCATTTGTCGTTTAGATTTAATGAAAATCGATTTTGAATGATCATAGAATCTCACAATCAAATATCAAATATATCAACACTCTTTGATAAAACTAAAGCCTAGGATATTTTTTACTTTTATCAACTCGTGTTGATATATTTGATATCAGAAGACACTTGGGTGAGAATCTCTATATAAAAAAATATACCTAATTCTTAATGCAATCAAGAGTTCTCCATTTATTTCTTCATTAGTCTTCGGCTTCACGGTTAATGCCCCTTTGAACAAGATATCATAGTCAACACCTCTATGTTATAACATCACTTAACGCACTTACATGTAAGTATTATTCAGCATAAAGAAGTTGTCATCCATAAACATTTGTGCTTAGTTGTTTCCAAATTCTAAAATGCCACTTAAAGAAGTTGCACTTCCATGTAGTCTTTGTTCTTGACTCGTACCTTGCGATGTACAATATGCATGATCACGCCTTCTTTTGATTTTATAATACAGGCCCACAGAAATAATAAAAACTCGTATCCCGGAAAATCTTTTGGCTCAAAGACAATATTATACCGGAGATTTTTAATAATTTCAATAGCAGGCGGTAAATGTATTTTTTTTCTCATCATGATCAGGTTATTTTTCAATTTTAGTGTCATTTTGTATTTATTTTGGACACTTGAAAAATAGACGGGGCAATAGGTTAAATACTGTTTTGGAAGACAGATCAGGCCGGAAAGTGTCTATTAGTTTATACAACTATAACAATGTTAATGGGACGTGTACATCTGACTTTTGAACAAGTATTGATGCCCCAGTATCACTGAAAACCAGAAATTGTCTCATATCAGATTGGTGGCGATAATAATGAGTTATTCTGTTGTCATGATCAGGTTATTTTTCAATTTTAGTGTCATTTTGTATTTATTTTGCACATTTGCAAAATGGTTGGGGCAATATGTTAAAAAATTATTTTAGAAGCGAAAGAAAAGGACAGATCTGGCCGGATAGTGTCTATTAGTTCATACAACTATACTTATGTTAATGGGACGAATCAATTTGACTTTATTGATTCCCCAGTATCACTGAAACAAGAAATTTTTAATTAGATTGTAATTGGTGAGACTACTAGAACTTTTGTTAGTACCTATGGTATTTTGGAAAGTATCAAAGTCAGATAAAAAGGTATGAAACATTCTCTTAGTCACCATAAACTTTTATTTCAAAGTACATAGATAGTGCTATATACTTTTAAAATTTCCGGTCATGCATTTGAAAATAAAAAAAGGACATCCCAAAATTACGTTTGAGTTTCTGACAAAATGTATTTAGAAAACAACTGAAGAGGCTTCCAATTCTCAGGTACATGTACATGGTACATGTTTCTTTATCCCCTTTTTCGCTATTTTAATTTGTCTCTCTCTCTCAATCTTTATTTCTCTCTCATTCTCTTTGTCTCCCACTCTATAAATTCCTTTTCCTCTCACTCTCGATCCTCCTTGTTCTTTTCTCACTCTTTATTTCTCTCGCCCCAACTCTAACTTTTTTATTCTTCTCTCAGTATCTCTCTCTTTTATTCTCTCACTCTCTGTTTTAATCTTACTCCTGCTCTTTGTATCTCTCTCCTTCTCTTCCCTATATATCAAGAGCAGGATACCATAAACTTAATTTGACTTTCCCTTGAATCTGAATGTCTGCGGATGTCCTATATTTGTCCAAATGGGAAATCAAACGATCTCGTTTAAACTTCATTTTATACATCGGTAATGCCTGGCTGCCATTTCAATGTTGTTTATATATCTCCATTCGTCCACTGTTGCAATTCTGTGGTATTCTTAGCATCCAAATCAAATATCCGACATTCAAGTCTAAAGTTTACGATCTTTCTTAACTCCAGTATGGATTTCTATGACTTTAATCAACACAACCCCTTTGAAGCTGCCGCCTTTCACAATAGGTTAATCAGGGCGACGTCAACGATAGCATCTCCATATATGCCCATAACAATTCTAAGAGCCCGGAAGAGATGTAACTTTCAAGATGGGACCATTATCAAAAGAACGTTTTTCAAGACCAGGGAATAACACATGTTTTTGTTGGTTTTAAACAACCACCAACGATATCAATGTTACAAAATTGAAAAAGAGCCATGTTTAAAAAACAAATGTCTTTTCCCATTTGAATGGAATTATTAAATCAATATCGTGTCATTTAATCTTGCTAGAGCCGATTGGAAAAAAAGTCACTTACTAAACGGAATGCAAAAAGTTAAATTAAATACAGAGAAAAAGTATAAGTGTGAATATTAATTACTCACAAATGTATGGTGAATCAATTTGTGAAAGCTCCGGCATTTGCAAAAATGCTTTGAAACTGAAAATAATTTGAAATGAGTTTGTAATTTGATAACAAATCCCTTTTATTTTGAAATATTGATTCTGTCATTGTAAAGGTGCAAAGTGTCATTTATCACTTGAAAATGTACGTTTTTTTTACATGCATCGATTTCATAAATACATGAATTCCATCCGGTTGGACACGATTCGAAAGACAGCGTCAAGCTTCGTAATCGGTCGAATTCAAATTTTCCTATGATATTTCGGTTGACTGAACACTTCTGGTCGAAAACAAGATCAGAACTCTTAGCTTTAAACCTAGTGAATATACATAGTGAATACTTCCATATACATAGCATGAGTATAGACTGATAGTATCACGTTTATGTAATATTGGCACGAAAGGTAGAAATACCTAATATGGAACTTTTGCACATTGCCATGCACGACAGGGTAACTTAAGGGACATTTATGTGCTAAATTATTGGTCGTTCATCCTTCAAGAAGGGTCAGCTCCGTCATTAAACAAATAATTGCTCAGGAAGATTTCCTTTCGAATTAAAAAAGAAAGTCTTGGTTTCATAGCCAAGGCGGATATGACTTCGTCATTGGTTGAGTTAACTGTAAAAGTCTTGCTGTTTTTCAAGAATCTATTTAGAAAGATAAACTTTAATAGTTTAGCTTTGCATAGGCTTAAAGTGGGAATTGGAAATGAATAATGAAGCACTTGCGTTAAATAAGATGCCAAACAATTAAAAGGTTTTACAGATTAAACCATAAATCAGAAAATGGTCCAACATCAATGGCGCACAATTAGTTCTAAAAATAGACCTAATTTTCAAACTATGAAAGCATCTTAGGGCGTTCTTTACAAATTATTTATTATGCCATTCTGAAACATCAGAGGAATCGTCAACTCAGATCAGGTTGAAATCTACAGAAGCCCGTTTGTGCCACGGGAGTTCCTTGAAGCGATTGAATTGCAAAGAGCGGGATTTGAAACACGATTAGCTTTTAAAGTGTGGATTGCGAACCTTTTGAAAACTGTAAAGCGGATAATGAAAGTGTATTAAAAAATGAACTTGGATAAAATCGATGTTGTGGAGAGAAAATTGTGAGGGACAGCTTATAGTGCCTGGAAATGAATATAATAACGGTGATGATTATGGTTACGGTGAAGATGATTTAAAAAGTGCATAAAAAGGTATTAATGATATTACAAAGATGTGATTGTCATGGGGGTTGTGATGGCCATTGTGGTACACATAACGATGTGTCAGTGATTATGGTGCGTTGTTCTGTTGGTTGAGAAGAACGTGATAATGATGATGATGATAATGATGATGATGTTAATGTTGATGATGGTGATGGTGGTGGTGGTGATGATGTTGATGATGGTGATGGTGGTGGTGATGATGATGATGATGATGATGGGGGTGGTGGTGCTGAGGATTATGATGATGATGATGATGATGATAATGATAATGATGATGGTAGTGGTGATGGTGGTGGTGATGATGATGAGGATGATGGAGATGATTACGATAATGGTGGGTTAGTAAAAGTGTTGGATATGTTCTCGAAAATACATACGATGGCGAGGTTTCTGATGTTAATGGTGGTGATATTGATATGGTATAAATAAAGGTGATGATGACTTATAAAAAATAAGTAAGGTTTCATTACTTTAATATATACAATTATGTCCCAATGACTATCGACGTATATAACACAGTTGCTCATCTTATGAACAATTCGAAAGTGAAAATGTTTTCAACACTTTGGAAAAGGTAATCAGTACATCGTATCATTTCTAGCAATGAAAAATCTAGAGAAAGTGTCACATTATAATTTAGAAGGAACTGCAGAGAGTTTGTATAATTTACTTTTAGCAAGTTAACGGTCGTTGTCATTTTCTAACAGGCAGAAATTCTATTTTAACGCTATCTTCTGTGAAAGGCTCAATAAATATTTCAGCCTTACTTTCATTACGCAGAAGTTCGTCGCCAGAAATCCTATTTCGTTGAGAAAACAGGAAGCGCACGTTTCATCTTTTCTCAACTTCGATGAAGTAATCAACCATATTGGGGAATGTTGACATTTGATGTCTTGTTCTCATTCCACGATTGCTGTGAACTGTTGGATGATATTCATTTTAAATTGCTCACAAGTGAAAGTAAATTGATGGACATAACGTGTTTTACAAGTTCAAAGGAACGATTTGAAATTGGCGGTAAAAAAATTTTGCTATCAAAATATGAGGAGTGTCAAAATTCTAATTAAAGCCATATTGAGCTGTCCAGACTTTTAGTAGCAAAGAGTACAATGTTTTGATAAAAGCAGAATTTAATTAACTTTTCCAATCTCCCAAAAGTTGTGAAATAGTAAAAGCTGTTCAAAAACTTTAAAGTATTCGATGGCAGGTTTTAACATTATTTTCACTGTACGTCCATAAATCAACAATTGAACAGATATTGTGCAAAACTATCCAAGTTGACACAGTAAAAAAGTCTTACAATGCTTATCAAGTAAACGATACAGAGATGTCTTAACATTCATTACAACTACGTGTGTCGGAATTCTAATGAAAAAATAATTATGAATGTTTTTGTAATATTCCTAAAATTCTTAACAATCAAAGAGACGCATTAGAAAAGGCACATATTCTAAGTCTGTAACACAGGACGTGTACACTTCTTGCATTCATTCCTTCAATGTCAATCCAAAAAAACAATTCAAAGATTTAGAATTCATAAGAACATAGAACTAAGTAGTGTTTTTATATAAATATAAGTGTGCGAGATGACAATACTGAATGACAGGTACTTGATGTTTGACTTTATATAAGTGTATAAAACAGAAGCACTAGGCAATGATATTTATTATATAATGATGTTCTTTTAAGAAATTAAAATTAAGAATTCGAATTCAAATAAATCCTATAAGAGTATTTCATGCTCAAACTAGACCCTGGTAGCATAAGGGAGGCAAATCCAGTGGTCTTGATGTGAGGATCGATTTCCGCTCCCGGTCAAGACCAGTATCGATTTCATGAGGGAAAGTTACAGTTTTAGATCCTTACCAGAATAGACTCCAACACCGATGCCTATAAATACACCAAGTGGAGCAGCTCAGCAAACATTTTCCGGTTCAGTTTGGTAATACCAAAGACATGTCTACGGTTAATTGAGGATTTCACCGAAAGAAGACTTCCCATTAGTTCTGGACTTTTTATCTCTGCTGTACTATTCGCAAGGGACCGCTATCTATTTTTGTAGACAGTGCTCGTAATTAGCGCTCTGACACGGTCCGTCCCATTGATGCCACAACCGTCAAAAAGAACATCGAATCTAACAAGTAGTTAGTTTCAAGAGATTTTTTCCGCGTTTCTGATGTTGCTCTGGAATGTAGCTAATAGTTAATTCAACCTTTGAAGAGTAACGATTGCAGTTTCAAACGGATATCAAAATTCGAATCTGAGTTAGGAGAAAGTTTGCCAACAGAAATAAGACCTTGGCATTAGGCCTTGTCAAACCAGTGCTCTGGGTCTGTGGGTCATTGAAAAGACATCTTTATTCAGTTCTTTTAACTTATACATAACATAAATAGCAATAGACGAAAATCAAGTTGAAAAAGAAATACAGTACAGATTGTTAAGTTTAATGTTCTTGATTTTTGTTAGAATTTTAATAACATATAGAATGTGAAATTAACTGCCAGTGAATTGTTACTCACCATTATGCTGATGTGGGCTTTTTTGTGTTTTTAAAAATAGAAGTGCATTATGGATCCTACACTATGTCAATGACATTTCTCTGTAATCCAAACGCTTGTTTGGGTATCAAAGACTGCGTCAAAAGTATTGGGTGGTGTAGAAAAAAAAATGGTCAGTCAGAGTTCTTATGTTCCTACCATTGTCTCAATAACATTGCCTTTTTACAATCAGTGCGGATTTGCGTTTGGAATACATTATCAACCTGTCAATTTACATTATTGAACTTCTCAAACACTTTGAACGTTGTTTTCTATATAAGAAACTGCATCTACTATGTTTTCTTTGTGTATCAAACACCACATCAATAACATCACTTGTCTCTGAAAAACAAATTCATTATGCGTAGAAGACACTTCCTTATGTTCCAAATATCATATCATTATTCTTATTCCTTGTACACATGTTGAGTTCCTGTAATTGGTGACGCACTATCGAAGTCAATTCTAGGCTCCAGAGGTTTCAATAAAGCTACGAAAGCTACGATGTTTTCAAGATATAAACCTGAATATCTAATTGACCCGTACGCTATCATATTGGCCCTTTGATGTCCTCCCCTACCACAGAAGGGAGCCAACGGTAAGGACGGCCATGCCCATTTCGTTCCTCTCTGTCGTCACTGAAAGCGATTCATTCGCGACTCTCTTTATTTGTACATCATAATCGTACGATTTTCTAAATTATTTTAAATTTTCTGTCAAACTTCACCCATCAGTGCATCCCCATTAGTCGCTAACAAAGGAAAATGTTCGTTTTAGGTTAAATGTTGCTGATAGTTTAACCTACTCTGGGCGGTCTCATTAACCGTTTACTTTTGTCGCGAGTTTTCGTCCCGTAAGAGCTATCCTTTATATAAGGTCGTCCACAGTCTTCAGAAGGTACTAATTTATTGGTCTCTAGAGATTTAGCCAATCAGTGCCGTCGAGCGGGTCCTTCAGTGATTGAGGTAACGAATAATGAAAAATGACCTTCCGTAATTGCAAGGTCATGCGCGGTGAAATATGAATACATTGCCTCTAGGTTGATACACCGCCAATAAATACATAATGGAATAGGCGACCAATTCAATGTTATTCAAAGTTGAAAGCGAGAAATTTGTGAGTATATTCTTTTAAAAAATTTGATGAACAAATTAACAGTTCTTGTATGTTTCTAGAGGGGTAAATCTTGGAGCGGAATACAGTAAATGTACCTTTGTGTAATACTTCTCTTGTTTTTAAATTTGATGACACATACATATAAATAATCTACTTTTTTCTATGCTCTCCAAGGTCAATTTCTAAATGAGTTGATAACGAGTTTCCCAAACGTAACCGACCTTCTTTAGTATACATACATTTCAAGGTTGGCATTTTATATAGGTTTATGTCCGTGTAACTCTTCATTCCTGCAATAGAACAAGCCACGCCGGGGGCACTATCTGTACAGGTATAGCGAGATACGAGGTGAATAATGTACTTAAATTACATTTGAAATTTTGCTTATTCAAACAATAGAAATGGAACATTAGTTTTCGAACATGTGATGTGAAATTCAAAACTATATTGATGAAAAACAATGGAGCGTAAGAACATTAGGATGACACCACAGGTGTAATTTAATTGTTTGATGGGATAAAGGTTTTGGGATGCAGTATCGGGGAGGCAATATTTCAGAGAAGAAATTTTGACCAGAGAATGCACTATGGTTATTCAGTATTGTGAGTGAGTAATGAGAGAGAGAGAGAGAGAGAGAGAGAGAGAGAGAGAGAGAGAGAGAGAGAGAGAGAGAGAGAGAGAGAGAGAGAGAGAGAGAGAGAGAGACAGAGAGAGAGACAGAGAGAGAGAGACAGAGACAGTGAGAGAGAGAGAGAGAGAGAGAGAGAGAGAGAGAGAGAGAGAGAGAGAGAGAGAGAGAGAGAGAGAGAGAGAGAGAATCCAGTAGCATAATATGGTTCACAATTATCATTAGACCCCTACTGATTTCAACCATGAGAAAAGACGTCGTTCCATAGACTGCTTTCTTCTTGCACTGTAGTAGGCTGCTGAAATCTTTTGATAGCGGCATTATACATTCAACTCCTTCTCAAAGAAAATTAAAGTTTCTTCCCCAAAGTCGGTCATCAATCACAGCAAGTAAACAAGATGAATGTTAAGGAATTAAAATTGTGACCCCTTCAAACAGCCTTTGCTTTGATTGATACACAAGAGAAGCATAAAACACGCCTGGAACACCCACTGGCATGAAAAGTGTTGAATTCATTGAGGTTTTAATCTGTAAAAGTGTCTTGCGTAGTGCCCAGGGGCCAAAGAGTCTATGGACTTTTTCGGAAGTACATATGATTAAGGGAAACCAGTTTTGTTTGATGTTTGTAAAGTTAGGATCATGAAAGGAGAACAAGTGCGCACGAATAAAACAAATCAAACTGTCGAAAAGTGACCGCAACTTTATTATCAAATGTTCACATTGTATCTTATTTCACTTAATCTTCGAAAAAGGAAATGGTCCCATACTACTTGTTTGGTTGGATATGAATAAAACTCATAAGTTTATTACTGATTTAAATGGTAACAATAGCAACTCTTTAATCGTTTCATTTCAATGATTAACCGAAAACTAAGTAAACTCTAGTTTAAGCGTGTATCATGTGTTAGTTATAAAGACTAATAACCTAAATAGCTTTAAACATTCAGTGTATCAATTAAGTTCTTGTTTGGTAAATGTTTAACATAAAATATCAAGCTACGTCTCCCTGTTACACAGTGTGTAAGTGACAGGTGTCTTTTGTTATCACGTTCCTATTAAACATTACAACATAATTTTTTTATATCATTCACAAAATTGTAACATTATTTATATATTTAGAGGTAATGTGCTACTTTACACAATCCCCATAGACAATTCCTCGATCGATATCATAAGCTATTCTGCACTTTATGATCATATAAAAGGTATGCTCTTAAGGGTTATAAGATTTCCGAAATATATAACATTTACTTGTTTTTTCAATGTAGCGACAACAAATCTACCCTCAGACAAATCCATCATAGGTCTCAAGGGAAAGAGTTCTTCCATCAAACATCAGGCACCGTTTGACATTTGAAACAACAGGCAACATTTGACTTTATGTTCTACTGGCCGACTCGGATAACGCCAACTCCATAAACAAGCAGTTATTGCATCCCCTAATACACCAGGACGTAATTTGATAATGCGTTCTGGCAACTCAGCTGGAAAATAACCAGTCTGTATGATAATGAAACATAAGCAGTAGAGCCGTTAAATCATCTACCAATATTTTCCCAATCAGTATAGTGTTTTACTAGATCGCCGTTATGGTAGGGAAATCGGTTGTAATGTGTTAACATGTTGTGGAGCTTGTCTTGTTAACTCACATGGATTGTGGAACTTGTCTTGTTAACACACTTGGATTGTGGAACTTGGCTTGTTAACTCAATTGTCTTGTGGAACTTGTTATGTTGACTCAGTTGGCTTATGGAACTTATCTTGTTAACTCAGGTTGCCTATGGAAAATGGCATGTTAAATTCAAGTGGCTTGTGGAACGTATCTTGTTAAATTCACGTGGCTTGTTGAATTTGTCATATTAACTCATGTAACATGTGGAACTTGTCATGTTAACTCAGGTGGCCTGTTGCACTTGTCATGTTAACTCAGGTGGCCTGTTGAACTTGTCATGTTAACTCATGTAGCATGTGGAACTTGTCATGTTAACTCAGGTGGCCTGTTGAACTTGTCATGTTGACTCATGTAGCATGTGGAACTTGTCATGTTTACTCAGGTGGCCTGTTGAACTTGTCATGTTGACTCATGTAGCATGTGGAACTTGTCATGTTTACTCAGGGTGGCCTGTTGAACTTGTCATGTTGACTCATGTAGCATGTGGAAATTGTCATGTTAATCCATGTAGCTTGTGGCACTTGTCATTTTAACTCACGTGGTTCGATAAACTTGTAATGTTAACTCGGGTGGCTTGTGGAACTTGTCGTGTTACATTCACGAGGCTTTTGAAAATTGTCATGTTGCCTCATGTAGCATGTGTAACTTGTCATGTTAACTAGGATGGCTTGTTGAATGTGTTATATCAACTCGGGCGGTTTGTGGGTTTGTGTTTACCTAGATTATCAGAAGCAGCAAAAACATGTTATATCAGGAGGCAATAAAAGCAAATCAGTAATGTTTGACTAGATTTGTGTTGCCATGGATAGAATTGATTTCCTTCCTAAGGTGATACTGTGTTGGTTCACTACCTTTTTTCATAATTGCTTGTCATTTTGATTGTCTGATTTAAAGATATATGGCCCATTCAGCTATTATCGAAATTAATTGAGAAATATCCCTAAACGTGTCCAATGGATTTTCCATTTTTCACTGCGCTTCTTATCCGTGATATAAGAAAACAATCGGAATAATGGCCGTGCCAATATATGACGCAGCTTGTTTCAACATGGCGACGGTCTTTTAGCCGATAACATATATTCATTGGTTCCAGCTGCGGTTATATAAACAAAATGTTTTTGAAAGCAGCATTTGAACTAATAATTAATACAGGAGTGATTCCTTTCATATTATACAAGCGGGTTTCATCACTCCGCAGCCCATTCGTGACAGTAGTGTGCAAGATACAATATTTTTAGAGAAATCCTACTAGATAGCTTCGGAAAAGAGGAAAACGGAATAAAATAAAACGAAATTTTATTAAATCATGTCGATGTAAATTGATGCTTTCAGTGCTAACAATGTGAAACACAACTCAATGGGCACAGAGAACATGTATTTGGATGTTTTTTTGGGTCAAATATGTCAAACTTCATAAATGGTGTTATTTCATCGAAAAGTAGTAGTTGTTTCTGAAAATGTACATCTCAATTTTTATCATTTAGTACAGTGACAAAAAGACAGGGAAAAAGTCGAGAATAATGATCGAAAATCGGACCATGGCGCGCGCCAATGACTCAATTGTACTTTACGAAACTTATCTAAAGCGAGAAAAAACTTTGCTTTGTTGGTCACTTAACGAATAAACATGTAAATTGGGCGCATAATTTCGACTTCTCATCATTTTAAAGACCGTTTTTAATTAACAATTGAAAACAAGAAAATGTCAAAAATTTGGCAAGAGATAAAGATGCATTTTTAATATAGGCGAATTAAATTTAACACAGGTCAAATGATATATTTTTGCTTTATTTTTGCCACATACAAAATTCATGAAACATATTCTGTGTTACTTTAGGAAACAAAGATCTATGTGACTTTTCAGTTTTTTAGACTCCAGAAAAATGAATGCGAAGGGCAAAGTATCCATGACAAGAAGTCAGCTGTCCAGAACGTTAACCCTGGAAGTAAAACACGAATACAAACTTTACTAAACATTTCTAAAGTTTTGATTCTCAAATAGTCCTTTCCTTTAACTCCTATGAAACTTATACCTATCTTAAATGATGTGATGACATGAAATAACCGGATGTAAGGTTTCGAGCTCATGATTTGGATTTTTAATCTACTATATGATTTGATTGTCTTTATAACCGCTAATGATGGAACTGATTTTCAATGAACAGTAAACGGTCCAAATGAGATTAGAATATTGAGGTAACGCATACGTTTTAAACAGTTTTATGACACAGGTTGCAAAAGCAGTTGTATACAAATAATAGACTTCTAAATCCCTCTTTGATATGATTTGTATTTGCCATAATCGATCATACATAACAAATATTCCTCTTAAACACGATGCCACGGCCAAAAAACCGCAGTTTGCTGTCTGGTAATAAGACCCGTTAATCGTATTTATAGTCAATAATTACTTTAAACGTGGTTAAAGTGAACATTGAACCGGGCCTCGGGCATCATAGAATTCCTCTTTGATGTTATGTATTCCATCACGCCTTATGGTTAAGCTGAAAACATTTAATTATATCACCCGTTTATTGGGGTTGAGTTTTCTGGGCTACATGATTTTCCAAACTGATCTTCATTTAGTATTTTGTATCACTTATTGAGCAAAGATATATCTAAAATAAAACTTAAGAGTTGTTTATTTTAAAGGTTTTTGATAATCTTGAAAGGTAATGCAACAAGTACACAACCGGTATATTTCCTTTCTTGAAAAGTCGCTCATTTAATACCGTGTGTGGTTTTAGAGAAGAGAAAAACCTTTATTTGACAAGTGGGCATTTGTTTGGCTCGAATCACCATTATTGTGATGATGTTGTTTAACATGAAATTCTAATCCAACAAACTTATATCTTTAATCTGTGTAGCACAAAGGCAACTTACACTTATGTGATGGTTATGAAATGGTAACCAAATGTTACCACTATTCAAATTTGTATATGTAGTCGATGGGTCACGGTCACCTTAGACAAAGCGAGCTCAGTGTAAATAGACTCTGTTGTAAGCAACACGCCCCTCTGTCTAAGATTAACATATAGCTTTAATGATCATTTTCAACTTTTTAACGTATAGAGTGTTACATTTTCACAAGTTCACAGGACAACACTGTATCTCTAGCTAAAGTCCAAGTGAAAGTCTTTGTCAACCGGGTTTCATGCAGGTCTGCATGCAATGTGTGCGTCAGGAATTAATTGTTTATGCCAATACTGATAAAACTACTTATGCTACTACTACTACTACTACTACTACTACTACTACTACTACTACTGCTACTACTACTACTTAATTGTGTATACCAATGCTGATAAGACGATTACTACTACTGCTACTGTTAGTATTTACTGCCACTACTACTACTACTACTACTACTACTACTACTTCTACTACTACTACCACTACTACTACTACTACTATTTAATTGTGTATACCAATACTGATACTACTACTACTACTACTACTACTACTACTACTACTACTACTACTACTGTTAGTATTTACTGCCACTACTACTACTACTACTACTACTACTACTACTACTACTACTACTACATGTACTGTTAGTATTTACTGCCACTACTACGACATCTACTATTACTACAACTACTATAAGTAAAACTATTTTTTTTTATTGTTCTCAATTTACAATAAATAGGAAATTCCTTGTGTGACCTCAGCACACAGCGCAGAGTCAAGCGTGGAAGCAACATGTTTCATCTGTCAACGTATTTTGGCTTTACGCGGCCAAAGATATATTCCTTCCTCTCGGATGATGATAGGACTCCCTACCCGTTAAGCTACGTCCCCAGTTTGACAAGACATTGTATCATGATGCACGTCTATTATTACCTTTTCATCCTTTTCATTTAGTACAGTGTATATGTTTGCTATTTGGACACTCAAGACAAGAAATGAACTGCTTAAAACGCACTTACTCTTCATTCATTGTTAATGTTAACTCGATGTGAGGTAAAGTGAAGTTTAGAAAAGTATTTTAATCAAGGCCTTCCTCAAGATTTTTTATTTGTATAATTGACATTTGATTGACGAAAGCTGATATGATTAAGAAAATAAGGAGCATGAATTGAAAAATGAATTTGCGTCTGTATATTTTCAAAACGATGTACTGTGTAAGAGATTTTCTGTCTCTCCTTAGGACGAATTAAATCTTTTTTAAGTAGTTGACTGTTATACGATACGTTAAAGAGCCGTTGGGGGTCATATATGCCAAACTTAATCAATGGTGTCATTTGATCGCGAAGTATCAATTGTTACCAAAAAGACACATTTTAAAGCTTGTTGTTTTTTACAGTGACGATATGAAGGTAGAACGTCGCAATTATGATCGATAACCGGACAGCGACACGTGTCAAACAGTCAAACGTAATTTAGGAGACCTATCTAAAACAGCTAGGAGGGCAGTTAGAAGTTGATAGTGTTTGCTTGGTTATATAACTAGTATCCATGTATATTGGACGTGATATCTTGTCCTCTGTGCATTTATAAGGCAGTTTTTAGATTTCCATTGAAAACCAGTATTTGTCATATACATGTTTTTTGGACACGAAAAGTTAAGACGTTTTGATTTTGTATCACCACATATGACATTTAGGTTCGGATCGAAGGTAAATAATATGCTATGAAAATCACGGAGTGGCTCTTTAATGTCATTTACGTTCGATAATGATGTAAAAATTGAAGTAATGCCTCAGGACAAATCGTTACTCTTTTGATGTTTTATCTTCAAGAATATCAGCAGAAGTGTTGAACTTGATCCATCTATTGGATACATCTATTTAAGTGTCATTGGAGATTGATGGTCGAATTTGACCTATTTCTGAATGCTTTATGATTTGATGAAACTATATAAATTTCCAGTCATGTTTCATCATCTTGGGATGTTAGTAAAAATGTTGTCAATTATGTTTAAATTGCCTTCAAACTGCCTAACGTATTTTCATTTGCACAGCTCCTCCAATACCTTACATATGTCTTTGATACTTACAGATTGTATTAATGTAATGTAATTGTAATGTAATGCCATACAATGTTACATGCACTGAAATAAGCATAATGCATATAATCTGTTACACAAATATCCTGACACTACTGATCGAAGCAGGTGTTTTGTCGAAGTCATTGCCATAGTTAATTTTTATTGATTTTGTTGTTGACAATCAAAACTCTAACTTGATCTAGAGTAAAGGAACTGTGTGCAGCGTTGCATGGTGACAACAACCTTTTAGTTAATGTTTCTACTTTGTTCGGACAACAGGGGAGATAAATATATGTATATAGGACATTTGTAATGCGCTTGACTCCAAAACACTTGGCCATGCTCTAAGCACAAACATGTAAAAGTCAGTATCTTAAAAACAGGAATGTCTTGAGATGAGACTTGAAACTTAATGTCAGTACGGAAATTGTTCCATAGAGTTGCCACTGAGTGTTGAAAGGATCTTTGACCGAAGGTTTTTAATATGTCTGGTGGCACCACAAGAAGCAATTGGTCAGAAGTCCTCAGATTCCTCCGAGGTATGTAGGGTGAGGCAAGGGCTTGAATGTAGAGTGGAGCAGTTCCATCTATCATAAATGCTGTCATCTTTTCTAGAACTAAGTTACGAATTTGACGACTCTTTGCCCAAAGCGAAATAAAATCTGTAATTTCTCTTTGACTATAAATCATTTGAAGCCTGTTGAGCTTCATAGCTTCATTAGATTTGACTATTGCACAAATGAACCAGACATGGAATTCTCTGATCACAAAGAAGATTACCGTTCAATAACGTGATATTAAAAACCTATATAAACAGATCCGACAACACAACATTTGTCCTTTTCTATAATGTACCAGCCTCTCTCGTTCACCCGACACAGAAATGGATTCATGCATCTACAATGTAATCATAAAGCACTTAGCTACTTAACGTATGAACGGAGCCATAAAGATGGACATCAGAAAGTAGTACAAAGAATAAGATCAAACCCTCTAATGTTGCAAGTAAATATCTTTTCAAGCCCCATTATATGAATTTATATTGGAGCAAATATCACTTTGCTAATCTTTACTCGACAGTATTTGAATTTGAAGCAATGCATTAATCATAAAAGCATTTGATCGTTTTTCAAACTGCCTGTAGTTTAAGTCAACACATATCTCATTAATCTTTCATGTGACCGTTCTGCTTCTTTTAAAGGACAACGTTAATTGTCACAAGTGTTTCAAAAAACTTTTCAGTACTGAGAATTGCTTCGTTTTACAAACTAAATATGTTTTCCGGCGGCGTATTTATGTATATCTACTTTCTGTGACGATACAGGGTGTTTGATTTGCTTGTTTTAAATATGTACAAATACTTTTTATACACATATAAGTAAAGCAGCTATAATATAATTTTCACCAGATACGAGCTGATACCTGCAATTTCTCACTGTTATTGTATAGTTAAAAGAAAATTTATGGAGTTAAAAAATCTTGAACATTGGATCTTTATAAGCTTGTTCTTAGTGCCAGGTGAAACATGGAAAATTAACTCATTGCAGCTCTTGAGCAGACTTTGTGCATGTAACAGATGTATAATGACATTGATTAGGAAAAATCTCAAGCACACCATAATGATTATAAATCTAAATCTAAAAAACAGTTTGTGTATACTCGTGAATATAACTTTTTTATTGGGAAGTTTAGTTGTGAAATTTTTAACTGATCATAAAGGTAGTTGATATGCATGTATGATAATTATTTAAGTCTAAATGAAATTATGACTTAAAATGAGTAATACTAAAATATCAGAGTTAAGGTTATTTGGTATAAAGAATACATGTTGTCATTTTATTTGTTAACATATTGTTATGATTACTAAAAAATAACTTGCACCCATTTTAAGTATCAGCATGAGAATAAAACTAATTTCGTGCTAGTTCATTTGTGTTTTGTTTAAATAATGCTAATTCGCTGGGAAATATTCCAAAAGATTTCCATGTTCTGCTTGGTCTATCTTATATGTAATCTTGATTTCAGGACCATAAAGTCTTCCTGCCAATATAATCTATTTGGTTATGACGATTTGTCGTTTTATTTCGTAACAGACCAGCTTAGCTTACAACACATATAACCCGCCATATTATATAGAATCAATGTACCTGCAATTTCATGGACCAATCATGGGGATTGTTAAAATCAACAACATAATTATGATACTACATGGGCATACCTAGAATCAGATCCATCTAAAATGTTCCACATTGATAACTCCACAGAACGAGTACTAAATAATGAACTAGATATTCACTGGACATCATAGATAGATTAACCAATCTCTTTTATTTATTCAGTAATCATAAAGCACTTTCCTTATCATCTGTAGAAATGAGCCAGAAAGTTACAGGTCAGGAAGTGAAAGAATCAAAATAGGATAAGATCATCGTATATTGATGTTTAATAGGCTGGCAAGCATTATCACCTTTTTACAGCCCTTGCAAATATCACTTTACTAGTGAACTAAAGGTATGAATACCTTCAACGAAATTTGATGATTTTCATTCAATAAGTTATCGTTATGAGGTTGATGGTATTGCTGTGTATATATGGTAAAGGTAAAAAGTCATAAGTTGTGAATAAAGGAAAATCATATATAAATTGCCTTAGTACTAGATAAGCCGAATTAGGCCGACTTCAAAATCTAAATATTGTTCTGTGAAAGCGTCGGATGCTTTAATTGTCAAACACGGTATCTGAAACGATTTGCCATTTGATGACTGATTTAAGAAACATATATTTTTTGCCTCGATTAATGTAATTATCCTTTGTGAGAAACACACAGAGGTACATTTGTGCTCATGGTAGTTTGTAGTCACCCAATTGTATGTATAATCTGATGTGTGAGGTCTGATGCGGACAAATAGAAGCACTTGCTAATCACGCCAGGCTACGCTGTTTTACTTCAAAGAAATCAATGTATAAAAATGTATCTCTTAAAACGCAATGAATCTTAATCATTGTTTATGGGATAAAACGCAGCAGATTAAAAAAACTTTCAAATTAATCACTCTATGTACGGTAAAGTGATGTTTGGAAAAGTACTTCCATCAGGGCGTTCCAAAGAATTCGTTATTGGATGTAACTGACATTTGATTGACGAAAGCTAATATCATTAAGAGAGTAAAGAGTGTAAATTGAAAAATGAATTTGCATCTGTTTATTTTCAAAATGATGTACTACTTTTACGACGTTTTCCTGGTCTCCCATGGCGACGAAGTAGAAGGTTTTTTTTGTAAATGGATTGTATTCTTTGAGTATGAGGTTCACTCGAAATTATCAATACAGAAAGTACGTTAAATGCACTACGAGATGACATGGTTGCATTCGATTTCCATAACAGATTTGAAGAGAATATAGGCGTGTCCGCTTTGATTGTGACATTTGATTACCTCTTTATTTCATGACAGACCTTGAACCATAGAGACTTTATGAGGGTGTCTGTAAATAGATTATCATTTCTCCACTGTTTACAGTGAATTAATGTGTGTATTTCTGATAAAAAAGATTCAGGGAAAAAAACAAATCTTCCTGTTATAATTCCTATCAGTGTAAAAATGGGCAAGTGATTAACTGCAATAAGATACATTGTTGTCATGTACGTTCAATAATAACGAAAATGTTGAGAAAGTTATTGAACCAATTCCTCAGGTAAAATAAATTACTTTTTAGATGTTTTATCTTCAATGATACCACTGCGTTCCATAGAATTCCTGAATTTAATTCGCCTATTGAATTTGTATATTTCGGTGTCATGAGATATATCTGTTTAAATGCGACCTATTTTCAAATGCTATGTAAAGATTATAGAGTTTTCTGTTAATACCTATTCATAAATATATCGGTTTGCTAAACATGTTATGTGATGATGTTGTCAATATGTTGAAATAGCCATTCAGTTGCCTAAGCCTATTTTCATCTGTAAAGCTAATTTTCGTTTGACTATAAAACATATGAAGCCTGATGAGCTATGCCTTAGCTTTGAATAATGCACAACTGAACTAGACATTGCATTCTCTTATCACAAAGACGATTATGCTTCAATATGTTGATATTCAGAATCTATATGAACAGATCCTACTAAAAACCTAAAGGTTTTGCAGAAAATCTGCATTTCTCGTACATATTAGTTCACCCGTCACAGAAATGCATCCCATGCCATTCCTGTCACGAGTTTGTTCTTGCTGTTTATTACTCACATGCTGATTAAAAGTCAAACCGTAAATACTTAACAAAGTGAAGAGAAACTAACAAGGACAGGGGTTACGACCTTTTTATTTGGTCATCAAACCTTTTTTGCGTTTCTAAATGTATGAAAAGGCATAACACAAATACAAGTTATAAAAAAACGTATTTCAGATACAGAATATGGGGTACACAAGCAATCATTCCGAAGAGGTGGAAAGCTGATTGAAGGTTGAATTTCAAGTCGAAGATTGGAGTTCCTTTGTAATCAACCAATCAAAGTTCAGCAAAGAGTGTCACTCTCTAGAGATGTACGGGGGAAATAAGTAAAAATGAGTTAGTTGCGAATAGTAAAGTGTGTTACTCGATATATCATATGACGTTATTCGGTTGGCAAGATACAATGGGATTATTATACACTAACCTTACCTTTTTCTTATATTTCCAAATATCCATTCACAAAACTTTTTTTAAAAGTACCGTCTAGAATCAAGAGGCAATAATGACTTCACAATCAATAATTATGTTACAATTGCTTCTGGTGAATATCGAGCTACTGCCAGGAACAAAATCCACTGCTTCTTTGCTGTGGTTTCTATATCGCGTCACTTTGTGGACAAATTCTTCACTAGAAATTGAGTTGCCAACATGACATGGACTCCAGTATTTATATAACGTCCAGATTACATGTACTTTGAAAATAAATGGTTGATATCCGTCTCATGCCAACATGCCCAATTAAATACATTGACTATTCGTTCTGTATATACCTAGGTTTGGAACAGAAACTTTGTTTTTTTTGTAAGAGTGGTATTTGGTTTGCCAATCATGCCTGAAGCTTAACGGCACTGTAAAGAACTAGTCTAATTGAAATCAGCGAAAACATACCATTAAAATTCTCTCGCCACAGATATATCCCCGTCATAAATTCCAACACTAACCTCTGTCCTAATACGAGCGTATCTCGGTCTGGAAATGTAAGAGCGTAATTTTATGGAATAAAAGATAGCTGTGCAACGCGCAGGTTCAAAAGTTATCTTTCGAAAAGCCTTAGTTTTATCCATATGCTTAAGGAGAACTTAACTTAATTTGAATGTGCACATTGGTGTCTGAGTCTTCTTTAGGCACCACAGTCGCTCATTTGATAGACTCAAGGATTACTAAACATCAGCAACAACAAATATGTTATCCATGCATGCGGTGTTGGCCTTGGCTTCATATTGCAAGATAGTTTAAGTTGCAATATTTTGCCGTCAGGGGAACCTGAAACCGGCAAATTACCAGTCATTGCTCCCGTTGTTTTTTTCTTTCTGAGTACTGCTAAATTAAGGTTGTGAATGTTAATAAGATCTTCACATTTAATGATTTCTAACAATATGAGCCTTGTTAAAATATCAGATCATACCGATGGCTTTCTGACCTCATCGCTGATAGGCTTGAGTACAAAGGTTAATATGCACGACCCTTTAGGCAGTATTAAGATCAGAAACCCAGCGAGGTACGATATCACACTCCATCTGATTCCAATGAGATTTGTATTGGACAGATATAGTTGGTAGCTCAGTGAAGTTCAGCAATATCTGAAACCGGCAGCTTCGGTTAGACCAGGGTAATAATGCAGGATGCGCTTATAGCATATACCTCAGTGACGTGGATTAACGGAATATAAATATCCTTATTATTATTATTACAAATTAAAGATGTTGATTGTATTGTAGGATTTAGGCTGCGGTTATTCCAACCTCATGATTCTTTAGAAGCATGTTTAGAAGTCTCTTACATATCATTTCCAACCATTTTCTAATTATATGTAATACACAAGATATTAGGTTAACATGACCATACATTGTTTTAGTTTTATCACTAGTCTCTTTAGTATAATGTACCATTGTTTCTTTAAAATGTTTTATTGAGATTATAAAAATCAATAACTTGAAATTATTGTATCGTATTCAAAACTCTACATAATTAGTGTATCATGCTGCACATGTGTAACAATTGGTTTTTACAAATATACGTTAAGAATGCCGCAACATCTAACTTTGTTTATTTCCACGTTTTTTCTATATGATTTAACTTTCACCTGACATAAGCTCCGAAAACCTGGCTCTTTGAAAAATAACTCATTCCAGCTGAATAGATTTTGTCGAAGATATATGATTGACATTTGATTTTCGAAAAGCCGTCAGCGTACCATAATTGATCTAAATCTAAAAATCAATTTTCATATGTGTATTTTTAAAACGGTGTACACTCAGTGAAGAAGGTTATGCTGTTTTTGTTGATGACAAAAAAAGAGTATTTTTAATCAACGAAAGTGAATTTTTATTGGAAGGTTTTAACAATGGTATCGTAAAGTAAGTGATTGGTTTAAGTATTGACTACTTTTATCGTTTAGAACAAAATTATAAAATGCATTGAGATCGCTGTAAGGAGAATGCGCTCAATTGACACGCTGAAACTGGTACTAAAGATAGTTGAGGAATGCATGAATCAACTTGATAAACCGAATTCTTATTTGAAATCGTGCAATACTGAAATATCAAAGTAAAGGTTATTACGTTTAAAGATAGCATTAAATTTCTTTTTATTCAGTAATTTATCTATGTCTATTTCACATATCCGCAAAAACGTTTTTTTTAAACCAACATACACATTTGAATCGGGGGAACATCAGTAAGAGAAATCTTTATAGTTTAACATATAATCAGGCCCAGTTAACTATTGAATATTGAATATCAATTCCTGCCAGGGGCTCGGCAACTGCAATAAAAAACTGTTCGACATGCATTAAGGTATGGCTGCAATGCTAATCTGAATTCCAGCGCAGTACAACCAACGGTTCACCAATTCCAGCCGAAGGTCGCTGGTTTTCGCTAGGCATTGCCCAATGGTGTTGCGGGCTTTCTCCCTGTAGCAGTCGTGATATAAGTTAAATTCTCTAGAAAACGGCGTAAAACCTCACCTCACCTCACCTAATATATATATATAATTTATCTGTGTATTGTTTGAGTAACGTTTATTTGCGGGGAAAATTTCATATTATGTTTATAAACATGTTATATCTTGTAAGTGATCTTATTTTCAGGACCATAAGGTCTTGTCATCCATTACACCTGGTAATGATGAGTTGCTTCGTTACTTGGAAAGTATACAGGCTGGCTTCAAACATGATACCTATAACCTGGCATATTAAAGAAAAATAAATGTAGCTGCAAGTTTATGGACCAGACAGGGGGTATGTAGATGTCAACACAGTATTAATGATTTAACTTGATGTTATCTGGAATCTTTATAACCAGACCCAACCAAAAAGTTCCATTTACAGGACAATCGTTACTCCGCAGAATGTCTACAACATAATGAACTAGATACTCTCTGGAAGTCATAGATAAAGTAACCCGCCTTAGAGATGGCGCTACTCATTTACACTGGAGTCATAACGCACTTCCCTCATTATCTGTAGAAATGAGCCAGAAAATTACAAGTCAGGATGTCAAAGAATCGAAATTGGATAAAACCATCGAATATTTCCTATTAATAGACATACAAACCTTATCATCTGGTTACAGCCACTTGCAAATATCACTTTGCTAGTCAATAAACTAGATGGATGGATAAATTCAATGACATGTTAAATGAGATATTTCTCAGTCAATAAATTATCGTTATGATATTTGTTAATATTGCTGTGTATATATGGCAAAGGTAAAGAGTCATTAGTTGTGAATAAAGGAAAATCTGAAATATATTGCATAATAGAACATAATAACCGACATTAGCTGAATTCAAAATCTAATTCATTAGTGTTCTGTTTGAGAGTAATGGATATTTAAGACGTATTTTTGCCTTAATCGTCTGACGCTTTATTTGTCAAATACGTAATGTAAAAGAAATTGCCCTTTGGTTACTACATCAAAGAAATAAAAAAGTTGCTGCCTTGATAATTCTAAATTTGTTTTGAGAACACACAGAGACAGCCATATGCTTGATTATGTTGGGTGTATGAATTGTAAATGTGATGTGATTTGTTTTGTGCTATATCGTCATTTCTGTGTCATATGGTATATGGTATTTACCCATCAACCTGTGTTATATATAATTCTATGTGTGACATGTGATGCGTCTATGATGATATGACGTATTACCTTCTCATCTCACCTGAGATGACAAAAATCCAATAACGAGTAGATAGAAGATTGGTAAGATTGAATTATGCTACAGTAAGTGACAGCAATTAAAATATATCATTTTCCTCATCAATCCAACTACTTTGTTAAATGATCAAAGTAACTCATAAAAACTTACCCAACTATTATAGAAATGCTGCATCGATTGTTACGGAAACGTTCTCCTTGACTTCACTAACGTTGTTACCAAATAACCACACTGGTAATGGTTAGTCATAGTTATAAGCTCTAAATACATATGATAATAAAAAATAAGAAAGCTGTCTTGACAGCTGTTTGTAAAAAGTCATATTATTTGGTTCCTTAGGTAGAATATCCCATAATGTTGCATAACGTCTTATAAAAGAAGGATAACAGTTCCTCTTCTCGGCTGATTCCAAACTGGTTGGCTAATATGGTAAAACCAGGTGGCAATACTTTGAATGCGCACATGGATCTTTTGTTGACATCAATACAGGAAGTCAATCAGAGAAGGTCAGAGTGTATGAGTGACAAGTCTTGATGCAGAGTTATTGCACCATTTCTGGCGAGATAGGCAATGTTAAGATTATCCAGAGAAGACCATCGCCGCTTTTATTCATCTTAAAAATTAAAAATAGTTGGTTTAAATCAACACTCAATGTGAAACTGTGTTTTTTTTAATTCTTCGGTAAATTATTTTGGATGTGTTTACGTTCAAACCATTCAAACGTTATCTAATCTGAAGAGCGACAAGAAACATCCAATGTCACATCCATCTTCGGTATCCCTGGGGGATAGTGTTGACGCTTGGTCCCAAAGAAGCTCGCCAAGACACTTTGACAAATGAGTTTCGGGATCAAGTTAACACAATTCGTGTCCTCTGATGTTTTCGATGTGTTTTGTTTTCCCTTGATGTATTAATCAGAGGAACTGTGTAAGGGCGTCTACATTGTGTTTTGATGTGTTGACTAATTATTTCCATCCTGCGTCTATTTGATTTGACCTTTCTTTTAATAATTGTCTTGGAAGTTTGAAAAGAGTTGTTGCTTTTTTCAAGAAAGATGTTGGTAGAAATACTCTTTTGATTTTAAGTCTTGATTGCAGAATATGTGATAACCTCTCTTCAGATACACTAAGCAAAATGATCTGCTTGAACTAAACTACAACACATGTATGTTGAATAATATACGTTATTACTCCCCCGTGTAAGATACTGCAGTGTAATATTTAAACGGCGATATTAAACTAGTGTAATACAGCTGCACGTATGACGTCACACTATCGTATGGTTGTGACATCACAATGTTGGCGTCGCCGTCACAATGATTTATCAAAAATAATGCTTATCATAGTTGAGAGATTAAGTCAAATTTGTGTCGTTCATGTTTCACTTGACTTATATGGGAAATACATGTAACATGGTACCCAGAGGCAGAGAATTGAGCTTACATGAAAATGGGAATAACAGTGTACGTTCTTGTCCAAGTTGCAGAGAAGGTACATCTATCATGATACTCTTTGTCACAGCCACATCGATGTAGGCACGCCGTTCATCAGTTGTATATTGAAACCTTGATATAATTCATTGACCATCTATTCTAGAAATACAAAGAAATAAATTACTTCCCGGGAGGTATGCATGTGTATTTGTGCATATCGTCCGTGTAGAGGCTTTTGAGCAAAAGTGTTTTTCTTGTCCCTAAGGATAATTGTCGGAAGAAAAGCATTTGTTATCTTTTTACCCGTAGTTTTTAGTGTTTCCATTTCCACAGAAGCAAACAAACACCATTCAACAAAAAAAATCATGATTTCCTGTGTCTCCTTTTACAAGAAATGTAGAAAAACATATGTTGTAGGTTTCAATTCGTTGACACTTCTATTGTACAAAGTTATAATCCTTGCATCTAAAAGTCATGTACTGTGATGAGCTTTTGACTGTATGTGACATTTCTCGTCAAAGTCTCGTTCTAACGAGGTCTTTCGTTAACGAGTTCTCGCGAGATCAATAGGCAGCCATTAGAGTCGGTAATTGAGGGTGAAGGGGCATTGTTTGACGGAGGCCGTGAATGGTGTATTTAATGGAGAAAACGTGTAATGTGTCATGTGATCAACGATTGTAATCACTTTTTGTTTGTAAGTTCCGATTTGAGCGTAAATGAATTGCACTGATTATGTAGTAAATAGCAATATAATAACGATGAATTTCGATTCGCTCTTCACAATGGATTCTGCTTGTTAGATAAATCAGCTGATAGTACCAATTGCTTGCAAGAGGCCAAATAGTAATAGAATGTATATGTTCATTGCATTTATGTAGTCTTATGAATTAGATTTTAGCGCTATATATCTAACCCAAGCAAATAAAAGAACCAAACATTTATTTTTCACAATTGAAGACAGAGTTAAAGTTTCAACAACTCTACAACCTAGAACAGCGATGATAATGATAATAATAATAATGATAATATCCACGTAGGAATATGCTTAGTGCGCAATGTTTTATTAAAACCTCGAATGAAAATTACGTTGGTAGCTTTTAGAGCTGCGCACTATCTTAAAGGGTCCATTATTTCCTACGTTAAGTTACCCATTTTTACAGCTGGGTAGACTGAGTGCACTGTGGATGGTTTAGGAACCAGGAACAAAGTGTAAGGCTCAGGTCACATGTGTTTGGTACCTGACCCGATATTGGAATATCTCACACGGTGCACGTGGTCACGTGTTATGAATAGAACATGATCCAAGGGCATTATTAAGAGGATTTGCCAAATCTTGCTAAAACACGGAATCCTGTTTTATTCATTTCATAAACCGTCATCAGATCATAATGACGTAGATGACGTCAGAATATACAGATTGAAAATGGAAAGTACGGATATTCCCCAGAAGTGAAAGTTTGTGAAGACTTTGACTTTGTCCACTCTGTTAATTGAAATCAAAGGGAGAATCAACGTAACATTCTGCGTGGTAGGGCGGTTATGTTGATAAGAACTTGCATCGGAGGGATAATACGTGAATATTGTGAACTAGATTGTGATATCAATGAGATAATGCCCTCCGTCGCTAAGAGTATATAATTTGTGAAATTCACTGAAATCCAGCATGTGAATTACACTTAGGTAAATTCAAAGTAACTAAAATCATAAGTAACCCTACTATACTCCAAGTTTCTTATTTTGAACATGTTATTGCATTTGAGGATTATTGATATTAGTGTATCAATATATCACGCGGTGCCAACGAACACCGATTCTACGTGAAAAGGTATATTACGTTAATGAGATTGAAAGAACCAATCATAAAGGTCTATCAAGGCACCATCGTCAATAGTTCACCCATGGTACTGAGGTAATGGATAGGTATCTTAATAAAAAAAATAAAAAATAGATGACAAATAGATTTTCAGTTAATTTGACAAGACCAAGGGTACGATAAAGTAGCATGTTATAATTATCGTTCCCAGCGAAATTATAGCTATTCATTAATAATCCCGACAGTTCCTGAGTTGTGCCGTCTAATAATATGTCCATTTACAGGAGCATGACATCGCGTCGTATCGCATGACAAGGTATAATCAAAGTGATTTCAATTACCAATTAGTAAATTACTAGTGCTATATGACTGCCACTAATGATGAGTTTATCTTCCAATGGTTTTTTCGATAGCGATCGGTCGGATTTTTGTGGCATTAATATCTCAACATGAAACGTAAAATTTACCGAAGTCCATTTTCAGTTAATCATTGGTCATTACCAAAATACTTTTAGTACTTGTTTTACGACAGAGTCGTGTGGTTACTTTTTCGTTAACGACTTTTGCGAATAAGCCTTTTTTCGGTCGAAAGTTCATTCGGTCACAGCACGCCGGTATCAGGAGTCTCTATTTACGCAGTCCCTTCAAACAAACTATGATCAGAGAAGATCAGCGACATTTTAATATATGAAATGTCGCATTAAGTTTGTTTGTTATTAGTATTCCCTCTTAAAATTAATGGCCCTTTCGTAATATGAAATCATATCTATTTTTATTGTCAGCAACATTCAGAAATAAAACTATTGAACTAATAAACATTCGATAAACCTAATCGCACTTTAAGTTGTGTTTGTTTTATTATGTAAGTGCATCGACTTTTCTATCACATTGATTTTTGAGGACCTTAAAATATCCTGAAGATGAATATTAGAACGATTGAGCAAAGTCGGCTCACGTTAACACTAACATACCCAGTTGACACGCATTTTTCAACAATGCAAATTATTTCATAGAAGACGAACACTTCGATTTAAACCTTGTAGTATATGATATTTGGACTTTGCTGAAGAACATATCAATACCAGTATTTATTTTTATTAGGACGTTTTAGATGAACTTCATTTTCTTAGACATTTAAAACATTCCAAACGCAGGCCACAAGTTAAAAATGTAATAGTCTTATTTATGTCTGAATATGTCTTTAGCGTGGAAAAAGAACATTATGCATTAGAAACTTGAATGAAAAGATTATATGATGCAATTTCTTTTCTTTATAAATGAGATGCGATATTTGTGAATCATTATCAAGACTTTGATTGGCATTTAAAAAAGGCAAACGGGAAAATACAATGACTACAGCTATCCACATCTTACCCAGGTGGATTGAAGTGGATACAGTTATTCATATATTCCTTAAGATGAATTAACAATTAACAATAAATACAATAAGTATCTATATTTCATGTTTAATCTGAAATCCGCGAAGTGGAATTGTCATCTTGCATAAGCAAATGTATTGATACAAACATAAAATGTGTATAGTTGGTAATACATTCATTGTCAAACTCCATGGAAGATTAACTTCAACATGAAAATGCTTTTAACGTTTGCAAAAAGATTGATGACAATAATTGGTTATTTTCACTTCAATATATACATTTGGAAAATATTGTTAATCAATTAATGTTTGGACAAGCAAACGTTTAATCAAAATATTAATGCTTTGTCAATAGGTTTAAATCTGAATGAAAGTTGTAAAAATATAAATATTACAAAGAAAACGTTCCTTCTGTTATATCATTTAGATAGTTTGCAATAAGTTTGATATTGTTAAATATAGCTTTGTAGCTCAATAAATAATGTCGAATATAGTTGCTAATATTGAGTGTTTTGTACGACGATGAATACAACTTTTATTTCTAATGGATACCTTGTTTATGCCTAGGTTGATTCCTTTATTCAGTCCTGGGATTAAGCAGATTTCTAGTATATCTACTCGTGATAACTAATAGCATAGACAAAGATAGCCTGTCATATTATTTTGTCTCTGCATAAATCACAAATGATCATTCTATGCTTTGAACTTTGATAAGATCATCGGAAAATGCCAAAATAAGAAAATTCCCGAAAACGTCTCATGGCAAAACTACATATGATGTTTATTGCTTTTAACATGTTCGTTAACTTAGGCCTTAGGCTACTGGAAACGGATTTCTAAGTTTTATGTTATTATGTTATTTTAGTTTACCGACGAAATAAAAAATAGAAATCCTCAAAAGTCATCAGGACATGTGATGGTTAATCAACATACCAAGACTTTTAGCTAAACCTATAGATGTGATGGTTAATCAACATACCAAGACTTTTAGCTGAACCTATAGATGTGATGGTTAATCAACATATCAAGACTTTTAGCTAAACCTATAGATGTGATGGTTAACCAACATACCAAGACTTTTAGCTAAACCTATAGATGTGATGGTTAATCAACATATCAAGACTTTTAGCTAAACCTATAGGTGTGATGGTTAATCAACATACCAAGACTTTTAGCTAAACCTATAGGTGTGATGGTTAATCAACATACCAAGACTTTTAGCTAAACCTATAGGTGTGATGGTTAATCAACATACCAAGACTTTTAGCTAAACCTATAGATGTGATGGTTAACCAACATACCAAGACTTTTAGCTAAACCTATAGATGTGATGGTTAATCAACATACCAAGACTTTTAGCTAAACCTATAGGTGTGATGGTTAATCAACATACCAAGACTTTTAGCTAAACCTAAATCAATATTAAGCCACAGCTCTTGTGTTACTATCAAAATCACAATCCATGGTAATTTCTGATGTCTTGAGCCCATGACGTTTAGGTAGCCTCTTATACATTTCCCATATTTTATTATTTAGGGTCGAAATTACGTCGTTATCTACGTCGAATTCAAGTGCTAGTAAACTGCAATGTAATTAACTGATTCATAACAGAGAACAGTTGGTTATGTCCACTGAGTCCTTTTTAGGCATGTATTTAGGCTTCAGGGCAGGTGAAAGGTACTCCGATGCGGCCATCTCATGATAACAAATTATATTGAATTTAAATACCATCATAAAATGTGTCCAAATTAGTTGTACATTTACATTAAGTGACTCCATTTTGCTAATTGCCTAGAAAATCACATAATTGTAATACAGAATACTGTATTTGTTATACATAATATTGATATGATGCATACGATTTACTGTTATAACCAATTTTTTTTTATTTAATTTTTTTTTCTTTTTGGTAGGAGAGGGTAAATAATATTCTTATCAAAACAATTAAATTGCTTGCCAAATACAATACATTATCGTCCATTTTATATCAGTCACTCTTTGACAAACATGGAAACCCCTTTCCAATTAAGAAAGGTCAAAATCCTTAAATATAAAGTTTCAGATTATCTTCACGCCACCAATCTGTATTCAACGGCGCCAAGATGACATGGTCAATCTTCTCCAAAGAAAGTTAGACGAGTGATATTTCATAACGACAGTATCTGATAGATATTTACGCATACTCCTGTCTCTACCAGTTGGAGAAAAGAGCTTGTATTATGGCTTCTGTAACTCTAAACGAACATGAACATGAACATCTTGATCAATATTTACAAGATAATTACTAATTTAAAATTTAAAAAATAAATCTGTTACTTCTGCCGCCGTTTAGAGAACAGCTTGTATTATGGCTTCTGTAACTCTCAACGAACATGAAAAGGAAAATCTTGATCAATATTTACCAGATAATTACTAAACATTTAAAAAAAAAAATTATTACTTCTGCCGCCGTTTAGATAACTGCAAAACACAAATAGAAATTTGAAGCATCTGAATAGTAACCGTCAAATAAAATGAAAAAAAAGGAAATGAAAAGGCGATTTGGCAAATTTGTGGCGTCATCGTCAAGGAAAAAGTTGTTCTTTGAAGGCGATTCATTGTTTTATCAGTTGTTTATTGTTTCTTTACTCCTTTCGTTCATGCAAGTGTTTAAATCAGTATTTTTGGTTAAACACACATGTTTCATAATTTAAAAAAATGATTCGAATGCAAACCACTCAACTCTTATTTGATGAAAGGTCTATGCATACTAAACTGAAAGACGAAAACCTAAGGCACTAACTAAAATTATGCAAACTACTCAAAAACGTCTTTTCCTGAACTAAAGCGCAGTGTGAAGAGGAAAGCCCTGGACAGAACGAATTCTATTCCTCATAGGTCAACGATGTCTAATGAAACTTGAAATTTCAATCTTGCCTTTGTGAAATATTTATGTACTTGAATATGCTGAAAATAACAGTAAGCAAACGATAGCAAATTGTCATCTGAAAGTTGTAAAGTAGATTAGAAATAGAAATGCATGAGACTGAACGTTTAAAGAGTTTGTGTAACTTTACTAAAAGTCCATTTAAATTCAGATGCCAGGTAGCATTATTATTAATTCATATCCTGTTGGGTTTTTGTAATACGATGAAATAATATGATCTGAGCACCATATCGTTTTCAATTTTCAAAACCTATATGAGGCCCGAGAGTCTTTTAAAATCCTGAAAACCTTTTTTTCGAAAATAATGGATTTCCTCTTTCATACAGTATTAAACTAATTTCAACTCAGTTATTGTAATTAACTAATGCAACCAAAGAGGCATTTCCCTCGTGGTGGGGTATATTGAACTTCAATACCGCCATAGTCAACTGGAATTACAATCTAAATGAATGTACACTCTCTCCAGCAGTCAAAGATGAAATTTACAAGGTGAACTATGCCTCCCGACTCTTCTCTTCCCAATGCTAGTTGAGCACTTGCACCTGAAGCAATGATGTGTCATTGTGATATTGGGTGCCAATCGTCACTTTGGTTAAGAATGTCATTTAAACCTCCCGCTAAATGATTTATGGGATACACAAAACCAGTTATAATGAACCTGGTGTAAAAACATTCAAAGAACTTTAACGAAGAAAACCAAGCCCTTGTAAATCAGCAGCAACCGTAAATCCTTTTTCCCTTTTATCAATATTCAAACATTTTCAATGTAAAATGTCCTTCGCATTATTTTCAAATGCGTACATCCTCAGAAAGTGACGTTAGTTAGTGCTTAGGTTTTCGTCTTTCAATTTAGTATGCAAAGACCTTTCATCAGATGAGAGTTGATTGTTTTGCCTTCAAATGATTTCTTGAAATAGTATCTACTAATCCAACCGTCTTCAAATATGAAACCGGCTGTAACGTTGAACCCTGTGTGTCGACATTCCTAAAGTTACCATGATGAACCCGTGTACATCTGTACTTACAGTTACAATTATGAACCCAGTTTTCTTTTAAATTCAACAGTTACAACGATGAACCCAGTGCGCCAACATTCCAATACTTAAAATGATGAATCCAGTGTGCCAACATTCCAACAATTACACTGATAAACCCAGTGTGCCAACAACTTCATTGATAAAACCTTAGTCACCTTATTCAGCCAGCGGCAATGATGAAACCTGAGTGACAATATTCCAGTATTTATAATGATAAACCCAGTGTCCCTTGATTCAGACATTATAATCATGAACCAAATGTCTTCTGATCCCACTGATTTGTATAGTGAAACAAGTTTTCCTGATTCAATTAATTCAATATTGAACTCAGTGACCCCTCATTGAACCAACTGCAATGATGATCCAACTGCCCCCACAATCAAACAGGTTAAATGACAGTCGCACAGAATATTCTAAAATGAGCTTACTTTTTGCGAGGGCTTTTCTAAAAGACAAGTAAAGTCTAAGACCGCTGTAATCAAAATGATTACATTCTTTCAACAGAATTTCTGTTTCTGTGCAGCCAAAGTATTAATAGACAAGACAGGGGTAATCATAGATACTCGATTTAAATACAGTTGATTACAGATTCCTTTCACAAAATTGCAAAAAAGTGTTTTTTCAAGTTTATTTGTGTCGTGAGGCGACGTTTGAAGATTTGAGATTGCATAGTTCAAAGATAATTTTTACTACCTTTTGATTTAAGAAGTCTGCATCAGGAGTAACATTTTAAAAGTAATTTGAAGCCTATAATTCTGACCCTTCCATAGTCTTGGGTAAAATTTGTTGTAGGTGACAAACCTTCGATTTTGCAATCTTCTCAAACCTTTTTGTAGCCAACTGTTTCTTGAGAACGTCAACAGTTTTAGTCCATGATACTGATGCACTCGATCAAGAACCTGATCAATGTTGGCATAAGAACAATATTTCTAAAGAAACTCCACCGGGTAACGTTGACATTCCTTACACCTGTTTTAGATTTTATCAAATATTCAATTAGATATACAGGGTCAAGACAATTTAAACAATTTCAATATTAGTAAGCATATGCTCCTTGATTTTTGTATCATTTAAACCTTCAATAAATCTGTATCATCTTTGAATTGTTTTGACAGGTATGTTCAATGCCTTCGAGTCACTGATCGTATGACATGACAATGCTTTAGTGCATCAAGATCATTAATTGTAATGTTTTGACCTTATAACATGATATCATGCTAATCCCATGACTACTTCAAATTCTGACGCCTCACTGTTACGAAGTCAGTTCAATGCTTGTCGGATTATTATATTTTTTCTTGATTTCTTTTTTTCCTTTTGGAATGATGAAAGTTAGATTATGAATATTAAAAATCAGAACTTGCAGTTGTCATAAATCATTTCTTACTTATTGATGATACTGGCAGTCTCTCATCTGAATACTAGGATCCTTTCAGAAATGATTTTAATTAGGGGTGAACAAACTAAAAGTTATCAATGAGTTGGGTCTAATGGTTTAAACTTAATTTTGATCGGGTAATTTTACTGAACCTATCTTCGAAAGTAATCTTAAATTACTAACGCAGACAGAGAGAAAACAATCTAAATAGAATCTTTATTAAAACAAGCCGATATTTCTACATTAAGGTTTGGTGGGGCGCAATCGACGAAAGGGGATCAGAGCTTTATTTGGAATACAAACAATTTGCAGGTGGACATTGGATACAAAGAAATTGGAAAGACTTGGCTCGAAGAATGAAATCTCGTAATAGAGATTTGTAGAGAGAATTCGATACTAATTAATGGAATTCTTCATTTGTTCATCAATGGTCGGATATGACAGTCAACTCATACTATTGTTTTATAAAGAAAAAGGATACTTAATTGGTAGGCGTGTGATGGAATCATTGAATCTATATCTAAAGATGAAAACTATTCATTCAAATTTCATTAAACAACAATTTTCAGAAAAAAACCGGACGTAACAGGCGATGTATGTTTTAGAGAATCTCAGTATCGGTCTAAATATGAATTCAAAATCTCAGAAACCCTCGACGGAAACCATTAGTTACAGCGGATTGCTACAAGGTGTGACAATACCCGATTGTATCATGGTAGGGTTACAATGTACTTGGGTAAAATGGAAATTTCCGTTTTATCTGGTAAAAAATCATCAATAAAACGTTAAATCTTTTCTACTTTTTCACCACTAAACCACAAGAATATTTTTGTCAAAATTTTCCCTCTTAAAAATGATAAGAAAGACATTTTGACATTTTGGAAAGGTAAGGGTTATCGATTTAAACATCGGTATACCGTATTCTCCTCGGTAGCAATTATTGAAAACCATGTAATTGGCATATATATATATATATATATGTGTGTGTGTGTGTATATATATATATATATATATGACCTAAATCTCACATATTTTTTATATAATGATATTGTTTTATCAAATCAGGTTTTCGTAAAAGTGATTTGATTTTGTCCTCATTTTAAATTTGTAAATGTAAATATTTTAAGTGATTTTATTTTTAGAGTGATACAAAAACTCTTTAAAGGTCAGAAGTTTTAAAGACATTAGATGTCGCATAAGTGCGTGCAGAGGTCTAAACTCAAAGTTTATCACAGCAAGTCTCAGTTAATTAGATATGTAAGTCTCTCCAGTGCACTTTAGTCCCTTAAACACGCATGCTATTTAAGTAACGAGTTCTTCGTCTTTACAGACATAATAAACAAAGAGTCCATGGAACTTAATGTGGAGAGCAGGAAGATGCTTTTAAGTGTGATGAACGTTAAAGATATATTTGTTCAACCTGCTAAATTAAGCAAATTTTAGTCCCTTAATGAATGATATTAATGGCCCTTGATGAGTTCAGTTCATCCGACACGCAAAGCTTTACATATTAGTCAAGTTTGATGTGAAACTCATCTTGCGAGAGAGGTAGTATCATGGATAGGAAGTTTTAAAATATTTTCATTCATATTTTGAAAATGTGAAAGCAAATGACATCTTAAGGTACAAATACGATGAAATTCATATTTGAATGACAATTGTTTGAATGGCAATTAATGATCAAGTATCGCTGTTATCATTTAGGGTACAAGTTCGTCAAGGTTTCAACATTTTTTAATTGTTAAGACAAACCTATTGCTAGAATAGGAAGCTTTTGAAAAAAAGGAACATCGGTAATATCAAAATTTAAGACATGTTTTAAACCTTCATTTAATAGACATGAAAATTCGCTTCACCACAAGGATACTGGACTACTATTCAATGTGTGGGAGTTCTACTGTCGTAATGATGATAACTCTTTAAATAATTTCTCTTCTTAAATCGTCTCTTTCATTGATAAAGCAAGAAAGCAAACTTGAATTTCAACAAATTAACTTTCTCCTCTGAGGCAAGGAAATGGAAACCAAATTAGAGCACCTTCCAAGTGTTTTGATTACAAACATACTACAAGTATTAATTGCATTGAGATAAATTGGTGTATTGACATGAGGGATAAAGGATTTGTCAAAGCAGATTTGTATAACCCAAATAAATGTTTATCTCACAATCTCACAATACTGGTATTGATAAAGAAAATCGATAGAACAATCTGCCTGTTTGACATTGATAGAACTCAGGATCTGGAAGGTTGATTCATATGCGTCTTATCGTGGTTCTGATTTTAGGTAAATGATACAAATGCTGCCTATAAACAGCTTAAAACCAAATGGCAAATGTGAGGAATCCTCTGAATAACAATTGCCAGGTGTTTACGAAACCTAATATACACAAGGTTTTATTTTCATTTTTTTAGGTTTAGGATTATCACAAAGTTCATGAATACATTTGCAAATGTTAAACCAGTTCGTACTTTCATCATTTTACTTTGAAACAGAGGGAAAATCACAGGATTATTGTTATCAGTTTTCTATGTAAGTCTGTACTTTACGAGAATGTAATGTTGATTTAACCCGGTTTTGTTTTTATTGAATATAGTTTTATAAGAAATTACGCATGTTAATTTGTTTTTATTTTAATTGGGAAATTTGCTTATCATTTATATTCTAAAAAGCTTGTTGAGTTAATTCTTATCACATATATATTTCCGGATCTATAAGGTTTTATTAAGTTTTGGTTTGATTTGATTCAAACTTCATTAAATATAGAGTACATGATTACTTGGGAACTTTCAGTCATTGAACACAGTGTGGCCAAAGATTATGTAACAGTGAGGATAAAAAAAGCAGTTTTACTAACTTCTTACAGGCTTTTTGAACATTTACGGTGAACCAATATTTCTTTATGTAAAGCGGTTTTATGTACTTAAGTTTTCGTGCTTTTGCAAGATGTGAGACGCTTAAGTTCATAATACCATGAATAGATATACAGAAATGAGATTACCCTTTCCATCTAGTGAAGCTTTAAGAACATTTTCCTCCAAACGATCGAATTTGATTGACATTTGTGGAAAAGGGTTTTCGTCAAAAACTTAAATTGACTACAAAGCTTTTGAGAAAGAATTAGTCTGGCGTTAATCTTTTGATGTCTTCAGACAGAATTCCCTCGTTGATTTGGAAGTATCAAAACACACATTTTATCAAGGTTTATCTCATTTAAAAAGAGAGGAACGGCTCCCCAGAGGATCCACTAAGTGATTAGACTTTCTTGTTAAACGGAAACACATACCAGGGAATTCAGGTGAACTTCAAATCAAGGACAGTTTTAAAGTGTAAAAACTATTTCATTCAAATTAATGTTTATACACTTCAAACATACACAGAAAACAGAAAAGAGTGTTTAAAAACGTAAGGTATAAAGAAGTAATTTAATCTGTGCATAAAATGCTGAAGACTTCACTTTGATATGAGTGCTCAGATGCAAAGCATGTAAATGACAAGTATAACATTGCTTGGGCGTATAAGAGTTTCCTCGTGTTGACTAGGCGGAATGACTTAGCAGCATTTGGTCAAACACAATGTGTCTGAAAAGAGCTTAGTAATTGTATTTTAGCACGAAATTTATTGAGAAAAGCAAAATAACGTTTAATTTGCTTTATGAAGATTAAACACAAACATAAGACATTTCAGTTTATGTTCTATATAAATAAATCTCATGCACCATCGAAATAATAATATAAAAATAAATGCAACACCTCTTTAAAGTTGAATATCAGGAAATGTTAAATGCTCAGAGAAACTTGATTGATTGTGGTTTAACATCCCATAAGAATAGATTTTTGTGCTAACATTATAGTCTTTAATAATTACTTACATCCATATGTTCATGGTTGGGGTCAATTGTCCTATTTTCGATCAGCAGCAAGGTGCCCCACTCCAACCCGGACGACGGTAGATCAATCTTCTCCAGCCCGCTATGTGCTGCTGGAACCGAATTTCATCGTAAAGTAACACCCTCTTCCAATTTTGGATTTGCTAACGGCTTACCTTTTGGCTCAAGCAACCCTGTTGCATAGGTCGGTATGGCTTAAGTCCATAATATTGTACCCTTCTTCTCACCGTCTGGGAACTAATTCGACGTCAAAGTATGCATGCATTAGCTGACTCTGTTGCTGTTTGAAACATGTACCTGAGGTGAAGTTAAGGCTTTGTTCTAGCCTGCTTTAAATTTCTTCGCAGCCCTAAAATGGTAAAACGACGACACCCTGTTTCAGCATTGACATTTAGTCAGGTGACCCAGTCTGCAGCAAACCAAGGGCTCTTTCTCGCTCATCTGCTGTTAAGCTCAGCATAGTAATCAATTGTTTTATTGTAATGATTTGTTTGATAATATTTGTTTGAGGAAGACAACACGTTTTGATGTAGCATAACTGGACGCACAATTCTCCTCATTTTATCTTTAGATTACATTCATATATTCCTTGTAAGTCTCTTTCTCCTCACATAAGTTAACTGACAACCCTATTGGTGAAAAACTGCTACATTAACAAGAATTTTTATTTCTAAAAAAAACACAGTTTTCTTTCATATTTGAGGCGCAACTCTCTCTCATTGACATATGCATATTGACAAAGTTTTATCCACTTGCGAAGTAATTCATCAATTTTCTATAATATTCTTATCTGTTGTGACATTAATTCAGATTCATATTTTACAAGTTAATATTTTCAATCATCGTTTTTTACTCATATCAGTTTTTCAAGTTGTTCTTGGAAGTCAATCAACGCTGATGCTCTTTAAACGTATTTAATACACTATGAATCACTTCGGATTGCTATGAGTTTAGATTTAACCTTTGAAGTTCAGGGGTTTGCTAGAAACAATTCCCTGGTTGATGCTTTAATGTTTGGAGATGTCTAAACACACAGTTTATCACGGTTAATCTCAGTTAACAAGAAGTAAACGAGTCCCCCGTGTATAGTAGTTCTTCCAATGCTCCTGCTGTAAGTAATGAGACTTTGAAGTTTGACAGTGATGCTGAAAACCAGACCTACGTCGAGGAGCATTTTGGAGAAACAGGGATGATACATTTTAGTGTGAATGAAATGAATGAAAAATATCTATCTCAGTTGCATGCCTTTAAAGAAAGGATTTTATTTTGCTGACACAATGAAATAAGTGACTCCTGCTGAATTCCGACATGCATGCTTTGTACGTAACACAAGTTAATTATACGCAATCATTGGTAGTGGTATATTTGAATGGGTCGTAAGTTGTAAGAGGTATAGACTTTCTATAAAGTTTGGATAATGTTAATGTTGTATTAGAATATATACACCATTCTTGAATATGTATGTCAGTAAAGATTTCAACTCTGAATATATAAGAAAACGAGAGATAATGGTGTTTAATCCCTGTGCAATGAGGACAGGATAAGAGCTGAACACATACTGCTTATTCAAAATCTCGCATTCGCATCAGTTCATATCTTTGACAATGATGTTACCATCAAAGGTAATCAAATCAGGGGTAATAGTTTCATACGATGTCCTTCGGCACAAACTTTAATGTAATGTCACATCATAAACAGTGCTTTTGAAACATTAGTAAGCTAATGATACTGAGTACCGATTGCGCCAACGGCGAGTTTTACGCTATAATTTGATAATGGTTTTGCTTATTTCTTTTGATGTTCCAGATATATTAGAGGCAATCGTTATGTAAACATAGTTTGTCATGAAACTCAACGTATATTCTCTATTATGAGAAAGGCCATCAACATTACGCACATGTGTATTTGTATATTGTTTCTTTCAAGAACCTTTATTACTACAAACATGTCCTCAGAAACAATGATGTTCAAAAACAAGTTTGTCCATACTTTCACGGCGTATCAAATATTTAACACATACACTGGAGTTCTAACAAAACAAACAAAATTTAATTAGAGGTATAACATTGATGGCAAATCCGGTTCTATTGTAATTTCGACTTCTTGAACAATCTCTTTAGAATAGACGGTTACACAGATATAAAACAATGCGAGGTCGAACAGTCCTTTCAACCAATGATTTGACTGAAAGTAAACACTAAATAATCTGGAAAAGGTTTGCTAAACAAACACGTGGCAGTTATAAATAAGATAACAATTAGTAGCATTTACCTAAAGCCTAAATGTGGTGAAATAGATTTATGGGGAATGGTTGCTACGATTTGATTTAATTTTAGCTTTACTGTACAAGTTAATTCTTAGTATTGGTATCGTTTTCGGGAAATAAACGGCACAATATGTTATTGGATAATGTACCTCTCCCTTCAAATTATGTTTAACAAACTAAATTCATTGTGTAGTCATTGTGTACAAAATTGTTAAATCATGTGTATATATATATGTAATGGACGAAATAAAAAAAATCAAATAAAAAACAATAACCTTGTTAGCATTTGTCATGGTGAAGTTACATTTTTGGACAAGAAGCTATAATATATTCATACAAGGGCGCTGTCAACAATGAAATTTCCACATCTTTCTTTGTAAGACGTTGAGTACTAACGTTATAATATGAAAATGTATGGAGCATTATTTAAAAACAATACATACATTCATGTTGCACATTTGATGTCTTGGTAATTTGCTGCTTTAAGACATTAATCAGAAATAGCAGTTTCTAAAACAAAGGAAGATGTATTGTATCTCAGTCGATAACTTTTTTTCCAATTTAGGAATCCAAATTATGCCTTGTCAAGAAAATTAACTGTTGTCTACAAAACACTACTACTACTACTACTACTACTACTACTACTACTACTACTACTACTACTACTACTACTACTACTACTACTGCTACTACTGCTACTACAAGAAAACTTTTTTACTATAAATTACTCAAACCAGAACTCGCCAACATAAGTTTGGTTAACATAAGTTTATTTGAAGTATGTTGACCTTTCAATCAGTGAAATTTTAAGTTTATGGGTAATCCATTTTCACTTTTATTATTGATTATTGAAATAAGTCAAAGAGAGGTTACAATCATTGAATTCAGGTCGTGTAGAATACACAAACATTATTGTTTTTCTTTCAGCAATATCAAGATAAAAATGCTCACAACCAATGTTGTTAAAGAATATGTTTCAAAAACTTCAGTAATTCGATTTTCCCTTACTTTTTTCAAAGTTGGAACTTTCTAAACAAACTTACGGATTATCTTACTAAGTGTTTAATGGGCTGTAAATCGATTCAAAGAAGTACATTACTCTTTGAAGTCCTCTAGTTTCCCAGACGTAATTCCCTTGATTCTTACTTTAGGCTTTGAAAAATCCAAACAAACAGTATATCATTGTAAATCTAAGTTTACAGGAGTTGCTCTCAACTCTCAAATGAATTCCTTCTCTTACAACAAACAGACTTTGAAGTTTTACAAAAGTGTTAAATGTAACTTGGACCAGAAAAAGTCTTTTTAAAATTTAAAACATGAAAATACTAAAGTGTAATGAATATTTCAATCCAAATTTAAGTTTAGGAGATGTCATAGTACTGGAAACTTTGCAATGTTGTTTTGAAAATTAAAATAAGATATATTGAGACATAAGGTTTCATATAGAGAAAAGAACAAGAGTTGTTTTTGCTTCTATTGAATTGGCAGTAGCACGTTTTAAAAATATTCTACTATTCTATTAAGATTTTACCAATTAATATAAGTTCATGCCATTTTGTTAACAACCGAGGGTCAAACATCTCATTTCTCAACTCCGCAGTCGTAGAGGTAATGAATGGTGAGGCAACACCAGGTCATGAATTATATGTTTATTAAGATATTTGACTATTATAAACACATTGACTGACACATTCTAAGAACATTGAACGGTGTATAAACTTTATCTTGATCATCATAGTTAACGTTAACAAACTGACTACCAGTAGATAAATTGAAGCCCTATCTTATGACTCTTATTGGTTTACAGCAGGAATTCTAATTAGAAAGTTAAATGAAAATTTAGTTTATTGGTTTAATCTGAAACTAATAGCTTCCTCCAACTAAAATAGTTACATGTATGTCGATGTGACATTAACACCACCTGGATTCTAGCATAACTATCTTGGAAATGTACACTAAGATTAGAAACGAACGATATTTGACATTATATTTATACTTTTACATAGTATAGTATAAGGTGTTATTTAAGAGTAAATCAATTTTTCAAATTTAAGCAAACCAACCATTTCTTTTACACTAACTCCATTTTGTAAAGCATCTCATATACATTTGTAATGACCCAAGAAAGACAATGTGTAAAAAGGGATCGATCATTTCAGGAAGATTATAAATTTAGGATAAAGCGAGGAAGTGTGTTATATGACTTTCACGAACGAGTGTGAATCTATGTATTACCCAAGTGAAAGCGAAAGTCATATGAAACATTTCCGAGTGTAATCATTTGTTAATTATTTATATCATTCCATTTTATAACGTATGTAACTATTCAGAAAACGGCCTGTTACCCTTGCTACTGTGACGTCATGTACTAGTTATAAGACATCATAGACACCAAAATAAGTAACTAGCGCTAAAAAATCGCTGCTGTTTCATTTTCTTTAAAAGGATGTCTTTGCAAGGAATGGTCGATCCCTGCCAGAAACCATCAGGGTTTGTCTTTACACATGAGGCAGAAATAAGCTATCTTTAGAGTAATCAGGTATTGTTTACATGTTTGTATTAAAAAAAGGCGATTATATTCATACAAATCATCAGAATGCAAATGTATAAACTTATTGTCAATGAATAATTGTTTTTTTGCTGTGCGTGAATAAAGTCTTAGGCCTATGATTGTCAGTGTACTGTCACACTCCGATATCCTTGGTTAAAACATTTTTCTTTTTAATTTGGGGTTAATAAAATTACATGTAAAATTATAATTACCTATTCACCTGCTGAATTATTGCCCCTGTCACATAACTATCTAAAAATTGACACATATCCCTAATTATTTTGGTCTAGTATGTGTTTCAAGATGACTTCCTGTCTCAAGCGTGCAAGTCTCTGAGACAAATCCTCAGCTCCGACCTCATAGGGCTACAACTGAGACATCTCTGTGGACTGATTGATTTGGTTGCCAGACCTTAATGAAGCATTCATCTAAGGGATCAACACGGATACTCAAGGCGACATATTTCTTGAAGAATCTCAATCAGCGTCTTAAGAAGCCCACAAATAAGTTCCATGTCTCGCCCACCACCGACACTCTGTAATAATTACTCACTTTCCGTACTTCAAGGAAGGTTTTTTCCAATTGGATTGTCTCTTGAAGCGTACTTATCATAGTATCAACATTTAGACAATATTAGTGTTTATCTATTTGAATAGTACGACTTATTTTGAATGTACATAAAGTTTTGATTTATATTTATGTTTTATTTGTAAAAATGTAAAACGTTGTAAACAAATGTACAGTTTTTGTTCCTACCATAGTATATTGTAACATGGGAATGGCTAGTACTTTCGGTTTATAAGGTTTCTAGAATTTAGCCTTTATTTCTCTCTATCCGAAAGACCCTTAAATATAATTAGCATTTGTAGCATTTGTCGTTAACCACTAGCTCTCCAAATGTAATAAAATAGTAAGGACATTCGAAATTAAGTTTCAGCCATAACTATCCCCAAGGCCAATTCAAAATTGAAAATAAGAAACATTTTAATCCATGTTTTCACAAAAAAAATTCTAAAAAGTCAGCTAAAATATAATCTTGTAAACGTCTAACAATATGTGACCAACTTAAGATTCATATTCTACAAACTATTCCCATCGCAGGGTGTGAAGCATTCACTTAATAAATCATAGTTATATTATTCATTGTTTTGATAAGTTATCATATAATACAACACAAATATTTTAATTGTACATGGCAGTTTAAATGGGAGATATTTCGCAAATCTCTATTCATCGTCTTTAACAAGGTAGGGTCAATCGGGCATTTTGTTCATATTTCAAGATTGGCGTTGTTTGAAATGTGTCATCGGCTGCTGAATGATTCCTTCAACATCGCTGCTTCTATTTCCCAACTCATACACATAATTGTAAGCTCTGATTCAATCAAGACGTATCGAGGTGTTCCTACAAATCTCCATTATCAGTTTTCATTCTTCAAGTCGGTACCTTCAATTTCTCTCTATCTGATTACCAGCAATAATGGGTTTGTATAGCAAACAAAGCGTTGTTCCCTAATTTAGATCACCTCTTTCCTGACCTTAGTGTAGAAAGGTGAATCTACTGAAAGGAATGTTCCATAGGACAGCTGTAGTTCTGTCTGAATGAGTTGCATGTATCCTAAATGATCCTGTCAGGAAATGGTTTTATCAGCTCAATAGATTTGTTAGCTGACATTTTCTTTTTACTTTCCCATTTTAGATATCACCTGACTTTTATTTCCCCCTTCATCGATAATTTGTATATATCTATTTAGATTCATGTATTGGGTATCCTTGGGTATAAACAAACTATTTCGTATCATAAAATCTTAATATATTACGAGCAAAAACGACAAAGTGACAATTCATTGATTGTATGAGTCGTTGAGTTCTCAACGTGTTAAGAATTTGGCAATGGAGAATGACTGACACCTCCTCTATTGGACATGTAGATGTCTATAAAATGTCAACATTTGACAACATTATGTGTTTCCGTATCTGAAAAGACCATGACACCAATTATGACATTATCTTTCTAAACGTAAGACCATATCTTAAATAATATTCGGTAATTAATTGAAAGTCGTGCAGTATTAAATTGCTACTGTTGTTAACATACAATATCATAAACACATATTCAAACAGAAAACTAGTCTCTGTCGATGTTGCGATAAGAACCAGAATCAAAATAACAACAAATTAATATGAGTAATACACAATATGCGAATATCCAGTAATACTACATAAACATATTTCTCACTATATGTTAACTTATTACAGTATCATTACAGTATTTATCCATTAAGCAAAAGTCATAACCGTATCGTTATTTATATACAAATAATCGTTTGACTAAAATTGTAATAATGTTATAGAAATAATTCAGGCCCGATTTCTATTCATGAAGTAATAATAATAATTATATTCGATTTACATAGCGCCGAGTTTCAGCTGGGCTGTTCACAGGCGCTTTACAATCATTATTACCCTGGTCTAACCCAAGCTGCCGTTTACAGCGCTTAAAGGTCACCTCCAACACAATCTACACCAGGTACCCAATTAGGACTGCTTGGTGAACAGAAGCACATTTTGAATAAAGTCCCTTGCCTAAGGGGACACCACAAGTTTCTCAACACAATGCTTTTTGTTTCCAAACTATACCACAACCACAATGTAACTGCCTGCAACACGTTATGTAAATTATTAAGTTCCAACAAATGGTCGTATATGTACCTCTAGTGTTGAATCTATACAAAATCTCTGAAACAGTTCCTTCTTAAAATGAACGTTAATCAATGTGAAATTAAATGAAGTCCACAGTGTCAAGCATTAGTTTCATGACTGACATTCGTAAAATGCAGAATCTACACGATACCTGTTAACTCATTTTAAATTGTATCTAACGCTATGAACTCGGTTTCCAGAATCTTTCAATTTCATCGGGAATATGATGAATCGAAAATCGTTTAACTTCAAGGATTTTGATTTTCCGTTTGATTTGCTTTGTCGTTCCCTGAACCAATTTTTTTGAGGAACCATAAACAAAACTTTTAAACGGCAAGACAAAATTATAAAATGTATGCAATGAATGATAATTTTAAAGTCATGTTTGACTTTGATGGTTTACGTAAACGTTTTTTTTAGGATAGAACTGTAAGATCTATTAAAACAAAACTTTATTGGTAGCTTAGTCACCATGCGTAGATCTGACGTGTGGAGTTTTCCACGGAAATGTTGCTTAATCCTTTGCTACCTGACCTTTAGTTAAAACCTGTAAAACATAGCTTAGTACATGGATCAACAGGAAACATGTATTTATGTCTTTTGGGATATTTTGATTCGTTAGATAATTCACATTTTCCCCAATTGACGATTGTGCATTATGTCTGAGACCAGTGGGATGTGTCATCTTCTTGTATCTTCTATACAATACTCAATGCTCAACTATCAAACTATTTTCTCGTTTCAGGATTTACGTATATATATATATAGAACGTCATACTAGTGCATTTTGATGTTTTGTATTGAACGAGAAGATGTCATGGGAGCAGAGAAACAACGAGTTCGAAGAACGAGTTGTTTCTATGCTCCCATGATATTTTCGAGTTCAATACAAAACATCAAAATGCACTAGTATGACGTTCTATATTTATTATATACCCGATCTTAATTAATAAAAATATGTTTTATAAAAAATAAGAGGTTGCGTAGCGATACACATTTTCAGGCCATACATACTTCCGCGTTGAGGTTACCTTGACATTGGTATTAGTACGCCGATGACCGAATAACGCAATTGACCTGAATGCCACATCCCTCCGCATGACGTCAAGTATAGCAAGTCCGACTTTCACATCTTACAATAACAACAAATAGATAAAAAGAAAGATATTTTTATCAAATTCAGAATTGATTTAATATGATAAAGCATAAATCAAACAATGATCAAGCTATTTTGTTTATAAACAATCGTGTAGAAATCAGTAACTTTTAAAGTTCAAGGTCATTTTCAAAATTTTCAAATACGTTGTCGTCATATTGGCTCGCGCCATCAGTTAGTCGGAGTCACTGTTGAAGATAACACGTCTACGCTTTCACTGCTGATTTTCATGGTTCATGGTATTTGTTTATACTTGTAATCAAATGGATTGGAAATGACAATCTTGTTTTATAAGAGCTTTTGTGCAACTCTCGCAAACTGGGAATCCCAATGACCTAAATGTATATTTATAAATAGCTGCTTCGGGAAATCCGGGAAGTCCCAAGGTTCAGAAAAAGTAGAACCGGCAGCGGTGCAATACGGAATCTCGAGTGCAATACGGAATTTGTATACGGTATTGCACCATTGTATTACTATCCTAAGTTTACATGGGTATATAATAAAAGCTCTAATTATTATGAATGACTATCCTATTAGTTACAGATAATACAGAAATTGTAAATCTTGTAAAATGAATAAGCACAATAAACTGTGATACTTCCTCTCCGGATTGGATATCGTACTTTAGTGTATTTTGTCATAGTTGTACAGTATACTCTAAAGGGGTTGAAATGAAATAATAATTGATTTATTTTGATTTTATATCCTATTTGCTTTTTATTATATCAATGTGTCAAATTATTTCCATTTCATCTTTGATAAAAACTGTAAGATTTCTTTTTCAAAAGTACAATGTTATTGTACAATAGAAAGATATATGACGTAATTAAACCTGACCTAAAATAGATTATCAATGTCGATTTCAGTAAATTACAATTATCTTGTGTACGTAAACAATAATACCAACATATTGTGACACACTTTCCTCATTCTTACCCGACAACATTTGATCATACCAAACATCAACTGCGTTTCCATTACCTTTCCTGGGGTTTATAAAGTTTTGTACATATAGTTTAGATTGTCAAGCAACTTGACAGAAAAGGTTGTTATTGAGTAAACTTTGAGTTTTCTTCAAAAGTGGCTCGTGGGTAAGCTGTTTGCGAGATAATCTTGTTTGAAAGTTATTAATCATCAAAAGCTAACATTGGAGAAAACATAAAAAAAGTCAAACGATACCTTGAAATACAGAAAATGTTGACAATTGTTTCGGTCTGGATTAAGTCAAATCAGAAACGAAGTACATGTACATATGTTATCGTATATAAGTAGATATGTATAAAGTTACATACAATAAAACTTTTCCTCATGTAGAATAATTTCTGCTAAAAATGTGTAATAACACACTGCAGCAACTACAAAAACGATTCCATAAGTCATGTTAATCAAGTCATGTATGTAAAACCACCTATGATTAAATCGGGAATCCCTCTATGATAATTGTTATAACGTCATGTGTTTTGTTATAAAAATCAATATGTTGAAGTTTTATTGGTTTTGAATCAGGCGATTATAGAAGTAATTGAAGTCACTGTGTGCCTTGTAAGTATGGAATACCTGCTCAATAGTGTAACAAATCAATGTCATTTTTTAATTCTATGTCGATAATTATGCTGTGTCTCAGCTGTTGATTGTTGGCAAGGAGACTAACGATCTCCACTTTAAATGCTTCACAAGGTTAATGAAGTTCCTTGTTTTAATATGAACTTCACCTAAACAAATTCATCTTCAGTAACGTTTGACTTTTGAAATCTTTGCGTTTTACCAGAAGTATTCACAAACCTGCTTGCTCAACTTTCAGTGAGTGGTAAATGCAGATAAAAGTGGTTACATTTGATCTTTATTTTAAGCTGTCATTCATATACAACGTTTTAGTTTTCATTGGTTTACCATGTATCAAGAAAAGGGATATTTTTCCTGAAAACTGTTTAACTTAATGAATTGAGACACATATCACCTACCATTAGATGTTATATTTGATTAGCATTGTCAGTCATTAAAGACTAATCAACGTCGTATTCAAAGTTGAAAGAAGCTTTACAAGACGATAATCTACTTTGCCATAACGCTTTATGCTTTTTACGTGTAAAAAAGTGGTGTGAATGAGATTTTCGCCTTAGAACTAATACAACAGTTTAAATACAATCAGAAAGGTAATGCTATGTCTGGTGTCATTAAATCAGCGAGAATAAACGTGTGGTCATTTTAAGTCTGCGCCTGGACCTGAAGGTATCACGATGCAAAAAGTAAGACATGTATCTGAACTTTTATAAATCGTAATTGAGAAGTCTAAATTATCAAAGATTAACATCTTCAGCCCAAAGTTGTTGTTATTGGTTGGGAAGTTAGGCTTTGTTACAATTGTTGCTCTCGTCACAGAATCTAGATTAAACTGTCTCTCCAGTTTTAGAATAAAATGTCTAGAACAAAATTCTGATTTCAGATTCAGTAGCCTCCAAGTTGCAATTGCGAAAACAATGACAATTGGTGTTTCATATAAACAGATGGTTACAAGATAATACTAAATAACACGAGAATCAATAACTTAATGAATATCATGAATTTATTATTGTTATTGATACAAAAACTTAATAGCATTGGAAACATCAGAGTTTACACTCAACTCCAATAGACAGCTAACCATTATTATCATATGTAGTCTTGAAAGGAACAATAACACTAAATCATGGTTTGTTATTGGATGTTTGCGTTGGGTTCATCTCAATATCATCACAAATATGTTCAACTGGATTGTGGTCCGGAGGTTGTCATTTCATTGGTTTGATGTTGAGCATCCATAATCTGTTTATGATTCGAGCAGTGTTAGCTCAAGCATAATGTTTCAAGGTTCTAGCAACAAAGAATGGACCAAAACAACTATTTCAACAAATCACTTGGCAATGACACTACCGCCATTTATTTGTACAACATCAAGCGTTTCATACAATCCACCTGGTTTTGAATTTCTTATACATTTTGATGGCACTCTGACAATGTTGCCCATGAAAATAAGATATTGATGAATTTTGTTAACACTGATTTATTTACCATGCACTACTTAAATCATTTGAAACATAATATGTTTATTTCCAAAATTACAATATCTAATGTAAAAATGCATGATTAAGTCAACTGTTTTATATGGAAATACACATTTTAACTGCATATAGCATCAGTATCGTTACATCTAGTCTCCCCCAAAATAGGTACGTGAAATAATAATGATACTCCAGACTTGGTAGAATATCATCAGAGAATATATGTGAAGTAGTTCAGAAGTCTCAAGTAGTTTCGGTATGATTAGTTTGCAAATATATACCCAATAAGACCTTGATGTATGCGGCTGCATACTGTCTTCTGTACATTGGCTGTCTAGCAGACAAAAGGCCAAGATGATAAAGCTGGAGTTATTTATTGTTCTTTTGTCCGAAATTAGATTTTGTCTGGAATCTTGTTTCATTGCTGGATGTAATCAAAACTGTCCGTCTTGATTTACAAACACTTTGAGATAATTATGACAGTTTTTAAAAACAAAGTTCGATGTTTGTAAGTATGTCTGTTTAACATTTGAAATTTAACTCATTTTCTTAGATCAGGAATATCGTGTGAATTATAAGATTTTATTTCCCAAATAATGTCCATCATAAAGCCCTATTTCACTATTTTGTATAATGGTCAAAAGTCAATTTGGAATAAGGTAAATATCAATGAGGGTTTGTAAAATAGATGGAATAATCAATAGTTATAATTTTTTTTTCAACTAAAGACAATATTTTCATTTGATAGCTATGCCTAAAGATGTTTTTAAAAAGTTGGTTTGAAATGTCTTAAATTGCATGAATTTCTGGTTTGCCATGACTGAACAGTTTGTACAACCTGTTATATTGAAATGATATAACGAAATAGGTTTACAAGGGGTGCACTGTATGCAGGCGAAGTGGTTATGTTTCAACTATTTAATTATTGGTCTCATATCATTTTGACACGTCTTTACTTACTAAATACAATGTTTATTTAAGATTCATTTTTGAAGTTGGATTGATGAAGAAGAACAAGTAGTTATGGATAGTCAACTTCTTTATTGCATGAAATGTGACGTTTCGGTCTAGATACTAACACCGCCATCTCTTTCTTGATACAACTGGTTCTTCTTGATTCAATGTTGTATTATCACTGATTAATCGCGATTTTTTAATTTGAATTGTAGTTTTATGCAAATTGCAGGTCAAACAAAAAACCTTTATGACTAATTTGTATTAAAAATTCGTACATGAAAAACATTAGAGTCCACAATATCAACGATCACAGGCATCAAATATCACACATTATCCACGGTTCACGGTGATAAATATACCTCTTGAGTTTGTAGGGGTAATGATTGATAACCATCTTATTGGCTATTCTGTACATTCAGCACACGCACAATGGAATAACTGTTACAATCACAACTGGTCACCGGTTAAGTTCAAAATAAATATATGATTTTCTACTTCAAGAGATGAGATATACATGGTATCCGACGAGAAATGTCAAATGTTCTATTTATTATGTTTCCCAAAAACCTCGTAAATGACATGAACTATATGAATGGAGTAGCTAAATCGCTTCGCTTGAGAGGCCGTTGCATGACGTCACAAATGACATCATATCATTGTTGCATTATTTCACTGAGTAGAATACTATCATTATTTCACTCAGTGAAAATACGGATTTTATTTTCACCGATAAACGGCGTATTTCATCATTGAAAACGTAATAAAGAAGAAATATTTAACTCGCAATTCGATCAATATAAAATGGTAGAATTTAACGATAACTCAAAATTACTTCTTAGTCTGTAATGTATTTTAAAATGTTGAGAAAACTCGTTTGTGGAACAGCGATCAATATCTGTAAGGACTGAATCTTTAAAGATTTTTGCTTGAAACGACTAATTATGTTGGTGATGAAATTCCGTAAAATTCCCTTTGATGACAAATTGTTTTAAAGGGCTCATTATTTCTCTGACCTTTTGAAATTAAATTGATCTTTTGTAAATTCACTTTCTTGAGGTTCCTGTCTGGATGATATATTTCCTGTTGTGTGTTGGTTTTGCGTAATCGTAGTTAAGATTTCATTGAGTTTATGATGTTTCCCATTTCAATCTAAATTTAAATTACCTAAAATTAGTTTTTTCATTATCCTTTGACATTTAAGTTGCTTTAAGTATGAAACGATACATCAAATGAAAATTTACAAAATGACTATTTGATTTGTGCATTTAAATCATATATAAAGAGCATTGAGTTTTGAAGAATAAAAATAGCTACTTTCTGACAAAGCTATCAACCAAAGAATAATTTGTAAAGCCTTCATCAGGAATTAAAAATATGGTTGCACTGAAAACTTGTTAGCTAATTAGAGAATAACCAACGCGGTACGAGTGATTACGGGAAATATCCACGAGTTGAAATAATGTTCACAGTTGCGAGCCTTGGCGAGCGACTGAACATTATTTCTACGAGTGGATATTTCACGTAATCACTCGTACCGAGTTGGTTATTCTATATATTACCCATATGCAATTAAAATAACCAATTACGACTGAAAATCCTTGTCATTAAGAGACGGCAATACTACGGTAGTGACATTAATCAGCTGATCCGTATTCATACGCGTGTAAAAACCAAACATCTCAGGAAGTAAATTAGTCAACAGCGCTACGCAATGTACTTCTGTTTAAAAAGGCCATGAAACTGACGACAGTTTGGTCCCCAAGTAATACATAACATGATTTTCATATTTGAGACACATTAAGATCATAACAAAAATTACTCTTAGAAGCTATCGCATGAATATGCTTATGTGAATATGTGTCGTCGTCACTACCTACTTACTAACGGGCGAGTGGCTGAACGCACAGTGTTGAAACGAAAATTGGAAAAACCTGTAAATTTTTTAACGTTTCAACAGATAAAAGTGGCAATATCTTGAAGAGAAATATATAATGAAAGCATCGAAACGCGTTTGTATGTCAATATTGTCAACTAATCTGAAGTTTGAACAACATTTCTTCTCTTGGAAGTTGCTTTCAATCACGTCTTGTTGCCAGTATCAAGAACGATAACTCGTATCGGATTACTTAACGTGTAGTCGATGAACCTTTGTTAAACTAATTAGATACACAATTACAACGAAACGTTTGCCCAAAAATTTGTACGAAGGGTTTCTCGATTTGAATGAGTTCTTTATACAGCTGCATACTGCGCGGGAGAGGACGCCATTGTGCAAAGGTTTGTTTGGTGCGAGCGTGTTCGAACTGGATCGAGTCCGTCGGACCTGCACGTTTTTGCACCGACAATAGTGTATGGTTTGAACAATCGTTGGCTCCATGTGATTTTTTTGTTGTGAAATGATGATGATTAGTTCTAAGTTATCATTAACGTATCGTTAATCTTCACATTATGTTTTGATGTTTTCATGAATATTTTTTACGGCAGCCATGTTTGTTTACAAACGCGACGCCTATTTTCAAGTATTTTGCTTGGGAAAAATTATAATTCTTGTAAATTACAGTCATAGCGAAACACTTTGATGAAGTGTCAAATTATGTGATAAGAATTTTAGCTTGTAATAAAAGTATAAGAATGTTCACCTATCAACGCTTTTCTTTGAAAGGCGATGCATGTGTTCGGCACGTTCTATTTATCAATGAAACGTGAAAATAGTCCCGTCAACCAATCGTATTTCATTCTCAGGGTAACCGACCAATCAACGCCGAGAATCACTAAAGAGCACATGTGCGGATATCAAAAAAATATCCACCTGTGTCTCCTCGCCCATATGGGTAATATAGGAAATTACCTCTCTGAAGAAGGATCTGGGCTACTTCAATCCCACCGCTTACAACCGCATAACTCATCACTAGTCCCTTACACCCTCTCTGGCTTCTCTACTGACTTCTCCACTGTTGCTCATAACCAATCACCGATGCTTTAACAGGTTTACCTCTAATTCCCAGGTTTTCCTTTAATCACCACTTCATCTTCCCCACTCACTGCTTTCCCACGTACTCTCACTCTATTGTATTTATCCCACTTGATTATGTATACTCTAGCTTAATTATTATTGTTATCTTATTTTAATCTCCATTTGTTGTTTCTGTAAACACATCATTATATTCAAAACGTCGCAAATCTGTTAAAAAAGAAGGTGAATATTCATAAAATTCGTGTACTTTATTATTAAAACCCTCTACACAATCTTGTTTTCAAAGTTGAAAAAGTATGTTCGAAAAGACAACACCTGTACCCATTTCTCTGATATTTTTCATTCTGGTTGATACTGTTGTTATGAACTAAGCAGAAAAAGTTAGCCAATTAGTTTTTTAGCGTTAAATGAAAATAATATTCACTTAGGCATATTGAATGCACTCTATGGCTGCAGTATGTAAAGATATTTTACTCGTCACTGATTTCGAATGATTATCAATATCACTCATATACTTTCTAATGCAAGCAAACTGTAAACATTGACCTAAGTTCAGGATTAATCGCCGAAAGACACAGCAATGAGAACATGAACCTTTACACGTTGTATTCGTCAAATATACTTGGTCAATTGGTTTTTAAAAGACAGAAAACTGTTTAAAAGTATCAGTCATAAATTGATACTAATTAGACCACTTTGTGGCTGAAACAACAGATATAGATGCCATATAATTTCATGTTGTGTAATCATACTGTTATCTTTTTCTGCATTTAGTAGCTAGGTTAATTGAATCAAATATGAAAATATTTTAAAACAAACATCGTGTATTAAATTGTTTAAACTTGAAATTGTTGTTTAGTTGTGAGTTGTTGTTTAACGCCGCTTTCAAGATTATTTCACTTATATCGCGGCTGCTAATATTATTGCAGGGAGAAAGCCCGCAACACCATTGTGACTATGCATTGCGGTGAAACCTGCGAGCATCGGCTGGAACTAGCGAACTAAACTTGAAATACTTCGCATAAGTGAACAGCTTAGATCTAGACCTTCCCTACGTACAATATACCATCTAACAATTCAATATTAAACAAATATAAAAACTTACATTTTGAAGCTAAGCTGTGATATTCCTACTTATAAGACATATATTATATTTCCTGCAGAAGACATATTTTGTATAAACTATGACTACGTAGCCATATGAATAACTTTGTAGCATACACTGAAAATTCGGCTATACACGGTTATTGCATGAAATATCAATTTCTCTGTAACAAATAATTCATTTAATGTTTTTATAAGCGATGTATCAGTTGTATTTATTAATTTTGATCATTTTTAGATCGATCTCAAACCGTCAGGAGTCATACAAGTTTTTTGGAAAAACATATATTGGCAAAATACATAATATTATGTGCACTTTGTAGAATTTCAAAATGATTCATAAATATTGTTTTTATGAACAAAGACTGTCTATGCTGAAATATATCGTGTGAGAGGTTAAATCTGCTTTGATTGATCCGATTGTAATTGTTGTTTAATATTATCGAAAATGCAGAAAGAAATGATTATTCAATAATTCATTTTGTGCGGTACAAACTTAATTAAAAATATGTTTAAATCGGATTTTGTTTTAAAAGCATTTTTTGTTCAATGGTTCGTAGTCAATAAGAGTTGAATCGGAGCCGGTAATTCATGTAAAAAAAACATAAAATTGCATTTCTCTGCAAGTACAAAGAGTATATACCTTTAAATAACATATTATAAAACACATATAAAAACATATTTCATTAAAAAAACTTCATTTTTTTATATGAATATTATTAGCATGTTTTAGTATCCCCGTCCCATCTAAAGATGGGGCAAATCCGTAGATGATACATACATATGATCGAAAAATGATATATATGATAAAAAATTTTTTTAAAAAACCAACATATTCTATTGATTTAAGAAAGAATAGTTTGGTCAATGCGATTTTGTAAATGACTTAACAGTTTAAACAGGGAAACCAACAAAACATGGAATTTTCCTGACCATTGATAAGAAGGGTCACCAGACATATCCAATTACAATAAGAAAGTTATTTATATGTCTCAAATCCTCAAATAAACACATTGTCTACAATAGCGTCTCAAGTAAATTGAAGTAATCAAATCAGAGAGACAATACATATTTAAGTTTTCATTTGAAGTCTACGGAAGATATGCCAGGACTTTCAGGGATTTCAATGTAAGATATGCACCAACCCAGTCCTCTGTCTAGGTACTTACACAAAGCCTAATCCTAATTGTGAAGTCTGGCAGGCATTGAGCCAAGAACTTCTGGCATTGTTAATATTCTTTTGTCTGAAAATGTGGCTTTGTCAGGAATGACTCTTTCGTACCGTTTGAGGTTTCAGAATTAAACCTGTGTAACATTTGTAACGAAGACTTCAAGAAAATATTCTTAAATTTGAAATAATAAAGTTTTGTCCTTTTTCAACAATCATCCTAAATTATCAACTCACTGCTCGACAAAACAGCAATGTTTGATTAAGCTTGGCTATTCAAATACTCAGTCATCACAAAGTTAACTATTTCAAAACATAATATAGATCGAACATTCAATAAAACTGTTACATGTTCAAGCTGATATTTGAAGATTTATATTTCACGGTCATTCAAACATAATCAAAGCATTAACCACAACATTTGTAATGGGGGAAATGAAATGTATTTCCTTAATGAAGTAATTAAAAAAGAACTACACCTTTGATTGAATATGTTAGCAATTTTGCCATTATATTAATAATCGCCTTTAGAAATTCAATCATGTTCGAAGAAAACGGAAATATTAACACCACTTAAATCACCAGAAATAGAAATATCAACTACAAATGAGATGCTGTTCTCAGAGTGATTTATTCCAGTGAAACCGATTATGATTTAAGAAGTTTATCATTATCTCACCAGAGTAGTTAATTAGCTTTAAAAGATCTTTTAAAATATTTTATGAAAACCGCTATTATTCTAACAAGAACTGTTCCAATAATCTCCCTGTATGAGAAAGGCAGGGTAATAGAAATATACTATATTTTGAATATCTATTGGTAATGACTAAAAGGACAAGTGAGAAATCTTGATAAACTGTGGTCAATTCATCCAGTACATCGCTTCACCACAACAAAAGCTGATTATGTCAACGTCCGACGATGTTATGATATTGATGTTGTCCAACAAAAAACACTGGTTATTGGTATGTTTCCCACTAGAATATTAAAGGTTTTAAAAGAATGTAAACACTTTCGTAGATTCTTTGTTTCGTCATGTTTCACCCAATTTTATTGTGAACATTATTTTTCAGAAGGCAAAACGTCTATTTTCTCAACCTGATTACAGCTTGGGATAAATCAAACAGCTTGAGATAAATTCTACTTTATCTTACGTATATATTATATATGATACAGATCTTATCGATTTATCCAAAATTGTCTTATTCTTTTCTATAATTTCAAATCATTGAAGTTTATTTCCTTCTCAATAAAATGCCCATTTTAAAGTGAAAAGCTTGTACGCTCATATTTTGACCCTTTAAATACTTTTGGTGCTCTAAGTAAATACTTAAGATTAATCAAAAGAAAACCAATCCCATCATTCTTCAAAATGATTGATTCACAACTACTGAATTGATTTTGTAAAATAGGTTACACAAATATCTGTTGAAGCTTTAAGTTCACAGAGTAAAATCTATTCTAAATGTTCAATCTAAAAACTTTTCTAAAAACTGGTGTACATGTGCAGGGTTATAAATTCTCTAATTTAGTTCGATACGGTATATATTTCCTATTTTAAAATTTTTGAAATACTTAGATTTACTTCAAAACAGTATGCACATGTTTTTCCTATTTTTTAATTTTTGTATATACTTAAATTTTGTGGTTTTTATTCAAATGTTGAATATCTTGAATTAGAATTGCGGTTATATGGTATTGAGTAACTGAAAATAGATGACTTACGCATTTAAGTTTTGATCATATAATCTTATTTACCTATGAAAAGAGATTCATTAAGATATACTGATAAATATCTCGTGAGAATGATATTCTCAATAGTCACCATCTCGGTATCAATTATAGCACTTGTGGTTGTTACTTGTATAAATACAACATACAAATGCACACAAAACGCTTCACCCAATTACAGTCATCAAACACTGTATCGCAAATATGTTTAAATTTTGCTAAAACTCTAGAAGAATACTTCGACTAGGTTTAACATAATCAAAATAGAAATCTAAAAAGTAATTGAAATATTACTGGAAAGAACAGGTCACATTCCCTTCAACAAATACTATCATTGCTTACTACACGAACAAAGGAGATACATATTACACAAACAGATTTAATCACTGTGCACTATGCACTGAATCAAAATGTAAACATCAACTGAGGGTCAACAATTGCCATCTACTTCCACACGTTCAAACACCATGATCAATTACATTGACAGGTTTTATCTGGTAAATTAGCTAAAGAAATGAAAAAAAAACTATTTCTATGTGATACGTTAACAACAGCTGAATAATTTCTTGACTTTGCATTTCCTAGTGTACTAGGATCACTGACTTGTGATTAGTGCCAGTGTACGGAATGGCTTGGCGGTGGTATTGCGAAATAAATCCTGCATGTTTTGAAAGCTCCAGTGTTTAGAATAAAGACAAAACAACGGTTTAAATATGTGATCTGGATGACATAAAACAACCTGCGAGCAACAAGCTTCAAACGTCATTCGAAGTTTTTTCCAAAGTAGACAGGAAAAGGCAAAGAAGGCAGTTGACCCTTTCTTTGAAAAATATCTGGTTTAATTGTTGTATTTGCCCTTTAAAGTTGGAAATATGAGAACATTGACTTTGTATCTGTACATTAACAGAATGTCATTAAATTGCATCTATTTAACGGATCATTTAATTTTTTTTGAAGAATAGAATAAGGTCGAATAAGAAGTAAAACATATTTGAAGGATAAAAGTACCCAAAAAATGTGATAAACCTTACAAACAGAAAACGAATCACTGTTATGTGAAAGTCTTCACCGGTTTACCATGTATCAAGTATCAATAGATAGTGTTATTGAAAATCTATAAGCTTAATGAACTGAGACATTTATCACTCAATCAAGATGACCATTTGATTTTCTCTTTGAAAACCATTGACAGACATCAAAGGAAAACTTTCAACTTCCTTATAAAAGTTGAAAGAATCTGTCAGAAACGATAATCTACTCTGTCGATAAACCTTTATTTGCTCTTTCAGGTAAAACGGTGGTGTGATTGAGGTATGGCCTTTGATCTGAAACACAAACACAAGTAACAGTTACATCTTTCGACTTGTAAAGTAAAGCAATCTGACAATTAACTGACGATAGTTTTTCATCAATAGTTTGCAATAAGAGTTTAGTAAGCAAGGGCGTAGCAATTTACTCTATCGAATCAAATTAGGAACATATGAAATCACCAATACATGTTAAATATAAAGTTTGGGCAGAATATTCTATTATCTTATATCACAACATGTGGAGATTCTTTCAAAGTCATATATGAAAATGCAAAAAGACAAAAGATTCAAGTGTTTGAGGCTAAACGAGGATATAATGTTTTTAGTTAAGTATTTCCTTGTTGCCCAATTTACAGGTCCATCAGGTTTCATTTACAGGTTTCTTACATGCATCATCGTTAATCAAAGTTCTTAATAATGGTGAACCGATATAAATGTGAATTATCAAAAAGTTTTAAACTCTTTCTTCATTTGTGTGTCTGCGCTTGATTAGAATCATATGGCTATGTTTTCTTGTATTGGCCCTGATTTCCTCTATTGTCCCAGTTTTCCAGGAATGACCCAGCTTCCGAATCATATGGATTGATCCATTAATATTCCATTCGTGCCCTATACACGGCAGTTAATAAATAACTCTATTAATGTAGTATTTACATAGTGGCCCAGTTACAGGTCGGAGGGCTGTTGAAATGGCGCAAAATGACCTTTAACTCAAACACTGAGAAAATACTTAATCAATAACATTTTTATCATTAAACCTCTATATATCTTCATTGTATCAGTGTTAGATATCTAATCAAAATCAAAATCATATATATTATACTAATATTTCATATGTAAGGTTTGAATTGCTAACATCAGTCTTTCTGCGTTTATGTTTCTATCCATGTGTGGTATGGCCCAATTTGTCTCATTTTGCCGATATTCTGCCTGCAATACCCCAGTAGCGACATCATATGGTCTAGACAATAAATATTCTATTACCGTTATATATTTGATGGATATTAATAATTAATTATCTTTAAATGTATTTCATATAAGAATACAAGTGTGTTTTGTGAGTGGGGGAGGCATTCTATTTTCTATCGATTCATCTGTTGTTCTAAATTACTTTTTAACAGAAAATGAACATCAATGAACACAGCACAGAGCACTACCATTGGATTTGTAATAGAGTGGCGTTCTACCATTGCAATGTCACCATGACTTTAAAGTCACTGCTTTAGGATACCATTATCTAATAACGATGCCATTGTATTTGTAGTTGCAGCTGCACGATGTTCGATGCAATGGATATCTCCTGGGAGTGATTGCTTTATCTCAAAAAAGATATATCCCCTGTGAAACAAGTTAACGTGGTGAAATGTTATCAATAATTTCTAAAGTCCCTACCTTCAGATTCAACAGTATCGAACTGTTTAAAAATGCGAACGTTGAAAGAGTTTGCCATTTATCTTTTTCAAATTATCGTTAAGTATTTTGGACTGAATTTAATACGCTTTCAAGGATGCTTTAATGATGAGTTTAACATATCAGTGGAAGACCAATTCAAATTTATATAGTATGGTAAGTGAGATGTTTGTCATATTGGTAAGGTAAGTTTTACAGGAAACAAATCAGTGTTATATTCCGAGTTGAAACTCCTGGTTTGTTGTTTGATGTTTGTGTTGACCTATTTGCATTCTGACAATGCAATGTTACATAAGTTACATTTTGACAGAGGCAAAACCGGCACTAATGCTGTTATAAATATATATATGTCTCAAAGGAATAACTTCTTATGATTTCCTTTGTCCGAGAAAAGCCCCGTTTCTTTTTCTGTTTTAAGACAAATGACAAGCTCGGGTTTACTCCTTATGCTAAAGACTTCGAAGTCTCTTCCTTGAGGTTGTTCATAGAGCAGAGGACCTCGGATCCGTGTTTTCTCCTTCGCGTAATTGATATACATTGTCCTTTCATCGGCATAAAACCTTTGATGAATGCACGAAGTATGTCATTGTACACGTCTAAAACAAGTTTGAGTTGTTGTTGAATTTGTGAATGTACAGGCCTCTGGTGTAGATATCTCTCAATCTCATCAAAGCATGTTTTGGGTCTTGAGCTGGCCAATTCATTGGTTCCATGTTGCTCATCCAGAAACTGGGTGGTGCAATGTCTTCTCAGGTGTACTAGAGAGTAGAATCTAGCAACCAAGACTTTGAGGAAAACAATTTTGTCAACATTCACTGATCTATGTCTCTTCCGCCTTTCATTTGAAATCAATAGTTGGTTTCATTCAACCCACCTGGATTTGATATTTTCATGCATTTTGTTGCCGTTTTGATAATGCTACACATGGAAAGTAAACTAATTTTGTTATGATTGATTTACTGTTTATACTCTAAAAACCATTTGAAACCTAAATTGTTTAGTTCCATTATTACAACACCTACTGTAAAATAAATCCCATGAAAATGCACCTTTGAGTTTTAAACTGCATAAACTATCAATATCGTTACATCTAGTTTCCCCCCAAATAAATACATGAAAGAATAATGATACTCCTGTCTGGGTTGCATATAATCAGAGAATATATGTGTAGAAGTTCAGAGGTCTCAAGTAGTTTTGCTATGATTGGTTTGCATATATCTACCCAATAAGACCTTGATGTATGTGGCTGCATAATGACTTCTGTACAATTGCTGTCTAGCAGACAAAAGGCCAAGATAATATAGCTGGATTTATCTATTGTTCTTTTGTCTGAAATTAGTTCTTGTCTGCAATCTTGGTTGCAAATTCATTGTTGCGTGTGATCAAAAACTTTCTGTTTTGATTTGCATAGCAAATTGTGATGGTTTTTAAGATGTAGCTTGAAAGTTGAACTCATTTCCTCAGATAGGGAATGAATGTGAGTTAAAAGATCTTCTTTTCAATCACTACCCAACACATAGTCATATATTACAATTTATACAATGTTTAGATAATAGTTTAGTGTTAATTAGGGTTTTGTAATTACACTACAGAATCAAGAATTTGAATTATGAAGTGTTATTTAACTGATGACCATATTCCTATGTGTTATACAAGACTGAATACGTTTCCTTTTTCATCAATTGGTGTATCTAATAGTTTAAACACAACTTTGAACTTTAACTCAAGTAGAAGTTGATTTCAAACTTTCAACATGAAATGAAACGCAAAGAGACAATTAGTTTGTTTCCGATAGCGTAAAATGAGAAAATATGATTGACTAAGCATATTAAATGTACTCTATGGCAGCATTATGAAAACACACTTTACCCATCACTGACTTTGACCGCACCAAATTACCTTAGTTTAATAGGAAACAGAACACATTCCCATCGATTCCTGATTAATGACTGAAAGACACAGCAATGAAAACACGAACAGGTTAACAGTCTTAAACCAAGTCAAAAGTTGATTTCATGAATAATTCAAAATATGTTAAATGTGTATTGCAAATAATGTGACTTCCATCTTAACTTACGAAACGTTCATAAAGGCTCTAAACTTTTGTATTGTTTCATATGTATCTTTAAAAGTAGGAAACGTGTTTTTGGTATTTCACAAATACAATTTTATACATTTTATAACGTGATATCACTTAAAAATATCATATAATACAATCCTTAATATATTGCATCAAATGCAACCTAGCTTTTATATTTTACTGACAATGTAGCACTTACCATGCACATTTTTTCACATAAGGCAAACTGAACGAAGCTCGGACACCACCCGAGGTCGGCCGAACTTCGGAGACTTTTGACTTGAAGCTGTTGCAATAATGAGTGCATTTTCGGCAATATATTAGTTTTGAAATGTTAATTATGTTATTCTATTTATTTCATTAGTGGACATTTTATTGGAGGTAGTATATGTAATCGATTATTTGCTATGATGTCGGATAATAGATCTATGTAAAAATTGGCCAAATATTATTTTTAACGTACATGTTGACTCTCAGACACTTTGTATGATTTCCATATACGAACTTATAATGCTTTAATTCAACCAACAAAAAGTCAGGAAACATGCAATTACATACGACTCACACATTTGATAAAGTGATTAATTGTCAACATATACGGTTTAGCAATAACGGCGTTTTTGCGTCAAATGCCTACGAATGTGATTTTGACGTCATAATTCTGTAACGACGCAAGGGTCAGTGTTAGGAGAATTTAACATCGGAAAGCATGCGCTATAGAGATGGCGAATTAATTCTTGTTTCCGAAAAACCTTGTGTTTTGGAATTTCTGTGATGATTTTGATAAATATTTTAATATAAAGATACATGCAGGATATTAGGTTCCAACTGTCCGAAGTTAGGTCAGAATCGTTATTTTCGGATAATTAAGAAAAAGTTCTGCATTTTAAGGTAGAGATCCATAAGACTTATCACTCTTTGATTGTTTTTTCTGTTTGCATTTACTTTATTTAAATTATCTAACGCAATGCAGCATTTCAAAATATTTGAATCGACACAGTGTCCCTATAGCTTTTGCAAAGCATACAAGGCATGAATATTCCAATTATTAGAAACATTAGTTCTTATCCTGAAAGGATGCTCTACAATTTGAGTTTAAGAAATATTAAAAGTTGTCAACAAATTGTCATTTTCCAAATAAACAACAGTTGGCCGTTTTGTTTTAAGGGTATTTCTGTAAACAAAAAAACCTATTTAAGTATCACCTATTTTGCAAGAGCAAAATGGTTTTAATAAGAAAGAAGACGACTTGTCAGGCAAACAATTAGTAATATTAAATAGAACACTCATCTAACAGTGTAGAAACAAAACATTAATAATAAGAAAAATAAATGTTTTTGTTTAATGTGATTAATGTCACAATTGTTAAAATATGACAATACGAAAGTGCTATTGCATATGTTGTATGTACGGTATCTCCAAGCTGATGCAGGACATTTTGGTAGTTTTTTTTGGTTTTTATATTGTCTTCTGGTATTTGAAAAACATTGAATGATTTTTTAGAATATACATAGTTCCTCAATATGCGATATTGTGAATGACCAAAACGATTTTAAGAGGAGTCAAACAAATCATGGAATGTACCTAACTTGAATAACATATCGCACATAGAGTGAATAAATAATCATCAGAAATATCCCATTACAATTAGAAACTTAATGATATTCCTCACAACCTAGAATGATCACATTGTCTACAATGGTGTCCTATGACGACAAGTAGGCTTTAGTAAATGAGAGGGGTCAAATCAGAGAGAACATACATATGTAAGTTTTCATTTGAAGTCTAAAGTAGATACGCCAGGACTTTCCGGGATTTCAGTGTAAGATTTGCACCAACCCAGTCCTCTGTCTAAGTACTAACTAAAGCCTATCCGTAATTGTGAAGTCTGGGAGGCAATGAGCTAAGAACATCACCCAATAGTTATTATTCTTATGAATGGAAATGTGTCTCGAATGATGCTTTCGTACTGATTGAGGTTTCTGTCCTAAGTACTCATTTCAGAAATTAGATAATTTCTGTACTGAGTAGTGGTGTTTCATATATTCATGTACGTTAATGTTTATCTAAAGACATAAAGTTTTGTGTTTTTTTCAACATTCATCGCATAAGAGAGTGATCGCCTCTGCATGACTAAAATAAAATCTTTGCTGAGGAGTTAGAAGTATTGCTTCCATCTTCATTTTTCTTAATCTACGGTGCTTTTTTGTGTATCTTTAACTCTATTCATTAATTTGTTTATTTATTCATTCATTAATTTATTCATACATCTACCTATCGCAGGTAGATAGATGGATATATGAATGAATGAACGAATACATCTACAGGGTTAAAAAACATAGGACACTTACAAAAGTTAAAATACACAGAAAAACACCCCAGATGAAGAAAAATGACAAATACATGATACATTTATTAACATCGAAACTAAGGTGAAACACATTTTGTATACCTACAGGGCTTATTTACATAAAACTCTCCACTTATTGTTTCCTACCGAGAAATAAATTGATAGCTTAAAAAAAGACTACTGAACGACTGACGGAAAGACATTGATGCTTAAACTACAGAAAAGTTAACCAGTTACTTCCTTAAACATGTAATTCAAGGTAATTAAAGTCAATCAAAATCAAGAATACTTTCGAGTTGGGGTTGTTTCAAACATGTTGTCATGAAAGTGAAAAGCTAATCATTTTGGCTCAAAAGATCTTAGCCACTTTTCAATAGCAGTCACATTATCTTATCCCTTTCTAAGCGTTGCGATGTACTTTGTGGCTGCGGTGGAAACAGCAAATTTCATTAATATCTCCGTTTTTAAATAAGTAATAAATTACATATAAATTCTTGATTCGCTGCTAGAAGAAATGTTTAATTTAGCTTGGTTGTTCAAATACACAGCCATCAGAAAGTTAGTTATTTCAAAACATAATATAGATCGAACGTTCAATAAAACTGTTTCATGTTCAAGCTGATGTTTGAAGATTTAAATTTACGGTCAATTAAACATAATAACAGCTTTAACCACAACATTTGTAATGGGGGAGAGAAAATGTGTTTCCTTAATGAAGTAATTCCACCATAAAGAAAAGAACTACACCTTTTATTAAATGTGTAAGCAATTTGCCAATTATATTAATAATCGCTTTAAGAAATTCAGCATGGAAGGTGAAAACATCAATATTAACACTACTTAAATCACCAGAAATAGAAATAGAAATATTAACTGCAAATGAGATGCTGTCCTCTGAATGATTTTCTTTTACTGAATCGGATCATGATATAATGACTTCATCAGAAACCAAAAATGTAGTTGATTAGCTTTCCCTCTGTCGAATCCGACCAAAGCGATAAATTAGCTTTACAATCTTTCTAAATATTATATGAAAACCACTTTCATTTTAACTGCTGCAAAACCTTCCCTAAATGAGAAATGTAAGGTAACAGAAATATACTATATCATTGAAATGAATTTAAAAAATATTGAAAACCTACTTTCATGCATAGCTTGATAACCTTTTGTCGATGCGCCCAGGACATCTTGTCGCCATAACAAAGCAAAGTTTGTCCAAGGAAAACATAGACAAATATGAAAGATAAAAACATGGATTGTTATAATGCTTTCAAAACTCATCAACACGTGTGTTACTTTGAAAAGCTCTAAGCTGATTAAATTACTTCCTACTGCCTCTAATAAAGACAATATCCGCATAACAAAGCAAGTATATGAAAGTGAGTTTTGAAAGAACTTGATCAAATCTCTACTTTTAAATGAACGCACTTTTCATAACTGGAATTACTTTTTTGAAAACATTTAATATCTTCTGGATATTTTGTTTCTGGTTTTTTTTATCAGTTTTTCTCTGAATTCTTTAGTTTAATTCAATCTTGATAAACTATTTAAAAGGGCTCTTAAAATTCAAAGGACGTAATGATCATAAAGGTTGTTGAGGAAAATGTTTTATTTTTATATTTATGTTATTATCATTTACTTTTCATGTGTCATTTAGAACTATATGTGATAAAGCTATAAGTTTAAATTATAATTTTAGAATTAGGAATTTCTGACGCAGCCTTCCTTCTTTGCTTCCCTGCTATCTTAGTAAGCATGTTTACCTTCTGTGAACTTTAGTTTTGTTATGGGACAATGTTCGAACAAAATTCATTTCACAGGATATTTAGCATAACTTATTTTAAAAGAAAGGAATCTTTCAACGTATTTTCAAAACATAATACACATACTCACATTAATAAGATGTTCGATGTTCCTTTTATTCCACTGAAGTTTTTGATGTATGTCATCATGGTAGCATGACACTTATTTTATCCTAACCTTCAGAGAAGATCATTGTTTGAAAGTTTAGGGACTTGTAATGGATGCTTCTTCTTCAAACGTCCTCCATTATATATTAGTTCATGGTTAATTTTTTTTTTTCAGTGGATGGTGTTGCACCTGCTACGTTTGTCAATATTGTTATTGAATAAAGCATTGAGTGACTGCAACTTTCTGCATATATGTCTTATCTCCCTCTCTTCTGAACAACCACCCTTTTTTGGAAGTTTAAAAAAGAACAGTCAATGTTTTTCATTGATTTATTAAGATTTTCATTATAATTATTTTTACTTCTTCAAATATATTACTTCTTCAAATATATATTCGAAGCACATGATACATATTATGAAGTAACGTTTCATCCACACAAACTGATTTGTTTGATATCAATTTCAAACAAAATTATTTGCACATCACAGATAACTTGTCAAATGATTGATCATCACGTCACGTCACGTCACGTCACGTCACTATTCGATCAATTCATATTTCATCTGACTCTCTAAATCCATTTTAGAATTTTTCGTTATTCTCAATGCCAAAACATATCACTGGAAAATGGAGTTATTCCTATGTTAATGTAAAAGAAAATTAAATCATGGATTTTTCAACAACACTACCGACAACAAAGTTACTGCTTTTGGATTACATGAATTGGGACTGCCATGAGGACTGTAAGGGTACGAGTAAATGGTATTGATATATGGCTTACCCATTTAAGTTAAACTTCTATCATCTTTAAATCATCAATGAAAATAAGGTGATACAAATGTCTCTATAAAAAGTTAGATAATTATATTTTTAATTTTTATAATTCTCAGTATCCATATAAGCACTTGCATGTGTCATAGTGTCTACAGTGAACAACACCTAATTAGGAATAAAAAGCTGAACATTTTACATAATACATTATTAATAGCGCGAACAGATGTACACAACACATTTTGTTCCCACTGTCACCACCTAAATCGCGAACAAGATAAATATAAAAAGTATTTAAAATTAAACTTGGAAAACAAGTTTTCTTTCCTTTCGTTAAATGCTAACATTGCAAGCATAGTGCATGAAGAAAGACAACATTCCTCCATTCCTACACACAGGAGAATTTAATTTAAACACACCAAGTCAATATGTACCCATCAGCTGAGGGTCAACAATATGAGATCTAATTCGACATGTTCAAACAGCATGATCAATTACATTGACAGTTTTTATTTGCTAAATTAGCTAAGGTAATGAGAGCACTATTTGTATGTGATACATTATCAGTAATAACAGCTGAATAATTTCTGAATTTAGCATTTCCTAAAATAACAGGCGAAATATGTTGCGAATCGCTTGCTTGTGGTCTAATGACCAATCTCACATACTCTTGTATGGGTCAGTGTAATATCAGGAATATTTAGTAATATGTCTTTTTTTCTCTGTTTAATTTCTCCCCATATCTACTCTAGTTCTTAGCAAAATGTAAGATTCGGGTATGTTTAGTTAAATTATTTCTTAATTGGTTAATACATTCATAAGTATTTATTTTTCGAATGATTTATTCATGAAATAATTTTCCCGGGTTTTTTGCTTAAAATTTGATTTAAATTTTTTTACAGAAAAGTATAAGTTGCAACATCTCAATCTTGAGTGGACAAACGTGAGAAAAGCTGTTCGACTTATTCAAAAGTCTCTAATATATCAACAACACATGTCGCTGACAGTTAAAAGCGGTCGAATTTGATTTTTTAAAATGATTTTAGAAATAAAGTCATTACTAACCTACAGTAGTTCTTCTTATCAAAAGCTACGATTTGCTATAATGTGCATCTACATTTATACACGCCAATTTTTAAAGGAATTTTAGTTACGACCTTTTGCTATGATTTATTTGTGTTTCTCTTTCATAGAATGCATATCGAGAATGTGTTAAATATGTACACTGGACAAGGGTACCGGTATGATTTCAAGACTACGACAAGGTGCTGTTTAAACATCACGTACTTTCATAACACATAGTGTTACAATGACAATCTTATAACATCTTATACATAAAAACAAAGTCTGGACGTTCTGAATTCATTTTATATGATTTTCAACACTTACAGTGAAACGCATTTTATGGTTACTAACTGTTGCTGAATAGAATACTTGGTACCCTGTCTGCTCAGTGCGATGACATAATAACCGTTTAAAGTATCGATTATTATCGAAATCGGACAATTTACTGATGAAGGCGCTCGGTAATCACGCAGTCTTTTTTTCATAAGGTTTATTCAAAGCAGTTGGGAAACATTTGAGTTAAAAGCGTTTCATGATTACGATTTGATCTTTTGCTTGAGATATTTTTTTAAAACTCTTGCTCAATGCTCCAAGAATCAAGAAAATATAGAGATTGGTTTAAATTTAGATAGTTGCCTAAAATAGGATATTGACATCTGAGTTTATCGTTAAATAACTAAATCTGGAAATGTTGACTTTAACAACTGACTGGGAAAAAATGTAAAAATTCAAAAGTTTATTTTTTTCTAAAAAGTAGCTAAGAGAAAGAGGGCACTTGCTCAATCAGTTGGGGTTATAATCATGATTTCAATACTAGTATGAACGGAACATTTGTCCTTAAGCGATCACAAATCGATAGATCATTGCCATTTATTATTGTTATTTAAATTGAGGTCACAGAGTGCAATACCTTGTTGAACTGAACGACTGTGATTGATTTTGCGATTCACGTTGGAGGTTTAAAAAATAGTGTGTTTTTTATGTGTTTAAAATGATAATCCTCCGCGGAAACATTACTCATAACACCATTTAGCATCCTCATTGTCACTTGTTCCTTTTTGAGGTTCATCTCCAATGTTTCTCTGTCGTTGAAGAAGCTTTAGGAGTTGATGTCTTTAGCATCAATATCATCAGCTGAACGTTCGGAATGTATTTTTTCATATGCAATAATATGTCTGTTCTATTTTACGTGATATCACTTGTTTTAACAAATGCAGGATAGGTCAAACTATGTTACTATTGATTTATGCGCAATGATTTTTAACGACAGTTACTCAAATGATGAAGCCATTACAAACAATTGATTTTTCATGATGGTTTTAATCAAACTATGTAATCATTGTGAAGAGTGCAAAAAAAAAGGATGATTTTAATCAATGGAGGTAATGGATACGATATTGGATACCTCAGTTGGAGAGCATCGGAGACGAAATGGGGGAAAAACTTGTTCATCTGCTTCACAAAAAATATTTCATAAGAGTACACATAGTGCAAACAGCATTTCTTGCCGGCCAAATGAATGTTAGTTGAAAACTAAGTGGTTTCACAAAACAGTCATTCCTAAGTATTTCTGCTAAATAACAATTATGGGCAAAGTATATTTTACTCAATAATGCTACAATATATCCCTAACATTGCAAATATGCAGGAAAGGTAGTTTTTTCCGATTTTCATACAGATTACTTAACATTTTTTCAATCGGTTAAGAACATACTTTTTCATAAATTGTGTACAAAATGTATTATTAAAAAAGCACGTTTATTTCAGCTAAAGAGGATTAAAATCCCAAAAAATGACAATGCTCTTTGAGAAGGGTGATTAGTTGATAATGGATCAACAGAAATCATCATTTCCCTAAATCTTTTATATGCGGAGGCAAAATATCAGGGTTCATGTTTATATTATAATGACCAAGGGCAAACTATCTCTTTGGCATGGTGACGTCATGAACCTCACGTGATCTATAATGCTTCACTACATTTCAGTTCTGTTAAGAATTGTTTATTGTTTAAGGATGGGCATAATTAGTTTCACCTAATAATTTATGTAAAGTAGTGGTCAGGGTATACGTAATAAGTTTCTTTCAAAGTTTACCAAATTACTTTGCCTCTTAAGCATATCCTTAGTAAATTGAGCCTCTCCACACTTTTCTTAGAACTGGAGCTACTTAGTGTTTACAAAAAACATAACAGAACTTTCTGACCCAAACTTAATTGCTTGATATTCAAATTAACATTAAGAGAACATAACTAATGAAATTTTAAATTCCATGTTAATTTTCATGTTAATTCATTATTTTTGTAAATGTTTAATGCTATTTTACTGTTATCACTAATATCCTGTTCCATACAAATTAGATTATAATTACTGAATCTAATTTAACAATACTGACATTGTAATCCATCATAATGCCTGAGCATGTGAAATAAATCTGTTAGTCTTAACCAAAATCGATAGGTACATTTTGATTGATTATGTACATACATGTATGATAATAATATGATTACTTCTGCATAGAAATGGGCAATTTTCTCCAAGATTATATGAACCATCTACTTTAAAGATGTTTGCAAAAGATGCTAGGAAGGACTTGTCACTTGTCAATATATTTGGGATATTGATATTTTATTATATGTTTACCTCTAGTTGAAGGCAGTGGAAGGGAGAACCAACATTTTTATAGTGTGAACTTTTCGGAAATGTATAAACATGACTGTTCTTATACATTGAAATCACTCGATACCTTTCCTTTCTCGTTAGTGCGGGTTAACGATGACTCTGAAGCAGAGCTATCAATCAGCTCCTACTAACTATGTTACCATTGCGTAATTTCATAATACAATTTGTAATCATATTTCACATCCGCCATTTATGTCATGTTCTGAACTGACAGTTTTGATGTAATATTGAATTACTTTGCTTTAATCACAATGGAATTGTTAAGGAATTATATTTACTACTTATTTAGGAATTGTATTTTCCACATTAGTAACGTGCATTGTGTAAGATGGTATAACCTCTATAAATAAGCCGCAGTCTGACCATCACTTTTGTAATTTGTTGTATGATCTATTTCGATTTCAAAATATTTTTAAAAACTTCCAATTGAAATATATATATTTCATTAACTTGGATTCAGATAAATTCTGTATCATGATCTTGTTCTAAAACTCTCTTTTCTTCAAGACGGAAGATATGTATATGTATATGCAGGTGTATATGTTTTCGTGTGTAATGCTACAAATAACGCAATTAATATGTAATGGCCAAAAGTCTAAACTAGTCTCAGGAAAAATGTCAGCCAAAAGTCACTCTACTGTAATCGCTGATAACATTATATAAATAATTTTCCCTCATTACTATGGCTAACTGTCAAAACATACCTGTCACTGTAATCATTCAAAAAGTGTGAGCATCTGGAATTCGATATCGTATCGTTGATCCTAGTTCGTATGAATATATTGATTTAGCATGCATGATGATATTTGTCTGTATTTGTTCGTCCTTGTCATACAAACTATCCAGAAAAGAAACGCATATGTTATTTTGTGAATTTTGGGATCTAAAAACTACGCTAAAAACAATATTACCAGTATATTACCAGAGATCTGAGTAAGTGGTGGTTCAGCAGAAAACCAGTTCATAAACAGCTTCTTTAGACTGCACATTCATCCGATTATCCAGCATGATTACACAAATTGACAAGCAGCATGGGTCATGCTCCACTACCTTGCCAATAAGAACCTCAAAATCTTTCAGTAGCCTTTCAAAACCTTAAATCTAACACCAACTTGAACGTCTCGGAGACTTCTATGACTCACTATTGCTATTGAGAGGGGAAGAAATGTTCAAAACATACTTTATCGACTTATTCATACGTTGCAATACGAATGCCAAGCAAAGCGTTTTTAAAAATGACAGCCATTGTAAGTTATTTCGTTGACGTCACCTTGTGGAGTAATGAGATCTAAAACACAATGAAGACAGCTGCAGACCTGTTCGCAAATTCTATGTCTAAAGACATGTGACTTCTTTCCATTGACATTAAATCATAGTTAAGGATTCAGCAGAAATGCTGAATCCTTATTGTTATTGGCGTGTTTATTATTTTTATTAGGTCTTCAGACGAAAGTCAGAAGACCTATTGTTATTATCCTGATTATTATTATTATTATTATTATTATTATTATTTTCCACGGATTTTGTGGCTCAAATTGCTCGAAAACTACTGATGCAAATTCAACGAAACTTTCAGGCATGATAGCTTCTCAGCTGAAATTGATACAATTGAAATCCAATTTCCACTTCCGGTCCCCATTGCAGAGTTACAGCCCCTTGAAATTTCAAAAATTAACATGGGGAAAAATTTCAAAATGCACTTAGAGACTTGCAACTTACGTCAAAAGATGCGCAATTGCATTTACAACAAAAAAGTAAATCATGACAAAGTTGTAGGTCACGTGCTTTAGACGCCATCTTGCTTTTACTGCATTTTTCAGCATTTTCGACCCCATGCGTCTTTGAGAAACTTGCACACAATGCAGCTGATGCATTGTCCTATTCAGGATACTCATCAGAACTTCGTAACTTAAATACTTTTTGCACAGTGACCATTCGAAAATGTCAAAAACTGCAAAATCGCCAAATTCAAGGGCACATAACTCTAAAACCTAGGTCAGGAATTGCATGATTTTTACAGGACAGCAAGACCTCATTGTGATCTACAAGAATCAATAATAAAATCGATCGCGAACAGTCATTTCCGGTTTTTATGAAACTTCAAAAAATGATAAATTTCAATTTTCAAGAAATTAACATGGGGTCATTTTTCAAAATAAAGCTAGAGACTTGCAAATAGATTCAAAAGATGCGCCTTCACACGAAGGCAAAAAAAGTCAATCACGACGACTTCGTAAGTCACGTGCTTTAGCCGCCATTTTCCTTTTTTTGTGTGACTTTGCAGTTCTGACATTCAAAACGCTACTCAAAATGCACCTACAGACTTGACAATTGATACAGACAGAGCAGAGTTACAGGCAAACAGCATCTTACGACAAACAGCATCTTACGACAACGTGCGCGTCTGAAGACCGTCAGTATTGCCTGGGCAATCCTAGTTATTATTATTAGGTCTTCAGACGAATTTCGTCGAAGACCTATTGTTATTATCCTGTTTATTCTTATTATTATTCTTCATTATTATTATTATTATTTGTACAAAAAGTGTGTCGCTCCTACAGCAAAAACTGCACATGCAAAGTTCATGCAACTTTCAGCAATGAAAGCTTCTAAGCTGAAGTTCATACAGATGCAAGCAAATCTGCACTTCCGGTCTCCATTGCAGAATTACAGCCCCTGAAATTTTCGCAAATTAACATGGGCAAAATTTTCAAAATGCACTTACAGACTTGCAACTTGCTTTAAAAGATGCGCATTAGCATTTACAGCAAAAAAGTAAATCATGACAAAGTTGTAGGTCACGTGCTTTAGACGCCATCTTGCTTTTACTGCATTTTTCAGCATTTTCGACCCCATGCGTCTTTGAAAATCTTCTCCTCTGAAGATACTTGCACGAAAGAGCTGAAATTTGCACACAATGCAGCTAAAGCATTGCACTACTCAGGAAGCTCATTAGAACTGCGTAACTCTAATACTTTTTTCACAGTGACCATTCGAAAATGTCAAAAACTGCAAAATCGCCAACTTCAAGGGCATATAACTCTTAAACCTATTGCAAGAATTGCATGATTTTTACAGGACAGCAAGAGCTCGTTGATATCTACAAGAATCAATAATAAAATCGATCGCGAAGAGTCATTCCCGGTTTTAATGAGACTTCAAAAATGCAAAATTTCAAATTTTCACAAATTAACATTGGCTCATTTTTCAAAATAAACCTAGAGACTTGCAAATAGATTCAAAAGATGCGCATTTACACAAAGCCAAAAAAAGTCAATCATGACGACATCGTAAGCCACGTGCTTTAGCCGCCATTTTCCTTTTTTGTGTCACTTTGCAGTTCTGACATTCAAAACAGTACTTAAAATGCTCTTTGACACTAGACAATTGCTACAGACAGAGCAGAGTACGACTCAGACAGCATCTTACGACAACGTGCGCGTCTGAAGACCGTCAGTATTGCCCACAAGGCAATCCTAGTTATTATTATTATTATTATTATTATTATTATTAGGTCTTCAGACGAAAGTCAGAAGACCTACTGTTATTATCCTGTTTATTCTTATTCTTATTTTTCTTATTATTTGTACAAAAAGTGTGTCGATCCTACAGCCAAATCTGTGCATGCAAATTACATGAAACTTACAGTGATGATAGCCTCTAAGTTGACGTTCATACAGATGCAAACAAATCTGCATTTCCGGTCTCCATTGCAGAGTTACAGCCCCTTTAAATTTCAAAAATTAACATGGGAAAAAATTTCAAAATGCACTTAGAAACTTGCAACTTAAGTCAAAAGATGCGCATTTGCATTTACAACAAAAAAGTAAATCATGACAAAGTTGTAGGTCACGTGTTTTACACGCCATCTTGCTTTTACTGCATTTTTCAGCATTTTCGACCCCACCCGCCTTTGAAAATCTTCTCCTCTGAAGATACTTGCACGATAGAGCTGAAACTTGCACACAATGCAGCTAAAGCATTGTCCTATTCATGAATCTCATCAGAACTTCGTAGTTCTAATACTTTTTGCACAGTGACCATTCGAAAATGTCAAAAACTGCAAAATCGCCAACTTCAAGGGCAGATAACTCTTAAACCTATTGCAAGAATTGCATGATTTTTACAGGACAGCAAGAGCTCGTTGATATCTACAAGAATCAATAATAAAATCGATCGCGAACAGTCATTTCCGGTTTTAATGAGACTTCAAAAATGCAAAATTTCAAATTTTCACAAATTAACATTGGCTCATTTTTCAAAATAAACCTAGAGACTTGCAAATAGATTCAAAAGATGCGCATTTACACAAAGCCAAAAAAAGTCAATCATGACGACATCGTAAGCCACGTGCTTTAGCCGCCATTTTCCTTTTTTGTGTCACTTTGCAGTTCTGACATTCAAAACAGTACTTAAAATGCTCTTTGACACTAGACAATTGCTACAGACAGAGCAGAGTACGACTCAGACAGCATCTTACGACAACGTGCGCGTCTGAAGACCGTCAGTATTGCCCACAAGGCAATCCTAGTTAGGTCTTCAGACGAAAGTCAGAAGACCTATTGTTATTATCCTGATTATTATTATTAAGGATTCAGCAATTTTGCTGAATCCTTATTGTTATTGGCGTGTTTTATTTTTTTATTTTTTTATTTTTTTTTTTTTCCACCGATTTTGTGGACCCGATTCAGCCCAAACCGCTAAAGCTACAACAGCCAAACTTGGCAGTCCGGTAGAACTTCATGAGAAGGGGTTCTAATAAGCTTTTGGGCTTAATCGGATTCAGCGTTAAAGGCACAGTACCACTCAAATTTTCAAAAATTAACATAGGATTTTTTTTCAAAATGCACTTAGAGACCTGAGACTTTTTTTAAACGATAGGCAATTACATTTGGAGCAAAAAAGTAAACCATGGCGACTTCGTAGCATACATACTTACGCCGCCATATTAGTTTTTTTGACTTTTTGAAATTTTCGGACCCCACGCACCTTTGAGAATCTTCTCCTCCGAAGATACTAGCATCTCAGAGCTGAAAGTTACATATGTTGTAGCTGAAGTACTGAGGAGAAAAGGATACTCTAAACTGTTGCTCAAACTTTAATACTTTTTACTACGCAACCCTTCGAAGTCGGGCGACTTAGCACATGTGAGAAGGTTCAAGGGGCGATAACTCAAAAAGTTAGACTCACAACTGCACTATTTTCTCAGGAATGTGAAACCATTATGGACACTTTACAAAGCAAAAAAAACATTGGTCGCGAACAGTCATTTCCGTTCACAATACTCGATCAAAGTTGGTAAAAAGTACCTTTTTAAAAATTAACATAGGCTAATTTTTCAAATTGCACTTAGAGACCTGAAACTTGTTTTGAATGAAGCGTACTAACAGTATAAACAAAAAAGTCAATCATGACGATTTCATAAGTATTATACTTTTTCCACAATTTCAACTTATTTGTTCCAGAAATAGGTTTTAATATTCCGCGATTCTTGTGGACACGATTCAGCCCAAACCGCTAAAGCTATTACAGCCAAACTAACCAGTCTGATAGAACTTTATGAGACGACGCCACAATAAGCTTTTGGGCTTCATCGGATTAAGCGTTAAAGGCACAGTACGATCCAAAGTTCGAAAAATTAACATTGGATTTTTTTTCAAAATGCACTTAGAGACTTGCAACTTGTTTTAAACGACAGGCAATTACATTTCAAGCAAAAAAGTAAATCATGGCAAATTCGTAGCATGAATAGTTTGGCCGCCATATTGCTTTTAGTGATTTTTTAGATGCATCTTAAAAAATCTTCTTCTCTGAAGATACTTGCATCTAAGAGCTGAAACTCTCCAATAATGTAGCTGAGACATTGGGAATTTCAGGGTGATTCAGATTTTGATGTCAGTCAAATATTTTTTGCTCACCACTTCTTTGCAATAACCGGAGTATGCTTTGGAGATAAGGTCAGATGAAACTTGCTGCTGTAGATTAGTGCATGCTCCAATCTTCATGAAAATTTCAGTGAAGCTGGCTAACATCACTATGTTTGTACAGAATGTGCTTTTTATGCGCTGAATCCTTTTGTCGTCGCTTGCGACTATATTTATTATTATTAGGTCTTCAGACGAAAGTCGGAAGACCTACTGTTATTATCCTGATTATTATTATTATTATTTTCCACGATTTTGTGGCTCAAATTGCTCTAAAACTACTGACGCAAATTCAACGAAACTTTCAGACATGATAGCCTCTGGGCTGAAATTGATACAATTGAAATCCGATTTGCACTTCCGCTCTCCGTTGCAGAGTTACAGCCCCTTTAAATTTCAAAAATTAACATGGGAAAAAAATTCAAAATGCACTTAGAGACTTGCAACTTGCGTCAAAAGATGCGCAATTGCATTTACAACAAAAAAGTAAATCATGACAAAGTTGTAGGTCACGTGATTTAGACGCCATTTTGCTTTTACTGCATTTTTCAGCATTTTCGACCCCACCCGCCTTTGAAAATCTTCTCCTCTGAAGATACGTGCACGATAGAGCTGAAAGTTGCACATAATACAGCTGAAACATGGTCCTATTCAGGATACTCATCAGAACTGCGTAGCTCAAATACTTTTTTCACAGTGACCTCTCGAAAATGTCAAAAACTGCAAAATCGCCAACTTCAAGGGCACATAACTCTAAAACCTAGGTCAGGAATTTCATGATTTTTACAGGACAGCAAGACCTCATTGACATCTACAAGAATCAATAATAAAATCGATCGCGGACAGTCATTTTCAGTTTTTATGAAACTTCAAAAATGCAAAATTTCAATTTTCAAGAAATTAACATGGGGTCATTTTTCAAAATGAAGCTAGAGACTTGCAAATAGATTCAAAAGATGCGCATTTACACGAAGGCAAAAAAAGTCAATCATGACGACTTCGTAGGTCACGTGCGTTAGCCGCCATTTTCCATTTTTGTGTGACTTCTCAGTTTTGATGTTACAAAACGGTGGTCAAATTGCATCTAGAGACTTGACAATTGACTCAGACAGAGCAGAGTTCAAGGCAAACAGCATCTTACGACAACGTGCGCGTCTGAAGACCGTCAGTATTGCCTGGGCAATCCTAGTTAGGTCTTCAGACGAAAGTCAGAAGACCTATTGTTATTATCCTGATTATTATTATTAGGTCTTCAGACGAAAGTCAGAAGACCTATTGTTATTATCCTGATTATTATTATTATTATTATTATTTTCCACGATTTTGTGGCTCAAATTCCTCGAAAACTACTGATGCAACTTCAACCAAACTTTAGGGCGTGATAGCCTCTGGGCTGAAATTGATACAATTGAAATCCGATTTCCACTTCCGGTCTCCGTTGCAGAGTTACAGCCCCTTTAAATTTCGCAAATTAACATAGGCAAAATTTTCAAAATGAACTTAGAGACTTGCAACTTGCGTCAAAAGATGCGCATTTGCATTTAGAACAAAAAAGTAAATCATGACAAAGTTGTAGGTCACGTGCTTTAGACGCCATCTTGCTTTTACTGCATTTTTCAGCATTTTGGACCCCATGCGTCTTTGAAAATCTTCTCCTCTGAAGATACTTGCACGATAGAGCTGAAACTTGCACACAAGGCAGCTGATGCATTATTCTATTCAGGATACTCATCAGAACTGCGTAGCTTTTATACTTTTTGCACAGTGACCATTCGAAAATGTCAAAAACTGCAAAATCGCAAACTTCAAGGGCAGATAACTCTAAAACCTAGGTCAGGAATTGCATGATTTTTACAGGACAGCAAGACCTCATTGACATCTACAAGAATCAATAATAAAATCGATCGCGAACAGTCATTTCCGGTTTTTATGAAACTTCAAAAATGACAAATTTCAATTTTTCACAAATTAACATGGGGTCATTTTTCAAAATGAACCTAGACACTTCCAAATAGATTCAAAAGATGCGCATTTACACAAAGCCAAAAAAAGTCAATCATGACGACTTTGTAGGTCACGTGCTTTAGCCGCCATTTTCCTTTTTCGTGTGACTTTGCAGTTCTGACATTCAAAACGCTACTCAAAATGCACCTACAGACTTGACAATTGATTCAGACAGAGCAGAGTTCAAGGCAAACAGCATCTTACGACAAACAGCATCTTACGACAACGTGCGCGTCTGAAGACCGTCAGTATTGCCTGGGCAATCCTAGTTATTATTATTATTATTATTATTTTCCACGATTTTGTGGCTCAAATTGCTCGAAAACTACTGATGCAAATTATCCTGATTATTATTAGGTCTTCAGACGAAAGTCAGAAGACCTATTGTTATTATCCTGATTATTATTATTATTATTATTATTATTTTCCACGGATTTTGTGGCTCAAATTGCTCGAAAACTACTGATGCAAATTCAACGAAACTTTCAGGCATGATAGCTTCTCAGCTGAAATTGATACAATTGAAATCCAATTTCCACTTCCGGTCCCCATTGCAGAGTTACAGCCCCTTGAAATTTCAAAAATTAACATGGGAAAAAATTTCAAAATGCACTTAGAGACTTGCAACTTACGTCAAAAGATGCGCAATTGCATTTACAACAAAAAAGTAAATCATGACAAAGTTGTAGGTCACGTGCTTTAGACGCCATCTTGCTTTTACTGCATTTTTCAGCATTTTCGACCCCATGCGTCTTTGAAAATCTTCTCCTCTGAAGATACTCGCACGAAAGAGCTGAAACTTGCACACAATGCAGCTGATGCATTGTCCTATTCAGGATACTCATCAGAACTGCGTATCTCAAATACTTTTTTCACAGTGACCTCTCGAAAATGTCGAAAACTGCAAAATCGCAAACTTCAAGGGCACATAACTCTAAAACCTAGGTCAGGAATTGCATGATTTTTACAGGACAGCAAGACCTCATTGACATTCACAAGAATCAATAATAAAATCGATCGCGAACAGTCATTTCCGGTTTTTATGAAACTTCAAAAAATGCTAAATTTCAATTTTCAACAATTTAACATGGGGTCATTTTTCAAAATGAATCTAGAGACTTGCAAATAGTTTCAAAAGATGCGCATTTGCATGAAGGCAAAAAAAGTCAATCATGACGACTTCGTAGGTCACGTGCTTTAGCCGCCATTTTCCTTTTTAATGTGACTTTGCAGTTCTGACATTCAAAACGCTACTCAAAATGCACCTACAGACTTGACAATCGATTCAGACAGAGCAGAGTTCAAGGCAAACAGCATCTTACGACAAACAGCATCTTACGACAACGTGCGCGTCTGAAGACCGTCAGTATTGCCTGGGCAATCCTAGTTATTAGGTCTTCAGACGAAAGTCGGAAGACATACTGTTATTATCCTGATTATTATTATTATTTTTCTTCTTATTTTCCACGATTTTGTGGCTCAAATTGCTCGAAAATTACTTACGCAAATTCAACGAAACTTTCAGGCATTATAGCCTCTGGGCTGAAATTGATACAATTGAAATCCGATTTCCACTTCCGGTCTCCATTGCAGAGTTACAGCCCCTTGAAATTTCGAAAATTAACATGGGCAAAATTTTCAAACTAAACTTAGAGACTTGCAACTTGCGTCAAAAGATGCGCATTTGCATTTACAACAAAAAAGTAAAACATGACAAAGTTGTAGGTCACGTGCTTTAGACGCCATCTTGCTTTTACTGCATTTTTCAGCATTTTGGACCCCACCCGCCTTTGAAAATCTTCTCCTCTGAAGATACTTGCACGAAAGAGCTGAAACTTGCACACAATGCAGCTGATGCATTGTCCTATTCAGGATACTCATCAGAACTGCGTATCTCAAATACTTTTTTTACAGTGACCGCTCGAAAATGTCCAAAACTGCAAAATCGCCAACTTCAAGGGCACATAACTCTAAAACCTAGGTCAGGAATTGCAAGATTTTTACAGGACAGCAAGACCTCATTGACATCCACAAGAATCAATAATAAAATCGATCGCGAACAGTCATTTCCGGTTTTTATGAAACTTCCAAAATGCAAAATTTTCAATTTTCAACAAATTAACATGGGGTCATTTTTCAAAATGAATCTAGAGACTTGCAAATAGTTTCAAAAGATGCGCATTTGCATGAAGGCAAAAAAAGTCAATCATGACGACTTCGTAGGTCACGTGCTTTAGCCGCCATTTTCCTTTTTAATGTGACTTTGCAGTTCTGACATTCAAAACGCTACTCAAAATGCACCTACAGACTTGACAATCGATTCAGACAGAGCAGAGTACGAGTCAGACAGCATCTTACGACAACGTGCGCGTCTGAAGACCGTCAGTATTGCCCACAAGGCAATCCTAGTTATTATTATTATTATTATTATTTTCCACGATTTTGTGGCTCAAATTGCTCGAAAACTACTGATGCAAATTCAACCAATCTTTCAGGCGTGATAGCCTCTGGGCTGAAATTGATACAATTGAAATCCGATTTCCACTTCCGGTCTCCATTGCAGAGTTACAGCCCCTTGAAATTTCGCAAATTAACATGGGAAAAAATTTCCAAATGAACTTAGAGACTTGCAACTTGCGTCAAAAGATGCGCATTTGCATTTACAACAAAAAAGTAAATCATGACAAAGTTGTAGGTCACGTGCTTTAGACGCCATCTTGCTTTTACTGCATTTTTTAGCATTTTGGACCCCATGCGTCTTTGAAAAGCTTCTCCTCTAAAGATACTTGCACGATAGAGCTGAAACTTGCACATAATGCAGCTGATGCATTGTCCTATTCAGGATACTCATCAGATGTGCGTAACCCTAATAGTTTTTCCGCAGTGACCCTTCGAAAATGTCAAAAACTGCAAAATCGCAAACTTCAAGGGCACATAACTCTAAAACCTAGGACAGGAATTGCATGATTTTTACAGGACAGCAAGAGCTCATTGACATCTACAAGAATCAATAATAATATCGATCGCGAACAGTCATTTCCGGTTTTTATGAAACTTCAAAAATGACAAATTTCAATTTTTCACAAATTAACATGGGGTCATTTTTCAAAATGAACCTAGACACTTCCAAATAGATTCAAAAGATGCGCATTTACACAAAGCCAAAAAAAGTCAATCATGACGACTTCGTAGGTCACGTGCTTTAGCCGCCATTTTCCTTTTTAGCGATACTTTTTAAAATGTAAACGTTGGATTAAAAGATTTGCAGTAACTATACATGACAATAACGTTGCTCGAGCTCTTGCTTTTTCCACCTCATTTCATGGGGGACGCTCTTGCTTTTTCCATCTCATTTCATGGGGGAAGCTCTTGATTTTTCCACCTCATTTTTCTCAACGCTCCCTATTTCATTGGGGAAGCTCTTGCTTTTTCCACCTCATTTCATGGGGGAAGCTCTTGATTTTTCCATCTCATGGGGGAAGCTCTTGCTTTTTCCACCTCATTTCATGGGGGACGCTCTTGCTTTTTCCATCTCATTTCATGGGGGAAGCTCTTGATTTTTCCACCTCATTTTTCTCAACGCTCCCTATTTCATTGGCGAAGCTCTTGCTTTTTCCACCTCATTTCATGGGGGAAGCTCTTGATTTTTCCATCTCATGGGGGAAGCTCTTGCTTTTTCCACCTCATTTTTCTGGTGGCTACATAGTGAATCGTTTTTCACAATCTACAGTTTTTGATATCAGAAGAAAATTATTTTTGAAGGAATGAAACATAACTCGCAGTCAGACAGTCATTTTGAGTTGCTTTGTTTTATTTTTAAAAATTGGCATATTTTCGTCGAAAATAACTCTAGAGATATAAAAGTTGGATGAAAAGACGCGCAGTTACATTTTCTGTCAATATAGTTACATGAGGCATCTGTAAATAACTTATTTCTTTTAGTTATGACGGATTTTCTGTTTGTATTGTATATAATGTTCTCGGCCATAAAGCAACTCTTCCGAACGCATTCTGCTTCGCGGAAATCACTCGGGTGAACTATATGTACCAAATTCCCGCGCTCCTGCCATGTCATGATGATATCTCTAATGAGCGACAGCTATGTTTACGTTGCGCTGAGGTCGAGGCTATCGTGTCTATAACTTCTGATACTGTTTAATGTTATAGCGCCTATAGGTTCTAACCAATTTATCACGTTGCTGATAGCATTGGTCTTTGCTGCGTTGTATCCATGTTATATATATTCAGTGGGGTTAATGAGTTAAGTTTATGTTAGAATTTGAAACAATGTAAGGCTTACTAATAGTTGAACTTGTGCATTCCCTGCCTCTGCTCTCAAGAGGTGGGGAGATGCAGGTTTTAACATTATTATAGCATGTACTTTTGAGTTTTCCATATAGAGAGTTTCGGTTGTTTGTTGTGCTTGTTGAACTTGCTTGTAATTACATTAAAATGTGAAAATGTTTCATTGAAATAAACAATGCCCAGGAAAAAATCTTGGAAGCGGTCACGTGCTGCCAAGACCTCTAAGTCCGTTTCAGCCATAGATGAGCAAATAGATCTGACAACAGATGTAGAAGGTCAAAGTTGTAATGACTTCGTTGCAACTGCTGACTGTAGTTGCCCAACTATAAATTTGACAAATGTCGAGATGGAATATGGAAATGGGTATTTTAACACATTTAAACTGAGAGGCCGCTTTCACCAAGGGGACGAGCGCTTCATGCCTAACTCTGGGCGTCAATGCACCTGTTGTGCATTGATGTTTTTGTACGTTGCCCGTATTAAAGACCCACAGGAGTTGACAGTAAATGACATTGACAATATTCTTGTTCAAGGCAATGAGCTTTATGGACACATTCAAAGGTCCTCGACAATATCTGCAACATATCTGTTAATAAACGAACTACCAGAGTACCTTTTTGCTTATGAAACCAACTTTAGACTTGTCAGATTTGAAGCCATGTCAGGTTTACTGTGGCCTGCAGAAGGCATGCAGAATTTTGGAGGTGTTCTGAGCCTTAAAGATGCATTGGAAAGGGGATTGATGAATCAAAGATAATGTTTTGTTAATTTTTGCGATGCAGTTTTCACTGTTGTGCTTAGAGATGGATTGTTTTATGTGTTTGATTCCCATTCAAGGAATGAGCAAGGATCACTGTCTAGCGATGGCACTAGTTTGCTAATTTCTTACAGAAGTGTTCATGAGGTTTATGAACATTGCATTCGTTTGGCTTTGTCCATGAATGCAAATAACAACACATTGTTTGAAATTACCCCAGTTATGGTACAAATTGATCACGAGTCGACGATGACAACTATCAACAACCAGTCAAACTTTGAAGCCTCGGGTGATGGACATGTTTCAGTCAATGACTCTGTTATCTGTAACAGTTCTGTAGAGTTTGAAACCAGAAGTGAATCTGATGAAAGAACTGCTGATGCAGATATGTCATGTGGTTTCAAACATAAACAAAATAAAGTCTATTCCAAAAAAATTCAAAAACGTAACTGCATGAGAGCCAAAAGGAGGCAAACTAATAATGCGTCTCTGGAAAATCTTCCTCAATCGGTCAGCAATCAAACTGATCATGGAAGTGAGAACTATGAAACTGTTGTTGATTACCAGTCTCGTTTGAAAAGAAAAAACGAAAGATATGCTCAGGACTCGACATTCAGAGAGAAAGCGAAAGCATGCAGTATTGAAAAATATAAGAAAAGTGCAGAGTTTCGCGAGGCTGTCAAAGGTGCCAGCACTGATAAATATCGGCAAAATGATCAGTTTCGACTGGCTGTCAAACGTGCTAGCACTGATAAATATCAACTAAATGACCAGTTCCGAGAGGCTGTCAAAAAGGCTAGCACTGATAAATATCAGCTAAATGACCAGTTCCGAGAGGCTGTCAAAAAGGCTAGCACTGATAAATATCAGCTAAATGACGAGTTCAGAGAGGCTGTCAAAAAGGCTAGCACTGGTAAATATCAGCTAAATGACGAGTTCCAAGAGGCTGTCAAAAGAGCTAGCACTGATAAATATCAGCTAAATGACAAATTTCGCGAGGCTGTCAAAAGAGCTAGCACTGATAAATATCATCAAAATGACGAGTTCCGCGAGGCTGTCAAAAAAGCTAGCACTGAAAAATATCAGCTTAATACCGAATTTCGAAATACTGTAAAAGCTGCAAGCACAGAGAAATACAAGGGTAGTGCGCAGTTCCGAAATCAGGTGAAGCAAGCTAACGTACGTAAGAGAGATAAACAAACTGCTATCAACAGTGAAATTGTCAATGCCACGGCACAATTTAGGCAAGTTATTTCTGAAGGTCCAGAATATGTCTGCTCTGTATGCCAACGGCGATTTTTTAAAAATCAAGTTGTTACATGCATGAGAAATAATTACGGTCAAGATCTTGCTGATCATATAACTGAAACCTTTTTACACAGGTGTCTACCTTCTTGTATACAACCTTGTATTTTCAAAGATGGGCCAAGTGGGAAATCATGGATATGTCATACTTGTCACAGGAAACTAAAATCTGGGAAAAAACCAGCCGAAGCTGTTGTTAACAATTTGCAGTTGACTAATATTCCAAAAGAACTTGGTTGTTTAAATGGTTTAGAACAGCACCTTGTTGCTCTGAATATTCCATTTATGAAACTGTTGTCTCTGCCTAAAGGCCAGCAGAATGCTGTGCATGGTCCAACTGTGGCAGTTCCGTCTAACATCAAGCAGACGTCACTTGTTCTCCCTAGAGTGCAAACATCTGATCAGTTGGTCCGAGTTAAACTGAAACGGAAGTTATCATTTAAAGGACATTACGAATATCAGTATGTTAATAGAGAAAACGTCAGAGCAGCTCTTGCATATTTGAAAGAGAATAATATCTATTACAGAGACATAGATTTCAATAGTGAGTGGGTCAACCCACATGACATTGACATTGATGATTGTGAAGTAGTAAACTCTGGCGGTGCTACTGATGAGGCAAATGTTGAAGACCATTCCAATTCTGCTTCAAAATCTCAAGACACTTCAGAAGTTGCCGATGATAACACCGGATTGTTGTTAGACACATGCCTCCAGCCAGTTGACATTGGTCAAGACATACTGGACAATAATTATGAGAATATACTCAGTATTTCTCCGTGTGAAAACAACATTCCGACTGCTTTATCCACTGACAAAAGCAATGAGGCCAAGTGTTTTCCAGCTTTGTTCCCAACTGGAACGCCCACATTTCATGATGCCAGGGAAGAAAATTTAACACTGGGCAGGTACCTCAACACAAGGCTGATGCATGCAGATGGACGATTTGCTCGAAACACTGACTACTTATTTTATGCACAATATCTTGCTGAACTTGAACAGGTCAAGTCTAACGTACAAATTTCAATTCGGAAGGGAAGCCCTTCACAAATCAGCAGAAAGATTGTATCAACAAATCTGACTGACAAGGAATCCCTATCAAAGATTCTGAAACATGACGAAGGTTATAAATTTTTGAAACCTATAAGGGGAACACCACCCTTTTGGCAATCTGTTCAGAAAGACCTATTTGCAATGATCCGTCAGTTAGGGATACCTACCTGGTTTTGTTCGTTTTCCTCTGCTGAACTCAGGTGGACAGAGATCATTGACTGCATCCTGAGGGAAACAACTGACAAGCGGAAAGCCAAAGACCTTGACTGGAATTCGAAATGCACAATTTTGAGACAAAATCCGGTTACAGCCGCCCGGATGTTTGATAGAAGGTTTTACTCCTTTCTGACAAAAGTGATAATGTCACCATCAGCTCCCATAGGCAAAGTCATTGATCACTTTTATCGAGTTGAATTTCAACAGAGGGGTTCACCTCATACCCATTGCCTTTTCTGGATCGAAAATGCGCCAAAACTTGCAAATGACACTGATGAAGAGGTTGTAAATTTTGTTGATAGGTACGTTTCATGTGAACTTCCTGCGGATGATGAACTTCGCAGCATTGTTGAGACAGTTCAAACCCACAGCAAGAGACATACACAAACTTGTCGTAAAGGGGGTAAGAACTGTCGATTCAATTTCCCAAGACCACCCTCATGTGAAACGTTTATCTGTCATGCAGAATCGCAAGAAACCAAAACTGTTGAAGACTTGCCAAAAGATGCCAATGGCAATCCAGATTTGCGTTTCTTGGACCAAATCATGCAGCCAAAAATGGCCCCTAAAAGAGCACAAGAGATTTTGCAGAGCATCTGGGACGAGATTAATGGGGAGAGGGAACATCATTCGACACAAGCACTGTTTAATTCAATAGGTGTTTCCCAATCAGATTTTGAGGATGCTTGTGCCGCCCTTGGTAAAAAGACCACCATTGCAATCAAGAGGCGACCCATTGATGTATGGATCAACCAGTACAACCCTGCTTTGCTGAAATGCTGGAATGCCAACATGGATATTCAGTATGTTGTCGATGCATATTCATGTGTTGTGTACATTATATCCTACATCAGCAAAGCAGAGCGTGAAATGGGTCTGCTTCTCTCCCAGACAGAAAAGGAAGCACGCAAAGAGAACAATGATGATGCAAAAGAAGCTTTGAAAACAATTGGCCACACTTATCTCACTCACCGAGAAGTAAGTGCACAAGAGGCCGTCTTCAGAGTTTGCAACTTGCATTTGAAAGAGGGATCTCGGCTGGTGCAGTTTATACCAGTTGGCATCAACACAACCCGATTAAGTTTGCCAATTCAGACAATCAAACAGAAAAGTTCCTCGGGAGATTTCAAAGAAGAAGATATGTGGGCAATAAGTTTGATTGATCGCTATACCCACAGGCCAACTGGGTCAGAAATGGATAAACTGTGCCTAGCTGAATTTTGCTCTGAGTACAGAATTGTGCCACCTTCAGAAATGTCACGAATTGACAATAGCAAACGCAGAACGCCTGTCTTGATACTTCAGAAAGAACTTGGATTTATGCAAAAGAGAACTAACAGCAAACCAGCAGTCATACGCTATCCAAGATTCTCCAAATCCAAGGATTCTGAGAAGTATCATCACAGTATTTTGCAGCTTTTTCTGCCATACAGAGTTGATAAACAGCTGAAACCACCTGCATTTGAAACGTTTGAACAATTCTATGAGGGTGCATCTGTGACAATCGCTAACACCACCAAGTTGGTCAAGACCATTGTTGAGGAAAACAAGAAACGCTTTGAGAAAGACGCTGATGAACTTGACAGGGCAGAAGAAATTTTGGATACTGCAGGTTCATTGGAAGATGCCTGGTCCCAAATATGTCCAGAAACAGAGATGGAAAGGCAAGAGTGTGAGGATCAAAGGCAAAGCCTCGATGACGAGGAAGATGATACCAACAACATTCCTGAGTTACAGAGGAATGATAACAGAACACATGAGACTGTTACGGTATCTTCTTCCTTGTCTAAAAGTGATGCTCAAAATATTCTGAAGTCACTCAATTCAGAGCAAACTTCCATTTTCTATATGGTGAGACAGTGGGCTCTCGAAAAAAGAAATGGACTCGACCCTAAACCTTTCCATCTCTGTGTTCATGGTCCTGGGGGTACTGGCAAGTCTTTGTTAATCAAGGCTATAAACTATGAAACTAACCGCCTTCTGGCTAAGACCAGAGTTAACCCAGATGACATCTCTGTCATACTGACAGCACCAACTGGGGTAGCGGCATTTAACATTGATGCTCAGACAATCCACAGTGCCTTTTCAATTGGCATCGAGTCTTACTTACCATATATACCTCTCGGTGAAGACAAGATCAATACTCTTCGTCACAAGTACCAAAGTGTCCAACTATTGATCATTGATGAAATATCAATGGTCGATCATAAGCTGTTGACGTACATTCACGGGAGGTTGAGGCAAATAAAGCAGACTCCAAATGATGTGCCATTTGGCAATGTATCAATACTTGCTGTTGGTGATTTCTACCAGCTGCCACCTGTTAAAGGTAGATCACTTTTGACAGATAACATTGGTATAGACCATTGGAACGACATCTTTGTCAAAGCTGAGCTTACACAAATCATGAGGCAAAGAAATCGTATGTTTGCAGAAATGTTAAACAGACTCCGAGTCCGGGACAAAAAAACACCACTACAGCCAGAAGATGTCATTACTCTCGCATCACGTGAAACTGGAATAGACATGGATTGTATTCACATATTTCCAAGGAATTGCCAAGTTGATGCTTTCAATGAAGAAATGCTGCATTCCAAATGTGACTACATCCACAGCATTGAAGCTGAGGACATCTTCAAGCAACGCGCAACAAATGTGGCGGTGAAGAAAAAGATGTGTGGCTCATTTGCTTTCCCTAAAACCATCAGCATCGGAATTGGTGCAAGAGTAATGCTGACCAGAAACATTGACACTGGTGATGGATTAGTGAACGGTGTTTTCGGTTCTGTATCCAACTTTCTGATTAAAGAAAATGAAGAAAAGCCATCAAAGATTTTCATAGAATTTGACAATCCTAAAGTTGGTGCAGAACTGAGAAGAAAAACTCGTTTCCCCATTAATTTCTCTCAGTCAAGTACGCCGATCGAGATGCTGGAAGAAATGGCACGAAATGGTGCAGGCATGAGACGTCAATTTCCGCTAAAATTGGCTTGGGCGTGCACCGTGCACAAAACACAGGGTCTGACGTTTGAAAACATTGTTGTGTCCTTTGATGGAATCAGGACTCCAGGCCAAGCATATGTTGCTTTGAGTCGTGTCACATCAATAGAAGGTTTGGTTGTTGATAAGTTTGATCCAGATAAAATATTCTGTAATGATCAAGTGACAGAGGCATTGGCCATAATGCCAAACTTCGTTGCAGACGAGATCACTTCGCAACCGACTTCTGATGTGACTCTTATTCTGCATAATGTGCAAGGCCTGGACTCCCATTTCCATTGCTTGAAGAATGACAAACGGTTCATGAAGGGAGATGTGATATGTGTCACTGAAACATGGATATCCACTCCAAATGTGTCCACAGATGCTTTACCATCTTACACATTTTATCATCGAAGTAGGGCATCTTCATATGACAATTCATGCAGGATGTTTTCAAATTTCAGATCTCAAAGCCACGGTGGTGTAGGCGCATTTGTCAAGCAAAATTTGCATGTTGAAGAGACCAAAATAGATTGTAACATCGAACATTTGTGCATGTATTTGCATGACCATGACATTGCCCTTGTTCTGATTTACAGACCTCCAACCTACCAAATGCCTGTTTTCAAAACAAGTTTGGCTCATCTATTACAAAGGCTGAATGAAACTTACCATTGTGGTCTGGTCATCCTTGGGGACTTCAACGACAATATCAGAACGTCTTCATCCATAAAGGATTTCCTTGGAAACCATGGTTTCACTCAGATGGTATCCGAGGCCACAACTGAAGAAAATACCATCATTGACCATGTTTACGTCAGAGATGTTCAAGTTGTCTCAGTAAACATCTTGCCAACCTACTTCAGTTTTCATGAAGGTATAGAAATCAAACTGTCCAAAATTTACTAAATCTGCAGACTGAAGTCAAGATTTTGATATGACATTTTTTTGTATGGCTGACAATTCTGTCACAATTATAACTTTAGGTACCTGATGTTGCCATTCGTCCCTGGACTTTTCCAACAATTTTGATTAAATGTATTTTTGTGTAATTCAATGTTGGACTCCTGCTTATCAAGATGACTTGGCAATACAATACGCCTGTCTTGAATGCAGTTTTGATTAAATGCATTATTGTGTATTTCAATGTTGGACTCCTGCGTATCAAGATGACTTGGCAATACGCCTGTCTTGAATGCAGTTTTGATTAAATGTTTTTGTGTAATTCAATGTTGGACTCCTGCGTATCAAGATGACTTGGCAATACGCCTGTCTTGAATGCAGCTTTGATTAAATGCATTATTGTGTATTTCAATGTTGGACTCCTGCGTATCGAGATGACTTGGCAATATGCCTGTCTTGAATGCAGTTTTGATTAAATGTATTTTTGTGTAATTCAATGTTGGACTCCTGCGTATCAAGATGACTTGGCTTAACGCCTGTCTTGAATGCAGTTTTGATTAAATGTTTTTGTGTAATTCAATGTTGGACTCCTGCGTATCAAGATGACTTGGCTTAACGCCTGTCTTGAATGCAGTTTTGATTAAATGTTTTTGTGTAATTCAATGTTGGACTCCTGCGTATCAAGATGACTTGGCGATACGCCTGTCTTGAATGCAGTTTTGATTAAATGTATTTTTATGTATTTCAATGTGGACTCCTGCTTATCAAGATGAATTGGCAATACCCCTGTCTTGAATGCAGTTTTGATTAAATGCATTTTAATGTTGGACTCCTGCGTATCAAGATGACTTGGCATAACGCCTGTCTTGAATGCAGTTTTGATTAAATGTTTTTGTGTAATTCAATGTTGGACTCCTGCGTATCAAGATGACTTGGCAATACGCCTGTCTTGAATGCAGCTTTGATTAAATGCATTATTGTGTATTTCAATGTTGGACTCCTGTGTATCGAGATGACTTGGCAATATGCCCGTCTTGAATGCAGTTTTGATTAAATGTATTTTTGTGTAATTCAATGTTGGACTCCTGCGTATCAAGATGACTTGGCATAACGCCTGTCTTGAATGCAGTTTTGATTAAATGTTTTTGTGTAATTCAATGTTGGACTCCTGCGTATCAAGATGACTTGGCAATACGCCTGTCTTGAATGCAGCTTTGATTAAATGCATTATTGTGTATTTCAATGTTGGACTCCTGTGTATCGAGATGACTTGGCAATATGCCCGTCTTGAATGCAGTTTTGATTAAATGTATTTTTGTGTAATTCAATGTTGGACTCCTGCGTATCAAGATGACTTGGCATAATGCCTGTCTTGAATGCAGTTTTGATTAAACGTTTTTGTGTAATTCAATGTTGGACTCCTGCGTATCAAGATGACTTGGCAATACGCCTGTCTTGAATGCAGCTTTGATTAAATGCATTATTGTGTATTTCAATGTTGGACTCCTGCGTATCGAGATGACTTGGCAATATGCCTGTCTTGAATGCAGTTTTGATTAAATGTATTTTTGTGTAATGCAATGTTGGACTCCTGCGTATCAAGATGACTTGGCATAATGCCTGTCTTGAATGCAGTTTTGATAAAATGTATTTTTGTGTATTTTAATGTTGGACTCCTGCGTATCAAGATGACTTGGCATAACGCCTGTCTTGAATGCAGTTTTGATTAAATGCATTATTGTGTATTTCAATGTTGGACTTCTGCGTATCAATATGACTTGGCAATACGCCTGTCTTGAATGCAGTTTTGATTAAATGTATTTTTGTGTATATCAATGTTGGACTCCTGCTTATCAAGATGACTTGGCAATATGCCTGTCTTGAATGCAGTTTTGATAAAATGTATTTTTGTGTATTTCAATGTTGGACTCCTGCTTATCAAGATGACTTGGCAACATGCCTGTCTTAATGGCAGTTTTGATAATATGTTTCTTATATTAATGCTTGACTCAAGCAATCATGAACTCTCGATATATGCTCTGTTATGTTTTATGTACAAATATATATATATTCATACCAGTATTCACTTTCTCACGTTACATATGACTGAATCATGTTTTATTAAATAAATGAGATAACAAAAAAACCCACCACTTGACTTAATACCTTATCGCGGTGTGGTGGTTTGAGTGTTTCAATGACCCTGAATGCTATGCCAGCTGGAGATAACATGCTCCTGGTAGGGACACCCATGCTGGACAGGTGGATGGATAGGAACCAGACCAAATTTAAGTCGCACGATTTTGTGGTAGGAATTGATATGAAATTTCAAATTCAAATTGAAATCGAATTTGCACTTCCGGCTTCCGTTTCAGTTCAACTTTACTGTTCTGACATTCAAAATACTTAGTCCAAATTCTCTTTGAGACTAGACAATTGATTCGGATAGAGCAGAGTACAAGGGAAACAGCATCTTACGACAACGTGCGCGTCTGAAGACCGTCAGTATTGCCTGGGCAATCCTAGTTATTATTAGGTCTTCAGACGAAAGTCAGAAGACCTATTGTTATTATCCTGATTATTAGGTCTTCAGACGAATTTCGTCGAAGACCTATTGTTATTATCCTGTTTATTATTATTATTATTATTATTATTATTTTTTGTACCGATTTTGTGGAAACTGCAGCTCAAAAACTACCAAAGCAAATTCAACAAAACTTTCAGGGATTGTACCCTCTGGGCTGAACTTGATACAAATTTTTTAAAAATGCAACTTCCGGTCTCCATTGCAGAGTTACAGCCCCTTGAAATTTCGAAAATTAACATGGGCAAAATTTTCAAAATGCACTTACAGACTTGCAACTTGCTTTAAAATATGCGCATTAGCATTTACAGCAAAAAAGTAAAACATGACAAAGTTGTAGGTCACGTGCTTTAGAAGCCATCTTGCTTTTACTGCCTTTTTCAGCATTTTCGACCCCATGCGTCTTTGAAAATCTTCTCCTCTGACGATGATTTCACGAATGAGCTGAAACTTGCACATAATGCAGCTAAAGCATTGCACTACTCAGGATACTCATTAGAACTGCGTAACTCTAATACTTTTTTCACAGTGACCATTCGAAAATGTCAAAAACTGCAAAATCGCCAACTTCAAGGGCAGATAACTCTTAAACCTATTGCAAGAATTGCATGATTTTTACAGGACAGCAAGAGCTCATCGTCATCTACAAGCATCAATAATAACATCGATCGCGAACAGTCATTTTCGCTTTGTATGAAAGTTCAAAAATGCAAAATTTCAATTTAAAAAAAATTAACATTGCGTCATTTTTCAAAATAAACCTAGAGACTTGCAAATAGATTCAAAAGATGCGCATTTACATGAAGCCAAAAAAAGTCAATCATGACGACTTCGTAGGTCACGTGCTTTAGCCGCCATTTACCTTTTTTGTGTGACTTTGCAGTTCTGACATTCAAAACAGAAGTCAAAATGCTCACTGACACTAGACAATTGATACAGACAGAGCAGAGTACGACTCAGACAGCATCTTACGACAACGTGCGCGTCTGAAGACCGTCAGTATTGCCCACAAGGCAATCCTAGTTATTATTATTTTTCTTATTATTTTCCACGATTTTGTGGCTCAAATTCCTCGAAAACTACTGATGCAAATTCAACCAAACTTTAGGGCGTGATAGCCTCTGGGCTGAAATTGATACAATTGAAATCCAATTTCCACTTCCGGTCCCCATTGCAGAGTTACAGCCCCTTGAAATTTCGCAAATTAACATGGGAAAAAATTTCAAAATGCACTTAGAGACTTGCAACTTACGTCAAAAGATGCGCAATTGCATTTACAACAAAAAAGTAAATCATGACAAAGTTGTAGGTCACGTGCTTTAGACGCCATCTTGCTTTTACTGCATTTTTCAGCATTTTCGACCCCATGCGTCTTTGAAAATCTTCTCCTCTGAAGATACTTGCACGAAAGAGCTGAAACTTGCACACAATGCAGCTGATGCATTGTCCTATTCAGGATACTCATCAGAACTGCGTATCTCAAATACTTTTTTCACAGTGACCTCTCGAAAATGTCGAAAACTGCAAAATCGCAAACTTCAAGGGCACATAACTCTAAAACCTAGGTCAGGAATTGCATGATTTTTACAGGACAGCAAGACCTCATTGACATTCACAAGAATCAATAATAAAATCGATCGCGAACAGTCATTTCCGGTTTTTATGAAACTTCAAAAAATGCTAAATTTCAATTTTCAACAATTTAACATGGGGTCATTTTTCAAAATGAATCTAGAGACTTGCAAATAGTTTCAAAAGATGCGCATTTGCATGAAGGCAAAAAAAGTCAATCATGACGACTTCGTAGGTCACGTGCTTTAGCCGCCATTTTCCTTTTTAATGTGACTTTGCAGTTCTGACATTCAAAACGCTACTCAAAATGCACCTACAGACTTGACAATCGATTCAGACAGAGCAGAGTTCAAGGCAAACAGCATCTTACGACAAACAGCATCTTACGACAACGTGCGCGTCTGAAGACCGTCAGTATTGCCTGGGCAATCCTAGTTAGGTCTTCAGACGAAAGTCAGAAGACCTATTGTTATTATCCTGATTATTATTATTATTATTATTATTATTTTCCACGGATTTTGTGGCTCAAATTGCTCGAAAACTACTGATGCAAATTCAACGAAACTTTCAGGCATGATAGCTTCTCAGCTGAAATTGATACAATTGAAATCCAATTTCCACTTCCGGTCCCCATTGCAGAGTTACAGCCCCTTGAAATTTCAAAAATTAACATGGGAAAAAATTTCAAAATGCACTTAGAGACTTGCAACTTACGTCAAAAGATGCGCAATTGCATTTACAACAAAAAAGTAAATCATGACAAAGTTGTAGGTCACGTGCTTTAGACGCCATCTTGCTTTTACTGCATTTTTCAGCATTTTCGACCCCATGCGTCTTTGAAAATCTTCTCCTCTGAAGATACTCGCACGAAAGAGCTGAAACTTGCACACAATGCAGCTGATGCATTGTCCTATTCAGGATACTCATCAGAACTGCGTATCTCAAATACTTTTTTCACAGTGACCTCTCGAAAATGTCGAAAACTGCAAAATCGCAAACTTCAAGGGCACATAACTCTAAAACCTAGGTCAGGAATTGCATGATTTTTACAGGACAGCAAGACCTCATTGACATTCACAAGAATCAATAATAAAATCGATCGCGAACAGTCATTTCCGGTTTTTATGAAACTTCAAAAAATGCTAAATTTCAATTTTCAACAATTTAACATGGGGTCATTTTTCAAAATGAATCTAGAGACTTGCAAATAGTTTCAAAAGATGCGCATTTGCATGAAGGCAAAAAAAGTCAATCATGACGACTTCGTAGGTCACGTGCTTTAGCCGCCATTTTCCTTTTTAATGTGACTTTGCAGTTCTGACATTCAAAACGCTACTCAAAATGCACCTACAGACTTGACAATCGATTCAGACAGAGCAGAGTTCAAGGCAAACAGCATCTTACGACAAACAGCATCTTACGACAACGTGCGCGTCTGAAGACCGTCAGTATTGCCTGGGCAATCCTAGTTATTATTATTATTATTTTCCACGATTTTGTGGCTCAAATTGCTCGAAAACTACTGATGCAAATTCAACCAATCTTTCAGGCGTGATAGCCTCTGGGCTGAAATTGATACAATTGAAATCCGATTTCCACTTCCGGTCTCCATTGCAGAGTTACAGCCCCTTGAAATTTCGCAAATTAACATGGGAAAAAATTTCCAAATGAACTTAGAGACTTGCAACTTGCGTCAAAAGATGCGCATTTGCATTTACAACAAAAAAGTAAATCATGACAAAGTTGTAGGTCACGTGCTTTAGACGCCATCTTGCTTTTACTGCATTTTTTAGCATTTTGGACCCCATGCGTCTTTGAAAAGCTTCTCCTCTAAAGATACTTGCACGATAGAGCTGAAACTTGCACATAATGCAGCTGATGCATTGTCCTATTCAGGATACTCATCAGATGTGCGTAACCCTAATAGTTTTTCCGCAGTGACCCTTCGAAAATGTCAAAAACTGCAAAATCGCAAACTTCAAGGGCACATAACTCTAAAACCTAGGACAGGAATTGCATGATTTTTACAGGACAGCAAGAGCTCATTGACATCTACAAGAATCAATAATAATATCGATCGCGAACAGTCATTTCCGGTTTTTATGAAACTTCAAAAATGACAAATTTCAATTTTTCACAAATTAACATGGGGTCATTTTTCAAAATGAACCTAGACACTTCCAAATAGATTCAAAAGATGCGCATTTACACAAAGCCAAAAAAAGTCAATCATGACGACTTCGTAGGTCACGTGCTTTAGACGCCATTTTCCTTTTTTATTGTGACTTTGCACTTCTGACATTCAAAACGCTACTCAAAATGCACCTACAGACTTGACAATTGATTCAGACAGAGCAGAGTTCAAGGCAAACAGCATCTTACGACAAACAGCATCTTACGACAACGTGCGCGTCTGAAGACCGTCAGTATTGCCTGGGCAATCCTAGTTCTTATTATTATTATTTGTACAAAAACTGTGTCGCTTCTACAGCAAAAACTGCACATGCAAATTACATGAAACTTGCAAAGATCATAGCCTCCAAGCTGAAGTTCATACAGATGCAAGCAAATCTGCACTTCCGGTCTCCATTGCAGAGTTACAGCCCCTTGAATTATCGCAAATTAACATTGGCAAAATTTTCAAAATGCACTTACAGACTTGCAACTTGCTTTAAAAGATGCGCATTAGCATTTACAACAAAAAAGTAAATCATGACAAAGTTGTAGGTCACGTGCTTTAGACGCCATCTTGCTTTTACTGCATTTTTCAGCATTTTCGACCCCATGCGTCTTTGAAAATCTTCTCCTCTGAAGATACTTGCACGAAAGAGCTGAAATTTGTACTGCAAAATCGCCAACTTCAAGGGCAGATAACTCTAAAACCTATTGCAAGAATTGCATGATTTTTACAGGACAGCAAGAGCTCGTTGATATCTACAAGACTCAATAATAAAATCGATCGCGAACAGTCATTTCCGGTTTTAATGAGACTTCAAAAATGCAAAATTTCAAATTTTCACAAATTAACATTGGCTCATTTTTCAAAATGAATCTACAGACTTGCAAATAGATTCAAAAGATGCGCATTTACACGAAGGCAAAAAAAGTCAATCATGACGACTTCGTAGGTCACGTGCTTTAGCCGCCATTTTCCTTTTTTCTGTCACTTTGCAGTTCTGACATTCAAAACAGAAGTGAAAATTCTCACTGACACTAGACAATTGCTACAGACAGAGCAGAGTACGACTCAGACAGCATCTTGCGACAACGTGCGCGTCTGAAGACCGTCAGTATTGCCCACAAGGCAATCCTAGTTAAGGATTCAGCAGAAATGCTGAATCCTTATTGTTATTGGCGTGTTTATTATTTTTATTATTCCACGATTTTTGTGAACAACATTCAGCCAAAACTATCGACTCGATTAATACCAAACTTTACGAGCTTATAGCCCTTACAAGGAACTCGCGACACGAAACTTTTCAGCCAATTCAAACATTGCATTAAAGGCCCAGTCCCACTCAAAGTTTTGAAAATTAACATTGGAAAATTTTTCAAAATTGACTTAGAGACTTAAAACTTGCTTTAAAAGATGCGCAATAAAATTTCAAGCAAAAAAGTAAATCATGTCAAATTCGTAAGTCACGTGGTTTGGGCGCCATCTTGAATTTGCACACTTTTTAGGAATGTCCGACCCCATGCACTTTTGAGCGAACACTACACTGCCGCTACTTGCAGTAGAGAGATGATACTTACACGGTTACACAGCTAAATGATTGGTGTAAAACAAGTTTGTCTTGGAATTTGCAAATTTCTAATACTTTTACCACAGTAACCACTCAAAGTCAGTGAATTTTCAAAAATCGCCAACTTCAAGGGCAGATAACTGAAAAACCTACCCGTCGAATTTCATGAAATTTGCATGAGAGATAGACACGACCAAGGTCTTTAAGAATCAAGCATAACATTGATCGCGAACAGTCATTTCAGTTCACAAGAGAGAGTCAAAGTTTGCATCATACTACATGTCAATTAAGTGCGTTAGCAAGGGTTAAATTGCAAACAATTGAAGGAAAACATCAATATTGAAGAACGGCCGAGACGTGTGACATGTCCAAATGCAGGTACATGCGCTCTTGTATGTGTGAAAGGGGAAATGTTGACAGAAATACTCTACATTGCTCTTGTAGCAAGATTCGCTGAGAACCAACAAATTATTTCTGCCATCTTGAAAACAGAAATTACACCAGTAAACTTATCAATAGCATTGTAAAAGATAATGGAGACTTGATTACAGATGGTGGCTGCATCTTAGATGAACTCAAACAGTTTTACAGTAAGCTGTATACTGATATACACCATCATGAAGAAGGGGAATTTAATGATGACTTAAGTAAAATGAACATCCCTAAAATAAGCAATGAAGAATATGACATGTTAGAAAAAGAAATAAGCCTTAAAGAAATCGGAAAAGCAGTCTTTTCAATGAAAAATGATAAAAGCCCAGGAATTGATGGCTACCCCATTGAGTTTTTTAAGTTCTTTTGGAAAGATCTAGGCCCATGGATTCATAGATTTATACAGGAAACTTTTGCAAAGAATGAGTTGACAATTACAATGAATAGAGGAATTATTACTTGCTTACCTAAGCCAAATAGAGACAGAAAACTTCTGAAAAATTGGCGCCCAATTTCATTATTAAATTCACTGTACAAAATTATCAGCTCTTGTATAGCAAATAGGATCAAGCTTACATTAGATACAATTATTCATGAGAATCAAACAGGCTTCATACCTGGGAGATGTATAAGTGAAAACATAAGATTACTATATGACATCATATTTGAAACAAGAATGTTAAGCAAGCCTGGCCTTCTTTTACTAATTGACTTTGAAAAAGCCTTTGATACTATTTCAAAACCATTTATAACTCAGGCAATGAAATCATTTGGTTTTGGACCTAATATTATCAAATGGATTAAAATCCTTACTGGCAATAATACAGCAGCAGTAATACAAAATGGTCATATCTCATCTTTTTTCAGCAAGAAAGGGGTTGTAGACAGGGAGATCCAGTTTCTCCCTATCTCTTCATCCTTGCAGTAGAAATATTAGGAATTATGATAAGATCAAATACCGATATCAAGGGCATAAGACTTAATGACAATGAACACAAACTTGGCCAATATGCTGATGATACACAACTTTATCTAGATGGATCTGAAAAAAGCCTCAATGCTGCAATACAAACACTCAACAAATTCTATGAAATGTCAGGTCTAAAAATGAATGTAAACAAAACAAAAGCAATATGGATTGGTTCAATGATTGGTAGTAATATCATTCTAGCTAATGACTTGTATTTAGATTGGCACAGTGGGGACTTTGAATTATTAGGAATAACTCTCAATGCTTCCCTTCAAGACTTATGGGTAATCAACACCAGAAAACGCCTAGAACACATAAATAGATTACTTGCTAGTTGGCGAAGAAGAAATTTGACTCTTATTGGGAAAATTACTGTTATTAAAACCCTAGCTATCTCATCTTTAGTACATATATTCTCTGCTCTCCCTAACCCCCCCAAATCATTCATTGATGAACTCAACAAAATAATATATAAATTTCTCTGGAATGACAAAAAAGACAAGATTAAAAGATCAAATATCAGTAGAACATATGAAGATGGAGGTCTAAGAATGATTGATATAGAGTGTTTTATAAATGCTTTGAAATTATCATCATTGAAATCTCATTTGAAGAAAAATTCAAGCTTAATTAACATCTTTCCATTAGGACAATTATCTTCACTAGGTTCTAACATTGTTGATTGTTTATCGGACAAGGATAATCCCTATTGGAGAGATGTTTTATTGGCTTGGCAAGCATTTTATAAAAAACACAGCTTTGACAGTGAGGATGTTGACCAAATCTTAGCCCAGCCACTTTGGCTTAATCATTTATTTAAATCTTCATATATTATAAAGAACTGGTATGATCACGGTATACATTTTATTAAAGATATCTTTTCTGAAGAGAGTTTTCATAGCTTTGATTTTCTTAAACATAAGTTCAAAATAAAAGGAACATTTCTAGATTATCAACATTTGTTAAACAACATTCCAGAGAACTGGAAACAGCTATTAGGAACCAGAAATATTTGCTTAAATAATTTAACTATCAATATTGTCCATTATGATATGAGCTCTGATAGTAAAGGCTCAAGGATATTTTATGATAAACTAATTGGTAACAACACTTTCCCAAAGGTACTAGAGTATTGGAACAATGTATTTCAACAAGACATAAACTGGAAAGATGTCTTTATATGTTACAGGAAATGTACCAGTGATAGTAAGCTGCTTGATTTTCAATATAAATTCATTTTCAGAACTATTTATACAAAGAGAGAACTACTGAAGATGAAGCTTGTTGACAATGATAAATGCACATTTTGTAAACATTCCTCAGAAGATATCTCACATGTATATTTTGACTGTGAATTTGTAAAGAACTTTTGGCAAGACTTGGAAATGTTTATTAATAATCATCTTCATTTTAACATCATACTTACAAAATTTTATGTCACCTTTGGAGTTAGCTCCCACAATAAAATACTTAATCATATAATACTTTTAGCCAAAAGATTTATCTATGTCTCAAGTATAAAACAAAATGTACTCTCTTCTGAGGAGTTTCTAAAATATTTAAAAATGACATGTTCAATTGAAAAATTTATTGCTAGGAAGAATAACAGATTAGAAATGTTTACTGAGAAATGGAACCAGTTGCTAATAATTCTAGGCATTGAATGAAGCTCTCATAAAATATTAACCCACAGTGTCCATACAGCCTTCCCATGTTGTCCTGACTCACTGCAAACTTTACATATGTTAATAACATGAATATTGTATCTTACCTCTGTTAACAACGATTAGATAACTGCCTTTGTAAACGGATTTGCCTATTCATGTAACTTGTATAAATGATTTGAAATGGAATAAAAAAAAAAAAAAAAAATAAAAAAAAAAAAAAAAAAAAAAAGATTCGCTGAGTGCGTTAGCAAGGGTTAATTTGCAAAGTTGAAGGAAAACACCCTTCCTGTCAAGACATGCGACATGGGGCAGAAGTTTGAAGAAATGCTCTTCGATGTCTCATGAATTATCACGTAATTTACAGTCTAGAGAAGGCCGAAATGGCTTTATGCAGCAGAAGTCCGTACGACTGGACGTATTGACAGCGTGCGCGAGATGACCAAATGCACACAAGTGCGTCAGTAACTGTCAAAATCTGATCAGACAGGCAGAGAAGCGAGCAAAAAAGCCTGCCTGACTGATCTGAGCCGACTGACTGACATAGTCTTGATTATTTATATATGTAAAGATCCTCAACCTATGTACCAGCATTCGGGAACTATATTCCAGTGTCGGCAAACCACTTGATCTCGCCAAAGGAAAACACTAGCACTTTTTCAACTTTCACACCTCCACTGCCTCCCCTCCAGATACCCCTTACATTTTGATGTTGTTGCTTTCTTGCCTCAACTGGCAGCAGGCCGTGTACATCGAGTAAACCTCACTTCCGCTCCTATGTCTCGCTACGTACTCAAAACGTATACAAAACGTCCTTTTGCTTCAGAATACGGCTAAATCAACTGCAGTGCACTAAAAATGTCTTCAAAACGCTATCTTAACTTGGAAAAGCACTTATTTTGCCCCCCAAGAGCCACGGGTGCTAATATTTCGCTGAATCCTGTCATTGTCGTCGCTTTGCGACTATATTTATTATTATTATTATTCCACGATTTTTGTGAACAACATTCAGCCAAAACTACCGACTCGATTACAACCAAACTTTACGAGCTTATAGCCCTTACCACGAACTCGCGACACGTAACTTTTCAGCCAATTCGAACATTGCATTAAAGGCTCAGTACCACTCACAGTTTTGAAAATTAACATTGGAAAAATTTTCAAAATTAACTTAGAGACTTGAAACTTGCTTTAAAAGATGCGCAATAAAATTTCAAGCAAAAAAGTAAATCATGTCAAATTCGTCAGTCACGTGGTTTGGGCGCCATCTTGAATTTACGCACTTTTTAGGAATGTCCGACCCCATGCACCTTTGAGCGGACACTACACTGCTGCTACTTGCAGTAGAGAGATGATACTTACACGGTTACACAGCTAAATGATTGGTCTAAAACAAGTTTGTCTTGGAATTCGCAAATTCCTAATACTTTTACCACAGTAACCACTCAAAGTCAGTGAATTTTCAAAAATCGCCAACTTCAAGGGCAGATAACTGAAAAACCTACCCGTCGAATTTCATGAAATTTGCATGAGAGATAGACACGACCAAGGTCTTCAAGAATCAAGCATAACATCGATCGCGAACAGTCATTTCAGTTCACAAGAGAGAGTCAAAGTTTGCATCATACTATATGTCAATTAAGTGCGTTAGCAAGGGTTAAATTGCAAACAATTGAAGGAAAACATCATTATTGAAGAACGGCCGAGACGTGTGACATGTCCAAATGCAGGTACATGCGCTCTTGTATGTGTGAAAGGGGAAATGTTGACAGAAATACTCTACATTGCTCTTGTATCAAGATTCGTTACGTGCGTTAGCAAGGGTTAATTTGAAAAGTTGAAGGAAAACTGTCAAGACATGTGACATGGGGCAAAGTTTGAGAGAAATACTCTCCGATGTCTGATAAACAAGCACGTAATTGACAGTCTACAGAAGGACGAAATCGCTCTTTGAAGCAGAAGTCCGTACGACTGCACGTATGGTCAACGTGCGAGATGACCAAATGCACACAAGTGCGTCAAGAGCTGTCAAAATCTGATCAGACAGGCAGAGAAGCGAGCAAAAAAGCCTGCCTGACTGACCTGAGCTGAGCTGAGACTGACTGACATAGTCTTGATTATTTATATATATAAAGATCCTCAACCTATGTACCAGCATTCGGGAACTATATTCCAGTGTCGGCAAACCACTTGATCTCGCCAAAGGAAAACACTAGCCCTTTTTCAACTTTCAAACCTCTACTGCCTCCCCTGCAGATACCCCTTGCATTTTGATGTTCTTGCTTTCTTGCCTCAACTGGCAGCAGGCCGTGTACATCGAGTAAACCTCACTTCCGCTCCTATGTCTCGCTACGTACTGAAAACGTATACAAAACGTCATTTTCCTTCAGAATACGGCTAAATCAACTGCAGTGCACTAAAAATGTCTTCAAAACGCTATCTAAACTTGGAAAAGCACTTACTTTGCCCCCAAGAGCCACGGGTGCTCATATTTTGCTGAATCCTGTCATTGTCGTCGCTTGCGACTATATTTTTGCTTAAGGTTAAGCAATACATTATTTAATAAATGACATATGCCTCTCTTTTTTTAGACAGTATATTTACTTAATACTTGTAGAGACAGATGTTTGTTTTTAGAAAATAACAATAAATAATAATGTTGTTATACAAGTCAAAGGATAAATAGTTTCAGCTTGTTTAGGGTAAGTTCATTGTATGTTATTTGACAGAATTGATTAAATCGAATTTTAATCACAAAAGCATTGAAGAATTTATGTTTCTATGTTCCAAAGCTTTCATTATTTCTCTTACCTTCATCGACTAAAACTGGTCTCGTTTGTTGCAGGAATTACCATGTGACATCGAACTGATGGGATTATTTAATGTAGGTAGGTACAATGATTTCTTTGCATCGCCTTTAAATCAATTTAAGATGTAACACAGTATTGATTACTTCCCAATGTAATCTTTCTATAACATTTTGTACAAATATAGGGCATTGTATGTATATCTTTTATAAACAACACAATTTGTACGCATAAAGCAAATACCAATTCTCGCAAAGAAATGAAGAACTTGTTTATCATTCTCTTAAATATTCTCCGTTCATTAAATTGAAACCTTATGAAGATATTTTAGCAAACACATTCTGATCAAGTGTTATTTTCAACCCTGACTATATATATATATATATATAGCTAACTGACAAACTACTAGAAATTAAGGCCAAATGCATCGCAAATTAAAGAAAAGTTTCCAGATGATTAAGTTGTTGATATCAAACATTCAATTATGAAAATGTTTTGCGGATCATGATGTCTCTCTAACTTATAGATAGTAGTCAGATTCACTTACCCCTTTGTAATCGTTGTGACGTACTTGTGACAGCCGTAGAAACATAACTTGCAAATGATATTTGATTTTCAATTATTTGTAAAGCACATACCAGATTAACAACCTAAAATAGAAGTAAAAGCTTGGCTATGAAAATTCTAAGTTAGCTATTGAAAAGAATATGATAGAAAACTTAAAATTTTTTTCATTTGTTAGCTGATATTTGAATTATTTTAATTTCATGGTCAATTAATCATTATCCCAGTTTGAACAACAAAATTCGTAATGGAGAAGAGAAATTGGCTTTGCGTAATGAAGTAATTCCAACATCAAGAAAAGATAAAATGATTGTATCAAATGTGTTGGCAAATTTGCCCATTATTTTTATAATTTCCTCCAGGAATCAATTATCAGAAGATGGAAACGGCAATATTAACACAACATAAATCAAGAGGAAATGAAATATTAATTGCAAACGAGATACTGTTTTCGGATTGATTTCCTGTTATTTCTCTCATTGAATCTCAGCAAAATATAAACACTTTATCATAAAGAAACGATGTAGTTGATTAGCGTGTACTCCATTGATTCCATACAAAATCAGTACACTGGCTTCAGCTTCATCCTAAGTTTAAATTGAAACTGCTTTCTAATAGAGACAGTTGCCTAACGCTCCATGTTTGAGAAAAGCAATGTGTCAAAATGTTGTTTTTTCATTTACACAAATATCTATTGCTCATATAATGAAAATATATGAATATATGGAAAACCTTCAATTCAAACTTTTTTTGTCATCATAAGAAACTATTATTTGGTCCACGGCCAACATAAAACAAATATGAACGAAAATGTGATTGCCTTCATACAAACTTAGCCAATGTATAATGCTTTTAAAATAAAAAATAAAAATTATATTTTAGCCTTTTCAGATTACATTATTTCATGTTGCCTCGAGTAATTAATATTGTTGTTGATTTGGAGTTTGATAAGTCATTGGAAGTGAATTCTGAAAGCAGCTGAACGACGTTTAACCTTTTAATGGATACACCCATTCGTTATTGAAGTTCAATTTCACCATTAGTAGTGACTGACGGTTATCTTGTAACTTGGCCTAATGCTTTTCTGTATATTCGTACATCTTTTCCCTTCAATTCCATTCCATTGTTTAGACCATAAAACCATACTCAAAGAAGGTTGTTTCCTTGTGCTGGCAAAATATCAAAACTTTATTTACATATGCAACATAGGTTATTATCATTCAGTTAAGATGCAAAAACTGTTTTCATAAACAGAAAACATTCAAAAATTATTTGCAAATACAGTAATCCTGTGATCCTATTTCTTAGCATATTCATTTTACCTTCAAAGAACATATGTTGATTTTGTATTTTGTATTATATTAAATGAATTTCGTTTGATAAACTATTGAGAATAAAAACTGACTTCTAACAAATAACATTTTTAAATGAATATGAATGTGTCTACTAAATATTTATACGAAATCTGAATAAAATTTAGGCATCTTGACATTTTACTTCTTTTTATTTTTAGCTTCCTAAGCATATCGCAAATTGTCAAGATATAGGCAATCATTGCTGTTTGATCATTGAATTTTATAACTATCTATATATTTTATGATGACCTCAGACAAAAGGTGCTTCATATGTACTTTTGGAAATTCCCTACAGTAAGAAAGTGTGGCCAGTTATTTTCCTAGAAATGTTTTTAAGAAACCTAGGTAAATTTATTTTCTTAGTCGAAAAAAAAAGAGACAAAAAATCTTTAGCCTTTGAGGCTATAGCATTAAAGGGTAATAAAATCATAATGCAACCAGATTATATTGCTACATGTGGTGCTCACATGCATTCTTTATACATGTATTGTGCAAATGTATGATGGGCCGGTGGCCCCATAGCGTGAAATAATCCATCATTCATTCATTCCTTAAAGCATTTTCGGTAATGGATGACACTTCGTATTTACTTCCTATTTACTTCATATTTATTTTCGTAAGAATACTTTATTTCCGTAGATAACGTGCTATAAGTGATTTACATAGAGAATATTTATCAAACTACAATGCCAGCCAATAATGCGTATAGCATGAATTGACTGCAACTTTCTGCATACTTTTTGGTTATCTTTTAAAAACGTTAATTATACTTGAAAAATCATAACTCATTTGTTTCATAGCCCAAACATTAATAGTCATTGTACTTCATCGGAAAATAATTCTTGCAGTATTGGATACACAATAACATTAATAAAAACATATGAATCAATCTAATTATAAGTCATATTACGTTTTATTAAAGCATCAATCAAACCTCTACAATTAAGTGTTTATTTACTACCAACACGTCAAATGACGAATGTCATGGCTTCTATCAGCAAGTAATTCTAAATTGTTATATACATGATCCGATAAACAAAGATTTTACTTGCAAAGCCAATATGTAAGCATCAATTTTGGGTCAATAATAAGAGATCTAATTCCACATGTTCAAACATCGTGATCAATTACATTGACAGTTTTTATTCGCTAAATCAGCTAAAGTAATGAAAGCACTTATTGCAAAGTGCATTACCAGTAATAACAGCTGAATAATTTCTGTACTTAACATTTCAAAAGTTAACATGTGAACCGTGTTGTTGATCACAGGCTTGTGCTCAGTGCGAGATGACTGATTTGCGTTGCTGTAAAAGGCACAATTGTATAATATTAAAAAAGCCAACGTAATGATTACCTATGATTAAAATGCATATCCTTTGAACACTGTGTAAATTGAGGCAATATCTAGTGATTTGGTTTTTTTCCTCTCTGCTCAAAGCTTTTGGTTGCATATTTTCAATTGTTGTTCGCATTTTATATTCATGAAAATTCATTGCAGGAATTAACTGCTTAAAAAGTGGTCCAATCGATGAGTTCTCGTCATTAGTTATGCTATATTTATTATTCTTCTTACGTTAACAAAAAAGTTCACAAGTATAATCGTGAAATTAAAACATGCAAATAACAAAATAATAACCTATACGGTTGACAAATTCTCTTTATTGACTGTTTAAAAGGGATACAAAATATAAAATCTATGTGATAATCAAACATCCCAAATATATGCTCTAAAACAAGCTCCAGAATGAAGGCATAAAGAACACAAAGAATCGGACAAAACATACTAACAGAAAACGCATTACCCTAGTTTTGAACAAATTTTGTATGATGAAAAGAAAAGGTTGCATAGCTGATCCAAACGTGTTATTGGTCCACTGAGAGAAATTCGTTTTAAAATCCACTGAACTTGATGTAATCAAGTAAAAGCAAAAACTTCAATTCGTAGCTAATGAATCTGTTTAACACATGCTCTGTCAATATTTAACCAGGACGAGAGCCAACAACATGGTATGAATTTGCTCTACTTCAAACACAATGATGCATTACAGTGACAGACTGTTTACCAAATTGACACGTTGGAAAGTCAAGGTTTCAAATTAGCTTTATCATTACACACGATTAAACAATTGTGTCAGAACTGCAACTAAAAGTTTGCAGTATTTTTTTTATCAAAGTTTTCAACATTGCAGGTGCATTTAGAGTTCAAGAGTTATCTTTAAGTCATGAAGCAATTAATTACGGTGAAATTGATGGAGAACAAATGGGCAGTTTTTGGATATGATAATGAACAGAAATGATAATAACAAAATTAAAACTCATAAAAGATCACATGCCTGAAATATAACAAACAATAGACACTGTAGCACACTTTAATGGATATAATGTAATCACACAAAAAGGAAATTAAATTAACCTTTTGAAGACAATCTTTATCAATAAATAAAAAAAGTCATATACAGGCGCACCATACTCGGTAAAGCTATTTCCAGAAGTTAAATGATTAAAATATTTCACACTAAAATGACCGCATGTATTTTGCCTTGATACTCGACACTTGGATATTCCGGTTGAGTATTGAAATGTTTTACCCTTTAAGAAAATAAGTTTTTCATATATATTAAATTGTATTGAACAAATAACATTTTTCATGAAAACGTGATACAGTTCCTAAGTCCTCAACAGGGACCCACTTTTTCTGGACATGCAGCAATGGTAAAACGATTTTCCATTAATATATTATGCAATCTGAGTTAATTCGCATCCAGTACAAAAATAAAAGATTATTCATTTCCTTAGTCATTTCCTATTATCGATTATGATCGCTTCAAATTTGCCAGCATGGCTACTTAAATCTCTTTAGTTATAAACTTTCTTACAGCATCTGTTACATTTCAATATTTTCTAAAGGAGATGTGCGAATCAAACAGGGTGATTAATTTTAGTGTATAAGTGCTTCCTATAAACATGTTACTTTCATTACAAGTTAATTTCATAATCATCCGTTTTAGTCACAGCATGACTATCTTGTTTACAATGATATCAAATTAATAAAATGATAAAATATTAATGTAATAAAACATTTTTGTTGTTCCTAAATGATTGATTTGTAAATTAAAACAAGTTCAGAATTGAGGAATGCATGTAAATAAAATGACTATTTCTTCAATGAAACGTGAAAAATCCTAAATCATAATAGTAGCTATTAAAATGTCAGCGTTCATGACTTCTTTTTAGTCTTTGGTGATTTAAAGAGTGATTACAAACTTGGAAAGCACATGGTAGTAACATACTTTATGAGACTAGAATTTCCAAAAAGTGTGTGCTGGACAAGCATTTCCTCAGCAGTCCTGTTGACCTGTTGAGACGGTTTACGTAACATTCGGAATTGGATGGTAGAATACGTAAGTGGATATATATCTCCAATAAATAGGAGCAAAATGTCAGGTTGTGCTTCAGGAGAAGCTTATATGTTTGTCCACAGTGTACACACTGCGATTGTGTCCCATGGGTAACAGCAACCACTTTATTGAGCACTGAAGGTATATTCCCGAAAAAAAATGTTTGTGTCGGGATCATTGCTATAGTGTGGCTGAATCGAGCTGAACATGAAGTTTTTCAACCTCATTTACATTGGAATGCCATTAATACCACACACTTTTATATCTTTGGTTTATGTTATGTCCAGCAACTCGTGATGTTTTGGTTTTCAGGAAATTTCCATGACATTGATGGTTCTGGCAACGGTATCCTGATTAGAGACTTTTGTTGTTGCGCCTTCATTCATCAACCACGTCCTCCTTGTTTAAACGATTAGGTTAGGATCTCATTCCTCCTTACATCTTGTTATGAATATAAACGTAAAATGTGTCATGTCCCTTTGAAGGGGATACCCGTTCTTTGAGTGAAGTTGTTCTTGAGTCTAATCGAAATGCAAAAGACATGTGTCTTGATATGGATTTAAAACATATCAATCGGCTTTCATGCTTCCCAAATGTTGAACTATCTGTAACAAAAACATAGTAAGAAAAAAAATTGTCAAGAAGTAAAATCTTTAAACATTCCGGGAAATATTTTGAAAATGAAATAGAACTGTGAAAAATGCAATGTCTAATGCAATTAATAATGCAAAGAGTATATTGGTCAAACGGGGGATACATTAAGGGCGAGAGTCAGAGTGCATAAACAACAGATTAAAACACCAAACTATAGATGTATACCCCTTAGCGCACATATAGATGAATGCGCAAAAAATTGCAATCCCCAGTTCACAATCTGTCCTATTTACAAAATGCGCACAGATAAGGAAGAGCTGATGAAAATAAAAGAATGATTCTTTATTGATGGATATACCCCTAAATTGAACTGTAACTAATATTAAATCATGTTGACGTCGCATTTACTATTTGTATTTTAGTGGTATGCATATGACGTCATGAATTACGTCCCTTGCCATTGTTAACGCTATACCATTAGCAACACAATGTATAAGTTACCCTGATGATCACTATGTTGTGAAACCGGTTTGTAGTGAACTTATATGAAGACCAATCTTCAGTTTGTTATTTTTAAAGAATATCTGTTACATAAACCATGAACATTTAACTTTTACATATATATATATATATACATATATACATATATATATATATATATATATATATATATGTGTGTGTGTGTGTGTATGTGTATGTGTGTGGTACTGTTGTTGGTTATCAATATTTGCATAAAATAGTGTACTCTCCTAAAATTTTGGAAGTATAGGAAAAAACACATACAGAATACAAGGTTTTAGAGATTTGTTTCCCTTTGGAGCATTCACAACTAGCATCACACGGTGTTTTAATCTAGGATAGTATTATATTATCAATCGATTCTATAGAAAGATCAAACCACAGATTACCAGCGATAATGACTATTTAATCAGCTCATCAAGGCACTGATGTTTCATTCCATACTGTAGTGGAAGACACTTGTTTGGCTTTCAGTTCAAAGAAATTACAAGATCACATACATTAAAGCCATCATCTGCACGACGAGTTGGATAAGGGTTTATGGTCAAAGTAGATTTTAATGATGAAAAGTTCATTAAGTACTTCTTAACATCCAAAGCATGCATGGATAGTAGTCTTTGATGCGCCCATACATATCCTTTAAACTTCATTTAGTTGATGTTGAAGATAATTGATCTTTGACTTTCCTTTACCAATGGTTTCAACAGAGAAGTGTTCTAGAAGAGGAATTAATATTCAACGGTAACGATGTTCAATGATAATCGTCAATAAACCATAATCGTCAATCAAATAATTATTTATTACCTCCGAGGGCAAAAATTCTGAAGTTTTATTTTTCATTGGATGCTCTGGCGAAAAGTATCACATCGTCACGTGACTACATGAGCAATGTAACGTGGTTTCGTTCCATATATGATGTTGCATTGTGAATACGTGAACAATTGCTAGGAAATGTTTGAAAACAGATCGCTGTTGGTCTTCCTAGTTTTCCTGACTTGAGCAACATTAGAAAAGTACATTCATGTTTGTTAGGAAATTGAAATGCCATTAGTGCTGACTATTAGTATATCCTTGGGAAATATTAATTTTCAGGCGGTAAACGTATCAAATAAATAGAGGTTATCATGCGAGTATGTTTTGGGATTGTAAATATCCTGCATTAGGAATAAACATTGTATTTTGCGAGCCTTAGCGAGCTAAATACATAAATGTTTATTCCTAATGCAGGATATTTACCAACCCAAAACATACGAGAATGATAACCTCTTTATCATACAATGTCATTCTGCATTCCTTTTGCCAAAAAAGGTCACCCGTCATTACTGAAGCTGTAAAAGTTATCTTCAAATGTGCGCATTGATATATGCAAATGAACAACGTAATGATATCCACGGTAAATTGACATTAAATTAATCCTCCATTCTTTGCCTGTGAGGCAACAAAGCTGTTGTGTTGGCATGATCTAAATGTTCCAGTTTGTTTCTAAATAAAAAAGATGTAAACGAAAATAAATTTGCGTTTAGATAGTACGTGTAGATTTGAACCCGAAAGCTTAAAGCTTTCGCCTTTGCATTCACACGTACTCAGGCGGCGAGCGTATCTCACTTACAACGAGAGTTCCTTCCCTTTTCCAAATGCAAATGGCAGCTTGTGTAAACGCAGCGTTACGGATACATTAACTAATACTTACTCTACTTATTTTCCGAAACCCAATAAATGATGAAAACATGTACGATACATCAAAGCTAAATATGAGGTCAATGAACGTATGTGACTCAATCTGCCTTGGGTTTCCGTGAGTAAAAGATAACTCAGTTCATTCATTGAAATAGCTAGGCCTATATATTTCGGTAGTTTTCAACCAGCGATGTAATTAAGTTATTTTGCACTGCTTGATCATGAACTTCGCGAAACAGCTGCACAAAATCCGTTTGTCATTTCTTCAACTTAATTTTGATGCATTAGATGATGAATAATTTGCTGAAGCCATCCGTTTGTGCAGGCATTCCAAATCATAAAGCGTGTGACGTCATAGTAGTTTTCAGAAAAAGTTCCGGCACTTGACCTCTGTAATTTGTATCGGTATCCGCATATGACCCCAACGGATATCGAAAATATCCGTTGACTTTATTATGCCGAGAACACTATCCATTGTATGACAAACATTTATATAAACTCCTTTATTTCGTCAACCTTAGTAATATGATGACAACCCGGATACGTCAGTCAAATAATAAATGGTTGAAACTAAAAATCACTCTTTATCAAACTATTATCAATATCTTAAGAAAATCTTTGGATTGCCATTGTTAAACCTGCAGTCGAGGGAATTTAAGGAGCAATCTTTTTGGCATTGATCGACGCAGTTAGCAGAGTGTTTTCGTTTTTATATGGACTATTGTGTCTGTTCGACGTTAAGTGTATGTTAATAAGGATAATTAGCTGTAACAGCTTTTAATGATGTATCAGGATATCAACGCAGAACTTATGCAGTTTAATCTTTGGATATGTAATAATGTAACTTATTGGTGGCGTTACTTGTGTTAATTTATACAGGATAACTCATGATCATACTCTGTAATGGACATATATCATTCAAAGTCGACTATCTTACCATTGCATAATGCAGCTTGTATTTAATTACCGATCTGTAGTTGATGTCTTGTCCTAAACTGAAATTGAATTATCATGCTTTGATCACAATATGAATCGTAAAGAAATGACAACTACTTGATAGACTTAATCCGGCATTCTTTCATACTAAATTATTCTAGAAAACCTCTTGCACACCATAGAAAAGGGAAGACAGTATCTGATATACGAACATAAGTCACCAGATAGAAAGTCTATTATTATAGGTCAAAGTATCAAATCTTTTATCAATGTCATCCATTTATCAAATGCAGATTGAAGTAAGTGCAACAAACATGTTAAGAGCTTGGAATGACACAATTGAATGTAAGGACATCTTCAAAATTATTTGACTTTTCGTGCTGGTTTTAATCAACCATCTCAAACAATTGAGACGAAAGCATGAAATAAGGGTAATCCTAATCAATCGAGTAATGAATACAGTATTGAACGCCTCAGCGTGGACGTAACGGGAAGGACAGAGGGAAGAATTTTTGTGTACTCCTTGAACAGCTCCGCAAAAAACACATATTTCAAAATTGGCCACAAAATCTAATCAGCTTTTTTTGCGAGACCCAATTCTGGTTGGTGAATATTTAGCCGTTTTATCAACTTCAATGACATCACCGACGTTTGTAGGTACGAGTTTTATCATATATAGTCTTGTTTGTTTCTTCAGATGTGTGCTTATAAAATCTGACAGCGTTGCTTCTGTGACCCGTTTTTGCAAGATCAGCTGCTCTTGTTGAAAAGTGTTAAAAACTGATCTGAAAGGAATGATCATTAATGGTTTTACTGACAACTTTTGATATAAATCTTAAAAATAGGTTTATTTGAGGACATGAAAATCTGAGCATTAAACCATACTAAGATCAATATTTTAAAGTGTTGAATGCACCAAAATGGAAACACATTTGGAATTGAAAATTTTACGAAAATAAGTCTAAAAATGTTATTTTACGATAAGCATTCCTTTTTTGTGTATGAGACCCAAGGCATTGTAAAAGATGTCGATTCTTTATTAAAATATTTCAAATCATTAGTCACTTGAACTCGATATTTTCAGTCTGTCGAAGATCTGCTTTGTTACTCTTCGTTTCAAGGTCCTTGCATCGCATATATTCTCCCAATAAATATTAAATAATAAAAAATCCAACGGTTATCTTCAAGAATTGCGTGATCGTCTGCCGCCCTCGATCCAAAACCTTTCCAATTTTACACATAGACTGTATGGAGCAAAACACTGGAGATTTCAAAATAAAATGTATTATTAGTCTACAATTTTTATTCTTCTAGTGGGATGACAGGCTTTGCTCGCTCCATGTGAAGTGAAAAAAGATCAAGCGCATGTCTATGATTTTATACCTTTCGACTGCACGTGCAGAAATACAACTTCATTAGAATGGGCCAATCAAATCTATTGACAGAAGATTCGTGGTACTAGAGATTTCATTGAAGACAACAATAGGGGCCTGGATAGGGTTGTGAAAATTCAAGTACGTTTAAAACCGTTTAAACATACGTGTATTTAGTCCGGAATAAGTACTATCAAAATCTACAATGTACCATTCTTACTATACGGTTCCGAGGTATGGGGCTATGAAAACATAAATATCATTGAAAAAGTTCATTTAAAATTCTTCAAGATGATAACTGGATTAAGAAATTCTACAGCGAATTACTTCGTTTACGGCGAACTAGCACAATTCTAACATTTCTAAAACTTGATCAGTACAATGTCAATGATAAATGGCTGAAGAAAGTGAAAGAAGTCCTAAACAATTGCGGACTGAGTGATGTTTTCAATAACCCATTTAACTATAGTACAAATTGGCTTATTGCAAAAGTTGATCTTGTATTAAAAGATCAGTTTCTCCAGTCATGGAGAGAATCTATTCGATTAAGTTATAAGGGACACTATTATAATCATTTTAAAGATAGCCTACACTTTGAAAAATATTTGTTGTTGCTTAAACATATCCCAATCCCAATTTTGAAGTTCCGAACATGTAATCACAACCTATCCGTTGAGACAGGGAGGTGGCGCGGAATCCCAAAGGAGGCGAGGACATGCCACCTCTGTGGCCTCACCTACGGTTGCTGACGAAATGCATAATTTATTCAGATGTTATGCCTTAAGTAGTTTTAGAGCTCAGTTTATACCAGTTTATTATTCAAATTGGCCAAACCCTCACAAACGTAATCTACTCCTCAATAGTAACAAGTTCCGATTTTTAAAGAACCTCTCTTTGTTCATCAAATGCATTTTTTTACATTGCAAAAGTGTATATGCTGTTGTATGTTACTTTTTAAGTTATGCATTCGCAATCCGTATCTTTACTTCCCTTTGTAAAATGCTCATGTACCACCGTGCGTGGTTTTAGAGAATAAAGAATGTGTCGTAATGTGCCTGTGTTTACTTAGCACATACTTCCTATTCGGTTCCAACAATTCACAAAGGCAATCTGCACATAGCACATACTTCCTATTCGGTTCCAACAATTCACAAAGGCAAATCTGCTCAAATCAATTGAAAATCACGTTATTTCAACAACTTTATCAATGTATGTACATAATGAAATGACTCTCGGAGACTTATTAAAACGCCTATGATATAATGTCATGTGTTTGTTTATTAGATAAATGACTTTTTATGTATATGCACATATGTTTGTTCATTGCACAATACTGGTTATCCTTGTATTACATATCCGTCATTTATGTCATGTTCTAAATTGACATATTTGATGTTATATTGAATTAAAATGCTTTGATATCGATGAAAATGTTAAAGAAATTACATTATTCAGATGCATTACGCAACAAAATGACGTCAATCCAATACGACTTATAGAGGCATTAAAAATGTTATATAGAGGATATTAAATGAGTGTCTATGACATACTACGTTTACGACACGAATGCCTTAATATAAGTATTTCCCGAGAGCGAGGGATAAAGTGATATTTTAGCACGAGTGTCGTGAACATAGCATGTCATGGAAACGAATAAGATATTCTGTTTATTATCGAATTCGCGAAATCAAAGGAAATTACCAAAATCGCCCTCCATACATAGGCCGTTTACCCGCCGCCGTCACATTTGGAACGTGACGTCATAGGCGAACTGTGACGTCACAATGAAAAAGTGATGTTGCCCAAGGACATCTTATGAAACTTATGAACCCCAGTATGATTGTCCTCGTAGGTAATACCTTATCAATACCCGCAACAGTATTGCCACACTTGGCGAAATGTTGGACTGCGGTCTGAACGTCATATGGTCTTTCTATTTCAAAACATTTCAATATCTGTTCCAGTAATTGTATGCCTTACTCAAAGCAAATCTGCCACAAAATCTTGATTAAAACTCCCTTTTTACAAGATGGACATTGCTGTGATATTGTTGAATGTTGGCATGAAAACGGCAGAATAATTATAATTGTAATTATTTACATAACATTCATTTATTTCATGTTCTGAAGTGTTTGATTAACATACTTGCATACAACAAAGCCTTTAATGAAATGATATATTTCAACTGTGTTACACAACATGTTAACGTCAATCCCGTATGATTTTAAGGGACATTATAATTTTTCATCTCATTAGTTCTGTATGATGACGTAACCCCTAACATAAGCAGCAATATGCTGGGCACTCTTGGCGGAATGTTAGACTATCGTCTGAGCAGGGTCCTTTTATTCGATTTTAAACATTTTGGAGTAAGCAAATAAAATATCTTTTTAGGTTGTTTTGATTTTGCTATACGACAGAAACGTATGTGCTAATGTTTGACTGCCTTGTAGTGATGGCAACTATTATATACTGGCACAAAGTCATAACTCCTCTTTCAGAAAGTCACCTTGTCTCAGGAAATATGCAAGCTAAAAGTTATTCAACTGAAATCGCCGATAACATTATATACATATAGGCGCCTCATTACTTTGGTTAGTTGAGCAAATAAAAACTGTCGCTCTAATCAATCAAGCTGTTTGAGCATGTTGAATTAGATATCATATCGTTGATCCTAGTTCTTGTGATTATATTGACTAGGCATGCATGCTGATACTTAATATCTGTCTTTACGTCTTCGCCGTGTCATATATTAACTTTAACTATTAACTTTATACTAGCAGAGGCAGATGGTCGATTCAACATGATAACGATCGTTAAAGATTGTGATATTATCAATATTTGTAATATTCTATCAAAGTGTATGAGTCATTTTGATCAAAAGAAGTCATCCATAGTTTAAATATTCCAGAAAAGACCTAAGTGTGATAATCCACAGTAATAAAGAATTTCAGCTTGTGTAGCAAATGACCATTTCATTTCTATTGTACAATTGAATGAGATCTGATTTCATGGCGAAACCATTATAGAAATATTGTATTTATTATGCATTATACATTATTCAAATTCATTTCGCTACGTGCGGTTACCTGCCCTTGATGTTATATATATATTTAACTTAATGATGGGATTTATTTTAATTCACATAGGGAAGGGTTTTTTTCGACTAAGAATTCTTTGCTGATTTGTTAAATTGATTTCAGTAGTACGCGATTTTAATTGCATCTAAACGTACTCGTTATTCGATTTTCTGGGTAACATAGCTGACAATAACAGGCTACCTGACTATAATCACAATTCAAAAGATTAAGTGTTCGCCAAAGATTCGCCAACAGTGCACATACTTAAAATCCAGCTATTAAATGTTTTTTTTCTTCAGCAGTTTTTTTTAATATGAATTAGTATTCTATTTATCATTCGTTGAATTATAACAAAGAAAAAGCATGAAAATAGCTGAGACTACCAATGCTGCCGCACCGCTAACATTGTGACGTCATGCTTAACAATTATGACGTCATGTGACGTAAACAAACACGCGATGTTATAACCCATTTAATAACATTGTAGATTTATTAAACGGCGATATCTTCAACGGGAGAGTAATAAATTAACTTTTTACTAGCAGAGGCAGATGGTCGCTTCAACATGATAAAGATCGGTAAAGGTTTTGATAATATCAATATTTGTAATATTCTACCAAAGTGTATGAGTCATTTTGATCAAAAGATTTCCAAACGGAAGGACATATTCAATACCTTTCGCCTTTGCTTTGGCCATTCGCAAGTATTGGCCGTTATAAAGACTTTTTGGACAAACAGATCTAGACGGACAGACAGACAGACAGACACATAGACGCATAGATGGACAAATAATATACCCTCGTAAACCCTGTGGACAAAAACGTTTGTGAAATTATATGGACTTCCTAGTCAAGTTATACCTTTTAACATGATTTTCCTATGAAATAACTTGGGTGATGCGCAATATAATTGATTATTCAATGCTGTTTTGCTGTATGACAAAATTCATTATTATTCAAAGTAATATAATAACGACACAAAAACCACCACACAAACAAAGCGTCTCTTAATCAATATATGTCAAGCCACACCTACCTTCCATGGAAAAGAAATGAGGTCGTTATTATGAATATGAAAACCTGCTTTTTTATTTTCCAGAGGAAGATAGTGTTCAAGTATTAACCTAATTAAAATGTTTACGGGATATCGAAACCTCTCATTCAGGAAGTACGATCATTTAAACAAGGAAGTAACTAAGAAATGTTGTGATCAATTATGTTTTAAAATATATGTTAGCACTGTAAATCATATTAAATTTCTATTTCAAATATTTGTAGTTCTTTTTCATTTCAATAAAAAGTTTACAGAAGAACTGCCTACAATAATATTTCCTTTGAACTTTCATCCAAATGACGAAGGTTTAGAAAACTACGATGTTTGATTGATTTATTCTCGTAAGCATTGAAAAAAAATTCACAAAGATAAAAATGTATTCCTTATTTACTTTATTTGTTTTGTAAGAACTATCAAATCATGTTTCACGTGTTCCATCAATCAATTTTTTTTATTTCCGGAGAAAGGAATTTGGCTAACGTACAAAATCAACATCAAATGACAAGTAAATAACAGAGTCATTTGTTCAGACAAACGAACTACGTTCAGTTGATTTAGTTCGAGCTAGCATATACCCGAGTTGACTTATCCTTTTGAAGATTATAGGGGCATTATATATCTCTTCATTAATGATGAGGTAACGTGAGGTGGTAAAGGATTTAACGCCGTTTTCAAGAGTAATTCACGGCTGCTAGTATCATTGCATTACACAACATCAAAACAATTTTTAGGACTTTAACAAACCCTTGAAACATTTAACACGTTTAAAGCGGAGAGAGATTGTACTATGCGAGCCTTGACGAGCGAAATTCATAGTGTTTATTCGTAATGCAGGACATTTAACATCCCAAAACATACAATGCAAAAGCAAAAGCAATCTCATTAAAATAAAATCTATTATTGCTGCCCTACGTTACGCAGATTATAGATCTCACTATGCTCCTTTACTCAAGCCGTCAGGTTTCCCTTTGCCTCAGTTTGACCTCAAAATCTCATTGGCTTGCCGCAAATACCTTCAAGCAATCACAGTCTCTTGATGGCCTTTCTTTGAGGTTGGAAGTGATTTCATGTCTTATAACTTTTCGATTTTCCAGAGAAGTAGTTGAAGTAATTTGCATATGTCCTTAAAAGGATTAATAATCCAGCAGAGCTACTTATAACATGTCAATCTTTGACGAAACTAGGGTCAATCTCATTAGCATATGAACGTCGCATTTGACTAATATATAATTATAAAGAAAGCTATTATTTGTATTTGTACATGTTTTGGTAGTTTTCGTTTCTCAACATGTTTATGGTTAATTTGTTTCATGAAATTGAAAATTATTCGACGATTACTACAGCTAATAGACGAAACGTTCATTCAACGTATGTTTCCAGAAATAACATTTTTGATTAAAACCGTCTACTTAAGGATAACATTGAGATATGCAGATTTTACTCTGCGAAAGATAATTCCATAGCTTCGATATACTTTTTGCTCCATTAAACCGAGCTAGGGTAAATTGAATGTGCATGAAATACAGTAATTAGGATATTTAGTCAGTACGACATTCGGAAAAGAGTCGGAAATTTTCGGTTTCCGAGTTCTGAAAAGCGTACAGGCGAAATACCATTCGCATCACCATGGATTAAGGGGCGACCTCGCTGATTGGCTGAATTGAATTATGTCAGAGGCAAACCTGACGCCTGATGAGATCCGAACTCGCATGCTTTCGCCTTTGCTTTCACGCGGGCCCAGGCAGAGAGGTATCTCACTTAGAACGAGAGTTTCACCCTTTTCCACAAGCAATTGCCGAAAACACAAAACCTTACGGTTTGCGTAACTTTCACCTACGTTTCCCCCAAATCCTATTAAACAAGCAACATAATTGATACACCGAAGCTTAATATCAAGTCATGGTAAATATACACTTGAAAAATATCTCTATTTGTTTGCTTTGATATGAATACCTGAATAATTTTGCCATCATCCATAAGACATTTCACTCCAACTGACCAGCATGTAGGAAAGATAAACTTGAAAATTATCTCTTTTTGTTTGCCATCAGCTTGTTTATAGCTCTCATCTCGTCCACTGTGTTATTATCACCAAGTGCATTGGTAGATATCAGCTTCTTTTTGACACTGCTGTAATTTTCCCCTACATTTATTTTTCCTACCGATTGTCAAATTCACCAAACTCTTATCAAATATATAAATGATATCAAAGTCATGTTCTTGCGAGGTCATGTCAGTTGAATATTGTTTACATTTTGAATGACATTTTTTACATTTCTGTGTTTAAAATTTAAAGTCTCCTTCAATTTGGAACTTGGATACTAAGTGAAGCACATTGATTCTAATCAGACACAATATCGCCCTTCTTCATACTATTCATTACAATGACCAGCACTCAAAATCCCGCATTGTGAAGTAAAAGAAAGTGCCTGACAATGTGTCACAAACAGGCATACTTGCGCAGCTGAGCGTGGTCATCTACTGGTCAAGGGGACAGTTAGCGTGTCCAGCTCAATGGTCTGCACGACACATTTTTGACAGACCAAAAAAGGACAACCAAAATGATTGTTTTTAATGATGATAATTGTAATGTGCTGACTTCAACAACACAAGAGACACCCTTAGTGTATTTCAATTTTCAACTCAATGACAACAGACCCGCCATATTGTTATCTACCATACTGCCTTACTTAAACACCAGGAGAACTATTCGATGACATATTTGATAAAGGGTATCTTATCTTTGACCAAGGAATCATAGACGGGCTCCCTCCTTAAAGTTACTTAAAGTATTCAATTAAGCTATGAAAGTGTAAATTTCCTTATCTATGGGGCATCTTGTGTTAAATATTTTATGTACATCTCTGTTAAATTATTATGTCGTTTCATATTCTTATTTGCAGATTTCAATGATTTCATACTTTTTCCCCAAAGACTTTCTGAATTATCTAAACAAATCTTGAAAAGTTGTCATGAACATTTCGTGAGGTTGCAGAAAAATGCTTTATTTCGTTTTCATTTTGACGCTCATGCAAACATCGCTCTGCTTAACTCGAGTCCGAATATTTTAATTAACCCTCTTTAGCATATCACGCAACATTTGAAATGGCTACCGTTTGAGAAACGCGTCGAGCTATGAAACTTCGGGACTTTTTAAAATAAGATAATTAGATATGTACATTTCTTATTCTGTGTAAGAGAACCAAAGCAACGCGCAGTTGTTGAAACTAACAATAGCCTCAATTTGTTCTGGTAGATTGTGACGTCACAAAGTATAAATACACTACGTATGAATGCAAATTTCTTCTGCAGCCATTGAGAAATGGTTGAATGTTTGAAAACTTTCGTTTAATCAGCATCACTGAACAAAATCGTTTTGTCATTATTATTTAGGCTGATGCAATTATATTTGTTTCATACAGTAAACAGTGTCATTGAAAGCAAATCTATAGGTCAACATGAAATCAAAGGGTTAGACAACCTTACATCAGCTACTTGAATATACGTTCATTACAATTATAATGATTAATTTATTGAATGTATCCATATTGTACAAATTCAATTTAATGTCATTGAACGATACTTGTCCAGTAGTTCTAAATAATCAGGAATCAACTGTTGGTATTTTTAAATGCTAAAATGTATTAAATAACTTCTCAGTGGTTCATTGACTGTAGTTTCAGATATGTTTTTGTGTATATTGCAAACATATTGTTGACTTTTCGCTCAAGCCGACATAATAAAAAAAATGCCTTTGCTTTGTCCTCAAGTCAGGTTTTGGCTTATTTACATATAAGTCACTTGATTTTAAAGTACCCAGCCCATAAGTTATTTTCTCATAATGAATAGGCTATTCATATAATGGCCAGTGTGTATATAGATTAGCGTATTTTCCATTCGTTTTCAATCGTAAAGAGGATCTCTGCAGCCAACATGCCATTGATTGATGAAGGAATTAAAGGGAATTTTAAAGGAAGACGAGTTTCTGGATAACAATATGGGTGAATTCAACCATTATGACCTTTAAAGCTTAAAATATCCAGCTATGTTGGAAGGGGAGAAAAATGTTGTGTATGGAATGTCAAACAATCCATTTTTTAAAGCAACATATATGATTTCTTAATGAATGTTTAATACTTCAGCTGACGACAACTTGTTGAAAAAGAAATTGAAAGTCCATCTAAGTCATCTTATACTGTAGATTAACATTTTCAGCAATTATTACTAAGCTCCAGAAATGTAACTCGATCTTTGGTTTGTTTGTATAGCGACATAATATTGATTAATGTCACGTCATATTTATGAAAAAGAATTGCTGATCTAAAACTTTCATGTAAATTTCAAATTTCCATTTTTAATGATTTTGTTAATTTGTTTTTCTTTTAATTCAAATCCGTCGCAATAAGTTATTCGTTTTTTCCCCAAACAAATATACTCTGTATATTTAAGGAATTTTCTAGGAAATAATGTTCAGAAGCATTCACGGATAATTTTTTTACTACAATTTAACAATTCCTAGAGTCATTGTTTACGTTTTTAGGGTAATAAAATCTGAATTGCATTCTTCGTGTTATGAATATGATATTTCTAATCATTACCCCACTTATCATTATTATTATAATTATTGTTATTGTGTTACAAGCTTGAAAATACTAGGAACTTATTTGAACAAAGTGTCTCGCTTAGAGACTTAAAGATCGTAAAGTCAGTTTAACAGAATATCTCTCATGTTAAGTCGGTATTGCAATAACACTTTATTAGAACATAATTTAGTCCTACAATTTATAGCCTTTCTCGTTCAATTTAATTCGTCTCTTTTCATTATTCCATTTTGCCATTCACCTGTCACCTCATAAAAGGGGTCAAATGGTGGTGATATATTTCGTTCTTTAATACAATCCACTTTCTAAAATAGATTCTCATCAGTTGAAGTCATAAATCATTGGGTGGTCCCTGTCATGTTTGAGATTGGTTTTGCAAAGAATAGCATCAGTTGTTATGTGTGAGCAGTTTGTATTACCATCCTGTTGTTAAGCAATACATTTCCTAACCTTTATTACCTAAAAATATTTTCTTCATCGTAGATAAAATCTTGTCAATGAATGTATTGATTTTAACCTTGTATTGACTGATGAGTGTATGCAGTTTCAGAAATGATCATTAGTGAAATCGATTCTCTCCAATAAAATCTTCGCATTGGTAATTCAGTTTTCTGTTTTGAACTCGGTAGTTTATGGGAAATCTCACATATATGTTGTTCCTTTGTTTCTTATTGACTAGGCTTTCCCTTGCTCTTTTATTTTGGGTTTGTTCCAAAAAGCGTTTATTTTGGAAAGGCATCTTTGAAGGGTTTTGAAAGCAGCTTACTTCAGGAACCTGCTGATTATTCAAAAAGAAAAACATAATGCAAATGTGAGATGAATGTTCATGTTACGGTGATTTATCAGTTTATATGCGCATTGTAAGGATATTTGTATTAACATTACCATTGTCTGAGTTACGATCGTGTCCACACATTAAAGAAAAATATGCTACACTTTCATTGAGGAAATGTCTATGAGGCCAGTGTTACCTGTCCAAGTTCTGAACTGAAATAAAGGATTAGAAATAAACTGGCTAGGGCTTTCTGAAGACAAACTTATTTAAATAACTATTTCCATCTGATGTAATTGAAACTTTGAAAAACATCTTTAAGCCTGAAATGTCATTGCTGTCATAAAATCATTTATCATTTTAGTTAAATAACCTGTCTTCCTGAAAGAAAGTATTCCACTTGAAAATATCGCCTAAAAAATTAGGAACAAGATAACACAATTTCAATGTAATAGCTGTTTTGTGTTACATTTGATGTAGATATGCTAGATATGTTAGCTTGGTAGCTTGATACATCGATATCTATGAACATTTATCAAGATGATAATAAGAAACGACATTCATAAATCATCATTTCTTGCCAATCCATTATCTTCCTGAAGTCACATATCACACATTTCGTAATAAACCGACCAAGTTTTAATTACTTTGATTCATATTAAGTTATCTTTAGCAATTAATTTTATAAATGGTTTAAGTTATCATGGAATTTGAACCAGAGTGGAAAAAAGAAACTGAAACAAGTTAACTAATTTCTTTAACATGCAATTTATGTTAACTACATTTCCTATTTTATCTGTTGATGATATGTTTCTGTATGTTTGAAGGCCAACAATGAGTGTGTAGCTGAAGATAAACTGAGGTATAAGATGTCTTTTGAAATTTGACTTATAGCGTCACTAGCTGCATGTTCTATTCTACCTTAAGGAATGAAAACATTAAATCACAGTTTAATCCGTGATATTGTCTTGACACATCGAACCAATTTAGAAACTTTGTGTAATCATGGATATTTATCATCTTCAATTTTACAAGATACCATCCCTTTAATTTGTTTACTGTCACCTGTTAAGAGGATGGTGAAACTATACCCAGGGTCAAAATGCAGACAATTCAAAACAATAATCAAAACTCGAATAATGTTAACTATTTTTCAAATCTTTACTGATGAAAATATGTTTGTATGTTTATAGTTCTCCATACAATAAATATTGTTTGCACTAAACAAGTGATTGATCATAATTTAAACTTTATTTAAACTGGTTAATATCGGGAATGTAGAATCTGTTATAGAATTTAAAATGTTGCTTATATTCATTTATATTCAGTCTCCAAGTGTTGTGAGCTCATGCACACGTTAAAAATGCAAATACAGTTGTTTTCATCGAGTCATGATGAAGCAATAGAAGATAACATGTTATAATTCATAAACGATTAAAAAAAATAAAGTCAAATGTGATTTTGTGGATTTTAGAATCTTATAAAAACTCAACAAAACAATGCAACCAATGCTCTTAACGTTAAGCAATAAATTATTATGCGGTTCTTTTAGGGTAGTAGGTTTAATTAAAAAATGTGTTCTTTTTGGTCGTAATGTAAAAAATTCAATATATTTGATCACATTGCAGACAATTCGATATATTTGATCACACTGCAAACAATTCAATATATTTGATCACATTGCAGACAGTTCAATACCAATATAATCAAACCAAATTAAATAATTAGTTAGTTTTTCTTGTCTCTTTTTTAATTATTACTGACCAAGACATATATTGACTTTTGCTCAATCTTTCATATTAAAGAAAGCCTTTGATTTGCTATGGAAAATGAAATTTGTATCATTTATGAAAATATAAAGAAAAAAAACATCAAACAATCAACACAATCACAATCAACAGTCCAAATTCTGAAAGTTAAAGACATACATGTAATCAATCAGTGAATGAAGATATATAAACTTCAAGTTTACTGTTTCAATTCAATGATTACATATATCCCAATCTGCTTTCATCCATGTAGACCCCAAACGAGAGGTATTTTTTTTACCATTGATTGCCCTTCACGAAATCTTTGTGGGTTATTATTGTTATTCTTAATGTTAAGGTAATCAAATCTCTGACGCCATTGTGATCAAATTATGTTATTATTTTCATGTTGTTATTTGTGTATTTGTGTGCCTAGTATAGCATGTACAATTTACGAGTAAACGCATAAACAATTCTTTCAGGAATGTATTGCTTAACATTTAGAGTATAATCATCTTATACCTGCAGTGGTAAGAAGGTGAGAATTCACATCTCTTTAGATAAAGATTTAACCAAGAGAATAACATTTTTGTAGTGTTTCTGGTTTCATTAATCTGAAAGGTTGGGTGAAATTAAATAATTTAAATAGCTGTCATTTAAAATCACTTTTGCTTGGCATCCTTTTAGTAATGAATGATAAAGTCAATGAAGATTCCATTGTTGATTTCTTCCCAAGACCTCCTCTTGTGTAAAAGCAAGTAGCGGAAGTGTGTGAGGCTAGCTATGATTTTAATGAGTTTATTCCTACGATATTTTATTGGGTTCATATCTTATGTTTGAAAAGTTCAATTCGAGATTTTGGAAAAACATTTGACAATGCTTCATACGCTCCAAAATATTATTCGTCTTTTTTTTTTATCAAAACTCTATAAGAAGGAAAAATAAAACAAAATCTTGTTTTTGGATTTGGTGAACAAGCTTTTCAGGTACCTCTAATCACCTCTCTGTAATTAAGTTCATAAATGTCCGTGCAATAGATTTCTGTCAAAACTAATTTTGCATTATCATAACACTCCAAGAAAATAATTACTTGTAAGACTTTACAGCCTCTCTCGCTCAATTTGTTTCGTCTCCTTTCCATAATTCCCTTTTGCCATTCAAGTGCCATTTCGTTAAAGGAGGTTAAAGGCTGGTGATATATTTCATAATTACATTTATCCATTTTCGAAAATTGATTCTCATCAGTTGAAGTCATAAATCGTTGGGTGGTTCCTGTCATGTTTGAAATTGGTTTGGCAAAAAAATAGCGTCATTAGTTATGTTTCAACAGTTCATATTCCCAGCATGCATGTTGTTATGTTTCTACTGTTCATATTCCCAGCATGATGTTATGTTTCAACAGTTCATATTCCCAGCATGTTGTTATGTTTCAACAGTTCATATTCCCAGCATGTTGTTATGTTTCAACAGTTCATATTCTCAGAATGTTGTTATGTTTCAACAGTTCATATTCTCAGAATGTTGTTATGTTTCTACTGTTCATATTCCCAGCATGATGTTATGTTTCAACAGTTCATATTCCCAGCATGCATGTTGTTATGTTTCAACAGTTCATATTCCCAGCATGTTGTTATGTTTCAACAGTTCATATTCCCAGCATGTTGTTATGTTTCAACAGTTCATATTCTCAGAATGTTGTTATGTTTCAACAGTTCATATTCTCAGAATGTTGTTATGTTTCTACTGTTCATATTCCCAGCATGATGTTATGTTTCAACAGTTCATATTCCCAGCATGCATGATGTTATGTTTCAACAGTTCATATTTCCAGTATGTTGTTATGTTTCAACAGTTCATATTCCCAGCATGTTGTTATGTTTCAACAGTTCATATTCCCAGCATGTTGTTATGTTTTAACAGTTCATATTCTCAGAATGTTGTTATGTTTCAACAGTTCATATTCTCAGAATGTTGTTATGTTTCAACAGTTCATATTCCCAGCATGTTGTTATGTTTCAACAGTTCATATTCCCAGCATGTTGTTATGTTTCAACAGTTCATATTCCCAGCATGTTGTTATGTTTCTACTCTTCATATTCCCAGCATGTTGTTATGTTTCAACAGTTCATATTCCCAGCATGTTGTTATGTTTCAACTGTTCATATTCTCAGTATGTTGTTATGTTTCAACAGTTCATATTCCCAGCATGTTGTTATGTTTTAACAGTTCATATTCTCAGAATGTTGTTATGTTTCAACAGTTCATATTCCCAGCATGTTGTTATGTTTCAACAGTTCATATTCCCAGCATGTTGTTATGTTTCAACAGTTCATATTCTCAGAATGTTGTTATGTTTCAACAGTTCATATTCTCAGTATGTTGTTATGTTTCAACAGTTCATATTCCCAGCATGTTGTTATGTTTCAACTGTTCATATTCTCAGTATGTTGTTATGTTTCAACAGTTCATATTCCCAGCATGTTGTTATGTTTCAACAGTTCATATTCCCAGCATGTTGTTATGTTTCAACAGTTCATATTCCCAGCATGTTGTTATGTTTCTACTGTTCATATTCTCAGTATGTTGTTATGTTTCAACAGTTCATATTCCCAGCATGTTGTTATGTTTCAACAGTTCATATTCTCAGTATGTTGTTATGTTTCAACAGTTCATATTCTCAGTATGTTGTTATGTTTCAACAGTTCATATTCCCAGCATGTTGTTATGTTTCAACAGTTCATATTCCCAGCATGTTGTTATGTTTCAACAGTTCATATTCTCAGTATGTTGTTATGTTTCAACAGTTCATATTCCCAGCATGTTGTTATGTTTCAACAGTTCATATTCTCAGCATGTTGTTATGTTTCAACAGTTCATATTCCCAGCATGTTGTTATGTTTCAACAGTTCATATTCCCAGCATGTTGTTATGTTTCAACAGTTCATATTCTCAGAATGTTGTTATGTTTCAACAGTTCATATTCCCAGCATGTTGTTATGTTTCAACAGTTCATATTCTCAGAATGTTGTTATGTTTCAACAGTTCATATTCTCAGTATGTTGTTATGTTTCAACAGTTCATATTCCCAGCATGTTGTTATGTTTCAACAGTTCATATTCCCAGCATGTTGTTATGTTTCAACAGTTCATATTCTCAGTATGTTGTTATGTTTCAACAGTTCATATTCCCAGCATGTTGTTATGTTTCAACAGTTCATATTCTCAGCATGTTGTTATGTTTCAACAGTTCATATTCCCAGCATGTTGTTATGTTTCAACAGTTCATATTCCCAGCATGTTGTTATGTTTCAACAGTTCATATTCTCAGAATGTTGTTATGTTTCAACAGTTCATATTCCCAGCATGTTGTTATGTTTCAACAGTTCATATTCTCAGTATGTTGTTATGTTTCAACAGTTCATATTCCCAGCATGTTGTTATGTTTCAACAGTTCATATTCCCAGCATGTTGTTATGTTTCTACTGTTCATATTCTCAGTATGTTGTTATGTTTCAACAGTTCATATTTCCAGTATGTTGTTATGTTTCAACAGTTCATATTCCCAGCATGTTGTTATGTTTCAACAGTTCATATTCTCAGTATGTTGTTATGTTTCAACAGTTCATATTCCCAGCATGTTGTTATGTTTCAACAGTTCATATTCCCAGCATGTTGTTATGTTTCAACAGTTCATATTCTCAGTATGTTGTTATGTTTCAACAGTTCATATTCCCAGCATGTTGTTATGTTTCAACAGTTCATATTCTCAGCATGTTGTTATGTTTCAACAGTTCATATTCCCAGCATGTTGTTATGTTTCAACAGTTCATATTCCCAGCATGTTGTTATGTTTCAACAGTTCATATTCTCAGAATGTTGTTATGTTTCAACAGTTCATATTCCCAGCATGTTGTTATGTTTCAACAGTTCATATTCTCAGAATGTTGTTATGTTTCAACAGTTCATATTCTCAGTATGTTGTTATGTTTCAACAGTTCATATTCCCAGCATGTTGTTATGTTTCAACTGTTCATATTCTCAGTATGTTGTTATGTTTTAACAGTTCATATTCCCAGCATGTTGTTATGTTTCAACAGTTCATATTCTCAGTATGTTGTTATGTTTCAACAGTTCATATTCCCAGCATGTTGTTATGTTTCAACAGTTCATATTCTCAGTATGTTGTTATGTTTTAACAGTTCATATTCCCAGCATGTTGTTATGTTTCAACTGTTCATATTCTCAGTATGTTGTTATGTTTTAACAGTTCATATTCCCAGCATGTTGTTATGTTTCAACAGTTCATATTCTCAGTATGTTGTTATGTTTCAACAGTTCATATTCCCAGCATGTTGTTATGTTTCAACAGTTCATATTCTCAGTATGTTGTTATGTTTTAACAGTTCATATTCCCAGCATGTTGTTATGTTTCAACTGTTCATATTCTCAGTATGTTGTTATGTTTTAACAGTTCATATTCCCAGCATGTTGTTATGTTTCAACAGTTCATATTCTCAGTATGTTGTTATGTTTCAACAGTTCATATTCCCAGCATGTTGTTATGTTTCAACAGTTCATATTCTCAGAATGTTGTTATGTTTCAACAGTTCATATTCCCAGCATGTTGTTATGTTTCAACAGTTCATATTCCCAGCATGTTGTTATGTTTCAACAGTTCATATTCTCAGAATGTTGTTATGTTTCAACAGTTCATATTCCCAGCATGTTGTTATGTTTCAACAGTTCATATTCCCAGCATGTTGTTATGTTTCAACAGTTCATATTCCCAGCATGTTGTTATGTTTCTACTCTTCATATTCCCAGCATGTTGTTATGTTTCTACTCTTCATATTCCCAGCATGTTGTTATGTTTCAACAGTTCATATTCCCAGCATGTTGTTATGTTTTAACAGTTCATATTCTCAGTATGTTGTTATGTTTCAACAGTTCATATTCTCAGAATGTTGTTATGTTTCAACAGTTCATATTCCCAGCATGTTGTTATGTTTCAACAGTTCATATTCCCAGCATGTTGTTATGTTTCTACTCTTCATATTCCCAGCATGTTGTTATGTTTCAACAGTTCATATTCCCAGCATGTTGTTATGTTTTAACAGTTCATATTCCCAGCATGTTGTTATGTTTCAACAGTTCATATTCTCAGAATGTTGTTATGTTTCAACAGTTCATATTCCCAGCATGTTGTTATGTTTCAACAGTTCATATTCCCAGCATGTTGTTATGTTTCAACAGTTCATATTCTCAGAATGTTGTTATGTTTCAACAGTTCATATTCTCAGAATGTTGTTATGTTTCAACAGTTCATATTCCCAGCATGTTGTAATGTTTCAACTCTCATTAGCGTATCACGTGACTTTCAAAATGGCTACCGTTTGTGAAACAATTCGAGCTATCCAATCTGAATAAACGTGTAACAAACCCATTTTGTATTTTTTTTATCTAAAACAACGTGCTGCTGCCCCTTTAAGATCATATCAAAATAATCTGGACAAAATAATAGGGGAATGCATTTGATACATTGCAATTTCCAAGGTAAACTCAAAATATTCATCCTTGAGCTTTCTGAACACACACATATTGAATTAACTGTTTCAATATGTTGTAATTGAAACTTTGACAAACATGATTAAGGCTGAAATGTTATTTCTGTCATATAATCAATATATCCGCGGAGTACAACACACATTCTTCCTGACGATGATAAAATTCGCATTTGAAATATGTCTTATCGAAAATATAAATTATGTTTTGTTAAACAAAATAACACTTTTTAAATGTAAGGTCTATATCGTTATAGTTAATGTAGACTTTGTAAAAAAAATTCATTTTTTTCTAATGTGCATATAATACATTTATGACAATTCATCATTATAAGAATAATGAAAGAACCGAAAGCCAAATATATAGACAAGTCAATATTGAAAAAGAATCTTACTGAAAGTACGGGTAATAAATAAGGTAGTTAAACTATATCCATGTATACTGGCCAAATGTAAATAACGTTTCAAGGTATCATGGGAGTGAAACCTGATTAAAGGAAAGAAATAAAACTAGTCAACAAGATTTATATGTTCAGTCTTCATCTTGATGAAATTTCAATCTGCCAATGTTATCCCGGTTAGGTCAACAATAAGAGGTTTAAAGACAAGGGGATTTTTATTTTCTTCACCTACGGCTCTTGCTACATGTTGCATCCTAGCTTAAGGTATGAAACCATCATCATGATAGCTTTGTGAAACATTAAAACCTGTTAACGTTGGCTGAAATCAGTAAATTATGTGAGTATTTGGTTCCTGGTATATTGTTAGACTCCAAATACAACACTTATATAAATGAAAATGTATAAATACAGTCCATTTTCTGAAACACTCGTTATCGATTAGTTGTTCCAGTCCCTTTTGAAATATGTTTTGACTCAGAAAGCATTTTTTCTATCTTGTTTGTGTACATGTTGTGGTCATATCCTTTACGTTTTTCTCTATGTAACATTGTGAAAACACCCTTGATTTGCTTCGTTAAATGAATAGGAATATGTATAGGTACATAGGTAGCAAAACATCAGAAAACAATTAACACATTACCACTCAGCAGCAGAAACTCTGTGCAGGAATATGTATACGTTAAGGACATATCACACTTATCTCACAGATGAACTCCGCTGAATCTGTGCAGTCCTTTGGTTCCCCTTATTTACAGACAAGTCACTATTTGTCATGCCATACTAATTTTGATGTTATTGTTATTGTTTTCATACTGACATGCATTTGTATAAAGCCGTTTTCAAATTTAAAGCCGTTGTCATACGTCCATAAACTTTAAAAGGATCTCTCCAACCTTGATGCAATTGTGAAAATGAGAATCTATTGACCAATACATGATGCCATATGTACTGTTTTACTTTTCGGTCGAGACTCTGCACAGAAAATAAGGATTAATTTTTCATGAAAAGTGCGTTTCTGATGATACCCTTTCTGTATGCCCATTTAAACCTCAAATATCGATCACCTTTAAAAACAAATTGTCAAACTGATTTGAACAAAATGTAAGAAGTAGGAGTTTGATACAAATATTGACATACACACCGACATGTTACAACTGGCAAGTTAACTGTTAAATCTTATATATCTCATATCTCTAACATGGTACCTTAATGTTACGAGAATCTGCGACAAAGTTCCCTAAATGGATTTCAATCAATATGTCCTAAGCTTTCTTACATAACGACCTAAAATTCAAGATCAGATCTTTTATTAATGCATATCTTATTTATTTAATATTTTATGTAATAATATTATGAATTTTTATAAATATTATTTACGTCCGAATAAGTTGTTCTTCTTTTGTATCAAAACAGACATAACATGTATTTTTATTGACCTTTGAACGTACAATCAATTAACACACCTAAATACTCTTTTGTAGAATCCATGTGTGTCTTACAGGAACAAGTGCCCTCAAATTTCGAACTCATATTTATATTAAGTAAATATATAATATATCTAGACATTTTCTCAAAATCATATATATTCAATGTTAAGTTCATACCTCATTATGTTACTTTGTCTTAATCATGTTGTTGAGAATATTCTTGTACACACTACCAAAGGGAGATAAATTACTCTTGAAATCTATTTAGAAAAAAAAGGCAACATACATAAAATACATCTATAAACTCCTCTTGTAATTAGAGACTATTAGAGACCAGAAATGTCATTGTCGTAGAATACTTTACAGGTAAAGTATCGATACCATAACAATCTTCGAAGAACATTACTTTAAAGATTGTATAACACATCTCCTTCACTCCAATTCATTCCCTGTCCTTAAATCCCGTATTCATTAAGCAGTTACCGTATAAAAAGTCAATTGGTGGAGATGTATTCCGTTCTTTTTATATTAACCACTTTGTTAATTTGATTCCATCGGGTGAGGTCATTAATCATTGACAGGTACCTGTCTTGATTGACATTAGTTTGGCCGAGAATAGCATCGTTCAATAGTTCAAAATTACTATCCTGTTGTAATGAATTATGCAATAAAGATACAATTCTTTACGAAATTAGCGTATTATGTTTTAGCTTGCTAAGTCTGATAGGTGTCCTTATTATCGGAAATGATAGAAAGATTTAGAAAGACGACTCTCTTACAAAATTACCATCCTGACGTTATGCAATAGATGTTCCTAACCTCTACACAGATTGTTTGCTAATGATAAAGATAAAAATAAGTTACTTGCAAGGTCTAATAGGTGTCCTCAATATCAGAAAAGAATAGAAATACTCAGAAAGATGACTCTCTTCCAAAATTACGGCGATGACCAAGACGACGATTTTATTGTAACAGATTTAACTTTATATTCATTAAAAAATAATGTTCTTGGTTATGGGAAAAATCGTGTCAAAAATGAGGTTGTCTTATGTACGTTGACTATGTTTGACTGATTTCTATTATTCGTGGAATGGTTCACACAATCATTATTATTATTATAAATAGTTATTTTTACTGACTATGGGCATTTAAACTATAACAAGACTAGTGTTACGAAACAATTTGGAATAGTAAAATGCCCCCAGTCAAACCAGCAAAATATAAAAGACAATTGTATATTAAATACAATTTAATCAATGAAATAATAAACAATGTGTTTAAGATTACAATATCAAACCAATACAAGTTATAATACGATATCAAATGAGTCACACTAATTAGCTAAATAAATATATTCACCAGCCCTTATGAATCACACAGTTGATGAATGTGGAAAACAGTCAATGGGTCTTGATAGGAGATATATGAATCCGGCTTGTAAAGGTATCCAAAAAACAGTGGCACGGCAGATGATCGCAAAGTTGATTGTAAGAAGCTAGATGAGTAAGAGTTCTAATGCCAGCGTATATATATATATAGGTAAGATACCTTCCAGAATGCTCTTTAAAGTTCCTTGACAAAATTCAATCAGAAGTGTCCAACTCAAGCAATCAAGAAATAGATAGAACATTCTAGAATAGATGATTCTAGACACTGCCAGCTTAGACTATCAAAACAAGTGTAAGTGTGACCCACTAAACAATACAACAATGTTATACAATGTTTAACTTATAAACAATGACATACTCATCAAACAAGGCATAAAAAAGAGCTGGTGAAAGAAGCATACTTGAGTAATATCATATAAATCTATTTTGTCTTATGTGTGCCCAAAAATAATTTATTTTTCCAGACATGTAAGAAGTACCATCCGTATTGTGAAGTGTACAAACTATCTGTTTTCAATTAATCATTGTAATAGTTCAGCTCAAGTAAACATCTACACTTACTTGAGGGTTGATATGCACATAGTGACAGTTTTTCAAGGTTTTATCTAAGAATAAACTTTCTGAAGCGTTCTGAAGACATGCATCTTCATTTCAGAAAGCTTGAAATGTTATTGCTGTCATTTAATCAATTTACCATTGGATTGCAGCACGCTGTCTACCTGAAAATATCAAGTCTCTTATTTGAATAATTTCATGTTAAAATACAACTTAGATTGTGTTAAACATGTTTACCCAAGGTTGTGTCTGCCTTATTATACATTCAGAGCGGATAAACTTTGTTTGTATAACAAAGGTCTTTAAAATGGTATTTTTTAAAAGAACAAGAAAAAACATTGCTTCAATCGAAATATGCAAAAACTTGAATAATTGCTTTTATTTGTTTAACTGCCTGTCTTGAGGTAAGAATTAAACTTAAATAGAATAAACCTAAACAGATCACGTGTGCCTCGTGGTACATCTGTTGCAGATACTATAAGATACATTTATTTATTTCTTGAAGATCTTTAACAAAACATGGACATACCAAAACAAATATAACGAATATTCAATCATTACCTTTGACACTTTGTCATTATGTAATTGTGTCCATTTCTTTGTTACTGTTTCAGAATATGGCTTAACAAAGAGATATTTCAACATAAATGTCAAGCTGATAACTAAATTATACCCTCAAGAATACAAAGCAAATTAGGTTTATAATCATTTTCACATGTAATGATTTAAAAACAATATGGTTGTAAATTGTGTATGATACTACTTGTTCCACATATTGGCTCACAATGCAGAACGTATAGACAAAAATGGGGAAAACCGAGGATATATTCTAGCCTTTTAAATAGATTAAAAAAGACTAATTAAGATAATAAACACTTTGTGATGACTTCTTACAACATAATGCACGCTCAAAGATCCAATGTTATACCTGTTAATGCTTGTGAAGCTTTGAATGAATTTATTTTAAAATAAAACTATGCAAAACAAAGTTCTAACAAAAAACTAAAATTTGCAGCAGCACGTTTACTTCAAGTGAAAAACCGATCTCACGAAACAATTGTTTTTACCAATTTCAAGACATAGCTTTTTAATTTACAAGAGGCATTTCGAAACTCATTGTACCATGTGAAGTTAAGCTTTGATAACACATTTTTGTAAGGCAAATAATTAAAAAGTGTTCAAACTAAAATTACCGAAAGTGATTATACTTAATACTTGATATTTTTAGGTAGCATTCAAAAGACAAGTCTTTTCGAGGTTCATTTTGCGGAAATGAAATTCATGGATACATGCAACCCAGTTGAAAGATGTTTCTAAGGTTAACATTTTTGTTGACTTGGATTTGAAACCTGAATACAGAAGAGCGCAAACTCTGTAAAACAAACTATGAGAAGTGATGCCATTCATCGAATATGATGTTAAGGTATAGAAATGCGATTTTGATAAGTATATATATATATGATATTATATAAACACTTACACTTTATTTTCAATAAATGGTGAAATAACTAAAATAGAGAGTTTTTTTAATGTCATTTCTCACTTACAAAAAATGCGGACTGGACGCCGATAGGACAGGCACTTTTAATTTATTAAATGAAAATATACATAACATTTGGGTAACAACAATTAGACACTTACTAATACAATGTGTTTAAATCTTAACTTAGTTATGAATTTGGAAATAGTTAGTACATAGGCATAGTTTAGAAGATAACGTTTTCTTTACTGATCGTCTCCTCATGGTTCTCTATCAAAAATAGTGTATGCATTATATTATATTATATTATATTATATTATATTATATTATATTATATTATATTATATTATATTATATTATATTATATTATATAGTATAATATTATATTATGTTATGTTATGTTATGTTATGTTATGTTATGTTATGTTATGTTATGTTATGTTATATTATATTATATTATATTGTCATATTATATTGTCATATTATGTTTTGTCACTTTAATGTCAAAATATCTATAGTAAATTAACATCATCATGTGCATAAACTGTAGACCTCTCCGTCGCGGAAATAAAGATTGCACGATTTACTTAGTGAAGTATTTAGCAAATGTGAAAATCTATGATGATAGAGACTGTATTTCCGTATGAGAATGTGGTAAGTTCATGAGACATTTGAGATTGACAAACAAATGCAGTTATTTTCTTACTGTTATGATGCAGTGATACATATAATGATTTCAATTAATCATTTTTTAAAGTAAATATTTTATCCAATTTCGCTAACATAAACATCCTCCTGTCGTGAGATAAGATGTCCTTACGCTAATACTAATATGTTGGAAGAGATAAATGAAGTCATATGAATACCCTAGTGATGTTGGAAATTTCAAATTCAACTTACTGATGAAAAGTTCTTAAGTCTATGGCACACACTTCCGTCTATTAAATCAGTATTTGTTGCTGTGCGGCAGTGTAGGGGATTTAGATTTAGTCTTTTCATCCTTGATTTGTTTCATAAGGTATAACTTTATGTTTAACAGCATTTTTTATCTGAACTAATTCCTACCCGTGAATAGCTTTAATTATCAATTCATTTAATCATTGAGTTTATCATGTACCCTAGCCTAATTCTACTATCAACACTACTGTTATACTGTCTGTAAACATCGTATTCAAACTGAAAAGAACCCCTACGTTTGTGTTTTTAAACTTATGATAGATAATTTTTCATGTATTTTGAAAAACATGATGGGAAAAACCCGCCTTTGCTAGCGGTTCAAAGTCACGTGGCTCAGAAGTCAAACAACGGCTTTTTTAGATGATAGACCCTATTGTGGAAAAGAACACTAACAAATCATCAAAACGTGAGAAACCTCTGAAAATTGACAAAACTGTCATTGGAAGAATCGCATTGCATTTTCATTTTGCAGACAGGTTTGGGCGATATTGGACAAGCCAAGCAATCGACTGTGCAATCACTGAACTTGGGCATGACCAGTTCTTATGTAGAAAATGTACAATATAAAAGATTTAAGAGTGACAATTATTTCAATATGTGAGAACAAACATTTTGTTTTTGATCTCTAGCTACCGACTTTGAATTTGTAAAGCACAAAACTGGTTTTGACAAAATAAATTATTTTTGAGATTGGTTGATATCAGAGGTACCTAACTAAAACTACTAGAACGGTTTTCATTGTCTCAAAATAGTAAATACAATTTGTAATAATTTTCTTTTGTCGACTAGTTTAATATTGCAGAATTGTATGAACAGACTCTTCAGATGAAGCGATACGAATATCTGTGTATTTAGCGACTTTAAGACCATTAATGTCAGTGTCAAAGAGAACTTAACACGTTGACTCTGTAATGTCTGCACATTTCATGAAGAACATCGCTTGTCCGAGTTTACAACCTTTTTAGTTCAATTGAATTTATTTCTTTTCCATAATTTCATTTTGCCATTGAGCTGCCACCTCGTCAAACGGTGGTGATATATTTCACTCTGTAATAATCCACTTTCTAAAATAGATTCTCATCAGCTGAAGTCATAAATCATTGAGTCGTGTCATGTTTGAGATTGGTGTGGCAAAGAATAGTATCATTTTCTATTTTTCAATGGTTCAAATTGCCTTCCGGTTGTTATGCAGTATATATTGCTCAGCTTTCTGTCTTTGAAACAAACATTTCTTTGTTGAAGATAAAACCTTAATCTTTGAATCGTCTGAATAAATAAACAATTGTTTGTAGAAAAACTGTTCTCTCTCATAATTGTTGTTTTTAAAATTATATGTTCTATTTCATTTTCTATTTTATGTCGAATATGTTCCATCGTTCATTGAATTGTTCACAGCTTTGTTTCAGTTTGATTGCCAGAGACTCAAACTTTTGATTTGCTATTTTGTGATGTGTATGTTTTATATAGATTATTGCATACCAACTCATGTAATATAAACAGATTTAAGCCATAAGTGTTGTTAACGTAACAAATTAAATATCATACTTATGGTTTTTAATCATTGTTCAATTATAAGGGAGTGGACTTAGAGTCCCATTAAGTCAATGAAACAGGAAATGATGTAGACAGTATGGGAAAAGTCAATTAAGGTTATCACCTTTTGGCTATAACGTTACAATCTCATTTCAATCTCATTTCGCATACACATATGTCTTCTTGCCGTGAGATAAATTGTATTTTGGTTATTTGTATTTCGTTTCGAAATAGATAATCATAAAAGAGATAGGTGAAATCATATAAATATTGTCATGATTTTAAGAATTTCAACTTGAAATCTTGAAATGTATGTTTCACAATTTCATCACACGTAATTCCCTCTATCATATTAAATCGTATTTCATCTAAATATGTGTATGCCTTTTGGCAGATTTGAAGACCTAGTTCAGTCATTTCTTTATAGGTATTCCTCAGTAGATACGGGTGAGTGGTCTGTGTTATCTTTAACCTGACCTACTTTCTAATTTCGATCTGATCCATCACAAACTGATGATGCACAGGATCTTCTGACTACTTTCCTGCAGATAGAAAATGCCCACTCCCATTTCGTCATGTGGTCATTCTTGGAAAATCTAGAGCTGTGACTGTTTTCTTCAATCGCATACTTTTCGACATATTATCAAAGGCTTCGGCAGAAAGATTTGAAAAGTAATTTTGAGAAAAAGATGTGAAAATAGATTTAAGAAGAATGCCCACTCCCATTTTGTTTTAAGGTCAGTCATCGGAAAAGTAGATTTCTGATAAGTTTCGTCATTGACATACTTTACGTGTCCTAAATCAAATAAGATTCAATATCAAAGATTTGTTAACCCATTTAGTTTAATCTATGTAATCATTTCAAAATACAAACATTAAATAAGTTTCAGAAGCAACATTAAGAGCACCTGAGAGTAGGCGCTGATCAAACTTCCTCAACTACTTAATTTGTGATAATTCTCAAACTTTACCATTATATCTGTTGAATTCATTAAACTCCATTTGTCTAAGTTAACTTATTTGTGAGAGTTGTAACCAAAAATGTTGGAAAGAACAACTACTGTTTAACGGTTACACCGGTGGTTACTCAAATTCATACTAACTAGGAATATATAACATGTTGCATCTATCTGTAAACTATGTTTAAGGTGGTTTTCTGATATATCATGCTGAAAGACCATGTTTTTTCTATTCATTTACTTTGATATCCATGTAACATATTGTACCACAATTCATTAACTTTGTATTTGACTGGCATACCTATAAACGCAAGGGTTGTACCTGAAGGTGTGGAATCATTCTAGCTTTTTAAAAAACTTTTAAATGCAAGGAACATTAAAAGTTGCATCTCTCTTTATACAATGTTAGAGGTTGTTTTGTCATCTATAAAAGTAACATTTCCTAGCTTTGCCGTCTTTATTATAGTTTGGTACCAAAGTCAAAATTGTTGTATGTAACTTTAGTAGTTACCTGCGCTGATTCGACTTCAAATCAACATCTTTGTTGACTTGTAAATTTAGCCAGATAAACCTAAGTGCAAAAAAAAAATAAAAACGACTAAAATTTATGTTTACACGAATACCGACACTTTTATAACATATTATCTTTATCAATCAGAATCTGTTGGTCATTGCGTTTGAATAACTTGCATACGCCATAAGATTCACATGATTCAGTTTTTATTATAAATCACACCTCAAACCTTAAGATTTGCATTACACTGTTCAGACAAGAATCACACACACGGTACTTCTTAAGACAATGACGCTGTTCAAAGGTTTGCCAAAACAACATACTTTAAGGTTAGACACTTTATAACATAAAATGAATGATGGTAAGTCTGATTAATGTAAAACAGGAAAAAAGACGTAAAGTTCAACGATATTGTGTATGTGCTACAAATTACTTATGATTTGAAGAAATATTGCTCATTTTATGAAAAAAAAAACATAATCAGAAGAGAATACAATATATTGTCAACAGGATTGGAACGTATCAATAATATTTCTTTGTATAATAATTTTCGGAAGATATCTGTTTAGTTCTTTTGGCTGGCATCGACGGTAAATAGCCATGGAGAAAGTAGAACATTCATGGTTTTGGACGTTTACATTCTTAACTTGCTCTAATCTTGTCATACAATTATTCCCAAAAATATTATGACACGTGAACAGGGATAAAAATTGCAACATTTCCAACTCATATGCTTCTCAGAGTTGAATAATACGTAGCAATAAACATGAAATTAACCCTCTAACTCCTTTCTGATATCAACAGTAAAATCATCATATATGGTGTTTCAGATTGATCAACATACATATTGAAATATAAACGTAAATTGTCATTTCTTACATTAACACTTAATAACAACTTTATTAAATACTGTTTTTTTCTTAGCCGTGCAATGTCTTCAAGGTAAAAAAATACCCAAATCAAAAGTTTAGACATATACCAGTTTAGTAAACATGTATCATATTGAATGTTCCAAAATGATACGGTGTTAAAACGATTCAGATGTAACTTCAGCGTAAAACTGCAATTGTTAAACTTTGTTCCATTGATAGTTAGTGAAAACTAATATACAAATGTCGGTACTCTCTTAAACTACCATGTGTAATACATATATTTTTGTTCAGGAGATGTTAATGTGACTAATTTGAAACGGAACAACACGCACCAGTGTCCGTCAAGCATGTTAAGTTTCTCTAAGCAGGAAACGTAGCCGATAACAGCTAATTCCCAGATCTAAATTTTACTTATCTTATAGGTAACTAGGTACGGTTCTCTGTCAGTATGATATGATTCCATTTCTTTACAGCCAAGTGAAGGTCTACACTGCTCATATCAACAACACATGTTTCTTTTACTATAGATAAACGTTACCTGGCTGTCTCTCTCATGAAATGATAAGTGCATTTGATGCTTTCTGTTGACACTTGTATAACAAAGGGTAAAGTAGATTAATGTTTATCATATAATATGCTTCGTAGTATTGCCTGTTGATTGTACATAATTGCAAATTGCGATGCTAGTTAAAAGTTTAAAGTCACATTTAATATTTTGATCTAACGACACTTTCGTAGTGTCGTCGCATGTTTTGTCATATTTGCTTATTGTTGCCATATATTCGAAACTAACTGTTGTTTAAACTTTTTGAAAATAAAATTGTACCTTATTTACTGTAATTTAATGAATTGGAATTACTGGAAATATCAAACCTCGAAAAATAGAAACTGGTCTGTCTAAGCATAAGAAGAAAACACGCCATGCAATAACTATTGTTAGGTTCAGATGCATGGGCGGGAAACCCGGAAATACAGGCTTCAATTCGCCCTTTCAGGGAGATTACCGTTTTACCTGTGCCTTATCATATCAGGTACATATGTTACTATTGATAAGATCAGCATTACCCAAGGCTGTTTAAGCAATCTACACCTGTTAAGGAAGAGCGAGGTCTGACACGAAGGTGTTTTCTTGCCTTGCATAAGTGCAATGGGTGCAGTGAGAAGCTTATTTTTCGGTATTGTAAGTGGAAGTCCGAAGGTGGCCGAAAGATTCTTTCACAAAGCACAAAGATTTAAGGGAAAATGGACACAACTGTATACTTCAAAAGCGAATGTTGCTAAAACACATAACAATCTTAACTTATAGAGAATGCATCATGTCCATGTAGTGACCATTTTTGTAACTAACCAAATGAAATGGTACGATTTCTTCTAAAGACAAATCGAAATCTACCTCTTAGGTCAGGAAATTTACAGTAAGTAGTTTATATTTTCTCTTGTCTACTGATATATAATATACACATGATTTTACCGTGTGTGAACATCGACTCTCTGGCTTTGAACACAAAGAATAACCTGACATGACCATATTGAATGCAATTGTAGCCACTTAAAAAATTCATAAAATGGGCGTAGCTGACACATCTCAGCAACTGTTTTATTTCGAAATATCTCCAACCATGCTAATGAGTATTGGTTTATGTCATGTGCCTTAACTTTATACTATAGAGAGCTCTGACGAGTTGCGTCCATATCAAATGTGTTAAGTTATATGTAAAGTAAAAACATCGGAACTTTACATTGATTTACAAATTAATATATCTTTTTCAGATTTACGATGACAATTCATCTTTGTTTCATTACAGCATACAACATATCCCGTATACTGTCTTTTAAAACACAAAATCAAATCTATCTGCTTACGTGAAGAAGGAAATTTGTCATGTCTTGCATCATTTTTTTTCCAAGTAAATTTGTAAATTTTTCAGGCGTTGTTGCTTGAAGAAAACACGAAACTGTACATGCATTGTCAATGCAATTGAGTGAAATTCCTCTACAGACGTCTTTACGTAAATGGGATTCTTTTAACTGCAAACGTTTTGTAGCATTTGTTTAGTGTTGAAAAAAAATTCTTTTGTAAATTGTTAAGACGTAAGTATTGGAATGGATGCATGAACATTGTTACGTGTTATATCATAAATAACTGATCTCAATTTGTAATAGGATTTTAACGTATTCGTAAACATTGAGAACTTGATTAATTCTCAACTAATGAAGTATTTTTAGTTTTGATGAAATATTTTCCAAATATATGACAGATATTATATCATGTAATTACCTCGAGTATATATATTGCGCAGGGATGGCGATAACAAAGCCTTGACCGACTTCTCAAAAAGCTAGTCACCTTTCCTATTGTTCGTATTGAACACCATAATTCGTTATTGCATCATGGCTCACAAAACAATGGAACTTTTCAAGTAATGTCTTCTGATGTAGGTTTTTATAAACACAATCCCCATAAGAGGATTTTATGTTGAAAAATCCCTTTACAAATAAATGTAATTCATTATCAAATGTTCATTCTCAAAATGCTGAATGAATGTTTTTGTTCTTATCGACTGTACAAAGATGATTCATGCAATAGAAATCTACTAAACATAATTTCAAAGTTCAAAACAATCAGCCGTTTATTAGACTAATAATATTGGAGATTATCTATTATACACTCAGCGGAAAAAGGAAACATCATCCAGTCCTCTTTAGACGCAAGAAAATGATACCAGATAAAGTTGATTTTGAACGGCAATTATTAACTTATGCTTTTTTAATAGAAATACACATGTTTTCTCATAGGGTATCGACACGAACACACAAGGGGTGGTGAGACCGTTGTTTAAAGATGGCTTTTTTCAAAGGATTATTTGGGATTTATATGAAAGTTTACAAAATAGGTAAATAGAAAAGTTCTTGGCATAATGCACCTTCTCGGACCTTAATTCGTTGACGCAATATAGATGTAGTCCCTTTTCATTATTCTATCCCCCCTATTAAAGGAGATTCGACAACAACAAAATTCTTAAAGCATGTTTTTTTAGAAACATGACCAAATTATGATTAGAATTTATAAATATCGATAATTTGGCTTCCAAAGACATGCTGTAACAGTCTATTAGTGTATTCATCCCTCATGGTTTAAACTATCTTGCATTTTTGTGGTGACATTTTTTGCCGTTGTGTTGATATAAGTGCCCGTCTTACTTACCCTTGTAACCATCGATGTATATGAAACTTTTATATGATTGGATTGGTATTCACACAAAATATAAAATATTTTCAACAAAAAGTGTAAGGAGAATTTCTGTCATAGCATTCTTTTTATTTTAGAACACATATAACATACCTGCTCTATCTGCTCCTCATTAATTTCCATCACATTAAAAATCATATTAAATGTCTCATCTCCTGTCTGGTCAGTCATGAAAACATTTCTATTTCTGGGTTTTAATTAAATGAGATATATTAGAGAAAACATAAAATGTTGTTTAACTGTAAAACGACCATTCCTATTAGTTTGAAATAAACAAAAACAATGTATTATTGAAATGTGTTGTTGAGCTTCTTAGTAAACATTTCATTTAATCATGTTCGGAAAATCTATTTATTTGTTGATATGTACTGAGAAATTAGATTCAAGGTAAAACGATTGTTTTTGTGTCAAAAAATTGCATTTGTGTTCATTTTGTAAAGTTACATGTGGATCTTGGTGCAAATATGAAGCATATATCAGAAATACGATAATAGGTTTGAATGTTTGTGTAACAAAGAATTTCTTCTCTGGTGATACCTCGTGAATGATAATCTTTGTATTATCAAATACATTTCTTCGTACCAAGCTGGCGATTAACGCTGGCTGGCTCATCATGAGCCGTATGTGTTTCAGGTAATTGATAACGGTGGATTTTATAACAAGGCGAACAACTCGAATAAATCATCTTTAGAATTACTGGAAGATAAATTTGCACGTTACAAACTGTTGAAAAGTTTGCTCACAAAGACGTTATGAATGCTATCCCTAAGTAAGTTTCAGTTCATCACAGTCTATAATGGTAAAATTGATGTGGTCTATTGACTCGCTTCAATATATTCAGTACTAACGGTTCGAACTGCCTCTTAATAATGTCCACAGAAATAGCCCTGCCCGTCAACATCACTAATGGCCTTTTCACATTTGATCTAGTAGGCTTGTAAGAAAAAAGTAAGGTTGTGGAAAGCTAGCGCCATACGACAGCAATATGTATCATAGTGAAGAGAGATCTTGTTAAAAAATCGGCTTTGATATTTGATGCATATATAAATGAATAAACTTAGGAATAATGTTTTCAGAAATGAAAAGGAATTGTTCTGTGATGTTGATAGTCCGATCATGTTCACTCCCTGAACTGCATTTCTTTTACTTTTAATAAATAACCTTTTTCGGATCTGTAATGGGCTTACATTTTCATGAATGCGGATTCTTTGAAATAAAAATAAAATAATTTATTTTTAAACCAGCCCATCTTTAATACAAAACATTCTTGAAGATAATAAGAAACGAACACATGAAGTACAAATAAGTGTGTTTTCACATTAAAAAAGTGTTTCCTTTGTTTGTTACATGTTGAATATTTCAATAATGGAATAGAGAACAGATCTACAGCTTTATCTCCATATATCTGCTTCAGTTGAGATGGACCTTTTACGTATGGAATTTGTTTACGTATTGTGCATATATTTTAACAACAGAAAATAATGGCCTTTTAAATATATTATCAGCATACATTCACAACCACCTACCACCAACATACGTTCGACAGAGGGCGACGTAAGGTACACAGTTTAATTGAAAAAAGCAATTTTGATATTATTATTACACGGAAGAACAGTATTTTCAATGCCCAACATATTTTACTCCAACAACGGTATAAGGAGCAATACCGAAACGTCGCAAATCTGTTATTAAAGAATTTGAATATCAATAAATATCTTGTACCTCATTACTACTAAAAAGAGTCCAACAACGTATTCAATAATCATTTCGAAAATCATGGATAATATATACAACCAAGAAGGCAATAACTACAGAGTTAATAACGAGTTAATGGTAGCTTTAAAGTATTGGATATTCATAGATGCAAATCAACATTTGGATGTAAACATGGAAATGAATCATTGAAATAAAGGTATAAAAGAAAGAAAGAAAAAGAAATGAAGGTATAACGATAATTCAATACTTGTATTTATGAACTGCAAAATACTTTGAAGAATGCGCTGCGTGGAAAATGTTGAGACTTGATTTGATTTTTTTAAATTTCAAATTATAAGTTATTAGTTCCGCAAACAATTAATACCTAAAAATCTAAATGTTCATCAAACGATTCGTATTCCTTCCTTTGTATAATGAAATCATGAATATTAGATGCATGTATCATGGCTTAATACCATTTGTAATGTTGTAATGTAAACCATTATTGCAATGCTGGAGAAAACAAGTAAAAGCAAGTGACAAAATAACTAGGATAACATTTGATTCAGGGACATGCGTTAATGATATTCTAACAAACCAGATACCTCAAAACACAAATGGAAACTGGAAAAAGCTGTGAAAGGAATATGTGATATTATTCTCAGGGGCAGCCACATCTTAACACAGAATGAGAATGGCGTGTTTGTTCGGGCGGCAACATCGATGAAAGCCATTACCGTGACATAAGCTGTGTTCCCGGTACCTAATCTGCCCTATCGCCCCTCGTAGAGCGCTAATAACTCCCTACTGACTCTGCAGGGTGACACTGCTGGAAGTTGGTAAACACTGCAGCACGTGGACCACGGTGGCTTCGCCGTAGCAGCTGCTTCATCGGTGTCTCATCAAGGAAAACAGATTGGTGACACCATGCCTCATGGCATCGATTAGACAAATGTATAGGGAACATCTTCACCCGTCATTGTGATCGCTGTAAAGTTTCTGGACTCAGTTGCAGATAATAACCTTTCAGAAAGCTCTGTTGCTTCATAGTCCCTCGGTGAAAAGAGGCTTGTGACATTCAACTCGATAAACTGTGCAGGGAAGGCTGTACCTCCAGCTTTGTCAGTTAAACGTTTTCTTGCATTCAAGCAGTTTAAGAGAGAAACCTCTTCACAACCTTTAAAACTGAAATTTCTCTCTACCCAAGAGTAGGCATGGCGTGACACTCCGTTTGAAGACATCGTCTAAATACACAATGTAGGGGACATCTTAACTCATCACTGGCCAGTTTGAAGTTTCATGGAAGCTCTCAGTCGACGATAGAAACCTTACACCATGTTTAATGCACCAGCGTATCTCTCCTGTAGGGAAAGCAGACTATAGGAGCACTTGGTATCTCTTCTCTGCTAGGCATCGATTAAACAAACTGTGTAAAGGGAATAGTCTAATGCCTGCTTATTTTGATCATTTACAGTTCTCCCAAGGACAGCCTACACGTGCGTTGGTAACGTCTCAATTTGACAACTTTCCAGGATAAGTTCTATGTGACTGTTTGGAGACCTTTGTTGTGATTTATTTCGATTGGGATACGGATTTCCAATAGGGTAAGTATTTATTTTTTTCTGACCGTCAGGAACAATATTTATGTTTTAAATGATCATGTTGTTAGCCCGTCGCAAATTACAATCACGTCCATTTTGAAACTGTGTTTGCCATGAAAATCAATGAATCAGGCTATTGCGTCTGCAGTTACATGATTTGAGTTTCAATATCTCATCGGAAAATGTTGAATCGTGTACATAATACCAGACCAAGCATTATCCACACATATAACTGGGTGTTTGTTACACGTTTTCTGATGTGTTGAGTTTCCTTAATCAAGTTTATTGCCTCAATTCATGTGTTACAACGATATATTACTCATTGAAATTACAAATGTGTAGTTGGTGGCAATAACTAAAATTACAGACTGATACGTCTAACGAATTAAACAAATGTTCTGTCTACTGAATATATACATAGTCAATAACTAAATAAAGTAGATGCTGTGTCTCCTCGAGTAGGATTAGAGAAACACTGCATATATCCTGCAGAAATGAATCCGGAGATGTATTGACAACATAGGTAAAACAAAAATAGAGTACCAATAAATACCTGTCAAGTTAAGTCGATTGCGAGTAAAACATTGAATCAAAGGTCAACTGAACAATACACAATTGGAGGTGGGAGGAAGTGGTGAGCGCGTTCGGTCTCGGATCAAGAGATCCGTGGTTTGAAACCCGCTAAGGGCTCAGCAACTTTGTCTTCAGTAGAGAATTTTTATACACGCAGTAAGGTTTGAGTGCAATGCTACACTGACTTTCAGTTCAGTGCCATCCGTGATTCGGTATATCAAGCCAATGCTTACAGGTTTCACGCAATGTATAGCCACAATGGCGTTGTGGTCTCTCTCTGCAATAATTCTAGACGCCATGATAAAAGTGAAATACTCTTGAAAGCGGCGTTAAACCCAAAATCACCTCACCTAACCTCAGCACACAAATGCTGTGACTGCAGATTTCATCTCGACCTTTAACACCTTTAACAATAAGAGCTACAGCTTCGGTTTTGTCAAAAATATCAACTTGGAAAATAATATCAAGATATAAGTTATTTTTAGAGAGTTTTCTCAACCGTAATTATATCCACTTTTACAATATACTATATAAAACAATATTACGGAATGCAATGCGACATTGTGGGATTGGCGTTTGACTGGACACAACACATCATCCAGCATTAAAAGATACCTTAAAGGTGTGAAAAACCTTTTGTAGAAATGTCCATGTTAAACTCAGGATCTTACATGTTTGCCCGTTTTATACTAATTTGCAACTTCAAAGAAATTTTCGTAAACGGTATACAGACATACTGATAACGCTTCTCAATGTTACACAAGCGTTGCCTTTCTAATAAATCATAAGCGATTTTTTTATGTTAATAACCTACAACATGGTATCTGTAGTTAAAGATAATTTTCGGGTTTAAGTATGCAAAAGCAAATATATCATTCAAGATTGCTTCAATTAACTTTTTTCCCAAGGCTCTTTAGCGAACCATTTACGTGTCTGTCAATCAAAAGCAACACTCGTCGTTTAATGTAAAACGTAACGGTAAATGTTAAAGCCATTTGAATATCATAAGATAGCGTTCGATTAGTCGGAGTGCTGCCGTGTACAGATTTGTCATTCTTAATGCGAGCTTCATCTGTTTTGATCATATAAATGGAGCGCATGCTACGCTGCGATGAATAGCCCTGGTAAAGGTCTGGGTTAGATAATGGGCGTTTTATCGATTCCGTGTATCGATTACCCTTTGTTTGTTGGAGAGTTTATTTTTTCATGTTTAAATTTGCAAGCTTAAAAAAGAGATGTCTTTGAAATTGATTTTGAAACGGGAATAAACCGATGTTTTGTATGATCACGGTTACGTAATAAGGGTAAATGGCTAAACTGAACCGTAAATGATTTGATCAAGAATATTGACTTTTAAGTTTTGCATTTGTGTATCGCTCAATAATTAATGTCGTTTTGTTAACAAGAGGACGCCATCTAGAAACCACGGTGTTTGATTCAATATTTCTTTTTGTGTTTGTAATCTGTAAATTGATAGATTTAACTCTACAAAACTGAATTTGTTTTATTGACGTCAGTGAACAGAGAAATTGAATATTATCAGCATATTTTCGCCATGTAACTTCAGACGTGTAACTTATCAAAGTTACCGTGGGAATGAAAACAGAAGTTGTAAAGGTTGTATGTCTGGCATTTTAAATGTTTTGCATAAACGTCTGTTTGTTAGTCTTGACTAAACATTCATATAGTGTTGCACCAAATCCATGAACGTAAGTGGACACATCATTTTGAGCTGTTCAATCAGTGACAAGTCTTGAGAGTCATTGAAAGTTAATTGACATGTGACAGTCGGAAATGAGACTTCATCCTGGTCCTTCGAGCTCCATGCACGTGAATGCACATGAACTGTAGAATTTGCATTACATTCCCTCAGCGTTTGGGGTAATATGACAATTTTCTATTCACTTGAATCTATATTGTTATCGCTACCTATGCAGGACTAATGGTGATTGTTTGCATGATGGTATCCCTCCTCAATATCTTTTTTGGGAGTTTAAGAAAACAATCACATCATTCTGTTGCAACGGTAGGTGGTTTTCAACCTGTTTTCCCTCTCAAGAAATGAATAAGATCGAATATGAGTAGTTATTTGACTTTTGGGTCACGTGCTTTGTGCACCAGTGGACTCTTATCATAATTTCTTGCGACTTTCTTATTATTCATTTATGTTGTTTTCACAGAATTTAAAAACACAAAATTAATTATTTCGACGCAGAGACGATGTCACATGATAAAGTGACACATAGTATGTCACATACACTTTTTCGGCTTAAATAAGAGAGCCAGAATACCATTTGTCTTAAGTAAATTCAAACATCCTTATCTGTTAAATGCCAAATTTGTGATATTTTCTTGTTTACATTTGTCGTCGAAAAACGGCCATATAATTGTTAAGAAGTCGAAATCAGCTTCCAATTACATGTTTGTAATATACATGACCTACCAAGCAACATCTGTCGATGTGAGTAACTACGTTTCCGAGAATACGTACGAGTCATTGGCGTGCGCCATTGTCCGGTTTTCAATCCAAAATCTTGACTTGAACCTGTCTATTGTGTTATTTATGTTAAACTCATTAGCATTAATATGCTAATTTTCAGACACAAACACTACTTCTCGATCAAATTAAATGATTATGAGGTTTGATTTATTTGACCCCAACAGCACACCCAGTGTCCCTTTAAGCGTCCTGTGCCCGATAGTTTATTCTCGTACAACTTCATATGTTTGTACATTGTATAATGTCAAACCAGTAACATAAGTTCGTCATCGTACCCTCCCATTACCGCACATATATATAATGACCGAGATCAATATTCCTGCTACAAGCACTACGCCCACAAATGGAATAAATCACTTGATGAATATATCATTTTTGGTAATGAAGGCAATATTATCCTATTTCACTACCGTATAGCTTTCTTTTGAAAAGTATTAATTACTAGACTTCCGCGAAGAATAACACGGTCGATGTACAGCGTATTAAGCTGAACGTATAATGACAAGAGCTCGCTTCTGAAACACACACTCGGGTATATATAAACCGCATCTAAAATTTGTCACAAAATCAGAAAACGGTTTGAATCTAGAAGTCGCGTTTACATGACATATGACTGATGCACGGCCACAGAACCATAGTTCCCTTTACTTGACTTTTCTCACTTGCCCCTCCCTTTAATAGGAACCTGACGTTGAAAGTGTATATCAGTGTTTTACTTGTGACGTGATATTCACATGAAGGGCACATGCTAACTTTCTTATTAAGCATACATTTCAAACAATAATTCTTTATCCTTTCTCTGCGTAAACACGACAAATATTATTTTAACATAACTGCACATGAATTGCAACATCAGTCCGTTTTCTCGAGCACTATTTCTGCAAGATAATCAAGCATGTCTTGCACTAACGAAAACCTCAAATCATATAGTAATAGTTATCGTTACATTAACTCTACATTACATGAGAAAATTGCTTCTAAACGAAATACTAATATTTCTAAATATAGCATATAAAAGTATCAAAGGTTTGTATAATTGATGCAGAGAAATCTACTTAACGAATTGTTTTAAGTAATAAAGGTTTCCTCTATATGATCGCAAATTCCACCAATTGTTCAGTGATTGTAAAAAGAGTTCATCAAGTGCAGGCTAAGAGCAAAACTTCAAGAATAATGACGTGAACATTAGACGACCACTTTATAGGAGCGTAGAGAAATACAATTTAAGACACATCATCTCGAGTGATACCGAGTCTTTAAGATCGAAACTAGGTGTTTCACTGTCTTCGCCCTACTAGGAGTGTTGGTGATTACTAGTTGAAAACTCTGAAGAAGTGCTAAGTCACACTAAGAACTTCAGCTTAAAGATTTCCATTGGGTTTCATTGGTTTTGTTGTTAAATTAATTCACTAAATTGCTTAACCTAGATTTTCAAATGTCACTGTCTGTAGGAACACATGTATCATTACGTTACGGTTTAAAGCTAGGTAAGGAAATCGTAATACTGATTTATTTCATTCCATCAATAATGCATAAAATTTTTATCTCGACGGCGGTACAGTAAATGTTCTTAAACTAGTTTATCAAAAACACACCGACCTTTAAAATCGGAAATTGAATCGGAATTCAGTCACCAAATGTTATTGTCCAAATCATTCAAATTTCAAATGTCTGCATAGACGAGGATTTTAAGTGCAGTGATAATTTCAGAAAATTTCACATCGTACAGTATTAAGGATTCAGTCAGGAAAACCTATAGTGGAATAAAGTCAGCACATTTATTGAACCATCATCACCGAACAAGATGAAAGAAGCCTTACACCTTCCTTTGTCATTTCAATGATTGCAAAAGCACGTACATATAATACATAGCTATGGGGTCAAAGGTGAATCTGTTTCCTTGGATGTATATCGATCCTTTCAAATAATCGAGAGCGCTGAAATAGAAACAGGACGCACCAGTCGTCGTACATCTTCACTTTGTCTGAGTCCTCCAGTAGCACTTCTCAACGAGGAAGCCCTCCTTCTTGAACACGACTCAGTGTTGATGTCCACCGCTTAATAGGCTCTTATAAAGTCATAGTCATACCAGAGGTTTGTGCTAAGATACTCATTATGTTTGCTTTGGTCTGGGTGCTACGTCCATCCATTAGAGTATCGAATTATTTTCTCACGTTCAAGACTATCAGTCAGACTTGTGCAGTGGTTTTGACCGATGAAGATATCTGTCAATCTTATTGCATTTCCATTTATGTAAATGATTTGAATAAGTCAAGTGAAATATTGTAGGTATTGTAATTAATTTAGCTTTCAAAAGCAATGATTTAAAAAAGCATGCTTGCCAATTTATTTTTATATAAGCTATTTATATGTATGATGTGAAATATATGTATGCTATAAGAACAAAGTAATGGGACCATCAGCTTGATTTAAGAAACTACATTTTTAGTAATATGCTGATAAATCTTATTGTCAGGTTGACATAATCATCCATAAATTAACCTGCAAATTCTCAATCAGATAGGTGGAGACGGAATAAGTTACAGAAACCAGTGCTCGGAGACACACAAATATTCAAACCATCTGAAAATGGACCAGTAGCGCGTAAGCCTAACTCGTATAATCACGGCCTGGCAACATCTTTTTAAAAAGCTCAGGGGTAAGTTTCAAAAAGAGTTATTGGGCAATAAATGAACAATGACGCCAGCCAGCTCATTGTGGATACCTTTTCACAACTACCACGATTCACATGAAGAAAGAAGGAAGTATAGTTATGGTGATAAAATTTGCCTTTTTACAAAAATAAATCCCCGAAAAACAATTTCATTATTCAATAGAACATAAGCAGACAGAATAGGCTATATCACCGCCAAGTGACAAATGGGGTTAATATACTGAGCATTAGTTATGAAGCTGTTTTCCTTAAGCCTTAAAGAGTAAATTTAAGCCCAACATGACTTTTCATTCTCAGCCTTTTGATGTTGGACATTATTTTAGTGCTTCAAAATAAGATTGTCAGTTTGCAAAGGCAACCTTAGTCAAAACTTGACTATCTTAAAAAAGCCACATAGTAAAACCGGCTTTGTTCTAAGATTACAACAATAACCCATATGTAAACCTGTTTATATCTTGGTACTTCTCAATAGTTGCCATGTTGACAAGTAGTTTCATTACTCGCGACCTTGACCTTTGATGAACATATCTCAACAATTCCCCAGAGTGTAAGAAAGAAGTCATGTATATGCTATATGAAAACCTTAGCTGGAAGAAGTAACTGCCATAAGAAAGCGGGTGACAGCGGCAGCGTCGTAGACAGTGGAAACTGGACAAATGCTATTAACATTCCCCACTCAGTCGAAGCTGCTAACTATCCTAAGCAGTCAATGGTAATTAATTGATATTTCAAATGGTGGTTCTCGAAGTAGCTTATTTCCTTTTTTCATATTTGCATTCTTACATTATACGATTTTATTGTCATTATTGCCTTTTACAAGACTCTTTGTTTCCATTACAAAAAGAAAGAAAAAATATTGCACGCTGGCGTTTAAACTGATTAGCAATTCATGTTGATACAGAGACAGTTCACAATTTAGTGTTGATACAACTTCTTCCGGAAAAATGTTTATGCAAGGTCTTAAAAATGCATCCTCATATTCACATACTTTCAAACTATTTTCTTAAGGCTGTGTATCCAACAATATAGTTCGCTAGTAAAACATTTAACATTATATTGCTATAAAAAAACAGAATATGAAATTATCGAGAAAGTACCCAGGTATAATTTTGAAGTAAACCATCCTTGTCTAACATGCCGTTGCCATAGGCGAACCCACACTCCGTGACAATAGGATTTCCAAACTGCCTTGTGGATTCGGATGACTTGTTGCTCCGTCTGTTTATGCAAACTGTCTCTTTACCAGAGCAATGTAGCGCTTGGGACACTAAAAAGCAAAATAGCAATCAGTCACCTGCAGATTACTCGTCAACTACGTGTCAAGCAAATACTGTAACATTATTTTAAGTCAACATCAAAACTGAAATGTAGCAAAATCACATATTTTGCAAAGACGAAGGAGATGTTTTTTCATGCTATTGATTATGAAAATGAATGATAGAAATCTTTGATAATGTACCTGAATAGCAATACCACAAACATGCTATCATTGTTATTATTTCCATCTAAATCTAAAATAGCCATTTAGTAGATAAATAACTCCTCATCCTGTTACCATTGTCAACTGTCTAGTTCAGGTCGACATGTCGAGTTATGATATCAAAGCAATCTCAAGGTGCATCTTACCAGTTACAGATGGGCACTGGTCAAGCAGCGGTCATTCGTGGGCACCTAATAGCATCCTTTAACATTTTCATTATCAAAGACCGAGTCTCCGGACTTCCGGTCTGTGTAATAACCCGTATTATAGTTACAAGGTCGCGCCAGTGTTTTGACCTACCGTGAATGGAAGTAATTTGTTCTTGTGACAGGGTCCGCAATAGGATTAGGAATCGGAGTAGATAACTAATAAGTTGGTTCGATGATTTAGCATACATGTACTCATACACTAAAAGAATGTTAAAATGCTTTCAGGAATTCTGTATGAAGGTATTGAAGGATTGAGGAAGAAGGACTGTTGCAATGTGTGTAGAAGTGATTGTTCTGAAGAGAATAAACGGTATTGCATTGATTTGAGTAATAGGACTGAAGTTATAAGGTATAATTACAAAGATAGATCGTTTACCACAGGACTTGCCCATGTTTTTTTCGATGCAAACTTTCATAAGCCACTAACTAATATTAATTACATTGATCACGTCCCTAACATATCAAACAAAAGAAAACCAGACATTGGTTATTAGAGAGCCCAGGACATCCTCAATTCAGCCGTTGTGTTACAGTGTATACGAGTTTGACGAAGCTTATCATATTATCATTTACAGAATTGAAATTGAAATTTCCATTTTTAAAGTGAAAAGTGAAAGCGATTTCGATTCCAAAGGAAAACTATTCATGCTATCTTTGAGAAATAAATATGTGAATAGGGATATTTCAAGAAAATGCCCATCTTGTCGTAAAGAGCAGATGGGAATTTCGAAAAATGGCGTCCCCCTGGATCATATAAGGTAATGATGATAAATTAATCGCAGGATAGTGGTGGATCAGTAAATGGATACTGTTGAACAAATCTTATCAGATGTTCTTGAAATGTACCTTGTTATTTTATCAATAAAGAAAGCAGTGATAGTTTGGGTTACAATGTTGTTCAAATTAAATCGTGAGAGGGTTGTTGTTATGAAATTAATCAATGATTGTAGAAGTAGATTGTTTGTAAAGAAACACTGATGAACATTGGTTAATGAATGTGTTGGTGTGTCTTTTTTAAAAATAAATGTTTCAAAATAACACTGATAGAAGATATTAAGAAATCTATATTTCTTTATTTTTTTTTATCTCAATGCTGCTTTACGTCCTGCAAGATGGGTTCGGGTAACAACTCAGATATCACCATTAAGTATATTTTATTGAGAAGTGTTCTTCTACCAAAAAGATCGTACCTTTTGGTAGAATGATGTTTGAGTAAACGGCATTAAGACGAGAACAAAATTACATGATATTTGCAGTTAAAAAGTAATGAAGCAAACTTTTGTTATGCAGCTGTATTCAAAGACAGAAGAGCACGTTTCAGGAAGATGTGTCAGATGTATAAAAAAGAGTGTGGATAACAACACTGTTTCATTCGGAGTGAATGTTTTTCAAAACTGGCAAGTAACATATAACAAAGACAACGACTAACTAAACAAGATATGCCTAACGTTTTACCCAGTGGTCTAAAGTGGTTAATTTCTCTTTATTAACAACATTATCACGACTACAAAATTCAAATTAAAAATGTGTTCGTTTGAAATCAATGGTTAAGTTCTCCTAATGAAGACAAGAGTGCTTATAGTGCACATTCCAGGGAACCTTGGTAAGGATTCGGAATGGCCACCTCAAAGGGAAAAGAAGTCAACACATTTACAAAACCCACTTAACTGAAGAAGATATATGTATCCTTTCAAACTTCATGTGTCACTTCCAATCATTGCAAAGGCAAGTACATATAATACACAGCTTTTAGGGCAAAACTAAATCTGTCTCCTTGGATGTATATCGATCACTTTAAAGAATTGCAGAGCGCTGAAATAGAAACAGGACACATCTTCAGTTCGTCTGAGTCTTTCATTTGTAATTCTCAACGAGGTGTGTTCATCGTCTTGAACACGCTCCAGTGTTGATATCAATCGGTTAATAGACTCTTACGGAGTCGGTGGGCACACCAGTACCTGAGTGCAAATATACTCGTTTGGTTTGGTTTGGTCTGGTTGCTACGTCCATCCATTAAAGTATCAAATTATTTACCTTCATTCAGAACCATCAACCAGACGTTTGTATTAGTTTTCACTAACGACGTTATCGATACTCCTTGTAGAAATAATGTTATAACAGTATTTCCTCCCTTTGAGATTCATTGTAATCGTAAAAACACAAAGTAAGATAATTTACATAATTTTAACAAAATCTAGCTATCAATGACATGCTTAGTAATTTTTCCAAAGGAATGCTTTATACATTTAATAACATATCATTCAACCATATTGATTATTTCCAGTTGTGATTATTATAAAACTCATAGTATTAAAATCACGCGTTTGTTACTTACAAAATTGAAATGATAATTTGTTTGTTCTTTTTGCTTGAAAGATAGCTGGAATGAGGAAGACATCAGAGTTCAGATGGTTGTTGATACCGATGCCGAGGATTTCACCCTCTAAAATAACGTAATAATTTGAATTATTATCTGCTTTTGGAAGTAAACTCGTAGAAGTTATGAGAGGTATGATCGAAAACTGTTCGTAGAAGATGTAGGCGAGGAAAAGGAGATTATAGTCAATACCCAGAGGGAGTGGAAGAGAGTGATGATCCCCTCCTGAAATCAAACATGCCTAAAGCAGAACGTACCAAATAAACCCAACCACCAGTCTCCTCTGCTCTGTATCCGTCTGCTTCATTTCGACATGCTTTGTAATGATAAACAAGTGATAAACAATATCACGGACAAATTAAATGGTGCTGTCATTTTAATCAAACTTTGCCTTTAAGCAAATCAACTCGGCAAAAAGATCTAAGATGTGTTTCATATCAGCTTGCTTCTACAATTGAACCTGGTCCAGCCTATGTTTAATCATGCATTCCCTTACAGTTTAGACATAAATCATCAATTGTGTCTGTGTTCCCAATATTGCAACTGTCCAGTGCATGCCGAGTTACGACAACCAAGCGATTAAAGTCACTCATCACATGGCCATGTTTGTGGTCAGCTAATCAGTTTCTGATCGATACTGGTCAAGTCAATTCCCGGTCATCAGCGGTCATGATGGGCTGCTGATAGCTCCTCCTAACAGCTCCATACTTACATAATTAACATTTCTCCAGAATTGATGCTTCGTGTAATGATAATGGGCTTCGGAATCACATTCGAGTTGGTGATTGGATATATCCGCAGGAAATTCGAAATAATCAATATTCAAAGATATATTGAATATAGAAAAAATTATATTTTATTAACGTTAACAATCTTCGTTTCATTCGTGGCGTCTATTACAATTCCTTCACACTGTCATTTGCAATATGTCACCGCCCAGTTAAAGATACAGTGATATAATGCACACATTTCCCCTAAAAGCCTCGACGATAAAGCGATTCCACCTGAAAGTATATTTAGAAGGGAACTAGAGATAGAATCGACAGAATATGAAATTGCAAAACAGTATACAAGTTGATTGTATATTCATATAGATCAAACTAGACGATAATAAAATATTTATCGGATAAATAGTGATACCTACAGATGTGTTCTTTTCTGTTTAGATATGTTATTTTAAAATTCATACATTCTACAAAGTTTGATTTTTGAATCTCTGATTTAAATTCTTGCTCTTGGTGAACCGCCTGGCAAAAATTTAAACAATGTAGTGTCACTCAATCCAATAGTTTTTATAGGGAAGGCAATTCCTTTATCAAGATAAACTTTTCGATATTCATTATATTCAATATCATGAGCGCATCGACATGTTTACGTCTTGTCAGTTGTATCTGAAAGAGATTGAGTAATGGAAGAATAGTATATACATAAAACCCTCAAAACTCTCTGTTTTACCTAATAAAGAGTTCCCTGTTTTTATGTGCGTTTAATTCAACACATGTTGATAGTTATATTGCCTATAATCACTGTAAAGCAAGTTTGTTTTGAGTCAAATTCAAATATCAAGCCTCTGAAATTAGGATGTTTTCTTGTTTTCAAAATTAAAAGGTCTTTGCCAAGTTAACAAAGATATTTATAACATGACATAATAAACACTTGCAAGTCATATTTGTCCTGGAATCTGCTGTAAAAATGTTTCCATACTTACAAAAAAAGGAAATTACCTAGAATTGAACAAGAAAAAAGTTAGCATGGCTCATATAACGGTTTTTGAGTAAATTGACCGGACGGAGGGACGTAAGGACAGACGAACGGAATGACCGCTAACTTCGTAGCGGGGGTAAAGCGGGGGTATTATTAAGTCCAAACTACTAGTGTTTGCTCATTGTGAAAAGGGCATGATACAAACTCAGTGGTAATCTTGGAATATCTGGTTTATCTTTTAATGTAGCTCATAAACAACTGAAACACAAAACTTTGATTCTATAAAGCAACCCTTGAGTAACAAAACGGTCATGGCACGCGATCAGAATGCGAGAGCTTCAGCAATAGATTCTTTATATGCTTTAAATTTGATTCTGGAGTTTCCTTCACGCAAGCAGACGTACAAATCATGGCGAGGACTGCGTGGAAAGTGGCTGTGACGTCCCCAAGGCAGAAGAATATAGGTTCAACCTGAAGTAAAGCTCGTTCCATGCAACAAACGACGTATTAAATGCTCCCCTGGAACCTGCACCTCCATCCCAGTTATTTAGTCTGCGATTCCTATGGAAAGCCATGTCCACGTTACTGCCATTACGGTTAACTTACAATCTTCTCGTTTCTCGTAACTTGAGAAAGTAACCACAATTTGGATAGAGAATTGAAGATCGATGGAATCTTGTCCTTTGTAGCTTCTTAAGTGTTTCCAGAGAGCTATTTTCTTTCTCGAATAAGGTTTTTGTGACGAAAATTTATATATTTATAACTCTGTGATAATAATTTAGTTGAAGTAGTACTGCCTTCTTATGATAATTGTGAAGAATTCTTTGAGAATAACGATCCTTTACCTTTACAAAGAATGAATTGGTAAAGCCTTGATAAACCGGAAACTGTATTTTTTGGGTATGAGTGGGGTTTTACTCGCGCATGAACCCATATACGTTAAGTTTATCTATTCTTCACGATTAGTTTGTGCAATTTTCAATTCTTCCATATCTACGCTAATCCCTACGTGAGATAGTCTCGACTCCTAAGTTCGCAGTATCCAAACACGTAACTATGCGAACCTGCGAATGTGCCATCAAAATGAATTTTTTTATCATGTTATTTTGCTAAAAACAAAATCTCTCCAAAGTTCGCAAAATAGACGTAGTGGACTAGGGTATACTGGTTGTTTTGGATATTAGTAAAACACTTTCTTCTCAGTTCGTCAAGGACTCAAAATATTGCCTACTTGCAGAATATTTATCATCCCAAAACTGAAAAATAAGATAACCTCTATTTCCTACATATCGGAACGTCTTTAGCATTCGGTACATACAGTAAGTGTATTTGGATTGATTTATAGAAGTTCCGCATTTGTATGCGGGTGTAATCTCAGAATTATAATAGACGTAGGCGTCTCCAAGGCACATTTATGTTTACAAAGGTAAAATGTTGCATACAAAGTATCCATAGTCTTGTTGCTTGTTACAATAAACAATATAACTTTATGTTTGTCTTAGCTAAGACCGTAGTTAATAAGCTGTGAAACCCCACTAAAAAATTGTAAAAACTTTTGCATTCACCCTTCTGATGTCAAAACAAACGTTGACTGAATCATAACGATTGGACTCTTTGGGAGTGACATATTGTTTAGTTCTGAGCTTCAATTATCTATTTTAATTGTAGTTTTGGTCATTGCAATAAACTATGCATAAAATTGCTTAGATATCAGACTTGTCCATATCATTATATAGTAAAACACTTTACTCAGGGTCGTTCTGGAAAATAACAATTCCTTGAACATGAAAAAAAGCTTTGAATTTTCTGAGCTTTATCAAATTACTGTTTATAACTGATTGACATATCTGAATCAAAAGTATCTTTGCCAATATGCTTCCTAACTTTATGTAATATATGAGAAAGTTAACGTTTTATTAAATGTCTATAATCAACAGGAGACAAAAAGCTCCTTATCAAATTTCGATGTCATAATGAATAACATCTTATATCTCTTGGAATCGATAAACTTTAGAAAAAACTAATTGCTAAAACAGAGACAACGATGAAACATGTTTAAGCATTACCAACCATACAAACCTGAAATTGTTTGAGTGTTATGAAAGGGAAATTAAGTCATGCTTTGATACTGAATATCTGCTTCAATATTATTACGTTTCAACAAGATAAAGTATTTTCGGAAAGTAAATATTTAATGCATTTCATGTACACCACTTTATCACAAACCACAACCATTTCAAACTGCAAAGTAATACTATAAAAACACAAGAAAGACATTTGTCATATGGAATGTTTATCATGAGGACATCCAGACAACAAACGATTTACATAAGGAAGTTACAACAATATTTGTAGCAATTGACAATGTTGTTACAATATCATTATTTCTGCATTGTGATCATGGCGAATATCAAGTGTATGAAGTTCAGCAGAACTTATCTTTAAAAAGAACATATTTCTAAAATTGCTACCACATTGGAGAGAATACCAGATTCTTTTTGTGTACAATCTCGTTATCGTTAAGATCAAGAAGGGCTCTTGTGTTACATTGTGATATTCGGATAATGTCTTTTTTATTTACCATTCAATTTGCTTTTCCAATAGTCAAAAGATGATTTCGAAACTCACTAATTGAAACCTCATGACAGAAGGAAATCAAAATCATACTTTTAAAAAAAGAAATGTTGGGTTATTCGCGTAAATGTAAATTGACATTAAATAATAAAAATAAACCTACACTCTATACAAAGTTGCATTTTGCAATTGCTGCATCGATCTATTTTTTATTTTAGAAAGAATATGTTATATGTTATATATTTTGAATTTGTCAGAATCTAAAATATGTCCGACCATCAGAAGAAGTTCTTTATGGCTAAGTATTATTCAATGAAAAAAAAACCCCAGAACATGTTGTCTAATTCTGCCCTTTACACCATCAAATATACTGATACATGTATAGGATTTTAAGACATTTGACCACATGAAATCATTCCAACAGAGGTAGCTCATAATTTCCTATACATCCTCTATCTTAATTCGAAGGTTTCCTGGTCACGAAATGTAGAACGCTGATTGGATGCAATCAAAGTTAGTTGTACAATCAGCGACGCCGTTTCAAAAGTTATCATTCAAATCTTTTAAGTTATTTCCGTAAGCTTTCATGCATTCGTTGTTTTCATTGGCTGAAATATAGCCAGGTAGTTAAAGTTGCAATATCCCGCTAGGGGAAACTGCCGGGAGCCCGAGAAACCTTCGTATTGAGACAGAGGTTGTATAGGAATATATGATGGAGCTACCTCTGTCGGAGAGATGTACATGATATATGAGAGAGATTATTTGTCAATTATAAATTTAATTGTTATGTACATGTGGTTGGTAAATGAGTATACCTGTCCTTTATTAAAGAGGTTTCTAAATATTTCAGATACAGACTGTTCGGACATTGATATGTTTGGTTAAAGACACATGACAGTCATTAACTATCTGAGCCGATTCCATAAGACTGTTAAAATATCTATTTTTTCTCTAACAGTTTAGTCAACAGTGATATGCACATGTGATCGCGAATATTGAGCAAATCGACCCGTCTAATCCGTCCAATGGATCAACGTTTTATTCAACATAAATCATAAGTATCTTGACATGTCTTTTTCTTAATGTTGAAGAATTCGCTAACTACATGAAACATGTATATGAAACTTCGGCTATGTCTTACACATACACATTGAGTACCTTTTTGTCAAGTTAGATTAAAAAGAATATCAGCTTTCATTCAATTATTCCCCTATAGAATGCAATACGTTACTGGTGATGTTGAATCCAAATGTATTGAAGCAGCACACTTCACACATTAGCTTGTACTCATGTTTATTGTTACACATCTTAAGAACAATAACGTAGTAATGTCCACCTGAAATATAATCAAAGTTGAAATATTCATATTTTAGTTTGTAAGCACGGAATTACAATTACCATCGCTGCGTAACTAGTAAATGATTATAAACTCATGGGGAAGAAGATGAATGGTTGGACAATTGTATGTTTGATATCAATGTGGAGAGAGCATTACTAACTGATAGTTCCTTTCAAGTAGGTAAACTTTGCGTTGAAACGTGCGAGCCATGTCTGGCATCGGTCACCTAGAGCTGCTACAATTATGTTTTTCTGTAACACTGCGCTCAAAATATGTCGAGTGTAGCACAACAAAGAAAAGCTTCTAAGCACACTGCAGGATTCTCATCCAGGATGATAACAAACACTAATAATTTAGACCCAAACCCCGAAGCAAGTCTAGACAGGTGCTGATGCCACTATAAAGTATAATGCCTCACTTCCCTTAACAATTCGATACACGCCTTTTTAAGTCACTAGGTTTCTCCCAGTAAGTAGGCGATTTCAGCAGTCTAATTGACCATAACCTTTGCATTTGCAAAATCTCAGACAGTCTTCAAATACTTAAGGATAGGTTTTAGCAATCAATTCAATAAGGCTGTCAGAATATTACAGCTTCCTGCAACAACAGGTGCGTGTCGAACAGACAGAACCAGTCAGATGAAAGCTGGGTTCTGACTAATGGTCTTCATGTGTATGTTGCTAGAGAAGAGACGTTGAAGAGATATCTGACGGATTTCAGCTTTGCATAAAGTTGTAGTGCTGTGGAACTGGCCTCTACCCATGACAGTGTATTAATTGTTAATCCAGTATTTTCAGTGGAAACAGTCCTGATAATGCATTCATGTTATAAATACATGACAATCTATTTTAGACATCTTATTTATGATTATATTTTACAAACTTTAATATGAAAATTTAAAAAAAATACCAAACATGATCGTCGACCCTTTAAGGGTGAAAAGTCTTGCGAAACACTTGATACAATGCTGTCTGTCAGTCTAAGTATAGATCATTTCTAAATTTGGTCTATTTTATTCAAACATAACACTCGGTTTATCATCAGTTCACACAAGAATAAAAATAAAACAAAATGGAGGACCCGCAAAAGCAAGAACTAACACTTGTGCTGTTGTAATATTTTAAGAATGTACCATGATGTGTCCTTTGATGCAATTCAGATCCTTTGTGAAAATATTTGAACGAAGTAATTTGCTAGCATTGATAACTTTTGTTGCTAATACCCACAAAGGGGGCCGGATTTGGAAACCGCTCTAGTGAACTGAGACTGACTCATTCCCCGATCGCCCTCTTTCTGAAACAAGTAGTTTATCTGTTGGACAGAGAGCATTGCGTGAGAACATTGGAAAATCAATATGTTTGTGATTTGAAATTAACATAAAACCATACAAATTTTTTTTAGAAAAAAACATTAATAAGATGTTAATCAAATAAGTCTGTATGTACGCTGACTTAGTTATTGAAAATTTCGAAATATATTTTAACTAGTATAGAATACAAGGGAAATCACTAATAACAATTAACGGAAGTTGCATCCGATGCTTATACCGCGGCTTCATAGGATATCTATATAATATTTCATCATTTGTGTATTGAGTGTCTTTATTTTTATTATTACCACATGTACACCTTCGACATGTGATCGATCAGTTTCATAACGTTTTACACCTTCCATTTCCCTGTTATAAACAAATATAAAGCGACATTGAAATGAAAAATTCGACGATGCCCATGCGAGTAATGGTTATCTAAATAACAATATGAAATTATACACCACTATTACGAGAGAGAAGGATTATGAAAAACACCATTATAGACAAATGGTCACTCACGTACGTCTCCATTACCAGCACCCTGGGAGTACTCCATGTGGCAATACTTACTTAGTTCTACCATTAGCTTGTCTCCTCGTCAGATTACTCTGAACACTTTAGACTCGTAGAATGGACCTCTCCAAAAGTGTCAAGTCCATTCAACCTTTTCCACATATTAATAAACAAAGCTCACGCCTAATCGTTTCCTCACTTGAATTAATTGGTTACCATTTTTTTAAATCATTGTATTTTCTAACATCTTGTTTTCCTGTATATACGCATGTTTCGTACTAATTGTAACTGCCACATGCTAAGCAGGATTAAGATAAGTGTAAGCCTATATCCTGTACCCCTTATTCACTTATTTTGCTAGAAAAGTATTAAATACTGATATATATGTTTGTAAATATGATGACAGTGAACGACAGAAATGTAGGGATCATCCTCAGAAGCATTTTTGTACGTTCAATACATAGCAATAATGGTTTGAAATGTAATGTTCCACTCTCTGTTTGTCTGATTTGAACAGGACTCCCCTAATGCATCTTCATGATATAACTGAGATATTGGTTCAGTAATAATGCTATTGACATGGGGAGACGCACATCTTCTAAAGCTAATCAGTGGACAATGGCTAGCCATGTGTGTCAGATGGCTACTTTACAATTCCCATTTACGAGTTAACTAATCAGGAAATAATAGAACTCTTCCAGGTAGAATAATTCCCTCTATCCCTACCTACACATTTGTCAGGAAGAATCAAACTGTAATCCTGTTTAATTATGTAAGATTGACATGGGTGTTGTCTCTTGTCATTTAATCGTTATTATTGATATTTTGGGGCCAAACCGTTAGATACATATCCATAATATTGTTATGTAACAAATACACCATCTGTAGTTATATTTATCGGTATGCAAATATTCTATTTAAACATTATCATAAAGTCAACCGTTAATCATAATTAATTTCATTAGAGTTCAACATTGCTTTTAAGAAGACAAAACATTACAGAACAACCTTTCCAACCCTAAAGTATGTAAGAAATGAATGACAATTGATATTACATGACAACTATACAACTTGATACATATTTTATTGACACCGCTTTTCAATTAAAAGTCGCATGGGTAACAAAATTCCAGTCTTTCAATCTTCAACTACAGTTCATAAAGAAGCAAATAACCCATATTAACATATATCTCATCTGACGCAAGAAGGATTAAACTAATCGCTGATCATGAAGTCGAAGGGATATTTAAGGACCACATTTGAACCAACAACTTCAGCGAACAAGAGGCCAATGGCAATGTTTACGTCAATAGCATGTCGATGACTTGCTGGTGAACCTCGGGAATGCCTTCCCTTCTTCTCACAGTAATGTATTGTGCTGCTGTGGGACACGGTTCCAAATTCCTGTTAAGTGCTCGGTTGAACAATACTGACTAACACGGCTTCTTGGAGAATGTACTATGTATGTTCCACCTTATTCATATCCGGCAAATCAGCGTGTCAGGTCGCTTGAATTATTTTGAAGGTTCTATTGAGCTATTCTTGGCAATGTGGACGAGCAGTGAACTTCAAAAGGATGAAGTCGTCACTGCTGGCTTCAGCCTAAGGTTACTAATAGATATTTAAGATCCCTGCACACAATGATCACATTTAAAAATATATTGAAATCAGTCTTTCCTCTACTTATTTAACATAATACCATGCATGTGATCTAACGATGTTCGAATTCATATAGAGATAAATTGTTTTCTCTCTCTTGGTGAAGACGGGATTCCCAAATAAGGTTATCTTGTACGCAAACTGTTCTCATTGAGTTCCATAAGAACAGTTTGTATGGACACATTATAGCGTGGTTAGAAGCTTCAATATCTAACGGCGATGGCATAACTTTTGATGTGTCGCAGAGTTTCTGAAGAGAACAATCACTTATTGTCTTCACCACCTTTTAATATCTTTAGTTTGTAGAAATTTCCAAACGATTACACCGTGACTTACAATTAGTTCTTCTTGAATGTCTTATTTTGTAGCCAAATTCCAATTCTACAAAGATGCTTGTGACATGGTATTGAAAACTGTTCAGGGTACGGATAATTGATTTCCAGAAGGAATAATAACTTTGCCCAAATCTAAAACAAATAGTTACCAGTATTCAAAATAATCATGTAACTTATTCTTGACTCAAAAGCTATGTTATCCTTGTCATTGATATTATCATTAGTAATATCATGATAAAAAGTACCATAAATACCATGATTTGTTTTTGATGCACAAATCTGTTTACTTGCTAATTATTCGGTAGTGAATTAACACAAAAACTGTTTTCAACCAATCCTCTTAGTTTACTCGCAGTTTTCTCTTAAACTTTTCTGCAAATTTGAAAAAGGTTCAGGTTTCATGTTTTCACCTTTTGGTGTGCAGCTTTCAGGTAATCACATTATTCAACGGTTCCATTCGGTAATGCTATGAAAACAGATACAGTTTATTGAAAGGTATTATTGTTCAAAGTCAAAGTCAAAGATGTTTATTGTATGAAAGGCCTCCGGCCCATATACATTAATGTTGGGAGCATAGAAAAATGGTAGTATACAATATGATATAGCAACATTCATCATGTTTACAACGGTATTTAAGGGTTAATAATTTGTTTAATGAGAATGTCTATTATCATTATAAGGTACATAATGGTATGAAACCCTATCCTCTACATTGATATAACACTGTTATATTTGTTGACTTTCTAAAAGTCACGTATCTGTAACACAGTCAGCTTTAGGAGCTGCGCTGATTTCCATCTATGACATGGTATTGATTGTAAGAACAGCTTAGCTACCGCTTATTTGACTTTAATTTTTGTCGAGGCGACGTAGGCGAGTTGGTTAGCTGCTGGTATGGTCAATGCTGGCAGTGTTGCCTGCCTCTGAGTGTGTTGCTTCCAATCCTGCAACTATTTCTAACCGAAAAGGTACAAGAAATTGTTTTCTGGCAGATAGCGTGAGCCCACTGTTGCAGTCAGTCAAGGCTTTCAGGTATTTCTAACTGCTACAGAAGAAGTGTTGTTAGTAGGCTATGACCAAAACTAGTTGTTCTGACCTAATATTGACAGGTTATCAACCTGACTAGGCTGTGTTATTGATTAATCAGTTATATTATGATAAAGTTGACTTAAATACAGTTGATAATCCTTGTAGGAATTTACCTTAATCTGTTATGATATGACGAATAACGATTGTACTACTTCACCACGACTGTAATTAGATCTATAGGATTGTTTTACATTATGAATCAGTTCATTACTGAAATTATACTCTCAGTTACCTTCACGGTAAGACTATTAACATATATCAATTTGTAGTTTCTCTTGTTAAATAATTATATTTGATTCCGTACATATATAAATGATACGGTGATGGATAATGTTTCAAATTAGTTGCTTGACATTTGCTTTTGTGAATTACAAACATGAAACAGGAATTGATTTGTGTTCACATAGGTATAATCTGTGAAACGAACATGATATAGTATCCACTGTCGTAGGATTGCAAGAATACAGCAGCATACCGAAAGTTTGTTCACTTACCACTGGATCGTAGTGTAAATATCATGTAATTTGGGTTTCGTTTTAACGTCAAGAGAATAACTTAGAAAAACTGACAATTGATCACTCCCTGTCCATGTGTGAAATAGCCATTCTTGAACTCATTTTGGGATCGTCTGCTCTCTCGTTCAAAAATTCGAATTTTGGCATATTGATAAAGACAGAAAGGGTCACATTTTCGAAGTTTCGATTTCGTTAATTTGTCAAATAAAATGTGCCATATCGACTCTCTGAGATTAAAACCTACATAATCACATTGAATTTGTGCTAAGGAACAAACGTGACTTTTTAAAAAAAATTGATAACTTATAAAGGATTTTATGGAGGAAAATAAGAATTAATGTTTTCGACATTTTGACACCTGGTCACTTCAATGTTCTGCCAAAACTGTTACGAGTAATTGTGGGGTACGATAAACATTTGCCTTCAAAGATGAATGAACCTGCATATGTGTATTGAAAATATAATATTATACGTTTCTCTTTCGCAAGGCTACGATACCTCAAAGGCATCTCAAATTACATGATATTTGCACTAGTATATACAGGTATGTGAACAAACTATTGGCTTGCAGCTGTATACGTAACGCTATCTCACGAAATATTTCCTATCGTAACATCTTTATAATAAACATTGTATGACATTTTCAATAATTTCTTTATTGAAAAATGTAATGCCAATGTTCATGACTAAGATTATTAATAATTGCTTTTAAGGATATTGAAGACTATACGCATTAAGTTGCCTTCCATCTATTATTTAACTATACATGAGTATATTAAATTAGTTGCTTGATATTTGCTGGAACATAAAAGTGATATAAAGCTAGTCTGTTTTCATCTAACTACGATGCAGTAAACAAGACATGCCTTGGGTAATACATAACTTGCTTGGAGTTACCTTATAACAATTTCTAAGCAAATGTGATTGGTTATTAATTTGATATTTGTAAATTGTATCGAGTAGTGTGAATTGGTGCACCTATTGAAATTGGTGTTGGTCAGTATGATTTTGTATTTCTTTGACACAATCACTATGATTTTGTATTTTTGGATACAGTCAATAAATTGTTTCTTTCTTTAAAATAGGTATCACCTAGAATGTTTAAAAGGGACATAGTACAACGTGTTTCAGTGTTGAAATGGGCTCAACTTTTATCGTGGTTATAACCATTCCCAGGACCCCGAAATATTAAGAAGAATTTATTTACATCGACGTCCAGAAATAACATAACTCTTTATAACAATTGAAATATTGGAATGTTGGAAGTTAAATTCACGCCTTCTCAAGTCACGATTGTATACAGTCTAGTTGCCACTTACGTTTGTTACTGCAAAATGTTTCAAATAAATAAGGATAGATTTCAGCAATCAAGTCCATATTGAGGGACAGTTTCCTGCAACAACAGGTGCGTTTTGTACAGACAGAACCAGTGATATGAAAGCTGGTTTCAAACTAATGATCTTCATGTGAATGCAGATAGAAACATTTTAGCGAAAGCACCAGTGGTTTAATTTGGTTTTTACCACAAAGACTGAACTGCAATATCGAAAAGTCCTCATTACCTAGTTCGCTGCTAATGAAACAGCATCAAAACTGGATCTTCGATCTTAAAGTCCCCTCTCTACTTTACTGAAATATTATACGTAATAATTGTAACATATACATAGTGCTTTAGGCGGTTTTTTAAACATTAAACCATGACTATATTCAGAATTAAAATCGGTAATTTGTAATGAAAACAAGTATCAATAGAAATACATTATCCCCTGCTGCAAATGATTATTTGAACTTTGTTTCGAAATAAATTAAAGAAAATTCAATTTGATTTTAAGCCCCTAGGCAGACAATAATTACATAAAACAATTACAGAATACAGCTGTTACCAATCTCTGCTTCCTCACGACCATAACCATTTTAATCAAGTATTTTCTCTCTGTAATTAAATCAAAATCCTTCTTAACATTATTGACAATATAATCCATTTCATTTTGTAGGCATGAATAGGAATTACAAATTATAAAGATAAGACCTAATAGAGAATATTTGACGTTTCTCGTTGAATACCATGGATATCTCATCGAGTGAAGTAGAAATTATATTTTCACGAGTGGCGCAGTCACGAGTGTAAATATATGATTTTCTACTTCACGAGATTAGATATACATGGTATTCGACGAGAAATGTCAAATGTTCTATTTATCATGTTTCCAAAATGTAAATGACCTTAAATATATGAATGGAGAAGCTAAATCGCTTCGCTAGTGCGGCCGTTGCATGACGTCATTAAATTGTTTCTTGACGTCACAGACGACGTCATATGATTGTTGCATCATTTCACTGAGTAGAATACCATTTTTATTTCACTCAGTGAAAATACGGGTATTATTTTCACCGATAAATGGCATATTTCACCATTCGAAATATAATGAATATTCTTATATCTGAACCTGTTTTCAATGAATGTCAAATTTGTGAAAATAAATACCAAACCTTTTGAGAAGCTTCGTAAAAGCTTCGTAAAAGAAACCTTGTCAAGTCAATATTTACACTATTTTCGGTTAATGTTACATATCTGTTACATGATACCTGAGTGAAACAGTACTTTACGTCAGTTCAGTTCAGTACAGAATTTTTTTTCACAGATTTGCTGTTGCAAAATGTTTTTTTACATATTGGTCAACAAACGAAATGATTTTTACCTTTTTTCTTATGACTTTAAGGCTGAAACTCGTGAAGATGTATACATAACTGCATATATACATGTATGTAATTCTTAATCAAAGAAATTCTGGTAAAGGTACGGCATTAAACTATTGACATCAACTATATATATATATCGATTGCTATAGGTAACATACACTTCTGCGTACTTTACTTCAACATAAATGAAATTTGTGTATAATAAACATATGGATTACGAAATCAGTATGCAATACTTTTTATTAAAATACTTGGTTTTATATCTTACATTTACTCTGAAAGATTAATTTTTAGAAAATGTTTAGTACGGAATTACTGCCTTTACTTCAAATGAAATGTTTTGAGGCGTTTGCTCATGAACTTGTTGCATGCTTCGCCAGTTGTAACGATCTCGAATCTTTGATTAGTCCTACCGATGCAAGTAATTCTTTCGGGATTTCTGCTTGTATGGTTAATAACGCTTGGGAATTGACACTGACCGATAACTCACCGACTGTAATTGGAAAAGAATGTTCCAAACTTGAAAATTTATAAACTGTCCTATCATTATTATGAACCTTGAAAGCTCTACTTACAACCTTCGTCCCTTCTGTCTACAATACTGGTCAGTGGATAAGATCAATGTTACGGTTTAGTGTTGAATAGATTGCCGAAAACCTGTGGTCAGAAGTGTTAAGTAATCTCCAAACCTTTCCATGTTAGGTTTAAAATTTCCATCTATTGTTTTCAATTAGCTAATGAGTTAGCTGTTCCTACACTCTCTAATTCTCTTAAAGTTTTACAAAAAACGATCATTGGTGAGACAATAGAATTAGTGCAATTGTTTTGGCACTTATGAAATATCTCTTTAAAGAGGAAGACATGTTTGCCTAGATTTAACTAATCTGCTGTGCACTCCTGTTCGTTTACAATGTGCAAAACGTTCAGTTATCTTGAAATGAATTTCAGCTACCTCTAAACATATATCAATTTAATGAATGTTCAGTTAAGCAAGACAATATCAATACACACACAATGTTTGTTTTGATATCATTATTTTAAAGAACATCAATATTTAAAGTAAACTTGATTCTTTTAATCAAGTTAACGAACCTATTATTGGTAGAGCTCTTAACCCTAAGACTGTCATGGCTGCAGATTTGATAATAGTGAAAGGATTATCATAAACTGAAGGCAATGAACATCCCGGTTACGTGCAAAGGTATGATGGGAAATACTATTTCTGACAAATTGTAACTCACACATCTCTACATTATCAAGTCTCTTAGGATTATTCTACACGGTAATGGTTACTTAGTTTTACTATTAGCTTCTCTACTCATCTGGTGTCTCTTAACACTATATATTGATGAAATAGGCCACTCCTAATTGGCAGTGACTCCTGACCACACATATATAGTTATGTTATTTAAGTTGTCCTTCTAGAGATTAATATTCATAACTTTCATTGTTTTGTTAACTATAATCAGTTAAAAATAACTAATAAGACTTCATAGCACATTGTGAAACACTTCCTTTTTTTTACCTAAAGGTGTTTCGAAATAAATTCATAATAATGATTTATTCCTAATGTGCCTTAATTCCTATTTTATCTTTTTCAATTCAAATTTGAGAATTTTAATTATTAATTCATTTCGAATTCCAAAACATTGTTCATTGATGAATGTTTAGATATATATTTAAAATTATATTTTTATGACCAATGACTGTGTAACTTTTGATTTTAGAGAACCTTTTCACTCCTGGAACAGTGATACATTAGAAACTCAACGATAAGGAATTTAGAACGTAGCAATGTATAGTAAGGTGTGATGCAAGTGGTCGGCTCCAAGGGAAGCCATTCAAGACGACTGAAGCTTGTATTTTATATATACAATTTATATACTTGATTTATCATCAATATCATCATAAAATGGAAATGTGCCCATGACCTAGTTAAAAACTGATACAGGAACCTGACTTTCAGAAATAGCTGTTACTTGGAAAGTAGAATCAGGAACGAATAACACTATGACACAGAATGATCGCCTAAGCCTTGGCCACGTAGATCGATTCACAAATCTGTCAGAACATGTTTTCTTGCAAGTACAGTAGGATTTCTGGTTCACTTAAGATAATGGGATAGAGAATTTGACCCTGAACAGATAACCTTCAGCGTGTTATTAGTGATTAAGCAACTCTCATCAATCTTACTTAGTCTATATATATGTGAACTTAAATGGCAGATGTTTTGAAGCATCTTTTTCGTTTTTTTGTTTTGTATGGCACATTAGATCATCTTGAATGAAATGCAAATGACCCTAGAATACTACGCCAAAACAATTACGACAACCGTTAAATTCTACCTATCTTGCAGTCTTGGTATTTAATGTGAGACAATTTTAAGTGATAAAGGATTTTAAGTCACAATATAGTCATCTAATTTGGCACTTGAATGAATCGTTACAGTTCTTAGTTGGTTCCTCTTCTCATAACTTCTCGAGTGTTGGACTATATTGTCAAGGATTTCGGACTTCAAAGACTTCAAAGCATTTAAACTGGCATCAATTAAACCTTTACTGACAGGTTTCTTTTTCCGGAAAATTGTTCATGAAAACAGAAGTTATACTCTTTGGATATGTTGCTCCAAGAGCAATGGCCTTTCAACTCACAGAACTCAACTGTTTACAAATCATTACCCCATAACGGTCTATCTAAGTAAAGGGCTCTTTTAGAAATGAAGGGAGTATTGATGAAGACAATGTTTAACCTTTAAGCCATAAATAGTTTAACCATTGGTTCAATAGTACTTGATTAACAAATGCTTTAAAATAAATATTACTAACCGTACCTACTTCACGTAATGCGTGGCATGAGCCCGTTGTTAGTCATATCCATTCGTTATAAACCATTTGGCTCTAAAGGGGAAGTAACACGGGGGTGTTTTAGATGGATAAAGGGATCTCGCGAAAACAAAAATAAAAATCACTGTCAAGTAATTGGCAGTGATTTTTAATCAAAAGAAGCATTTTATAAACGAACGTAATAGGTTCATTTCATGGGAGCCTAACACCAAATCAATTTGGAATACTGCAGTGCCACTGTTGTTTGTGTGCATTGATAGGATATTTGTTCATAAATGACTATATATACTCAGATCATTAAGTTAAGTGCCACTTACATCAATTGAGTTTATCTTTCAACAAGTTGTTGAATATGATATCGAACATGTTGTATGACATAAACAACTCCCCATACATTGATGCAGTAAATCACAAATGCTCGTGAAACTGTACTCCTGCGACGAGTTTAAAGCATGAGCTCGTGTAGTTCGAGAAATCAACTTTTTAGGTGGCAACTATATCATCTGTTATCTCAAACAAACGATTGCATATGAGTGTGAGATTCAATTATGGCAAGGCGTAGATTATCAGTAGGGAGAGATGGCGAATAATTGGTATGCAATATAGAAGAATGTCATGCAGAGCTATTGCTTGACAGTTGGGGTATCACCACAGTGTTATCACACGTTTGGTACAAAAACACATGAAAGAACATGTGAGATCTGGAAGCCCGACAGTAACCTCTGTACGTGAAGACAGAGTACTGGTTCGGAACGTTAGACACCTCCGCTTGATTAATGCCCCAGTACTGAGGGATAACTGGATTACCCACAGGAGGGTTTCCATATCAATCGTTAGGAATCACCTTCGAGCGGCAGGTTATAGGTCACGTAGACCTCTTTAACGTGAGAACGGCACATAAATGAATGTCTAAGGCGGTTAAGAGTGAGGTTGGGTTGGAATTTGGCATCATGGGGCTGGATCCAGTGATTGGCGACAAGCTAACACCCGTTTCACACCAAGACATGTCCAAGCAACCTAGCAGTGTGATGGTGGCTCTGTGATGATATGGGGTTGTGTCTCCTACGAATGTAAACTCAACCATGTGACAGTTCCAGGAATGATCAACGCTCAGAAATATCATGTACATCCTTCTCCCACTGGTAATTCCACATTTCAACAACCACCCTCTTCGTACGAGACCAGTTTACATGGATGACAATGCTAGACCCCAATTAAAGAGCCAGAGTGGTAACACAGATTCTACAGTGGGAAGCCATAACAATGCTACCGTGGCCTGCTTGGAGTCCCGACTTGAACACGATAGAACATCTATGGGATATTCTTGGGTGCTCTGTACGTAGAAGAGACACTCCTGTTCAAACTGTGGCAGAGTTGGATGCAGCACTGCATCAGGAGTGGCAGCAGATTCCTCAACAAGTCATACAGAGACTGATACGTGCCATATCGAGGAGAGTCAATCAAGTCATCAATGCACAATGCACAAGGATTATACACACTTGACTTACCATTGATTTACACTATTCTTAAGGCCGCAATGTTATTTTTTAAAACAGTCTCATTCTGTTTTATCGACCAATATAACAAGAGTTGTAAAAGTTGTTTTAATTGCACCAAAACACACTGTTTAGAATTTAGTCTACAGAGTCACTAAAATGTAAAACAATCCACTTATTGTTGTCAATTTGTCAAGTCGACACACCCTTATTACCACTGGATACCAATTTATATATAATCTGGTATACATGTGTATTTGTTAACTAAGTAAGTTGAGACGAAAATCTACATTTCATTATTTATAGACATCAATATATATATTATATATATATATATATTGCAAAACCGAAAAGCATCGATTTAATCTCAATTAATTTTAAAGCCCTACTAGAGTCTTGAAAGTTTTTGGTGCGAATGAGGAGCACCCCTGTTATTGATCAAATCCATGCATCCTTGCAAGAGGTAAATCTCAGGACGTGTAAAATCTACAGTTATATATCTTCCAGACATCGATGAAGGGTAGTCAAGCTACTAAAAATTGTCTATATAAGCTCGTGACACTTTACGGGAATTGATTCAGTCAAGAATGAAGTAGGTGTTTAAAAGTATTATTTAGATCATGGACCACTGTTTAAACACACTCCTTTCATTAATGATGGTACATTTGGCTTTCATACGTGTCGAAACAACAAATATGTTTATACCCCTAAAAGTTACTTTTCCAAAGTGCAAAATATTTGACAATTATTAGATTTCAATGAACTTTTATTTGTGTGCTTAAGCCGATACACACCTGAATGAATGGTTAAGCTTTGTTATCCTGCAATGATCTTGACCGAAAGTACAAGTATTTGTACTTTTGTATTTTCCAAAATATAACACTGTTACAGTCAACGAATGTTATTTTTTACTCTTATTAGCATTGCTATGAGAGTAGTATTGTTAGAAGGTTTTGTTCAAAGCTAGTTGTTCAGGAAGAAATTGAGGACCTATCAGCCGGACAAGGCTGTGTATTAATTGGTTAATAATTTATATTCTGATGAAGTTGACTAAAGGACAGTTGATAATCCTTGTAAGGAGTTCCTTTAAGCTTTCATTATATGACAAATACCGATTGTACTACCTCATCATGACTGTAATTTGATCTTTAGGACTATGAATCAATTTATTGATGAAATAATACTTTTACTGCCTCTTATTACAGTACGACTACATGTATTAACGGATACCAGTTTGTATTATCACTTCTGATGAATAATGAAATTTGATTGCTTGTGACTGAGTAAAGTTAATGGTATTATTTGATATGAATAATACACTGATGGATAGTGTATCAAATTAGTTGTTGACATTTGCTTTTCTGAATTACAAACGTGAAAAACTAATCAATTAGTGTTCAAATAGTTACATCTGTTAATCTGTTACATAAACATGATATAGTATCAATGTTGTAGGCTTGGAAGCTTTTATGTAACGATATATCACGAAATGTTTCCTACCAAAACATTGTAACAAAATACATTGGATAGTATTACATTTTGAATAATTTCCTTATTTAAAATGTAATTTCAAAATAGATGACTGTTATATTAGTACTAATTTCATCGTGGTTTCCGGATTATTTAATCACATTCAAGAATATGCACATTGTTTTATCTTACTTCAATTATTTAACTATAAATGACAATATGATACGGAGTATGATTAAATAAATTGCTTGACATTTGCTTTTCTGAAAACATTAAAGTGATATAAAACTAGTCTGTTTTATCTAACTACGATATAACAAACAAGACATTCCTCGGGTATAATATGATTAGCTTGGTTGATTTAGATTTGTATACTCAGAATTGCATCAAGCAGTGTGATTTCATGCACAAATTGACATTTGTTATTTATTATCATTGATAATAATGCTTGATAACTGAACAGATTACTCCTACCTTGTAGGTCATTGACATGTGTATCTCTAAAATGTTTTACTTTGCCACAGTACAATGGATTTCAGTCTTGAAATGTGGTCAAACGTTATCATTCAAAGCACCCTCAAACGTTAAGAAGCATTTATCTGGATCCACATCAAGAAATAACGCAACAGTTGAAAATATTCTTTTGGCCATTTTACAGTTCAATCCACGCCTTCTCAAGTCACGATTTTAACCAGTCTAGTTCACACTTACCTCTTTTGCTGCCAAAAATTAGACACTTTTCAAATAAATAAGGACAGCCTTCAGCAATCAAGTCCACGTTGAGGGACAGCTTCCTGCAGCACCAGGTGCGTTTTGTACAGACAGAACCAGTGAGATGAAAGCTGGTTTCTGACAAATGGTCTTCATGCGTATGTAGATAGAAACGTTTTAGCGAAAGCACCAGTGGTTTAATTTGGTTATTAGCACAAACACTTAAATGCCATATGGAGCAGTCCTTATAAGATTGTTTGATGCTAATGAAATGATGAAAAGTGGATCTTCGCTGTTTTATATTCATTAAACCATGAATATATTCATAATTGAAATTGTTAATTTGTAAATATGCTTATTTGAGTACTGTTTAGAAAAAAATCAAAAATCAATTTTGTTTTAAGACCCTAGGCAGACAATAATTACATAAACCAATTAAAACCCCACTTTCAAACAGTTGTTAGCGATCTCTGCTTCCTAATGACCATAACCATTTTATTGAAGTCTTTTTCTCTCAGCAATTAAATCAAAATCCTCCTTAGAACTATGGACTATAGTTACCAATTCCATTATATATATATGCATAGAATAAGAGTTACTAAACACAAATTTAAAACTTCAATCACTTGTGAAAATAAATACCAGCTTTAATCGTAGAAGAAACCCTGAAATTCTTTTTAATCTTATCAAATTATTATAGTTTATATCGTCATGTCATGTCTGAACCTAAATGTTCACACCACGTCCGTGTTAATATTACATATCTGTTATTGTGAATATAAAAGGGTTATTCTTCCACAACAGATCTATACCTGATTGAAACAGTAATTTTCTACAGGGTACAAACATTCTGCGCAATGAAAGTTACTTTTATAAATGAAATTCGAGCATAAGAGACATGTGGAATTATGATGCGATCAGCAGTCGATCAAACAGTCCTTGTTATTAAGGTAATACTATATCAATTATCTTACATTTCCACTCAAAGATTAATTTTGAAAATTGTAAATAAGACATCACTGACTTTACCATATATGACATGGCTTGAGGCGTCTGCTAATGAACTTGCTGCATGCTTATATTTAGTCAGGTCTGGTCTTTGATTAGTCCTACGGGTGCCTTTTTGGATTTCTGCCTGCATAGATAACAAGATTGGGACATTGATGCTGACCGACAAATCACCTACTGTTATTAGGAAGAATGTTCCAAAATTGAAAACTTGTAAACTGTCTATTCTCTTATGGACGTTGGAAGCTCTACTTCAGTGATACAAAACTAGATAAGATCAATGTTATATTTGCTATGGTATAGTGTATAGGATAGATTGCTAAAAACGTGTGGTCACAGGTGTTGATGAAACTGCCAAGCTTAGAGTGTGAGAATTAGATCTTTATCATTTTTCAGCCTCTAATAAACTAAACAAATTTAGTAAAACGATAAACTGGTGAGACTTATTATTGAATGAGTTCAACTGTTTTGGCACTGTTAGAATTCAATATGTAAAATATCTATTGAAATTAAAGAGGAAGACATTTGTGTCTGGCAAGATTCTCAGAAAGTTTGATCACATACCACTGTGTCGTAGTGCAAATATCATGTAATTTGGGTATTGTTTGGATGTAAAATAAAATTACTTCAGCAAAACTGACAATAGATCACCAATCAATGAGGGAAATATATATTCTTTAACTTATTATGGGATCATATTGGCTCTCATTCAGAAATTCGAATTTTGGCATGATGAAATACACAGAAGCAGATTTCCTGAATTTTCGATTAAAATATGCCAGTTCAAATCTCTGTTCTACATTAACTTAGTTGAAGGGATTAAACACGCCTTGTTTTTAAAGTTGTTGATCACTTCAAATGGATTTTGCAAAGAAAAATTTAAAGTAGTGGATATTGACCCCCTGTACACTAGTATTGTAATTAAGCGCCAGAACTGTTACGGTTAACTGTTGGGTATGATATATGATTAAGTTAAGGCACAATAGATTTTTATTTCTATGTTGAAATTTCAACATTATTCATTTCGTTTTTGTAATGCTATGATGCCCTCAAGGCATCTCACATTAAATTACCCTTGAAGTAGGATACGCAGGAATGTGAAATTTGTTTTCGGTTTGCATCTAACTTACTGTACTCTCTGTAAATCATCTTGAAATGAATTTAGGCTATACACTAAACATAAATAAATGTACTGAATGTACAAATAAACAGGTATGGGTGAGGCACAAATTGTGTTACGTTTACCACATTTAAGGAATATCACATATGAAGCGTGATTTTTATCATTAAAATAATGAACCTATTATTGGTAAAGAGTCTCAAACCTACCACTGTCATGGCTGCAGATTTGATTATAATGTGTGGAACATCATAAGGCAATGAACATCCCGGTTATGTGAGAAGGTATGATGGGATACACTATTTCTGACGAATTGTAATTCACACATCTCTACATTATCAAATCTCTGAGGACCATTCTACGCGGCAATGGTTACTTAGTTTTACCATTAGCTCGTCTCCTCATCTCGTGTCTCTTAACACTTTAGATTGATGGTATAGGCCACTTGTAATTTGCAATGAGTCTTGACCACACACATGTTTTGTTATGTCATTTTAGTTATGGGTAAGATACTCTTACTTTTACTTGTTTTGTTTGCTATAATCAGTTATAAATAAAACAATAAGACTTTATAGTACATGACAAAACCCCTCATACATAATTACAAGTGTTTTGAAATAAATCATTCGTTAAAAATCCCTCGTTATTCAATTCAGTTTTGAGAATTTAAATTTTGAATTTATTTCCAAATTCAACATCTTTATTCATTTATTTAGATAATTCAAATATATTTTAATAAGATATATTTCGATCATTTTCAATCCTTGAATAGTGATAAATAGATACTTAAGATTCGGAATATATATATACCATTACAAAATGGGAATCTTCCCATGAGCTAGTTAAATCTGATACAGGAACTTGACATTCCAAAGTCGCCGGTACTTGAAAAGTAGTCTGAGGTACGAAATGAACTAGGCCACAGAATGATCGCCCAAGCCTTGGCCACGTAGATCGATTCACAAATCTGTCAGAACATGTTTCCTTGCAAGTACAGTAGGATTTCTGGATCACTTAAGATAATGGGATAGAGAACTTGACCCTGAACAGATAACCTTCAGCCTGTTATTAGAGAAAAATTGACTCATCAATCTTATTTAGTCTATATATATGTGAACTTAAATGACAGATCATCTTTTTCTTATCTTCATGGATTTCAGACTTCAAAGCTTGTTTTAGCATCAAGTAAACTTTTACTGACAGGTTTCCTTTGCTGAAAATTTCTGATAAAGAAAGATGTTGTACACTTTGGATATGTCGCTCTAAGGGTAATGGCCTTTCGACTCACACAACTGAACGTTTTAGAAATCGGTTTTTATCCCATAAGAATCTAAATGAAGGGAGTATTGATGAAGTCAATTGAAATAAAACTGGGTCCGCAAGTCTCTGTTTAACATCTCTCTGGCCATCTTTTATGTTCATATATTGGTTTTAGTCACAATGGCATAAATAGTTTAACCACAAGTAGTATTTGAATAACTGCTTTACCATAAATATTATCAACCGTATTTACTCACGTTATGCGTGGACTGAATCCCGTTGATAGTCATATCCATTCGTTATAAACATTTTGGTTTTAAAGGCGCAGTAACACTGGGTAATTTCAAATAAATGTAACCAATTACAAGGCATTGATTTTTAATTAAAAGAGGCACTTCATAAACGAACGTACTAGGTTCATTTAACTGGAGTCTGGAGCCACAAAACAAATCACTTCAGAATACTGCAGTGCCACTGTTGTTTGTGTTCATGTTTGGATATGGTGTTTGATGGACAAATATCACTATATCATTAACGGAGAAGGCTGAGAGGAAAATCTATATTCCATTAATTATAGACATCATCATCTATTGCGAAACCGAAAAGTATCGATTCAAATCTAAATTGATTTTAAAGCCCTACGTATGTCTGGACAGTTATTGGTGCGAAGATAAGCACATCGCTAAACCCCTCTTTAAAATTAAATTCACGCATCCTTGCACCGCCTTGTTAAAGCAATAGATAGATTTCAGGACATGTAAAATCATCGATTGAGGGTTGTCAAGCTACCAAACACTGGCTACATAAGCTAGTTATTTCACATCTTGTCTTGCATTTGAGACAGTTTGTGGATATTACTGAAGTCAAGAATGAATAAGGTGTTAAAAGTATTATTCATATGATACACCACTGTCTAAGGACACTCCTTCATGTTCCTGATATTTCCCACGGTTTCCATAAAATATTTTGATAATTCTCCTAAACAAACTTTACATATATGCATCGCAAAATGCAAAATATTAGCCTTTTACTAGATTTCAATGACAATCTAACAACCCTTTTATTGATGTGCCCCTGCCCATGCCCGCTTTGAGTGTTATTTCAGGAAAATAACCTTTTGCACATCATCAACTAAACTTATATAGTCTATCTGCTTTGTATCAGTTACATGTGCGTCAGTGACCTGTGTTTTTTTATCAATTTTTTTGTCTTTTTTATATTCATTTATGATGTTATGTCAAAACAGCAACTTATGAATCTTAACAATTTATGAATAAGGGATGTCACCCAAACAACTCATGGAGTGGCTTTTTAATGTATGTGAGCAAATTGATCAATTGAAGTTATATAGTATTTCTAATGAAATCATGACAGGAAATATAACTTTATCAAAATCTTAGAAAGCTATACTCGATTTTATGTAGGCTCTAATCACTACATGGAAGAAAACACAGGTGTACAGGCTACCTGAATGAAACTTGTCAAATTATTTTGACACCGACAGAACCGGTCAGAAAAACTTTGGGTTCTGTCTGTAATGGTAACTGACATTTCAAGCTGGAACCATCGTATCTTGTCATTATATACAGTTTCTAAATAAGTAGAAGGCTACACCATACACAGTCAGATATTTTGTATTATTTTGCAATTCAAAATAAATGATGTTTAATATAATGCAAATCTTCGGGTGTTAAAATCCTCAACCAAGGTCTGAACAAGACTATTCATACAAATGAAGAAAATTGACCAAGTTACTGTCATAATGTAAATCCTCGTATTTAGTTTTTAGTTAGTTTTTAAGTAGTGTAGTGCGTGTGACTCCATGACCACAACCACTCTGGATGGAAGAGTTCCAGACGGTCTAGAATAACAATATCAAAGATCATTATATTCCAAACGGTTTGGTTTTCGGTATAACGTTTTTTCCTAAATGACAGGTGCTGTTAACACTGAAAGAATCGGTAAAAACCTTGGATTAGGCTAATGGTCTTGTTGAGATAGTTCTGTAGTGCAGACCAGGGGTGGCTAATTGGCATGTCTTGACCTGTTTAGTTGTTTTTGTGTTTATCTGGCAGATTGTTTCTGACACCTGAAGAAGTGGATTTGAATGAAACATTCAGAGTTTCTGCTTGTTTTGATTGATAATTTCATTGTTACCTTTTATGTTTATAGTTCATTCGAAGAAATTCGTTATGTGACTTCTATAATTGATATCATTATTTATTAGAGACAGTTATCATAGCTGGATAAAGTTACTTTTAGAAATGATGACCATTAACGAATTACTGGCTGGAGATCAATAGCTTGTAGCAGATGCTATTTGAGAGGGACGCATGCTTGACCAGTTATAATTAATGCACAAATCTCGTCGGAGTTCCGTGATACCAAGCGGTACGTAGGGGATTTATGCTTCACTTAGAATAATAGGATGGTGTCCTTGACAGCCCTAATTCTGTAATGATCAGGCTCCTTTGCTTTCAATCCATACCAACTATACAGATGATTACAAAAATCAAAGTGCGTTGGAATGCTATTATTTTTGTATTCCACTTACCTTCAGTACATTATTTAGTATATATCCATCACTATCTTCTGTTGAGGACAAATATTTGAAATGTTTAATTAGATGTAAACACAATGTTCCTTCTTTGAATATATAAACTCATGTCCAAAAGAAACGATACCAATGTTTAAAATGAGATTGCAGAAAAACTAAACAACACAGAAAGTTCAAATCTGTATATTTTATTTTAGAAATAATTTTTGTAAACGTGTTTATAAATTCCTAACAATCAAGCAGTAACAATGTCCAGGGCAGGTGTGTAAAGACCTGTGGGTCCATAATTGAAATTTCATAACAGCACAAATAATGAAACCGGTCGGTAGAAGTTCCCAAAACACATCCAAAAGTCACATTAGTATCGTGTATGCCCTCCATTTGCCACCATGCATGCGAAGACACGTCTCCGGACTGATGACGTCAAACCTCTGATGACGTAGGGGGTGATGCGCTGCCACTCGTCCAGGAGGCATTGTTCGAGTTCTTGGAGGTTGGCTGGAGGCATGGGACGTTGCCTGATTTGACGACCGAGGTAGTCCCACAGGTTATGCGCGCGCAGCCAAGCCTTCTTGCGACAGCTGTGTGCGTTGCTCCCTCCTGGACCATTCCGACCGCTCTTTCTCTCTGGATAGCTGTGAGACGTGGCATTTCTTTTGTGTGTTTTTTTGTTGCGGTGGTTCCAACGTGTCGAGTGGGCTCTTTTATACAGTGAATGTGCACTTCATTTTCACGATGGGTGCGTTTCGGTCGCGTTTCAACTAAAGTTTCCGTTTTTTTATTGAACATGTTTGGTTTGGATCCCGGGAATCGTATCCGCTAGGTTTCTTCCATAAAGGAACGCTAAATTTAAATGGTTTTTTTAAAAAAAATAGTTGGTATCGTTTCTTTTGGACATGAGTTTATGTACGATTAATTTGAAAAAGGATGTTTTAAAGAAGATTACTAAGACATTTGGTTCAGTAACTAGTTATCAATTGTATCAAATCATATGTATTCGGTTGGTTAACATCATTCAAATAATGATATGATACAATGTATTGATGTGATAAATCACGATGCGCGTTGTATTACATCACATTGTAGTAACCCGACTGAAACCAAACAAGCATGTCCAATCTCATTGAAATCAGCTCGAAACGTGTCCCTCGTACCTCTATACTGAACTGAACTTTATTTTACACTCAGGCCTCTTGCGTTTCTTGATCAGACCACGGCTCAGTGTTTTGTTATTTGAGATATTTCATTTTCAACAGTCGAAGCTGATTGTTATTACATATGTCATTAACTATTTATGAGATCAATTCAAATATTAGTTAAATACACAAGCCGTATACATACATGGGTTAGTAATCATTAAGAGTTGACAATTTGATGTTGTATGATTCACTTTAGATTATTTGAATACAATATTCCATCTTCCATTTAGTAATTGATTATAATCAACGGTATGTCCCATTTGTGTTTAAGTCTGATAAAGATATGTTTGTATGAATTGAAATAATAAAACTAAAAGCAATCAACACAAAATGAAAAAGGGTTTTATACATGGACATGCATTAACTATTGTGAAATAAAAATAACTGCAATATCTACACAGACATTTGCAATTTAAATTGAATGCTCATGTACTTAGTTGATTCCGTGACTCTGTATAAAAAAACATTTCATGTCTGACAGAGGTCAAAGCAAAACAATAAACTGTGTCATAATAAAAAGTCTATACCGTTACTTTATTACCTTCACTTTTGATCTTGTCGAAATAAACATCCACGGTGCGTCCCACGCTAGCAATTATTGTGTCTGACTTTATTAAAGGCTTGACAAAGTGGTGTGGCTGCAATGTCTTCCCGGATATTCCTCCTATGATTTAGATTCGAGAAGGTTTTATCAGAATCAATATCTTTCAACTAGACAAATGGATATGAAACATAAAAGAATTGAAAAAAACTCCACAATGTTTCGTTTCAATAAATGATGAAATTTTAACTAGCTTGTGATGTTTAATTCAGCTGACATTCTTGTATATTTTTTTTGCATGATGGTACATGGACTTGGTACGAAAACTGTCTTACTTTCCACTCCTATGTAATTCGAGCTAAACGCAGACATTGTTCATTTTTTATAACAAGATTAAAACCTAATTGGGTCCAAAAAAAGTACCGATAAAGCTTTGGAAAAGAAAGGGGAAAACATGTATACAAGAACATTCGTTTGATATGAATAGCGTATTCAGTTCAACAGCAAATGGACAGTGAAATTGGTAGTCCTCAGATTTATCCATTAAGGTTATCCCGTAAGTGTGCTATAGCCTGCTTGTCTGGAGAACATGCTGGTCGCCGCAAAACAACTTCAGCATTATGATAGAACGCGTTTGCGAACGGTTATTGCTTAAAAAATGGAATGACAAAAGGTCTTCAAACCTCATCCCTGTATTTTCGTTTATTTGGTATCACAAGTATTATTTATAACCGCCACAGATCTATCCTCACCCTTCAACGCTACCATATCCAAAGAAACTGAGGCACTCAACACAATTTAGTACTAATTGATCCCTGACTGTCTGTACACGTGTGCTCTGCTGTCATTTCTGTACAGCCATAATCTAATATCATATCTTAACATAAAGAATTGTCGAACCCCCACTGGTAACTTCTGATTTGCCTGTTCGATGGCGATTGACGTCGCTCTTTTGTAGAGTGAGGTAGAGTTCGTGGAAGGGTTGATGTCTTTGAATTCCATATTGCCTTAATTACCGATAGGCTATGTGTTGACTGCTGACGTCCCAGTCACAAAATCTAAAGATATGAAGAGACCAGATGTGGTTATCATCAGCGGGCATTATCACATGGGTTTAACCACTCTTTAACCCGACTGCTACATTGCCTGCAACAGTCTAGTACAAATCTACCCGGTGTAGCCGAAGGCTTTGGCATTAACAGTGGTGTAAGCCCCTAGATTTTAACACCTTTCCGAATAGTAGCTTGTGCCTTTTCGTTGCCAAGTAGAATTAGCAAATTATTGTTCAAACCTGAGTGTGCTAAACATAAAGGCGCATGGAGTCATATAGATATACACAAAGATAAAGTTATGACACAAACATTGATTTTTAATGTCTTTTCATTTTCAACGAAATATAAACTTTTTAATATTTTACTTTTGTAAAATAGGTGTAACTTTGCTATTACTCTTTTCCCAATTTCATTTTTTCAACTTTGTCTGCTCTTAACTGTAATGGTTCTATAGACAAGTTAATTCTTACAATTATAATATTTTGAAATTATTTAAACTACAACATGCTTAAACAATATGATGTCTTTAGATCAATTAAATGTTCATATTTTTAATTTTTGAAAGTGAGTCAGGGTATAAAAGATTGACACTTAGAGCGTGAACCATATTTGACTGTTCTTCTACCTCTGATGATTAGACATTGTGTCTGTGTGTCTTCTACCTCTGATGATTAGAGATTGTGTCTGTGTGTCTTCTACCTCTGATGATTAGAGATTGTGTCTGTATGTCTTCTACCTTTGATGATTAGAGATTGTGTCTGTGTGTCTTCTACCTCTGATGATTAAAGATTGTGTCTTTATGTTTTCTGCCTCTGATGATTAGAGATTGTGTCTGTGTGTCTTCTACCTCTGATGATTAGAGATTGTGTCTTTATGTTTTCTGCCTCTGATGATTAGAGATTGTGTCTGTGTGTTTTCTACCTCTGATGATTAGAGATTGTGTCTGTGTGTCTTCTACCTCTGATGATTAGAGATTGTGTCTTTATGTTTTCTGCCTCTGTTGACAATTATGTTGGTATGTGTTTAATGGCTATGCAAACCCCCTGCAACTTTGGATATCGCTCTTTGGATATTGATAGTCAAAATGTCAATTACGTCGTGTTATTTACAACAAATGAGTTTTTAATGAGGGATATTTCCTCTGTCAATATCGTATCGATTACTAATCGATCCATCAATGACATTTCAATTTCATGATTATGAATCGTTATGTTCATTCTCTTGAAAAAGATATAATTTGACTTTTGACTTTTGTCATTGTCGAATCACTGGTATTATGTAAAACGCTTGAGGCCACACACGAAATAAGATCAAATGAGAAGTACACATGCTTCATCTGTTATAACTACCATATAATTCTCCTCAGAGCACGTTTCCAGCCAAGCGATATTTAGTGGATTTCTGGTCAATATCGAATAACTGGACACCGACCTTGACCTCACCAATACAACATGAGCATAGCGAGGTTATCTCTGTCAATTCCAGTTAGATATTTTAAAATATTTTTTTGATATTTATACTTCATATTATATCTTCAAATCGGATCCATATTGAAATTCTTTGCAAAGCAACAATGAATGTTTTCCCATAAGTTCAAAACTGAATATATTATTCAGGTTGGTGAAAAATGAACCCCACCTTCATTATTCTCTCACTTGTTGAATTGGAACATGATATAAACTTTAGCGCTCAAAATATAGGAAATAAGTCACAAATCATTGATATATTGATATGTAAAAAAACACTATGTTTTCTTGTCATAGTATTTAGAATGACGTAATAACGTAACATTGCTTTCTATTACGTCTTACTGTTCATATATGCACAGTTGTCCGTTTAATGTATTGTAAACCTTTTTGCAATTTTCACTCATATTTTCTGTTCATTACGTTAAATCGGAATCTGTTTTCTATAATGAATAATATTTTGTAGAAGTTTATTCATTTTAAAGTATTGAAAAATATAAGCACACATTCATTGCACCATTCAATTCTAAGAGTATATATATATTGAACAAATGTACCGATTGCTGACGCTGAAAATTATTTCTTGCTTGTTAAGTAAACCCTGAATCTTAAACTAAACTTGAAAATCCATTTTGTCACTGTTGCAATTATTACAACTTGATGCATGAGGGACACATTTTATGTATTTCGAAGTTTAATGCTAAGTGTAATCACGTAAAGTTACACTGTAGCTGTAGAGGTATGACTGTTTATCACACAATGGATAGCGTTCTACTAGATACCGGTGAAAATTACAGACCTCAAGATCCGAAATTTCTTTTTGAAAATTACTACTAAGTCAATCGCTTTTTTATTTCGAACGCCTGCCCAAACGGATAACTTTATCAAATGTTATTGACCTAAATCATAAAAAATAAGTTGAATAAAAGACAAACGAAATGCATGCAGTTGTTTCGTGAAATTCATCCTCAAGCTGTGCGAAACAACTTGGTTTAATTCAACCGAAAATACATATTTCAGTGAATGAACTAAGTGAAATCATATTTCACTCAAGTGAACATGTACATAGGTCCTTTTAAACCTCATCCCAAATTCGATGATAATCTCTACATTGTTAACGTTATACATTTTCAGTGAATGAAAGGATACGAAGAATTATTTTATTCTGATTTGGGAGAATTCAGATCATTCATTTACACCCTAAGTATGACGAATTGGGTCATTGTGCAAACCGGATTTCAGTAACGACGCCATTATTTAACACGCAGGACTATTTTGAGACCTTTAGCAACGTTCTTCATCTTCTGGACCGTCTGGTTTTATACCTAAACGAGGAGTCACTTCGACAAATGATCAATTTAGGTATAACTGATGTCGAATATTACCCACGATATTCCTGTAGCTAACACCAGTTAGACACATTCAGGGAAATATGACCATAATGGCCCTCACAGTGTCAGATTATTCTTTGACGTTAGCAGTTTTCCTAAAAAATGTACCATGAAACTGTCATTGTGATTCATTCGACAAAAATGCATTGTGAGGTCACGTACTGATGAGATGATAAACTTATAACCATTATATTCCATTATAATCTACAATGTGGATATCGATGTAGATTTTTAGCAGATGTTATCTATTTATACACAATTTCTACTCAATAAGTTTTATCGTCGAAAATATTTTGCATTGACGTTATTCACAAAGAGTAATTGATTACTCTCACCAAATAACAGGTCAAATATGCAGGTTTCATTTATCAACAACTATTTTTAACTTCCACATTTTACAAAACGTATGTACAACAGATCGATTTCTAAATGAAAATTACATATTGAAAGGGTAAATAATTCGATGGTTAATAAAACCAAATTTACATACGGTGACACATTTTCAAGCTTCAAGTTTCATTACTAACACGTAATCATCATTCATGTCATCAGTGGTTGAATGTTATCAATGTAGAATACCAATATGATATAAATGACGATAAACTTTAATCATCAGATTAATGACTGTATAGTAATATTTCATATGGTATCTCTGCACACGAATAAGTACACAGTAAAGTAACGAAATTGTTAATGCGAGCCGAGGCACCGCCCAAAGGTTTCCAAACTTTATACCTATCAATGTACGTTTTCCTTTAAGGAAATATCTAGAACACCTTGTTCATCCTATTTATTACAAAGACCCAAAAGCGTTTGACGAACTCATACCCCAGAGGAAATATATGCAAATGTGTTTTAAATTCTCTTTCGTTTAAGACCGACGCCCGAAAGTGAATTTGCATTGATACCATCTTAATTGAAGTGCATTCATTTGGTTAGCGAATGATGAATAAAACAACAGTTATCCTAATTCAATGACTTATTTTAGCCGAAGTCAAATTATTTAATTTGAAAAAGTTGGAAGTTTAACGGAATAAAACTTACAAAGTAGGATAGCAAGGTGCTCAATTACGTCTAACAAGAACAATTATTGAGAATTGCAAGAAACTGTTAAATACAGCAAAGTAACAAGGGAATATCATACTTATATACATAAGATATGACTGTAATGTTACAAAATTCACTCCGAAAGTTCGCTTACAGGCTTAAGAAAGGATTCGAGAAAAATTACATAAACTATATTTAATTGTTTAATGAATTATATCGGAGGCAAAACCAAGGTCCTAAGTTAAGTTGAATTCATCTTGCTGGATGTGAATGCCTTTATTTAAAAGCTGTTATATTTTCTTGTTTGTATTGGTAATACAAAGATGCCATATAAATCTGCCGAAATAAAACACTTCACGTCGGTTTTACATCTATTCTAGTACTATTACCTAATACACTTTAACAACGAATGGTGTTTCTATGTTCCTATTGTTAAGAGGTTTCAACATTACTTTTTGGTTATTAGTTCCCGTCAGAGTCCTGTTTTCAATCTCGAAAAACATCTTACCCATTAACTTGTATAGGCTTTGATGTTTAACATTAAGTACGATAAATTCCCTGTTTACAGCTTATAACTAAATAATTTTGCTCGATCGGCGGTAGACACAGTGCAAACATTACAAATAATAGTAAGCTTCAATTCAGATTAGTACGCCCTATGTGGAATTTGATTTTGAGAGTCTTTTATGACATAAACTGGTATTTTGTATTATGTTAATCAGGCTCTGTATATCGTGCATTGCGAATATCGTTTTACATTTTTATAATAAATGTCACGCCTTAAGCATTGCTACGGCGTTTACTCGTCGGTCTGAAAACAACTTCAAACTAAATGTTAATTAGACGAATGGATAGTTTGTTATTCAATTTAGTTGATGTCTCTGCTATAATCCTAGTGTTGATTTACACTTGACGTACACTGAGGATTTAGACTCGACAATTGTCTTTGGTAATTTAGATATCTGCATATTGTTACAGAACATAGCGATCAGGCTGTGAATTGGGATAGGATTGGGATGGGATGTGAGAACAGGGTAAGGGTCTTCACAAGATTACATTTCATCATGTTTCTATATTGTAACTGACAGATGATTCAACTCACTAGAGAAGTGCATTCTTACACAATATATACCAAACGTCTTTTAACAACTTAGCTTGTTTAAGGATGATATTTTATCGTTATTTTCGATAGCATTGTACGTTTTCTTGAAGATAGTTTATGCTAAGGTGGTTAGGTGTTGAAACGGTTCTACATCTACAGCCCGTAGCCAACTATGTTATTCCTAGTTAATTTCATCGTCAGAGCTAGAATTTCTACCTTTTAAAAAATGGTTTTTTTAAGTATTCTGTATAATAGTTTACAAATCGGATCTGATAGTTCTTCATTTGACTTAATTATGTAATTCAATGTCACTAATAACTAATAGTATAAACATCTATGCATGTGGTTTATCTGGGGCAATGAACTAAAAGACATGATAAAATATATTTTATCGAAGATATTTCTTTATTTTCGACCTGAATCTAAATGTCATCTGTTTAAATCAAGACAGTGCTAAGGCAAAATATTATTTAATAAAAATACAAGATCACGAAAACGACATATAATACTCATTTGAACCTTTGTTTTGCTTCCAGTACTAAGAAATGGACAAGAAGGAAGGACGCCTAATACGAAGGATAACCCTCTGCATGCTGACGGTTGACGCCATGTACTTCTGATCTATTTATGGAATTCATTGGATAACCACATGTACCAATAAGGTAAGAAAGAGATGCCAGAAGACATAGTGTTCCTTTGTAACATTTTCATATGTATTTGTCAGCAGATTGTATCTACGCACATTCTTTGTGAACATTCGGCTTTGATTAAAAATTCTATTGATTATTCATAAAACTTCTTTGTTTGAAGTCTTGTATTTCAATGGAACCTAACTACCTCTAAATCAGAGTCGCACAAAGCGCTTGAATATTACAGAAATATTGACACGAAAAATGTCATCGTTTATTTTTTATCACCACCCTTGCCTTGACGTTTTGGCTATTATTTTACCTTGTTACGGCATCATGTTGCATAAAACAGTATTTTACTACAGAGAAATATTTTGAATATAGTACACGCAGTGTTACATCGAATGTAGTTTAGAATACTGATATCTTTATACGATAACCATGGAATAAAATACATAGATAAACCAGACATACAGGAATTGTAGACAAAATGTTTCTATTGCAACACATTAAGTCAAAATGTCTTCACTTACAATTTCATTTTCCATGTATCATAGGGAACTACATAACCAACTGAAATGATTACCTTTACTTAGAACTCTCAATCCGACCTTATTTGACCTTGATAGGGAAGGCGACATTAGCAGATGGCTGGTATTATATGACTGACTGAGCCCTGAGGCTAAATACGACCCGATAGACGGGATACATGACTGACCATTTATAACCGATCTACAGATTTGCTCAAAGCTCGCTTTACCGCAACATATTGAAGTCATTTCCACGTGCAGCTATATTCAGAAAGGAAAAGAGATTTTGATAATCGATCAACCTACATTTAGAATATTCATATTTGTTGAATTCAAATTAAACCCGTTAAAACAAACTTATCTAACCGCACACTGTGTTATTTTCATAAACATTTCTTGAGCGAAGGCTGAGTCTGCAGTTTCTTTATGTAGGTTGACTGTTTTGTGAGGTTGTAAGCCTTAAATTATGGTCACTTTTGTCTTCAATGTGCTAGAGTCAAGCAGATTGAAGTCCTGCAATACACACCCCCATGTGCAATTCAATTTGCTGTAATTCATTGCCAAAAAATGGAATAGGAAAGGTTTGGCATACATTCTCTTATATAAAATATATTTTCAGTCTAATTTGTAGCTTAGTTTTTTAACTATCATACAATTGGTCGTTCATCAGGAAAACATGTTTATCTGGTCTGTCTGTATATGATATATTAATTTATATGTTAATGCTGTACCCTGTCCAAAAAGAAATAAAGTGAAAAAAAGGATACGGTCAATTGACTTGGTGCACCTTTTCATATATTATATGGGTAGATGGACACGGGGTAATATTTTTCAGTCACACGGGAGTTCCACATTTTCCTGACATTTGATTGGTTGTTGTAAACCAGTGAAAATAAACGTTGTGTCCGGACTATTTAATTCCTCTTTCATACTTTGTCCAACTGGTAATTTGATTACCCTTATTCTGCACTTTAACAATGTTTATTTAGTCAACGTAGTTGTCTTTCGTCATTTCTCAAATGTGCCACCACAAAAAAAGTGAAATAAGCCTGCCAAATTGCACAGAAGTATAGAAATTAGCGATTTTAAAATTACTATGTTACCACTATGTTACAGTCTCAAAGAAAGTTCCTGGTTTCGTTCCATTGTATTGACGTCATATATATGAGCGGCTATGACGTCAAAGTGCCATCAGTTACGTCACAAGAGTTTCAGTTTGAGCCGTCTTGTAGTATTACTGTGGGCCGTCGCTGACCTCTTCAAATCAATATAAACCTGTTAAATGTAACTGTTTTAAATGACGGTTATAAAAAGAAAGAATTCATTTTCAACAACGACTACATTAAGCTTTTATTTTGAACATTCTCACAAATGACAAGTCAGCCGTGCGTAGGTAAGTTTCAAGTTAAGCCACAGCACACGCGTATGAATCTGGAGATGCGCCACCCTAATCGTTAATAGAGAAACCTTTATTTCTATTGCATTCGAGTTTTAATCTTTAAAAAAACAGACGCATAATACAAACAATAACCAACTCGTGACGGGAAATGACAGATTATCTTTCCCTCGTTATATTAACTTATAATTCTGTCGCCCAGGCTCGAAAATTACGAAATTAATATAACTCGGGAAAAATAATCTGTCAATCCCCGTCACTCTTTTGTTATTGTCTATATATGCTTTACAATCTAAGATCAACAAATCATTGACAATCCTCTGCGTGCAGCACAAGTGGACACTGTTTTGCCAAGTGCATGGAAACGTATTCTCTTATTAAACATTTAGTCATTATAGTTGAAGTGTAACAAGGACACCTTTGTTTTGTTCTAACAACATTAGCTTTATCAAAATATATTGTACTCTAAACATATCAACTTAACGAAAAGGTAATGTTTTAAAAATTATTACAAACTAAAATGTTTATCATGAACGCTAGCAATGGTAAGCTTGTGATATTGATTAATTCATTAAATTAATGATTTAATCATTTTCAATTGGAAGCCAGATCCCAACATTAACTCCAAGTCAATTATTCTGCCAAGGCTGTCAGATGGTCGTTTAGCTTTACCGTGAGTACATGTACTCAAGCCTCTCATTAGGGCACGCTACATGCGCTGTGTAACATGAAGCTACAACACGGTAACCAAAGACTAATGGTTTGATGGAAAGGCCGCCATAGACTATAATCATTGTTTAAGTAGACACCATGTTACAATAAAAGGGAAATCTTTTAAGGAAATTGAAACTAGAGTAGGGAAATAATGCCGGGAGACTATCAAAATGTTTTCTGTAGCAGTTAGTTGAGATACATATGTTAATCACAATTTTGTTATTGTTATAAAATCTGAAGAAGGGGGTTAGTGAAACAAGATCATATAACGTTTTTAAATTATACTTGGAGCTCTTCATCCATTGAAAATAAATGTTTGAGAATCTAATTGTGTATGTAAATTATTTGGGTTTAATTTCTTTTCTGTCGTTATTTCAAGAAAAAAGTTACCTTATGTTCACTGTAGACATTTAGCCGAGATATCACAACATAACCAATTGATTATTGGATATGGTCAATGTAAACACATGTCTGTTCACTGTATTTATATTGCAATTACGATCATCTCATCATCACTGACCATTATAGGATCAGCCAGACCGAAATATCAAGTGAGGCTCATTAGTGCAAACACTTGCAAAACGAGAATGTCTATTTGTTTAAACTTCAGGTACATCGTTGATAAACCAAAGTAGGTAGGCAAACAAAATAAGGGTATATCTATACCCGCAATCTCATTATCTCCCAACAGAGGTAACTCCGTCATAAATTCCTATACAACCTCTGTCTAAATTCGAAGGTTTCTTGTGCAGGAACAGTAGACCGCTGATTGGATGCAATCAAAGTTAGTTGTGCAATCAGCGACGCAGATTCAAAAGTTATCATGCAAATCGCCTTCGTTACTTCCGGAAGCTTTAGAAAAGCTAAAGTTTATTCGAATGTGCACCTTGCACTTTAAAACTTCTGTACAGAACACATACGCCTCATTTTGCTACTGCATCATTGCATAGGCCGATGTGACAACAAATATGTTATTCATGCATTCGGTGTTTTCATTGAAATATTGCCAGGTAGTTTAAGTTGCAATATAGCGCTGGTAGGGGAAACTGTCTTATGCCCGAGAAACCTTCGTATTAAGACAGAGGTTGTATAGGAATTTATGAAGAAGCTACCTCTGTGGGGAGAGAATGTCGTTATATTTGTGAAGAATAGAAAATAAACGTTTGAGACAGGCGATATATCGGAAAAGTTATTTCATTCAGTTATGATTGAATATAATTGTTTATATTTTCACCAGTACGGAATAAAGTGTCAGCAGTCTGCATTCACTGTGACGTAACATGGAAGACTTAATAGGAGATGATAATCTATTCGCTGGTTGTCTTTATTATCTAGTATTATCCCAAATAGGTATCCTTTTACAAGTGCAAAATATACTTAAAGAATGATGAGTGGACCGTTTTTCATATTGTTCGTCTCTTAAGACGTCCTTGTAAATGTCAAGATTGTATAATGGCAGCTACAGTGACGTCTTTCAATCTACACTGTCTGCAAATAGTCAATTTTGATATAGATGATGGTGAGTATTGCCCATTCTGCACACGGAGGAGGCGATAACCATGTAGACGCATTATCAGTAATATGACAACGGGTTTTCCTCCCACCAATTGACCATTCCCTATGGTCAATTTGTTTTTCGCCAATGGCTTTGTAATTTTGCTACTCAACAGGAGACTTATACTATTGAATATTGTCAAGTTGGATATGTACGTTCATTCATACTAGTTATATACCTAGCTATTAACGTAAGCTTATAAGCCCCATATGGATTATTTTGTGAAGTTTGGGATATCTCAATAGTGAAAATAGCGTTGGTCCCTACCTTATTCTGTGGAGTATAGTTCGATAATCAGCAGAGTAACAGTGCCCAAACAAGTCTTTCATATCTGTATAGATGATTTCCTAAAACATTTTACAATTCTTCTGAAAGGAATAAGTGAGGAAATAAGTGACTATTTTCTAATTGAATGCTAGAGAAAAATGTCTTTGCTATTTATATTACATCCATACAAGTTAAATCATTTGACTGTAATAATGTTCGAAAAGAATTTCAGAAGGTTTTATCAAAAGAAACTTGATCTAAGTATAACAGTAAGTTAAGCTCATTTATTGAGCGGTGTAACGTTCGTGGGCACATCTTAATTACAATAATTGCAGCTAAATAAATGTCATGTATAATTGATTTAGGTTGGGTATATTACCATCTCGTTAGTGTTCCGCCTTAACCATAATTACTGTTTATAGGGACCTTTAAACCTATAAATTACTTACCTATTTTGTTTTATCAATTCAAGAGTCATGACATCGAATTTACTGTACTGCAAACCGGAATTTAGAAAAAAAAGTTGAAATAGGTTTTGTTAACTACTATCGCATTTCAGTCTTGATGCATTACAATTACGTACCATTTCTACTTTCAAATTACAAATTTTTATATTCTATTTCACTGAAACAACATTGATTTTTTGTTAATCAGATCATGTTAGTAGATTCTTTGTAGATATCTTGAACAAAACATCATCAGCGTTGATATCAATGAAGATTCAATGGCATGCAGCAGACTGGTACATTGCAATAGAAAATCAGCTTAATCGGCAACTTGTAGAGAAAATTGGTAATCAGTCTTAATCTTTCAACATCTAAATTCATAGTTTTAAGAAACGGAAGGAGATTGATAATTTACGAAAAATGGTTCGATGGAGGAATCGAAATTGAAACTGTCTTTTATTAGATACACATTTTTCTCCAAAAGTAATATGAAAGCAGTAAAACTAAGTCTTCTCGTATCTACAGATTGTATTCTTCTCCACATCGACCCTGCTATCAGGATGTTCGAAAAGAAACAAGAGTCGTTTCACAGCTCTCACTCACGTATTTGTTTACTCTCGATACTCGATACTCTCTGTATTGTGTACCAAGAAAGGAAATGGCACTTAAGCAAAACAAATTAAAGGAAATGTTCAAATTCTAGCATAACAATCCGTCATGGTTTGAACATTGATTCAATCATGACAAAGCGATCATTTACAAATCAATTTTCCGATAAGGCATCCATCATTGGTGATTTGTCACCTTCTGCATGATGAAAATCTTAGATTGTTTGTTGATCATCTTCTTCATTATTTATGATTGTTTATTGATCACATTGCATCAAACTTCTTTTCCTCTAGATGAGTTGATGCATATGAACACCCTCTCTCAATAGATTCGCGTAATACCTTCCTTGATGGCATGTTTCCCATGTTCCTATGTAAGTATTTAACACACCTGCCCGATACACAATATCAAATGGTTATTTCTCATTAGGTGGATTTTAATCCTAAACAAAGAACATCTTTGGATCTTTATCAAATGTGTCTTAAGAACAGCAGGGGTTTATTGATTGAAACGACTTCATCTTGAAAAAATCAGAAATAATTGCCTCTCCGTCATCAGGTGGAATGAGCGTCATAACTAAATAAAGCCAATCGATCCATTTTTTACCTATTAGTAATACAAGGCCTCATTGTATATCCAGTCATTGATACATTACTATTCACTATATACCCACTACTTCATTGAAGCTTACAAACTTTTGGTAAATGTATGTCTAAAGAGTGCACTGCTCTCCTTTTTTATTGTAATTGTATTGTATTGTCTAGTCCGCAACAATGATTTTGCAATGCATATATGCATCCAATGAAGGCGGAAGTATGAAAGTCGTGATGTTCAGAGTTAAGAACTTGTCATCCAGAAAGTCGTGCTGTTCATTTATGTGCCAGTTTTTTTTATACTCTTCAAATATTATTTTTCACTTTTTTCAAAATACCGCCTAACATTTTCGTGTCAGATCAAAGTTGTGTTGATATCATTCATGATACGTCGAAGCACTATATGAAATAAATGATAATATTAGGGTTAAAAAAAAACCCAGATGCAATTCTTAAGCTGCATCTTCTTTCTCTTCTATCATTATACATGCCACAGTGCATTATGTACACATCAAACAATTTGTTAGTAGTTTTTAGTTATATGTATCATCCATAGCAATATAGAAAATAAGGTAGTGGAACCTTTATAGTTGCACACGACAAAACGAAAATAGATAGTTGTCAAATTTTTGCGTACTTTGTTATTCTGTCACATAAGTGGCTATTATTTTTACAGAACATGATGTTTAATATCAACACAGCCATCTATTTCTCTAGAACTAATGATTGAAAAAAAAAATTTAAAATATAAACTGTTTATTTGAAATAGAAAAACTGACACTTAATAAAAAAACATTGGAGGAAATGTTCTAAATATAGCATTGCAATCCATCATTGTTTGAACAGCAATTCCATCATTTTTCAAGGAAAATAACGTAACAATTTTCCGATACAGCATTCATCGTTAATCATTTGTCTGTTTCTACATAATCAAATGCCTGGATTGATTACTGACCACTTTCTTCATTATTTATGAATCTTTATCAATCAAATAACATCAAATTTGCCTTTTCTTTTTATGACGTGGTGCAATAACGTTATGAATATACACACAATGTAATATATAATATTCTATTATCTTAGTGTGATCTTCAAAATGTAAAATTGTCAAGAACTTAAGTTTAACCCATATATTTTGTTTATTCTTTTACATAACATTTCCCTTGATGGTTAATGGTTCCCATGTTCCCGTGAAATTATTTGACACCAGGGTCCTGCCTGATCGGATACCCATAATTATGTTCAGTCCATTTCTTATTTCTCATTAGTGGAATGTTACTACAAACCTAAAAAAACGTCATGGAATCGTTTACTCAATGTTTCTTAAGAACAGCAGGATGTAATGGGCTAAAACTTACTAATGTTTAAAACATCAGAGTGTATGGTACCTCCTACATCAGGTGAGAGGAAGAAACTCAAACTTAATAATGAAATAAATCAAGGTGTAAAACAGTATAACGAGATGCAATTTTAACTACATCTATTGTCTCAGTAAAAGTAAGATTATACATACCAAGGCACACTATGTACACTTCAAAGAACTTGTTAGCTGACTTTAGTAATATGTACTATCATAGCATCATTTGACATCATTTACCTTTACAACTATACACAACAAAACTAAAATACAACAATGTTAAATTCTAGAATAATCGTGTTTTTCTGTCATAAAACTGCTTTTTATTTTTGCAAAACATAATGTTAAATATCGAAAACGCCATTCATACGGCTACATCTAACAACTGAAATGGGATTTTAAATTTCGTACGGAAATAAACCAAATTGCACACTCAGCAAATGTTTTTTATCAAGAAAAAAGAAACATATGCAATCTACTCATTGATTATTTTAACAGTAGGAAAAACAAAACTAATTAAAAAAAACATGATTTTTTCTCAGTGAATAGCCATGCAATAAAAACGATAGAGAAAGGTTAACTATGTTCTTTCCGAATGGACACTGAGTCTTCCTAAAAGTGTTTTTGTCTCTCTCTCTCTCTCTCTGTCTCTCTCTGTCTCTCTCTCTCTCTCTCTCTCTCTCTCTCTCTCTCTCTCTCTCTCTCTCTCTCTCTCTCTCTCTCTCTCTCTCTCTCTCTCTCTATCTCTCTCTCTCTATCTCTCTCTCTCTCTCTCTATATATATATATATATATATTTACAATGCCATACGATGATTCAAACCTATTGACAATGTGGTGACTTTAATTAAATTACCTTATTCATGATCTTTCATCATAAACACAGGTGGATTATATGTAGGAGATAAACATACCGTGTTTGGAAATCAGAGGCATCATTCTCATTATAATTATCTAAATTTATAATCTAAGTTAAAGTCGAATGTGTAACGTGATGCTTTATGTAGTTAATTTGGGGCTATCATTCTTCCGTTTTATGCCTCTGATTTCCAACAAAGTATGTTTATCTTCGTATTCCTCATTCTAAAAAATGTCAATTTGCACTGTAACGTCTAGATACTCTTGTATAATAGAATAAATTAAGTCATCAGAATTCAGACATACACAAATGCTCCTGCAGATGAGGCTATATCCTTCACATGCGTATTTCTCTAAACAATCGATAATATATAAATTGGTACCATATATTTTCTTCTTATTCGATTCTTATATTTTCCCTAGCGGATATGTGCTGAAGTACCACAGTGGAACTAAAATATTTTTTTTCAAATTTAAACTAAGAAACTAAGCATGATAATTCGCTTTTCTAATGTATAAAAGATGTATGAAAAAAGGAAAACGTGTAGGCGCGAATTTCTTTTCATATCACTGGTAATGTGGGGAGATTTCTATGTTGGACATTGTTCACTCAATTATAAACACTGTAAGGAGATGTAAAAGATGTATGAAAAAAGAAAAATGTGTAAGGGCAAATGTCTTTTGATATCACTGGTAATGTGGGGAGTTTTGAATCGATTTATATAGTGGACACTGTTCACTCAATTATAAACACTGTAAGGAGATCCGTCGACAGATCCTCACAGCGATGAGCAGATTCTATTCCTACTCGCAAGCCCTTGTGTTGGATTCACACACAGTGGGGTATACTTGATTAGAAGCAGCAGATCGGTCCAATCGTAGATACGCTCGAGGCAGTCATGAGGCTGTTAATTAATTGCTCATCTTGTAGTGTTGATGTTTGTAAATTCATTTAACGTTTCCCTCAGCTTTCACATTTCACTTCTACAAATTATTTGAATCATTTCCTAATGATCAAAGCGTTGCCGTGTCTGACTTGTTGAAGGGTTCAGTTAAGATCACAGAAAATCTCTGCAGCAAAGTTTAAATCGTACCATGAGAAAGAATCGCCTCTTCTTTGCAAAAAGAGCCTGGAGCATTTTGTCATACAACTATTACGTATGGTATGAGGATATAAGGTTTTCCCCTTTACAAGAGACACAACCGTTAAATAAACATTCAATGTAAATGTAAAACATCTTAATATCTTCAATGATTATAATGAATTAAACGTAACATTTCTTTCTGTGATTTACTAAATTTGAGTCAATCCCCAGCGTCTGAGATGAGTTTAGATGAAAATTGACACTATATCAAGGAATTGTTTCTGAATGTTGGAGCTTCTGGTTGGGCGAGTCACGTTCTTAGTTTCTAACTTCACCCCATTATCTTTAGTAGTGATTTATTCATGTGTTTTAGCTTTGGCTTTTCCTCATGAATTCAATTAAAACTTTCTGAAAAGTTTTTGTTTGCTGAAATACGAATACAACTTTTATGTTTGAAGTTAAACAATAATTTAAATATTGATTATGCAAAATAGATATGTTCACAAATACTAAAATAACTGACAAATTCATCAACTGCTTAATAGAAAGAAAAACAGATGCAAAATGCCAATGATATAGGATGTAATAAATATAAATATATACACAAAACTTTTTGTAAGACTCTCTGATGATATTAATGAAACATGTTGGAGTAATGTTGGCTATGTGTCATTTTTTGTCTTTGAATATATAATAATGTATACTTGTGAACTCTTTTTCAAATATTGCTTAAATATATAACTTCAAAATATATGTTGGCTATGTGTTATTTTTTGTCTTTGAATATATAATAATGTATACTTGTGAACTCTTTTTCAAATATTGCTTAAATATATAACTTCAAAAAAAAAATATATATAACGTTTAGAAGTTCACCTGAACTTTTTGCTCAGAACACAAAATGATGTGTTCCTTTCCACCTGTGGACAGGTTGGATCTTATTACAATTACAATACAAAGGAAGTTGACTAGAAGAAGTTAATCGATGTTCAGAAGTTCGGTTTAAGGATATTTGAATCTAATTCTAGCTTCTTTGTTATACACTGTTAAGTCCCAGACAATTTCATTCTATTTGAATACCCCATTTTCTTGGTGGTTTAGTTGCACTTAAAGGTTGGATTCTTTGAAAGTCCAATGAAGTATTATGTGGTAAGCGTATAATGGAATTTTTTTATCAGAAAAAACAGTAGATTAATGCTTTCCCAATTTGTTTTATTGCTTGTAACCTTGCTCACAAGATATCTTCGTAAATATCGTAGATATCGTAGATATTGTAGATTTCGTAGATATCGTAGATGCATCGTCAAATGTCATGATGAGGAAAACACTACGCTAATAAATGTCTTTCTTTCTTGTGAAACAGACAAAGTTTTTGGTAATGTTGTTGACACTGCATGACGTTTCTAGCATTATATTTGTAGTCATTTATTAGGAAACGCTATACAATATGTCATTCCTTATGGATTTAACATTCCGTTACAAAACCCGTTAATGCTTCGTCGTAGATAGTGGTACCACCTAAAGGGTGACAACTGTGAGCAGCAATTTTACCGATTACCTTTTGTTAATTCGAGGTAGAGGAATGGAATTAACTGTACTATGTTCATTCGTTATAGAACTCTTTTTATGGGAGGATAATTTTGTATTTAGTAACAATGTTTTCCCTTTTTTGTGTGAGATCGTGCTACAGTCTGTTTACGTGTTACTATAGAATACAGCTGTTATGGATCCTGGACATATAGCTATTATAATGCCTTATGGCTTCAGAGGCTGCTTTCAGAACATCGGATAATACCTTGCACGGGCTTACAATGGTAGAACTGTCTTTGCACGTTATTTGTAAATTCTTCCTTCTATCATTCCATTTTCAAAATGATTCCTATAAAGGATTACCAACAGACGGTTTATGGCAAGTGAATACTTCCCACACACGTTAATACTTCCAAACGTCTAAATAGTCTTCCGTTTTTACATAGTGTAACCGGTAGGGAAATTAATTTAACAGAATAGCCCCATTGATTCTGATGAGATAAATAAACCATAACAGAATCATGAAAGAAATGATAAACAACACTAAAATTATGGGATGTAAAAAGACATCAAACCAAGTTCGTCTGAGGACATAACTTTTTATGATATTAAAATTAAAAGAGGTGTAACGTTCATACAATTAGGATAAATAATGTATGCTTGCCTAAACTTTCAGTAAATCAATGCTTTATGTTCATTTGAAGTTACATTTAGTTTCTTTGTGGTAATATATATCAATAAGACAAGTCCCAGACAAATTGATTACTTGACTTTGGACTGCATGCCGTGCAGAAGTCTCCTTTTCTGCCAAAAAATCCTAATGAATCTTTGTTCTTCTTACAAGGAAATATTTTATTTGATCATCATCTTTTTATTTCGGCGTATGCTGCAGAAACAAAGGCAGTGTACAATTAGTATCATGAAGCGGTAATACCTGTCAGTCAAGTCTCGTATATCTGGAAGTTTGCCTTTCATGCATTAAGGTTCTCCAATCTATCCTACAAGCTCATTTAGGAGTAATGTACTCTAGCTGTCTCTCCTGCGCTTCAGCCAATCATATTGTATTGACATACTTTGAAATCTCTCAAAAGAGATGCACGTCGTTATATCTATGTTTAAAAATGTAGATGAAGGAAATAAATTGTTTAATATGTGTATGTGTGCTGGCATTCAGAGCAAAGGTATGGAACTTTGTGTAAACTTTCAAAGTTTATTTCTATGTCAATTATTTATTTCATGTTTATGATGTTTTTGGATAAATTAAAAGATTTTACCACAAAATCTGATACAAATAAAAAATCCTTTCAAGGTCGTGGAAATGTATTTGATTAAAAGAGAAAGCTTATCATTCGAGTCAAAAACTAAGATAGAAGAAATAATTGATGAATGACAGCTGCAAATCTAGTCAAAAACCTGACACCTACAACCTACCGATGTGTACTGTATTTGAACCGACAGGGTATTACAAGTGTTGATACACTCAAGGTGTTTTAGAGTCCGTTAATTATTATTTCATTATATATAGTTTGGTTATTGTATGGAATTTTACTGCTTGCGCTTTACAAAATAATATATTAATAGTCTTATGAATAAAATAATTTGTCCGTTTTATTGCAGCATGGTAAAGCTCTAGAAGCATCGGTTTTGTCTTTTATGCTGAGTAACATCTTTAGACAAGATTCTTTGATTCTATTCACCTTGAATGGAGAAAAATCAGCACATCGTGAAAGTGTTATAGAGATAAGAGTTGAAGTTTATAAACGTTAACAATTTGATATATTAGTTCTGTTCATATTAAAGCTACATAAACAAGTTATAAGAGACACTCTTTCTAACTAACGTCTCACTATATGCAATCTAACTTCTCATAATGCCCGAATTATAATGTACACTATAATATAAGTAAAGTTGAATTCGAAACAAATATATATGATTTGTTGCCTTCATCGAATACATATTGTCGAATTACAAACATTCAAACCTATTATACTGGATTTAAACTTGATAAAATAACATACTGTTGTTGTTGTTGTTATTGATATGAACATGATTTAATGTTCATTAGACTACTCAGAAAAGAATGATAAGGTTTAAGAAATAGTTGTTCAATGCCCGAGCAAACATTTTATCTTTTTATTATCTTATCTAGTTATTGTTATTTTCTAAAGTTTATTCAATTAAAACTCTTTTGGCAAGTTTTACATTGCTCAAAGACAAAACATTAACGTTTGTATTCAAGCAAGATTTCGATTATGAATTGTTCAGAGAAAACTTACACAAATAAAACTTGACAAATTGGTTTCAATTTCAGAAAAGTGCATCTAATTCCAATTTTATGAGTAGCAAAATGTGAACATCTGGCTACAGGCAAACATCTTCAACTTTAATTGAGAAATTCATCCGCACTTGAAAATCACAAAAAACAATGTGCAACAAGGACAAAAACAATTCCAAGCAATCAAGAATTATTGATTCGATCCTGAAATCAATCATGTTCTGCTAATTGCAAATTACAAAAAGGATGTAAAACTTTAAGTTGCAAAATAATTCCCATATAAAGAAATTGCTTGTGTACCGATTTTCAAGTTACCAAAGTGTTTTTATTTGAAAGAAGACAGTGCTTCTGGGTGAAGGAAACCAATTTATATGAATATTCAACTGACAAAGTACATGTAGACTGTTGCCCAATACTGCACTGGGAAGTAAACTTTTGTTTTCCTAAGTACACATTTGAAAAAAACTGACGAAGATTTTAGCAAAAATGGGAGGGATATGTTAGGACAGGGTGTGGTGAACTGTAAATATAAAATATTAAGATGTACCACACTGGTCACTGTACACACATGTATATGATAATAAGGTGTTGCTGTTTTTCACTCAGGGGATTAGATTAGATTGACATCTGTGTATACTTTAAGAAAAGTCAAAGGATTTAAACATGCTGAGGTGTTTGTGGTCTGTCGAGAGAACTCATATATATATATATTTGATATAAACCGTAACAATAATACCGTAGCAAACAGTTTAGAGTGCTGACCCGTCAGAGGATTTTCTTGCTGCTTTTTCAATATCAAAGTTGTCTTGGAAAGGTATGGACAATATATCCTGAAATCACTCCTTTGCAGCTTTACCTACACGCTTTGTATGAAAAGTGAAGCCGCTCTCGAAGTCTGAATGATCAGGAATTAGTAGTAGACTGATCTGAATATAATTTGAGAAACAGTGACACGAAAATAACATGTTTGTGTGAGAAAAGACTAGGTATTTTTTATCCATTTTTTCACTTTTATAGAAATTATGTGGTCGTAATTGAATTAGCCTTCGTTCTGTGGCTCTTCAGGCTTTATATAATGTATTTTTTAATGAATGAAAACTTTAACAATGAAACCAACTGTAAAAAAGTGTCCAATTCAACGAAGTATACAGAGTCTGCCTGTCACACATATGAACATATGGTTCTGATAAAAAAATCTGACACTTTGTTCAAATGTTGCTAAACACGATATGTCAATATAAGGTAAATCTTTATCATCCCGAAGTACATTTGCTTAAAACGGTTTAACAAGTCATAAAACGTACACAATCACAAAATGACAGATTGACATAACAACATAAACATGTATCATACGAGCATCAATATACATGTAAATACTTACCATAACAACTGGTAGAACTGATGAATGTAAAATTAGAATATATATTTTAAAAACTCTATCTAAACATCGATACTTGTTGGGCTGAACGATGCCCTTTTTCTGAATATTGGTATGCGTAGTCGATGGCCAGAGGGCAGAAGTTGAAATTCAGGAAAGAGGACATGATTACTGTCATTTAGATTTTTTTTGCTTTCTCATCAATTTGTAAATAGTGCAATGAAGCGACGTAAGAAGTACAAGCATCGTATCCCTTTCTTGTAGAAGCTTTTAGTATTGCTATTTCATGTAACCTTTGAGTCAATAACTGTGCCAAGATAATTTAGTGAATGCCTTATAAGTACAGCAATAGGGTGTCTTATTACTTGCCCCTGTATGATACTGCAGTGTAATATTTATACGGCGATATTAAACTAGTGTAATACTGCTTCACGTATGACGTCATCATGTTAGCATTGCCGTCACAATGGCGCCAAGTCGCGGAAATGTTTATTGTTTGACAAATGAGGTCAAGTAATAATCAGAATAGTAAACTTCTTTCAAATTAATACTAGTTTTATTAAACTCGCTTTCGCTCGTTTTATACTTAATAACTCGTTTAATAAAAATAGTATTGAATGGAAAGTCGTTTAGTATCCTCTTTATCTGCAAAATGTATAGCTAAGATTTTGAGAAGCTATGGCTGAAGTACTTAATGCATAAAACACAGGAAAGAACACAACCTTGCGTTGCACCAGTTGATACGTAAATTGTTACTGATTTGGTGTAATTACTAGTTACACAATGAGGTCTGTTTACAAGAAAATATTCTATCCCTTAAATTTATAAGACAGCTAGGAGTTAACTGACATATGACATAGTCTCTGCATTAAAAGATGCGGCTGGATATATCATGTTAATAGGTGATCGAAAATCAACATACATAATTCGGCCATAAAAGTGTGGGAGTTCTAAATGTTGATATTTACAGTTTAAAAGGGGGATTTTAGCATCCTCGACATGGTGCCGTGTCCCAATAGCAAAATGAAGAGGATTCAGAAATATTTTTTTTTGTTCTCTTAAAAATTGACTCATAATCGTTGGAATGCAACAAAACATAACGCTTTTGTTTATGTGTGCCAAGGTATGTTTCAATCTTATTTTATTATCTAATACCTACCGTCATAAACATGTGAGTTAAATCAAACTTGGAACACATGCCAAACCATTCGATTGGCCTATTTCGGGTTCAACTAACTGTTTATGGTTTCTTATGAGAAGTAAAATAAAATTGATTTAATTTGATAGTCATTTAACTCGCTAAAGATGGATTGATGTTAGCTTTCTTAAGCTTGAAAGGCCAGTCAACCATAGCTCCTTGGTGCCTTCTGTAAGGGTAAAACCATTAAAAGTAAACTTTATTTGATTCAGTTTTGAATAAACTGAGACCTAATTCACTATGAAACTTTCGTGACCACTCTGGGAAACGTGAGTGACCTTGGTGCTAAGTGATTCTCTTGTGTTTGCACATGATGAGCTTAATAAATCAATCAATATTGTTTGACATCAAACATCATATATTTCAAGCGATATACTCACTGAAATTTCAAGTACATATTCCCTTGTGTAGAACTTCCTTAAACTCCAAAAGCAATTACTTTCTTATAATCAGTGATTAATTACACCCAACCCCCCACTGTTATTTCAAATAATAATGAAAAATGTGTAAATGGAACTAGGTATACAACAGATTCCGACAGCATTAGTCTTATTTGCCTTAGGTAATCTATTATTGAACTAATTTCAATCTCTGACGTGTCTATCGATACCAATAGATTCAATAACTCATCTGTTGAATTTGAGTTGAGAAGAAACAGTATATTTCAGGGAATCGACGGAAAGTATCAGCTTTAGTCTGAAATACTGTCGACTTATAGCTTCAAGCAAAAACCTGACAACAGAGTCTCAGGAATGATTACTTTTATAAGACAGCACTTTCTTAATTGGACATATGTTTCCTAGTTTCAGTAATTGGTGTATACATAATCAACATGTAATTAATCGGAGTGAGCCGAAATTTATATGAAGATAAACGCTTTAAAAATTACTTTTCAGGGATCTGTTGAAAACAATAGAGTTAGCATTGTCTAACAACTGGCAATCTACTCTGAAAATCTAACATATGTCAAACAAATTAAGTGGGGAGGGTAAAGTATGCTTGAGATATTATAGTGATAACACTTCAAAGTTCACCCAGTCAAAGTGTTAACAGCCCTTATAGCATTATGTCTTCAGGTATGACATTGATATGTTTAGAACAAATTCTTCAATGAAATCTAATAAACAGAATTGATAACCACCCACATACAAAGCAATCATTTTCAGCAAATGTTGTCAACTACTTGGGATAATGTGAATAATTTAAAAGAAGCAAGAGTCATTTCAAGCCAAAGCTCTCAATCAGTTTCTTTAATTACCGATACACTCAGCACTGCTTACAACGACAAAATTTGGCACTTAATCAAAATAAATTACAGGAAATGTTTCCAATCTGTCATTGCAATCCATCATGCATGAAGGATCCTTTGCGTAACAAGTGTCCGATACGGCAGACATCACTGCGTAATGAACTACATAGATTGATAATTACTCCTTTCTGGAAAAGCCTTCTCTCTATGTTGCTATATAGAACGTTGTAAAAATCATCACAAAACCATGACTATTCTTGACTAGTTTTTATATTTTTTTTCAAATTGTGATTTCCAACCAAGATATAATGTTTAAAAACCTCATTATAAACATGACCCTATGTTTTGTCTTCACTACTACTTCACTACCTCATTTGAGATTAGTAAATATATATGTAACTCGTATGCAAACATATAAAACCCCAAGAACACTTGCCTACGAGGGTAAATCAAAACGTTCGTAGAACTCCACAACCTGGGTCTCATGAAATCGTTCCACGCAGCAATCGGGCTGTGGTTATCAGCAAAAACTCGTCCACGTATATGCTTCTTCACATTTGGGAAGAGGAAGAAGTTTGGTTGTGCTAAATCTGGGCAAATTTCAAAGCCACGTTCGGTCGCAGGAGTGACAGCAACATATCCTGTGTGGGGGGAAGCATTGTCCTGAAAGCTCCTGCACTGAGCTTCCCTCGCCGCTTGGCCTTGATGGCTTTTCTTATTTGCTTCATTTCATTAGCATAATATGCCCCGTTGATATTACAGCCCTTCTCTAAGTAATCTTTTACAATGACACCTGGGCCATCCCTTTCCAGCAGATGTCTATATACATGTTTAATTAAGGAGGAATTACATTCATAAAAACAGAGATGGATTATTTGCTACTAGTTTGTTGACAAATATCTTGTTTCCCGAGGTACCCTTGAAAAAGGAAACATTTAATATTTTTATATGGAGCGATCATTATCACCAGGACTCTTTATGGTAATAAAAGGTTTTCAACTGCCGGAAATATGTCTTTCTACTTACACAGTTAACATTAATTGTTCATTTTTCAACTAACAATCTTCAAGCTTCCAATCTTAACTGTGATATCTTAAATTTAACAAGGTATCCTTTGATTCTTTTATATCACACAATCAATCACACAAAATCAGCATTCTTTAGACCGTCGTGAATGTGCCTGCAGACAATCCTCCACAAAGGTATTTCCCAAAACAACGACTCGTCATAAATATAATCAAGAATAATGGATTAAGATCAATTAAGGCCACTGAAGCACTTTTTAACAAAATTATTTCTTCCAATTTTCCCCAATAGATACATGTTTATTCACAGAATCTATTTAGTCAACCGTTTTACCAACTCTCAAAAATTAATTTACCAAGAGAAAGCTGCATGTGGCCATCTTAGTGAGAATACTTTAAATCATTTTAATTTTGGTATCAATTATGTTGGGTATGGATTTCAAGAAGTATAACTGTTAGTATGTCAGTGTAAGAAATTGTGGTTGTAGAATAAAAAAGGGAGTGGTTCAATTGGTAATATTTAATTTCTTTTTGTGAGATTCATTATTTCCCTTACAATGTATACTGCATTGCCACCGTGAATCTGAAATATTAATCTTTTAATAAACTTAGCACGGGAGTTTCCTTTTTTTGATAAAATGTTACTATGTATAAAAGATGTATGAAAAAAGAAAAATGTCTAGGCGCAAATGTCTTTAGATATCACTGGTAATGTGGGGAGTTTTGAATCGATTTCTTTAGTGGACACTGTTCACTCAATTATAGACACTGTAAGGAGATCCGTCGTCAGCTCCTCACAGCGATGAACGGATCCAATTCCTACTCGCAAGCCCTTGTGTTGGTTTAACACACAGTGGGGTATACTTGATTAGAAGCAGCAGATCGGTCCAATCGTAGATAAGCTCGAGGCAGTTTTGAGTCTGCTAATCAATTGCTCATTACTCGTTGTGTTAGTATTTGTAAGTTCTTAAATGTTTCCTCCAGCTTTCAAATTTCACTTCCACAAATTATTTCCAATATTTCCTAATGACCAAAGCTATGCCGTATTTAACTGTAGCAGAGTGTTTAGTTGAACAATGAGCATTTTTTACATCTTGCAGTAGTCTTTGCTTGGAGCGCCTGGAGCATTTTGTCATAGAACAATCCTGTATGGATAGGAATCTGAGTTTCTCGCCTTTATAGAGATGCTATTGGTTGATGATTCATTTAAATTCAACATTTAATTAGTCTTACATAGTGCAATCCGTAGAGAAAAATAATTCAACATAATAGTCATTCATTCTGACGGGATGAATAAACCATGAGCACAATGTTCTGTAGGCATCTTAAGTATCTTGATTTATGCAATAAGTAATGACCTTGCTATTTTGATGTTGACAACATTTGCAATGCGGTAAATTAACACCTTCCAGACAATTATAATCGATTGTGCACGGGATATTTACCCAAACATTCATTATATTAATGGTTATTGTTCAATTAAGGAAGTAACTTTTAGCTTCTTTGGTACATGGTATAATTAACAAGCTGTGACAGCAAAACTACAACCTTATCTAATGTTTCAATCAATGGCTAAGGCAAACACGTCGTTGTTGTCCAGATCCGTGGTATCAGGTCATGGGTCTTCTTTGCGGTCACATTCTCACATGACAATGCCTGAATGCTTTTGTTTAAAAGCCAAATCTCTATGACAAAAGTATTTGTAAGCTTTATCAACTCACGTTGTTGTTTTTTATATTTCAAATGACAACAGTTTAGGTTCTCTATTTGCCCTGGCAAAGAAGCGATTTCTCTGCTAAGGATTTATGTGTAGTGTGTTGGTACTTTTTTTGTGTGACACATGGACACCTAGTTCTTAAAAAACCATAAATACCACCTCTGTGGCATAAAAGCATTGTGACACACATTCTAATGGACATACCCTCTACATTTCAGCATAACCCTTTTTGAATATGAAGCATTTGAATGATACTTCTTTGGTGATTGTGTCTCCTCCAGGAACTTCTATAAATTGTTATTGGCGTTATTCACATAAACATTTTACATGTTTAACATATTTATTATATATTCGTGTTTCTTATATGAAAAATGAACTATGGATCATGAATCGACATCAACGTTTTGAGATCATGACAAGTTACTTAATAAAAGTAAATGGAATTGCTGTTATAATCATTCAGAAAAATGTATAAAACTGACATATCATCCAGCAGAAGCCTGGAAAGTTTTTCTTTACTTATCATCTGAATATTTTAGTCACGTCTCCTAGTTCATTGTTATTACTATTGACAAAATGGATAATGACTTCAATAATGTGAAAAAAATTGTACATAACAAAAAACTTTCAGCCCTTTAAATACTATATTAACGATTCCGAAGCCAATTTCATTGGTTGATGTCTATTAGATTTGGTTTATCTCGTTTCTATTGAAAACATTCGCATACCCATACAAATAAATATTAATGTGCAACTAACAATTCAAAATTTTAACAATACATTAGGGTCGTAAAGTTTGTTAGGATGTTCTGAGATCGTCTACCATTAGCAAGAACAATGGTAGAAGTAGTTACCAGAATGGCAGTTGCCAAATCAGTGTAATATTCGCATATAGTTTCGTTCAACGCAGTTGGTAAACAATCATACTACTTTATACAGTTAGACAGAGACTATTCAGTAAACATGGACATACATTTGCAGTGACAGAGTGACCAAGTGTAGGACGTCTATCTTTGATAACTAAAGGCTTGGAGGGTTAAATATATCTCAAATTAAACAAATGCTTACATTGAAAAGAAATAACATATACAGTGATTAAACACAAGAGTAAAGCGTATCAATTTAGTATTATCACTTACATCATTTCAAAGTAGGAAATGCATGTTTTAAAGCTGATATCTAGATACTTTCTGTTGGCTAAAGGGGCACTAAAATGAAATAAAAAAATCAAGATAAATCAATGGTAATATGTCAGTAATGTCTATACCATCTTACATATAGAGACCCAGCTTCAATCGCACTTGATCTGCTGAGCAGAGCGAACCTGTCATTGCTGGATCCGTCTGGCAGCCATATTGAAATGAGTGCTAAGAGCTCTGATAAAGTATTTCAAGATCGTCTGAGATTCAAAAGTTTCAAAGACAATAGTCAATTAGGCTCATGAAAGCTTCTTCTTGTTGTACAAAACCGAGCCATGTGGAGGAGATTGCTTTGATTTGGCTCAGAACTATTCTTCGTAATGTCCTCATAGCTTTCTAGACTGGATGACATTTTTGACAAACAATTGAGTTCCTTTTAGGCTCAAGATCTGACCATTGTTTTTTACTATGGCCCATTACTATATTACATTTTCAAGATAAAAAATGTTTATTTAAATTTCCAGTTTGCGTGAATGTCCTATGACCGCCAATCCTTCTGTAAAATAATTGTGTCTTTATCTTTATTCAAGAACTTTTTTTCTTGAGATTTCAGATTTATGTTTCCTTTTTTTTGAGATGTTATGGATAATCTTATTGGTTCTGTGGTGTCTTTGTATGTACTGAAGCAGTCACTTACAAACCACAAAGGCCTATAAAACTGAAACGACGTGTGCAAAATTTTAAGCTAAGTCATATCATTTTGAATTAAAGATGTTCATGATTGTGACTACAAATTATGATTTATATTTTCCAGTGAAATAACAGTACATCATATTTTACAGCCCGATTAGCTATAGCGCCAATGGCTATATTTTCAAAAACTATTTAGATTTGCTGGAAATAATATGTCTAATCTCATAAGTAGATTTGCATCCCAGACAAATTGATTACTCTACTGTATACCGTGCTGAATTCTTGTTCAAGTTTTGAAATATTTCCCAATGAGTCTTTGTTCTTATAAGGAAATATTTTATTTGATCATTACCTTTTTATTTTTGTATATTCTGCAGTAACATAGGTTATGTTTCATTTCTCTCGAGAAGCTGTATAACCACTTTGTTTTGATTGTTTTGATTGAGCAATACGCTCTTCCTGTATGGAGATTCCTATAATCTACCCTTCAGGGTCTTGAAGAAGTAATAAATATATTCTATCTGACTTAACCGTCCTTTAGTAAATAATATTTCTTCTTATAGAAATAATGTTGACGTTGACAACATATTGTCTTGGCAAATTATATATCTCGCAAATCTGTGAAATCATTCAGTTCATGTTTCTATGATGTTGGTGGACAAATGATTTGTTTTCTACGAAAAATGATACAATTTTAAAACCCGTTACTACATGTAGTTCATTCATTCAAGTAAAGGCACAATTGAAAAAGTGCGAAAGAAGGGATAAGATTATTGATGATTGAAATATGATAATCGTGTCTATCTACAGGCTACTTTGAACTTGATTTAACTGATTTGAACCAACAGAGCAATCCAGGTGTTGATACGCTCAAGGATTTTAGAGTCTGTTAATTATTAGTTCATTATATATAGTTTGGTTATTGTGAGGCATTTTGCGGCTTGCGCTTTACAAAATAATCTTAAAATACTTTAATTGCCTTATAATAAATTTCTGGAACCAATAATATGTTCTTTATTCTGAGTGAATGAATAAATAAAGTGAATTTTTAAAGATTTTTCGATGCCATTTAATGGAGTAAAATCAACACATCGTGAAAGCCATTTTCTTGAAAGAAAAAACATAGTTTGTTATTTTAAGGCATTGTATGGCTCGCGTTTTACAAAAGAATGTTTCCGTTTTATTGCCTTATGATAAATCTCTGGAACCATTGGTTTTATCTCTTATTTTGAGTCGAGTCTTTTGTGAAGTTCAAAAGATTCTTTGACCTTGAATGGAGAATAACAACACATCGTTTAAGACATGTTTCTATTATCATTGAAAAATAGAACATATCAACAATTGAGTCTTGTAGATAAAAGAATTTTTTTAGATTTTAGAGTAGAAGTTTATAGATTTTAGAGTAGAAGTTTATGGATTTGAGAGTAGAAGTTTATAGATTTTAGAGTAGCGATTTTGAGATTTTAGATTAGAAGTCTATTATGTTAGAGTAGAAGTTTAGAGATTTTAGAGTAGAAGTTTAGAGATTTTAGCGAGGTGATTTGACATGGTAGTTTTGTTCATATTTGAGACACATTCAGTTAAGAAAAACACTCTGTGTCACTAAAATAATCGAACTTCTCATGATGTCCTAATTAAAATGTACACTACAATATTAAATAAAGATAAATTCCAAAGAAAATGTATATGAATAATATAAATTGGTAAACATTTGTTCCCTTCATTTGATACATATTAGCATATTACAAGATAATCGTCAAACCTATTATACCGGTGTCAAATTGATAAAAAAAAGATATTACTTGTATATCATGCCGTTAGACGGACTGCAGAATACTTGATATCAACATGTTTTAATGTCCATTTGTAAAATAGAATGACATGGTTTAAGAAGTTGTTCGTTGGTTAAGCAAGACACGTCATCACCTATTACTTGTAAACCGTGCTTATCCATGTTTTGTGTATGAAGTCTCAAAAGTTTATTCAATTAAATCTCTTTTTGCAAGTTTTACATTTCTCAAAGACAAAGCATTGAAGGATTGAAGTTAAACAGGAGTTCGATTATAGGTTATTCAGATTATGCACACTCACAAATACAACTTGACAAATTGGTTTCAAGTTCACAAAAAATTCTAATTTTATGAGTAGCAAAATGGAAACATCTGGCTACTGGCAAACATCTTCAACTTTAATTGAGAAATACATCCATTCTTGAAAATGACAAAAACAATGTTCAACCAGGAACATTTTTTCCAAGCAATCAAGAATTATCGATTCGATCCTGAAATCAATCATGTTCTTCTAATTGCAAATTACAAAAAAGGATGTAAAACTTTAGGTTGTAAAATGATTCTCATAAAAAGAAATTGTTTCTGAAGCCATTTTAAAGTTACAAGAGTGTTTTTGTTTGACAAAGGTAAGTGATGTCGGGTGAAGGTAACCAATTGATATGAATATTCAACTAACAAAGTATTTGTGGACTTTTGCCCAATTCTACATCTTAAAGTCGAATTTTTCGACACAAATTCAATCAAAGGTATCTTTAGAACGACACAATAATCTGGTCGCATACAATGAATGAAGAAGTTGTTATCCATATATTCCTTGTCATTACACTCCTGTGTAGGTTTAGCTTCAACCTTTGTATGAAAAGTAAATCGTCTTTCGAAGTTCAAATGGTCTTCTGCCTTCCCTAATGACATTGTAAAAACCGTTTCCTTGTGGCAATGGCCCCATCCATTCCTATGGTATATCGTAATCAGGAGTAGACAAATCTGAATATAATTTGAGAAACAGCAACATGTTAAGAATATTTCTCAGAGTGCATAGACTAGGTTATTTTTATGTAATTATTTCACGTTGATTAGAATCACCTGTTCGTGATTGGAACAAAACCATTCGTTCGCTCTTCAGGATTTATATAATTCAGTACGTAAGGACTGAAGATTACTGCAATAAAATGAATTGTTACAATCTGTGCAGTTATGATTTTAACATTAATGTATTTACCCTTAAATATCATACATTATTACTTCCAAGGTCTCTTCATTGGACTCAAACGCTTAAACAACCAACATATGCCTTAAATTGGCAAACATATAATTTTATATATTTAAGTTATTATCATATCATTATACCCCGGCCTTGAAGAACGTGAGTAGAATGCATAATGATTCTTCTGTTCAACACCCGTTGAGAGTACTCAACATTGTGTTACATGAAATAGCACGATTCAAGATTTAAACTCCGTAAACATCTAAGTCAAATAATAAAACTTTTTAAACTTTACAAATAAATAATTCTGATATTCATTAATTATTTATTCATTACATACTTCAATAACAATTTCAATTTACTGTTAGTCTTTTTATATCAAATAACATTTGTATAAGAAATTTTGTGTACAGTAGACTTTGACATCATTGGCTTAATTTTCATAAAGTATTTTATCATTGAAGTAATTTTAATCTCAGACGTGTTTGTGGATACCCCCCAAAATTCGATATCTCATCTGTGGACAATTGATTCTAGGCTGACAAGAACGATTATAATTTATTACAGGGAATTGACTGAAAGTATCGGCGTCCTTGCAAACAGTCCGAAATATGGTCAAAAAAGATTAATAGCTTCAAACAGAAGCGTGACAACGGAGTCTCGGTACGGATATATCTTATTAGCCAGTTATTTTGAAATACTGACATATCTTTCCCATTTTTATTGGTATATACATATTCGATATGAAATTCACCAGAGTGAGCTGAACTATACGTGGAGGAAAAAAGTCCAAAATTGTTTCATGGATATGTTGAAAAAAATGGTGTCAGCAGTGATTCAATTAAAGAAGACTACTATGATAAATGTTTAGTTAAAAGTAACGAGTCTACCACGTTGACCAGTTCGAGATATTTGAGGTGAACTGGGTGTACTGTGTAAATAAGCTGAACATATTACAGTGATGACACTAATGAGCTCACCCCGTGTTTTGGACACTTAAAGCATCATGTTTATAGGCATGAAATTAGAATTTGTTTAAATTTTGTAATGAATTCTCTAAAGGCTAAAATCACTTCCTTCGAATGATAAACTAACAGATTGAAATGACAACCGGCAACTTTCATATGATAGTACACAGAAAGACTATTTGATGTTACCGAGCTTATATCTGATTTGATTTACTTAGTGGAAACTATGTATTTATATTTCATTACACGTAAAGACTATTTGACGGAACCGAGCTTTAATCTCACCTGATCTAGAAAGTAGAAAGCATCTGCCATTGCTTGATCCGTCTGACAGCCATTTTCCAATGAGATCTGATTATGTATGTGAAGATCGTCTGAGATTCAACAGTTACAAAGGCTATGATCAATTAGGCCCGTGAAATATCCTACTTGTTGCGGGAAACTGAGTCATGTGGAGGCGTGAATATTGATGTGGCTATGCGTCTCATCATCCTCAAGTACTTCTGACTTGCCAATAGGTTTGAACACAACTCACTTGCTTTTAGGCTTGATTCCTTACATTAATCTTTGCCATACTTTTACAGGTGTTTTCAAGAAGCACATTACCGGGGTTTTTTTATCTAAAAACTTTCAAAACGACGTCTGGATATCATTATGTTCCCATGACTGCCTCTAGAATGAAAAAAGTAGATTAGCGTTGTAGACTAAAGGATTATTCTAATATAGACTGCTTGCCATATGAAGGGAGTTATAAGTGTTTACAGAATATTTAATGAGTCTACATTCCTGTTGTGAGCAAACTTCCTCTTTCAATCCTTTTTACTGTTATGTTTCTCGGCTATAGAAGCAATTATTCCTATGATGTCCCCCGCTGTCATTGTTAAGATTAGTTTGGTTAAGTTTTATATGCCTCTCATGTATTAAGACTCCTCGACAGAAGCCTCTTGGCTAGACAAAAACTAATAGTATTAACCAATCAAATTTCTCGTGCGTTACTAAGTTACATTTGCTCAAATTAAAATAGTTTGTGGACTGGGACAAATCTTGTCTAGGCCTGTTACGGTTTTATCAGAACGAGTCACCACTGTATTGTACATGTTTGTCTATGAATAAACATATATATGTTCATTTTTTATATTTTTGGTATTGAATTTGATAATATTATCACTATCAATTTATCAAATCATATGCGTCAGTCAAACACCAATCATATAAAATGATTGGACCTTTCTTCACAACTCTGGTGTACTTGAGGAAAGATTATAAACTGGATGAAAACTTTGTAAAACAAATTTTCAATAAAACATAGAGAGTGTTATATGGTTGTTGTGTCTACTTGTCGTGATCGTCAAAAGTTGTTGGAATCTACAACAACAGGCATAAACAAATTTCGTTTACATCTTCTGAAAGATCCATTTTGTCACAATCAACTTGCTGATTTTGGAAAAAATCGTTTTACTATTTTTTTTTTTTTTTTTGTGTACAATAACAAATATTCAATAAATGAAATTTTCAAAAGAAAATTATCAATTAATGTTTATGTATCAAAGCATATCATGCCAAGCTTTTGGCAATGAATACTTAGTGTATAAAATATTTGTGGGTATTGTGTCTAATTATATGAAAGAGTCGTAAGTCTATACGTAGGAAAAAGATGGAAACTATCTGACAGATTTCACTACAGATTATTTGACAGAGATTTGGTTTTCAGTTTAAGAATTTACAGATGTCAAATTAAGTGACCGTGTTAGTCAAGTCAGGTTTCATAAGAATGTGTAAGAAGAATGTGTTTCATATTGCAGTACTCCAGCTTCTTGTAATGTTTTGGCGATATCATATTTCTCTGAGATAATGAGTTGATCAAATAGTCTCTTTCTTATGCATCTTCCAAACGTACACTGTTTACCCTGGTGTTTGACTGAAGTGACTCTAAAGGTCACCCAGCAGAACAGCGTGTCTCTTTCATCGAAGCTTCTACAATGCCCTTAAATGTACCAAGTATTACCTCGTATTTTAATGCTAATATGAATCGTCTCTACATTCCACATATCAGAAGATGAAACTACATTCACTTATATGAGAAGATAATTTGTTTCAGTCTCCTTGCGTAGCTATTTTCATATTCATTGTCTGAAAATAATAACTTACCTTAAGTAGCGATATGAATGAGACACGAGACATTTGCCTGGGTGATACCATGGTATTTTAGAAGTTTAGCTGTTGAAGAAAATTAAAATGACGCTGATGCTTTGAACGTCTTTAACATTCTTTGAATTGAATTCCAAAAAAAAAAAAATCGTTTGTAAAATAATCTGTACATTATACATTTGGATAGTTGATAGCACTGACGCAATGGTGGAGTGTCGATCACTGCACGGTTCCAATCCGCTTCGTCTGGAAATCACTAATATTAGTTGTCCTTAGGCAGTTCTGTATTTGCCTTACTTTATCAATAGTTCATCTCAGACAGAATATGATCAATATGGAAAAATATCAATATTTCCCCTATTTTGAGAAAAGAATTTGAAAGGGATAAAAACACTTTGGCGAACATATCAACTCTCTACCAGCAGAACATGGGCATTGCTTGAAGTCGTCTTCGAATTTGAAAGTGACACAAAGTTCATTCATTTTTTAATTACAAAATATCAAATACCAGATTTGATATTGACCATTCGGACACAGATCTAAGTTACCAAAAAATGATATGAATCAAAACCTTACTTTCGTTACATCACAATTCAGAGACTTTAAACATAAACTTACGTAAGTTTAATGACGATGTGTTCTACTGTCAAACTACGCCCTTAAAAGAAACAATTGTTTAAATATTTCTTAAAAGTCTTGTTCTCTAATGGTATGCTAGGTTAGTGTGTTTTCTACTTCACTTAAATACCAGTCTTAAACAATAGAGACAAAGCTTGCTTCCATATTCTGTCCAACGTCTCATCTTAATTATATATGCTCTACGTGGATGCGACCAGTAAGGGATAAAGCTCATTTTTATGCGCTACTTGGTCATTACTAAATCACACATCATATATATTTTTTTCTTTTGTCGTTTTAATTACGTAACAAAAACATTTACAAAGCGCATTTAAAAAATCTGTTTTAATTTTAAGAAAACAATAAAGTTAGAAATTGGTTTCAAAATGAGAACACCTTGCAATTGTTTAGTGGAAATTTCATCAAATTCAATTAGAGAACTTGGTGAGCTATCCAAACACCAAAATCAGAATGGAACATGCGAAATGTTCCTAATCAGTCCAATATTGATGATCAATGTTGCATGACTTAATCATTACAAATTTCGTAAAGAAAAGTTAAAGATAAAACTGAAAATGCTAAAAAAACTAAAAAGAAGATTCTTGTTGAACATGTTTTAACGATCTTGCATATTTTCTTTGCAACGTTTGCTTAGAAAGTAGAATGGCGGCGTTATTACTGGAGCACAAGTTTTAGCGAACAGTCACGGTAACCTCATAACAACGTGATATCGTTCTACCTCGTCCATTAAATCAAGAAAATATTTCATGAAAAACTTTTATAATAGACGAAGACTTGGTGTGGTAATCACTGTCCTAGCAATTACAGGCTTCCTACATTTCGTTCATCCCTTGACTGACCTCGACCAGTACAAAAACATTTACACCATTTTGAGGACCTGTGCGTTGTAAAAAACAGGGGGGGGGTCATAAAAACAGAATATATCAAATGATTTCCAGTAATTGTTGTTTTCATTCACGGTGGCGTCTGTGTGTATGGCTGACGTTTATACAGGATTTAGGGCAGGGCGATATTAAACCAGAAAGGTTGATTTTTCATTTATTGAGGTTCTCGCGACGAATAATATATTTTTCAATACCCTGGTTTATTGGCTGAAATACTTGAGAGCAGTGCTGAAAGCGTGACTGAATAAGTTTATTCATATGCGCATTTTTTAAAAGAAACATTAATCTTAATGTAACCGGGACTTTTGATTTCAAAGATTGTAAAGAAAATATTGTATTATAACTGACTCGCCGAAGAATAACGGCTTTCAACATTAATTGTAATTCAAAATCTAAGATTAAACCGTTGGCCTAAACAACACAGGACCCTGAGGCTGTATCAACGGAACGCACATAATCATTAAAACATTCATTGTTCTAAGCTGTTGATAAAACCTCTAAACAAATCTCCTGGCAAAGCAAAGCAAAGTGAAGTGAAGAAATGTTTTAAAAAGGTTTGCATATCTGCAGTACAAGTAATCCAGTACCAAACCATTCCTATTCAAATGTAGACAAGGGTTACCAGTGTAGAACCAGACACATCGTACAACTCTTAGCAAATAGATGTGTGCGAGGCCTAGAGGTACTGTGGTGAACTGTTTGTACTTTCAGTGATTGACTCTGGGTTTTCGGTTTAGTCAAACTTCCAAAAGTGACTCGTCACTAAAAACTACCAAAACTATTATTGCAGTTATTTCAATCCATTATTTTGTCTGACGGTAAATATCACAAACAAATCTTAATATGATTTCATTTGAAGAAAGAAAATATTTTCAAATGTCTGACTTAGTCCAAGTTTGCCGCTTTGCTTGAGGCCGGATTCATTTGAATGCCGTTCCCATAATATAGGCAACTGTTTCGACACGTCGCAAAGTTTGCATCACTGTCCCAATGGTCTTCAGCAAGTTTGCATCACTGTCCCAGTGGTCTCCAGCAAGTTTGCATCACTGTCCCAGTGGTCTTCAGCAAGTTTGCATCACTGTCCCAGTGGTCTTCAGCAAGTTTGCATCACTGTCCCAATGGTCTTCAGCAAGTTTGCATCACTGTCCCAATGGTCTTCAGCAAGTTTGCATCACTGTCCCAATGGTCTTCAGCAAGTTTGCATCACTGTCCCAATGGTCTTCAGCAAGTTTGCATCACTGTCCCAATGGTCTTCAGCAAGTTTGCATCACTGTCCCGATGGTCTTCAGCAAGTTTAACACTCTTGTTCTTGGGGTTTTACGATATTTTACGATGAGTTTATACATGGTTATTTCGGTTTAAAATTAAACAGGTATATTGTAAGATCTCGCTGTATGGTGTTATATGTACTCTGTTTTGAATGTACATTATGCCGGCGATTCACAATTAGTTATACCCTACCACACCTCGAATAAATATATAGCAGTCGCAAGATACTTCCCACACAGAAAAAAGTGCGGAAAAGTTCATTCTTCTAATAACTAACGGTTACACTATCGATAAATAGTTGCCAACGTCGTCGGTTTTAAAAACTAAATTTGCAGGTGTTGAATAACAATGAATCCAAGAAATTTTACTCACACAACTTTTTTTTCTAATTGATGGTCGTCTGTGAATTAGCAGCTGCCAAGACTATGGTGGTCTATAAGTGTCGTAAACTACATCCTGCGAGTAAATCTAAGCATTGTGGAGGCGAGGATCAGTTTTCTGTGGCTGAGAAGTAAGTTACTCATCACTCGAAGACATGTCGATAGGCTCAAATAGGGTTTGTGTTGAATATCATAAGGCTTTATGGCGCGTCAGTGCATAACATTGGTTTTATTAAATCAGATATTAGTAACATGTTGTTGCGATGAGCTAAGAGGTTGACATCAAACAAGATGTTTGTCACAAGTTTAAAAAAAATAGTTCTATGTAACTTAGATTATAGAAGTTGGTAGCGATGTATTGGTAACTATCTCTTGTTAAATGTTTTTGGTTGGCGTAAAGTAAAAAGATGAAATAAAGTCGGATGTATTTTATGCACGTACTTTAGTTGTCACCATTGCATCCATACAAAACCGATAATGCCATTGGTCTTTTGCCATTCGTAACGATCTTTGGATCCAAAACACAGAGACAAGGCTTTTTTCAACTGACTGCAACTATTGCAAATGCCATAGCTGTTAATAATTTATACTAGTGAAATGAATCTGTTTAAGGAAATCGTCAGGACCTTTTGATCGATGATGATAAAAAGGTTAAAAAAATAACAGTACTATAACAGTATATTCTATATCTAACACAAGCCTGAAATTGACATCTATTCTCAAAGGATATTGTAATAGTTAAAGAATGGACAACTTGGCCGCATATTCGTTCAAAAAAGTGTAGATTTTCATCAACTTCGTAAAGGTCAGTTTTCACAAAACTGATTAAAGTTGGTCCCGTTCTGTCCTCAATCCAGAAACCTAACAAACATAACACCACAGTCACATGCTGATCTCTTTGAAGTGGAAACTCATTTCATTCTTTTAATTAACTTTGAGCAAAATCTGACATTAGCAATTCATTCTATTCAGAAACTCCGTATTAAAACAAATGTGTTTTTGTGTTTCCTTTTTTGTGGTTATTATTCAATTCGAAAAGTAAACTATTCAAGCTTTGAGGAAGCAGATCTTTAAAACTTGCACAGAAGGTATCAATAGAAGCATTCATTTCATGTTTACCATTCAACGTTTGGTTAGGACCACATGATAATTTCTATTAAATCAAGTTGATTTGAATTATACATGAAAATAGTAATGGACATGTAAGACGAACACATACAATCTTCAGTGATGTCTGAAGTAGTCAAGCACGCCATGCAAAGCCCGTGCATCATAAGTTACTAATCAGGATATGTATTTTCAAGAAATTGCCTAACATTCTCCCATTTGAGTAAAGATGGCTTCAGTTTTGTGTTCTTTGTCCTTTAATTATAAAGCCTACTTTAATTAGATTATGAACTTTGCTTTCCCTCGTTATATCAATTGTGTAATTCTTACAAAGGCTGGAGAATACGAAATTATTATAACGAGGGAAACATTATCTGTCACTCTCCATCACTCGTTAGTTACTGTTTCAGTGAATTATTGGGGTGGTGGGATCTGTCATTTTCTGTTGACTCTTGTTAACATATTTGGTTGCATACACAGTAGGAAAGTAAAAAAAAGGATGTGGCTCTGGAAAAACCCACCAGCGTTTGAATCGTTGTATATCGATGTAACATTACCATTAAATACAATTTTCAGCAAATTACGTTCCTGAGCTACTTGCGACCTTCAAAGCCCAAAATCCTTGATTTACAGTCTGTGAGTTTGGATATAACATAACTGGCCTCAGTTTCCTTCAGGCATTTCCATTTCCCCAAGATTGTCAATATTCTGACTCAGACTAAACTTCATCAATATTGCAAATCATTAATTTCTTCCCACCATATGAGGAATGTAAAGTGGACGAAAATATACAGCTCATAAAACATTCGAATGGCTGCTAGCAGTATATGTGTAAACAAATAGGAACATAATTAGCCGTCGCATGGAGATCAATTATGATTGTCTATATGTGGCTGAAAGTGAATTTTCTCCACGTTGATGGTAGATTAAGAGGTATTTCAATATATAAGTTTACAACATTTCCTCTGACACAAACAATTCATAGAATTATCATTACTATTATACTAACAATTACAAAACTAATAATTTCTCCACGGAAATGTTACCTTCTTATTGATTAGATGTTTACAAGTTTTAGAGAAGAATTATTATTCCCTAGCGTGTATACAAATTAAAGAACATCGTTAAACAAAGATTCCTTGATCGATATTTCAAGTGAAATATTTTCAAGTTACATCACAAAAATGTAATCTGCAAATTTATGTCCATGATTATATCAGTTCTAATTTGAAAGATAATCAAGCAGTATATACAACAGTGTATTGAGGATCACAACAATTATACCAATACCATGACAAGTGTCAAGAAATGAAGATGTGGGATCAGGCTTCTACAAAGAAAGAAAAACACATATCTATCGTTTGGCTCGTTTCATTTACTGCTTGTTACATGAGGGTTTTCATAAGAAGTACATAGATGTTCAATGGGTTAAAGCTACTCGGATGTAATTATGTACCCCGAATCCATAATGATATTAAACTGATACTGATTCTAAAATTTGCACTTTGCTTATTTACAGGTAATGAAAAAGGAACTAAATGGATATTAGCACTTTACAGTGGATTTCACTTTCCAAGATCTTCTTCATGAAGCATTGTCTGTAAGAAATACAAAACATATCTGGATAATCTAACAGAGATAAAGGTAAGATATGAGCACTTTGATTGTAGACACACTTCTTGTGTTTTTTTCATTTTCAAATTATTTATTCAAGAATATAGTTGCAGTTGATGACCAAAGCTTCACAACTTGATTTTCAACACATTAGATATATTATACTCTTTCACAATCCGTGTTGAAAAACATTTTATCGAGATTTTTTTTTATGGCTAGCTGTTTCACATATTGACAAAAAAATAGGTATAAAAATCGCGATTTCGAAAACAATGATACATAATGTTCCGCTGATGTTATTTTGGGAACATATCAAAAAGAGGAAGAACAAATTATATTTTATTTGTTTTTGAATGATAATAAATTGATTAATTTAACTATCATTGAAAACAGACACAAAGTAGTTAATAATTGTTGACAATGAAAGCAAAGTGATATATATATATATATATATATATATATATATATATACTATTAACAGCAGTTTTAACTACCGTGATGGGCTATACGTGGTCTAAAAGGCAAATATCATAAAACCCATTACATGTTACTTAGTTAGGAGAAATTTGTAGGCAAACTCTTTCATTGCCCGAAGTTCAAATTCCATTTGTAGAGTAACCGTTTTGTCAATATCATGTTTACTTTCTGTTCGTGCTTAATTAGGCAAGATTGATTTGGTGAGAATATCAGAATATCAGAATATCAGAATATCTTTTTTGTTTTTAGGTCATTAATGTAAACAAATGGCACTGATAGTTTCCAGAGTTGTTTTCGAAGTTGGTGATCATTGGTTCCATCTCTTGGTAACAGTAATTACATTAAGAACGTTATTGTTTCATTAACTTGACATACTGGAACAATTCATTATATACATTAATGTTAATGTGACAAATTAGAATAACTTGTTTTAATATGTATAATAGTATCAATGTGTATTAATGTTTATCTGTTACCTACATCTTTAGAAAATTGTATATGTAGAATTTAAAGAAAAACTTTCATATCTCTTATACGAAGTATACAGCACCTATTTTATATGGCTTGGTATAAATGGATGTCATCTACAAAACTTTAATAAAAATTATGAGTCAAATGTTTAATTTTATTAAGAAAAAAGGTCAAAATTGTTAAAACGGGTAATGAAATATGTTATGAAGATTTAGAATGTTACTCAATAGTGACAAGCATATTTCCATACAGGTGAAGACATGAAGTCTGACAAAACATTTGTAACTAGCAAAACTGTGAGCAAAATTTCAAAAAATTATTTGAATGTTTCTTTTAATGTTCTGGGTTGTGTTACTATATTATAATATTAATATTTAATAAATCTGATATGAAACTCAATCATTCAATCCTTGTATCATGATGCAAGCCAATAATGCAAAACCTCTCAAATATCATAGATGGCTCATCGGAAACTTAGAGAATTCAATAACTACTCATTATATGGTTCAGAACACTGAGAAGGTTCGAGTCACTCACGTGTATACTTGTATACAGAAGAAAAATAACAAGAGAAATGACATCGGCTAACAATTTTTCCCAATCACTGTAGATCAAAGAGGATATATTCCCGGAGTCGGAGACATGAAAAGGCGACTTGATGTAGAAATGATTTGCTAATCAGTGTCGCTGGTTGACAAGGCACCGAGCTGACACGATCAGACAACTATATGACAAACTTAAAAGCAATACTGTGGTGTGAATTAGTTTTATATGGTTTGTATAAATTACAGATTATCAGTGATGGCAGAACAACAACAACAAAAACGAAAAAGAACGAAGTGCATTTGACTGCATTAGGTATTGATGTTATATGTTTGAGAGGCATTTTTAAGATCTAGAGTTGTTGAAAATGACTGCACCCATGAGTGTCCATACATTCTGTATTTCACGTATCAATGTTAACGTTTGTGTAAAACGGGTGCAATGTGAATGAAGTGGCTTTCCTAGGGACACAATGATATTGATCTCGACACATTGCCCAGCAGTCTTGGCCAAAAGTGGTCACGTGCCGTTGGTATATTTTCTATGTTAAACTCCGTCATGAGTACAAGACACGACGTACTGTCAAGAGTTATCTACCTTGTACCACTGTTAGGTAAACAAACGCTACGCTACGCTGGTTAGTTAAACATTACCTTTATGCCGAAGGTGTATTTTCCAATTAATTAAAGTCATTTCTCTTATAGTCACGCTGCTGGAACGCGTAAGCTCTTATTCAAATGAAACGTCGGTGAAGCGAAATAACCTTGACAAGTCACTTGAAGACAATGTTTTATCGGTTCACTCGCTCATAGCGAGGTTGTCCATCAGCGAGCTTGAGATAGGAATGGTTACCAGAAAACCAATCTATAGACATAGTATTCGAGGTCATCATCGAATCTTCATCATTATTAAACTTTCGAACCAACCTGTGCATCACATTGTGATGCCTGCATCAATTACAAAGTCATTTGCTCCTCTCACAACGGTCTGCTATGACAATTAGATATCTACAGAGATTTAAGCGCCGCTTCAAATCGAATGTTTCCAAGGTGGAACATATACAAGAGCTCACGTGACCAAACAATCCAAAAAAAAATAGCCCTGGAATTTGTTCATTTACTTTCGTTAATCCGAAATTTAAGTCTAATACCAGTGCACGGTACTAGACTACTGCGCATGCATTTTGTGCTTTAAGCAGTGGTTTAAAATCATATTAGTAACTTCATAAATAAAAGAAAAACACTGACAAGATAAACTGCCATTTAGACCCATTCAATCTTTCAAGCCATATTAAAAGCATTAAATAAGGTCCTCGTCAAGATGAGTATGTTACCATGTGTCTCGTTTGATATTGAACTCGATAACATTATATATCTTGATATCAAACTCACACATGGTAACCTATAATATGATATATGTCCTTTCAGGCTATACGTTTATGTCCATAACATTTACGTGATGTCATGCTGTACATGTTAAGTGTATATTAATCAAAACTTTCAAGAAGTTGAGTAACTCGTTGAAACTAGTAAAGAGCAACTCGCTAACAGTTCAACTTTTCTACCAACCATTTTTCCAGGCTTGAAAGACAAATACATCTTCTCTACACCTTCTTATAGAATGTTTTATTCAAACCACGTTTTCTCGTTCACTTGCTTCTACATATCGTATTTCATTCAGAAATATATTCAAATTATTGTTATTCTGTGAAAAGTCAGACAGTTGGAGCATTTGCAGACAACAACAATTGGGACCAAATAACATGACAGTGATTCGGATTGGCTTTGATTCTGTGAAATAGGTGTAAAATAATAGCCATTATAGTAGAACTTGAATCATCTTCCAGGTGACATTGTATAGAACTTGTTTACAAAGCAATTTCGAAAATATTTATGGCATCATGATGTTCTTAAAGAAGAACATAAATACAGGAAAGGTTTATTTTACAGCGATTTAGGAAATACACTTTTATCATGTTACTGCAGCTGCATAACGCCTCGAATCCATTATATACACCTACACAACTTGGTACCTTGGTGTCAACATAAAATTGAAAATGAATGTTGTTGTCGCTGCAATGTGATTAGAGACATTCTCTCAATTAAAGTTATGACCACATAGTAACTGACATTCTAACACAAGTAAAAAATAAAAGTAGTATGGACTTCCAAATTTAAATTGATGATTCTACAAAAGTACATAAATTTGCCTCATAAGCAAACCCGACCACTATTAATGCTTATGTCATATCTAAAGCAAGATGACATGTTCTATTAACAACTTCAGGTACAAACTCGCAAAAATACACAGATTTTAAGATTGTGGCCACAGGACTTTACACAAATATTGTTGAAAACGAAAACGAAAGGAATTTCAATGTCTAGCTAGCCATTGATTTTGCATGACACAGAATGTTGTGTATGGATATTAATTTGGTATCAGAAATGATGTCTTAGAAACAATTCTTTATTGTGTAGTTTCTCCAATGGGGATTTCAGATTATACAGTGATCGGAATTATTTAAAAAAGCCATAAAACATGATAACATTTATCATAACCAAAACTTTGCTTTTAACCTATGTGCCAAACAGGAAATTAGAAAGACGTGATTGATTCCACCTCTTTATCAATACTGATTAAATGCATTTCATTTTTTTCAGAAATGTTCTGATCATATTAAAAAATGGACAAATTTACATTAAATGATACAATATATCAATCGCTGATTTTTGAATGTTGAGGTTTTTCTAATTAAAGTCAAGATGTAAAGCCACTTCTTGTGAACATTTAACACATTGCTTTGTTGGATTTTGAGAAAGTTATATATATATATTTCAACAGTTGGAATAAGCCGCCTCATTCTAGAAACAACAGAAAATGCATATATCAATTGTTTTTTTAAAAAGAAACTGCGAACGCTGTTACACATGGTTGTTGATGAAAAAAAGAAAGGATTTTCAATTCACTCACCTTAAATTTTCAATTATGACAGTTGCGTACCTCTGGCATAAAATGGCTACTTACATGGCTTTCTGTTGGCGAGAGAAGGACTGGAGTTTCAGAGTAATACATTTTGTTTATAGTAAGACTAATGTGCATCTAATTATCCGTCATTCCTTTAACACAACTTTAAAACTACATTCTAATCTTAGAATTATATTCAATAGTTATTCAACGTCAATAGGAATATATACTACCTTTATCCTCCAGACTGATGTTTTACCCTCGTGTTATTGCATAGTTGCATAACAAGTTCAAGTGGGCAGAAGCCACTGATATAGACACAATTTGACATACCAGCCGAAGAGATTGTGGAACATCACATAAGACAGTAAGAAAAGTGATTGCATCATACCTAGTGGTCATATGTTATCCAACCAAATCGAAGTTTAAAGCAATACAGGAGCTGGTTGTAGTTTTATGATATTGTTTCGATCTAGTGCCTATCAATTAAACAATTGAATGTGTAAGATACGTCAAGACTACTATTCTATAACTCTTTGAGTTAGATTATTGAAGTTGTAGTTTGGGCGCTTACGAAATGAATATGTAAATATTAAAGTTTGTTTTCAAGCCATTATTTTCTATTTCTGAATAAAAATAATTCTTCTAATCAGCAATACAGAGATGAAAATGCAAGATACTTCTTCAAAACAAAACTTCACAAATATTAGCTGGGTAATTTGAAATATTTCCCTGGATTATCAATAACTATTTACATTTATAGATCAGATAAGGGATTGTCCGTTAACAAGGTTAATGTTAGTTTCGAAAGGCAGATCGGGGAAGGGAAAGAGAGAGATATATTGAGAAAAAGACGTATAATGGACCCAACATATTAAGGGTGCGCGGTATTATCTGTATGTCGGTATTTTGCAATACAGAAACACCACGATACGTACCGGTACAGTCATCTTAAAATATCCAATATATCGTAGGTTTTAGAATGAACACTTTCCGTGTAAAATTGCAGAAAAACGTAACAAAAACACCCTTTGATTATACTGAAAGTATTGTTAACTTGCAAAGTTGAAAAAGCACAGACATGTTAAAAGTATGAAACTAGTTACCTCACTTTACAACCGTCATCTACTTGAGCATTGATTACTGTTCTAATAGCATGTTCTTAGTCAAAAGAACATAGAAAAGCTAAAATGTGAAAAGTACCAATATATTGCAATACGTATTGCAATACGCTTTTCTGTATCGCAATATATTGCGATATGGAAATGAGGACCGATACCCATCCTTACAAAATACGTATTCTCTCTTCCATTTGAGCTGCTAAAAGCCCCTGTGAAGTAGAACTCAAGGTCACAGAGACACAGACCTGCATACTAAGATGAAATACTGGGTTTCATGGAGGTCATAAAAGAGGAAAACAATATAGGAAATTATAGTATCTGTAGTGGTTGTGCATCACAATGGAGTTCTGGACACGAGACCTGAGGAGCAAAGATCTGGTAATCAGTAGGTGAGATGGTACATATGTGGTATTTTCAGACAGCAACAAGAGGATATAGAGGCATGTTAGTGATGTAAATTGGCTTCAGTTATGGGCCGGGTTCTGAAAATTATAGACGTTTCTCTTGAGGAGGCAGGCCATGACAGCTTCGTGATGGTTTGTGTGACTTCTACTTTGGGACAGAGCAATTTGTGGATGATTGATAATGTCTGGCTGTCATCGATGTCATCGATCCATCTGAACAGTAACATATATGTAGTTGAAATATCACTATCAAATTATATCTTAAACAAAGCCATGTCATTTTTTTCATATTTGAAGATAACTGTCAAAGTTTGGGGTATTATAAACTAACTTCAGGATTGAGCTATATATGTGTCTTTTACTGCCTACCATTTTGAGATGTCCGCCTGATGTCCAAAAAATTAGCTTGTTGCGCATATGTGACACAGCTTCTTTAAAATCTACATCAACTTTCATATGTTTTATGTAGTATATTATTCAGAACATTTAATAGAATTTTGTCAATATTGTCAAATTATTGGTTAAGTAATGTACAGCTAGATTCCATCGTTAAGACTTCTGGAAAGGGAAATATATTTTTCAATGTTGGCCTTAAAAAACCTTACGGGTTATACATTACTTTAAATTACTCCTATTCCATACCCTAGGTTTGGTTCTAGGTAATTTTTCCTCCTGAACTAAGGGACAATGAGACAAACATACCTCCAACTGAAATTATTTAATGTATAGAGTAGAATTGTAGACACGAGGAGACGACTTGTAGAGACATGATCTGATAATCTGAGGTTGAGTTGGTTGACTTCTCTGTAGACAGCAACAAGAGGAACTATAAGGATGACAGTGATGTAAATTGGCTTCAGTTATCTGCATTGTTGGTTAGAATGATAGACATTCCTCTGGAATATTCAGGCCTTGGCTGGCTCGTGATGGTTTGTGCGACTTGTACCTTTGGACAGAGCAAATTGTGGATGGTTGATAATGTCTGCCTGTCATTGTTGTATTGTGACAATTCAACTGATAAAATTATGAAGCAGTAGCAGATATGTAGATAATATATGCCTGTTAAATTACATCTTTTGACAATTTTATGTCTCATACTGGAAGATAGTTGTCAATGTTTAGGGTATAATAAACCAACTTCAGGTTAGATGCATGTGACTGTTTATTGACTACCAATTAGGACGACCGTCTGATTTGCACTGTAAACAACAATGTGAGTTTTGCTGATAAGAAAATTATTCCTGCACATTAGTTATAATCAAAATATTAAAATTTAATTTTGAGTCAATGTTTTGGTAATGTTATTTACAGCCAAATTTTATCCCTGCGACACCGGAAAAGGAAAATACTTTGTTAGTATAAAAGATCTTGTTGATAAGTAGGTTAGTTTAAAAGGTTGGTTGTAGGTAATGCATGGTATTGTTTCGCTTCGTCACCTTATTATTTCTTTTTTCCTGAAATTGAAAGTATAGAACAAAATAAACATGGTAAATAGTACCTTTAAATTTTCAAAAAAGCGTAACATAGATTTGATATGATTTATGAAAATTTCCATTGGAAACGTATTGTTTACCAGATTATCAATATATACCCTGATTTTGCGATTTATACTTGAACTAAAATCTGCAACACTGTTATATCAAGCATGGACCCAGCAATTAACAAAACATGATTGATTTCAGGTCCGGATCAATAATGACAGATTGATTTGGGACTTCTTTTTCTTGATTTAATTTCAGTCAAGTTCCTGTTTTTATCATCATCAGTGTGCAAGGATACACTGATTATGAGAAATGAAGTGCAAACAAAATTACACTGCGTTTTTCAACAGATTTTGTTTCAACTTTGAGGCATTTTTCAAATTAAATTGAAGATTGGAAGTTTCTTCATGTGATCATTTGTTCCGGATCTGAACAATCAATCCCAGAAAAAGGTCTTTGAACAGTGAGAGTTTCAGCTGTGACTAAACACATACTTTAGATGGCAGCTGGACCTAAAAATAACACAACACTTATGTTTACAATGTATGATCTTTCTAAAGAAGCAATTAACCTTTAGTACGAAGTGCTTACAGTTTGTCTATTTCAAATGAAAATCATTATCAACTTTTCAAAAAATGAATCCTTATTGTTTTAAAACTTTATTTCTCTTTTTTTTTGTCTGAGTATTTAGTTATTTATTGCGCCACGTTAATTCAACATTTAATTTCAACAGGGGATGCATGAAACATAAGGTTGCTGTTGAATGACTTACTAGTATACAGAGTAAATTATGTTGTAAGTCTAAGAGAAAGACATTTGTGAATTTTTCCATCCAGCTAAACATTGCTGTTCATCAGATCATAAGCTTAATTAAAAATTATTACAACTAGGTTAATGTGTATGGGATTGTCGTTCTATTGTGGTTGATTTAAAATACAATTTTATCCAAAAAGATTATGGTTGTAAAGATGTTAAAACACATATCTTAATACATGACATGCAGACATTAGCACTAGCGGATACAATACTTTGTGGCACATATAGTCATGATGACATACTGCAAAAAGAGTTAAATAATCAGTTGTCGAGCATATAAATATAATATTTGAAAATCAAATATGTAAATTGTCCCTCTCAAACTGAATTTATTGTGTGTATATATTGTTATGAATTTTGAGTTATGAATATATTGATAATGTGTTATTTTTCCTTAAGGGGCCTTACAAGTTGTTATCATACAGATGTTAAAATTAGACTTATTTATAAATCTTTAAAATGATGCCAAAACCAATCATGAAGTTGGATAGCAATAACTGAGTATTCCTTTCATGACTATTGTTTTGCAGATATACCGTACTAAGCTGACACTTATCCGACAATAGGGAAATAGGCGTTGTCACATTGAGATTCCACCACCTTTCTCAACTCTGAGTTATTGTGCAAATGTTAAAATAACATTAAGATTATAAAACATAATTGTAGATTTGATTAAACAAATCAACAACTTTAACTTTCTTAATATTATTTTTTTTCAAATGTTTCCAAATAAACATTAGTTTATGTCATATGTATTAACTTTCATAGGGTAAAAAGATCTAGTTTATTAACCCCGCTCATCGATAGTCATAAAGGATTCCTTGTGACCATTTTTCTGTAATCACTTTCTAATCATTTAAACTAAGCAATTAATCTGATCGTGGTAAGTTGGTATTGACACCGAATTTTTTTATTTAAAAAATTGTCATAGAATTGGAAACCTTTATTTTCGTTTTCTTGACATCACTTCATTTATCTAAAAGAAACGCGTGCTTCTGCCCCTGTGATGCTCTCAGATAATTAGGTTTACATTACATTACCTGAAGTTGATTCTCAGGATTTTGGTTCTTATGAAACGATATGTCAGCACCATTCAAGGTCCCAATTCTTTGCATCCCTAGATGCAATTTCCTGAACGTTTACAATTAATTAGGGGTTCCGTTTGGTCAGTGTCTGAGTCTTATAAGATTGTCTTTGAATTCAACTGTATCAATAAATCATGACCCTTAGCAAGTCTTATACTTGTGTATACCCTCATCGGACAAGATTGTTAAATGTCAATTACAGGTGTATGAAAGTATTCAAATCAAGTCTGAGCTGTGATAAGCTACAGTATAGGAAGAAAGGTCTTTAAACTGATCCACCCTCAAAAAGTATCATTCCATATATATTGAGAGTATTAGGTAAACCAAGACCCTGAGCATTTGATTAGGCTACGACTTTAATACCGATGTCAAATCTAAAGCTCAGATGGGCTAACTTTGTCTGGCCAAAACAGATAAATATCTGCATCTCTTACGGGTTTGAACAAACAAATTGTTTGCTCAAAGAATATCTTTGAGTTGACACATCGCTTACTGCTGGTCATAAGATAGTCTAAAACATGATTGTATGGAAATAATTCCATAATAACATGAATTAATGCAAAATATTAAATAACATTACTTTGTGACCTGATTGACTAGTGTCTGCCATCTTTGTGATAAAAGCTTAAATTTTCATCCTCTGAACAATCTTAAAAATCGACAATTGCCTGGCATTCATTGAGCCTTTTGTTAATAAGCGGAAGATATTCAGCTTTTGCAAAGTACTGACTTGAGAATCAAATGAGAGATGAAAATAAATATCTCAACCCCATGCGAAACTTGACTGAGAAAATTATCATCATCAATCAAGTCCCTACCCTAACTCGATTACTGTTAAATATTCAAAGTGGTGTATTACATAACAATATAAACAATATTGTTTATAGACTAATACATTTTGAAAAAAGTCAAAACTTTTTTAGTTAGTTGAAAGCTGGTCAAAAATCAAATATTGTGATTCATATATGTAATCTGTATATGACGGTTGAGATGTGTCACTTCATTACAGATAAAACTAAATTAGATACTCAGAATTCTCAAATCCTGTGAAGCATGTCTGGCGTGTCTGTGAGAATCCTTCATAAGCAGGAAAGCATTCCTCTTGCTGATCATTTACCAAACATGGACGTATACTACTGTCAACATGGTGATTCATCTTACAATGGAATCATATGACTGACAATAAGTCTACAGCAATTCTAGCAGCACAGAAACCGAGGATACAGGTATGATTTCATAGATATCTAGTATGCCACATGTAATGGATTCAACCATTAAAAAGTTTTATCTCTGAAATGTAAACCGATGTTACCACAAGGTTAGTAGCTTATCTTGTCACAAACCTTTATTTATCATATATATAAGATACTTTATTATGTAGCTACTCTTGTAGAACCCGTGAGTAATTCTCGTAGACCTATTCGTTTACAGTATATCTTTAATAAAGGGGCTTCTTTTCAGCTTGAATGTGTATGTTGATGCCGGAAACGAAGGCATACCTATTTTGATACACATATGAGCTTCAATTTACATTTGAGATTTACTGCACTGTTCTTGGTCTATTGATGTTAGTTTAATTAATAGATAAAATGATACTCATCCAGTACTATTCTTCTTAAATGTGATTAAGAAAAACAAATATACCTAATGTCACTTTTTTGCAGAAGCATTTTTTCAGCATTCGAAACACAAAAAAGCTATCTGAGCTGAACTGCTTTAAATGCCATGTGGTTCTTGGGTTACAAATCAAATTGGTTTTAAATTAGATTCCCTGACCATGAAGCCTTACGAAAGGATCCTTAAAGCACCGAACGAATGTTCTCCCTTTCAAGTGCAAATTGTTAAAATTACACACACAGCATGAAGTGTGTTTTTCACGAAGCTTCTTCTATATCAAAATCAAATCAGGTTATTTGTGTTATTGATGTAGTACTTCAAAACAAACTAATAAACATATCAGAAAAGTAATATATCATACACTACAATATTTATTCATCAGGACTTATTTAGCAATGCTTTGATTGCTGTTTAACTTAAGTAAGCTAAATATTTAATAAAATGCCAAGATACAAATATATAATCCAATACTGTTTTACACAGGAGAAATTGCTAATTGGATTTCAAGCTATATCTTATAGGAGATATCGTTAGAAAGTACGTTGTAAACATCATCCTGCCATCATCAAGAACATAATAAAAAGATTTTTTCACATCAGCCAGTAATGAAAAGGCGTCATAAACATAACGACGTTAAAATTACAGGACATCATTGCAATTGGAGTCTTAGTTTATGCAGTGTTCAGGGATCATATTTTTCAATTATATTTTGAAATGTATCAAAAGTTATCAAATATATCAACAACACTTTCACAAAATGTAATAAGGTTCTCGCCAAGCAAAGATATTTTAAGACCTGGAAAAAATGAAATGAATTATAGAAAGTTGATATTCCTCAAACAAAGACTCAGGACAAAAAAGAGGGCACAAGAGTTGTTTTATAGGCATCTGATTTCAATTTCTCAATATAAATGTCGAGGTTTCAAAGTTCAAAGATAAAATTTAATGTCATAGAAAAAGATTACTGGGTTAACAGGCTTATAATCGTTGTTAAAGTTAAAATTACAGTGATCAATAAAAGCATTTCACAAGTTCCAGCAATTATAGAAGGTTGAGTTTTAAGTATCAGCCAAATCGTACATGCGTTACATGTACCTATACATCGTGTTTTGCACATGCTTTAATTGTTTTGTTCTGCATGCTGCATGTATTAAACAATGATATTCATCATATTCCTTGCAGTCTAGAAAATGATTTGTATATAAATGGGGAAAATAGTGTTTGAAACAAATGTTAAAATCATTCACAAATGCTGATTTTTTTTTACTCATCGAAAACAATACCTGTACTATTACGGGTACTATTACAATCATACAAAGTAAACAAAACATTTTCAAATTATTAATCTTTTCAATTTATTGACTTCTCTTTTCTTTTTTCCCCCTTTAACTACGAAACGTAGCTAAAATCAAAGTGAGAAGTCTCTCAATGTTGGAATAACGATTCTTTAGCTGCGAACTAATTTCTCAAAGCCATTAACAAATTTCAAAAAAATATTGGCCAAGATTCAGCTATCGATCTGAGATTGGAGAACTAAATTAAATGACTAACAAAACTTTACTTGATGTGTTTTGATATTTTACACATTTAATTTGATAATGTAAGAAACAGACAAACGGATGGGTTTTCTTCTTCTCTAACTAATAGGAAAATGTGAATATCATCAAATGCATTTTGTTGAGCTTCAACAAACAAGTCAGATTGCTGTTGTAACCAGTAGGTAAGATTCTCATCACTTCCTCATTTCATTCAGATATACCATTTCACACATTTTTTCCATATTCATTGTTTTCTTCAATTTTTTAAATCATCTATCCTATCAACAAATATTCCTGGAAGTTTCACACAAAGCTAACCCCTCCTCATAATAAAATATAATAGTATATAATATAATATTCTATGTAGATATTCCCATATCATGCTTCTGAAATTGATGAAAACACAACATCAATAATAACATCTTGAATCATGCTTTCCTACCTGTTATATCGGAAAACATTGCAGCCTTTTATTTATAAAGAATATTACATGTATTTTGAGTTGAGCAAATAAAGCTTATTTGGTTTGTAATTATAATGGATCGATTGGAAAACGATGTCTGGTTTAGTCCTGATACTGTGTACACAGACACAACCTACACAATGTCAATAATCTTCCTACTTAGGACAGTGTTGACCTTTGACAGGAATAATGTCATCTTCTGCTTGTTTTCGAACCAATTTGCCAGGTTTGGCACTTTGTCTTATAGCAGCATATTATACTGTTTGTATTAAATAGTGAAACCAGTCAATCCATAAAATTCAATGTAGTTAATAGGTGCAAAAGTATCATAAATTATAATTCACAAAATACATTCCAGCTATAAAACAATTATCGTTACATTATTATTATCCAGGAGACTAAGATGTAATCACTCATTTCGACATCTTCATTACATAATGATATAATTTCTGACATACCATGTATCAGAATTAAAATTCAAGGTAGTTTCTGTTTGAGGTGAGGTGAGGTGAGTTGGTGTTTAACGCCGCTTTCAAAATTATTTCACTTATATCGCGGCTGTTAGTATTAATGCAGGGAGAAAGCCCGCAACATTATTGTGGCTATGCATTGCGGTGAAACCTGCGAGCATCGGCTGGAACTAGCGAACCATGGGTGGTACTGCGCTGATTTTCAGTGTAGCATTGCACCCAAACCTGACTGCGTGTAGAACAGTTCTCTACTGCAGACAAAGTTGCCGAGCCCCTGGCGGGATTCGAACCACAGACCTCCTGATCCGAAGCCGAACGCGCTATCCACTGCGCTATCCCGCCCCCTAGTTTCTGTTTGAAGATGATCTTCAAATAGCCTTAGTGCGTTGTAGTCATTCAGGTAGTGAATTTGGAAAGTCTTATTTTATTAATATCAATACCAAAGTCTAAACAAGATACGGTTGAAATGGATGACAAGTACGATATTTAATTTGTTTTAAGATTATATGTCGGGAAAATAGAACGATTTGACATTTATGCTATAATTCATTATTACCAAAAGAAGGACACCAAAATGACATCATAATATCATTGTTTAAAGAGAACTCAAGTGAAATCTTCATCATGTAGATGATATCAATCCTGATATGATAATCGTAGTACATTGTAGGTGTCCAATACTATAAACAGACACATCTGTTTCTCTACTTCATTTGCTCCAAACATGTTAGGCACTCACCACTATTCGCATGTCTATGTAACTTGCTCTTGTCCTGCTATCTTGATATCTGAATCCTGACCCTTAAATCAAATGACACTGGTTAATGGTGGCTAAATTATTTCCAAGTAAAATCGTTGTCTAATGTCCAGGACGCCGGGAAAAAATCCTCTTTGAAGGTGAGGTATTGCCAGACGCTTTCATGATTTTTGTTATTATTCCTTTGTACACAGATAAAATAAAGGTTCCAATGCCATGTAGTCTGAAGCAGTTGATCAGTAATAATTAGATTTATATGTGTAAACTTAGTCTCTCATATGTAACCTTTGTTATCACGATTGATTCATACTGGTCACAGTGTAACGTTATTTTTTTTAATAATTCATACTTAATATCTTATTTCATTTTGATTTGGGGGCGGGGGGGGGATTACCGGAGTTGTTAGCCTACTACTACTAGTATTTGACTCCGGATCGACAGGTACGTGGGTAACTTTGTCTGCAGTAGAGAACTGTTCTACATGCAGCACTTCAGCCCAGTGGCATCGATGGTTTTCCAATGTTCGAAAGGTTTAACGGCAATACATAGCCATCATAGTGTTTTTGGCTTTTTCCCTGCAATTTGCCTAGCAGCCGGGATATCAATGAAATACTGTTGAAAGGGGTTTGAGCATTGGGAAATATATTGGGAAACCTGTAGGTCGTTGGTTCCAGACCAAACACCAGCTGGAACCAATATATTGGTCTGAAGAGCTCTGAGCATTACTTGCTTGTGTTCTGATGGTTAACAAAATATAGGAAGAAATAAATCCTTTCTTTCAGATTCATTAAATTCGGGTGTAGACATTTCATCTAACATTTTTTTAGAATTTATACTATTAGTGTAATAATTATGACTTGATTGATTTATTATGCAAGCATTTAGTTAGGACTTTTACATTCAGTTTTATACGTCACAGTCAATATATCTACAAATAAACGGATCAGGCACAACATTGTGAAGGCTGCGGGTCAGTGTATTTTATAATATAGAAATTATTTCACTAGATCGACCAAACAAAACGTCAAACACGATTCAAGCACGAACAGACATTTTTTTTTTTAAATATTAAAGTTACCCAATTGCTGTACAGATTATTGAATTATAGATTTTTCCTGCATGGCTTTAGTTCGGATGTTAACATAGAGTATTCTACTTCACAGTGAATAGATTTACATGTAAAGAAAATACATGATATGAAAAGCTTCTTTCTGTGATACAATTTATAAAGTGAGTGATGAGGAGTTCCAAAATAGATTCCACCCTGAAACACACAGTGGAGGGGCCAAACTTACAGCTCCTCACAGCAACGAGTGAATCTTCCCCTTATTAAAGTACTCGTTGTGCTCAGATCATAGTCAGCAGGGTGCATTTATTTGGAAGAACCGACTTGGTCTGATTCATCTATTTATAGATACTCTCGAGGCAGTCTAACACTAAACAAATAAACTGATCAGTCTGTGTAGTAATCAAGCACGCCCTTGTGAAGGCTGCGGGACAGTGTCTTTTATAATGTAGCAATTTGTTCACCTCTTGTAGTTCGACCAAACAAAACGTCAGGGATACCAATCTCATTACTGCCAACTTTTTGTTTGAGTTAACACGTTAGAGATTTAGTTTTTGTTTATAAGTTATATGACTAACACATTAGGACATTCTTTGTAGATGCATATTGCCCGTGTGAGTTCTCCCTTATCGTCCTTAAAGGCTAAGTTTTGTCTAGGCTTTATCTCCTTATATAGTCATATATCTACATAAGCCACATTTACAATAGGATTGTGACACGGAACAAATTGTGGATTTTCGTCATATTTCCTCTGTGTTCTTTTGTTTACCGTCCAAATTAACTTAACATTTGTCTTAAATAAACACACTAGATGTCCCAGAACTAATCTTGCATAGTTTAATCTTTAAGACACAAAAAAACTGCTTTAGAAATCAAGAAACAAATCGATAAAAAGCACAAATCTGCAAATTGTTTCAAAATATGTCGCCATATTTGCACCTTTTACTCTAAACAGGCATTCTTATGTTAAATCATTTAAGACACATGAAGTGATTTCATAAAAAGATTCATGTAAAGATTAATGTGTGACATGTTTTACATGCTTCTAATTTTAGAAATGGTGAATACGTTTTACCGCATGTGGTTCAAAGGATTTGATAGAAAACAGTTTTGTGTATTACACCGAAGAGAATTGTAACATTTGACTGATGTCACTAATGAAATGAAAGCAAGAAAAGTTTCGTCACCTAGAGTTCATCTTACAGATTTATGTCATGCATTATCATATTTGATTTCAATGAATTTGCACACATCATTGTTCGATTATTAATTATGAGGTAATGCAATGCAAGGTATTCGGCTTATGATTCAGATTCAATTATGTTTTCATTATTAAACCTCGTTGGCCATAATCAGTTTTCTGTACATAGCACTTTGAGTTGTCACTGGAACATATTACACCCATTAACACATAAGGGAACGGTGTATGTACAAAGAAAGAAGAAGGATCACTAAGCCCTGAAAGGAAGTTTAAATCAATGTGACAATATGCCAAATGATAAAGAACATATTAATGTGCCCCCAACTGATTACTCTGGTCTTCAACAAAGTTTAAAGGAAAGAAACTTAATTGAGTTGATAATTGTGTCCAAAGGAGAACACGTTTGCAACTTTGACTCTCAACTAATGCCTTTGATTAATTTTACTGTCAATCTGATGATAACAATAAAGATTTGAGATGGAGCTTTAAGACAAACAAAACTTTTCTAAATGTATTCTTACACTCTAAACTCAATCATTCTATTATAATTGTTCACTTTGGTAAGCCAAAGTTGTTTTGAAGATAACAAGTCAAGATGCCACAATGTATTGCCAAAAGGGTTCTAAACAAAGACTGAGGCATTTCATGTAAAGTGGAATGGTGTTTCTCTTTAAGAAGGTGTCTTATTTGATTAACGCCCTTTTTAAGAAACTTAGTTTTACGCTAGACAGATATTGATTCAACAGGTTCCTGGCTAAAAGGTAACACCGTCTATGGCTTTTTGTCATGTCAATGTAAATATAACTTGCTGGAAATAAGTCTATTGTATAAAATGGTGCGTGCCATGTTTAATCGTAAACAAAGTTCTTCAAAACTCATTAAAAAGCAAACAATAATGCATCTAAAACATTTTTTTCTATAACATCATTGTTTTTTAGTTGTTTGTAGCAGAGCAAAAACATGACAATTTAAATTGTTTACTTTGTTTAAGAAGCGTTTGAATATTTTTCTTCAAAAACGTCATCTGGAGAGCATGTAAAGCAACTTTAACATAAGAAGGTGCGAAAGAATTAGGTAACTTAACTTAAGGCAAAGAAGGAAAATTTGTTTTACAATTTTATGTTTCGTTTATTCATAGAAAAGAGGCTATCATTGTGCTCGAGAGGCCATTATTAAAAGTTTGCCATAGATGCAATTGAAGCCGTCGTGTCAAAATTTTTATTTTCATAAGAATTGAACTTTCGTCAGAGCACCTTATGTTAATTTTTGGTAAGTTCGCTAAATTCGCTAAAAATGGTCTTTGATGTGTGCATCTCATAGTTACCAGCCAATCCAAGGATTTGTGCATCGTGGTCAATTACCAGCTGTGTCAAACTCCTGTCAAAACCATGTAGACTTTACAACACATCCAAATTTGTGCCAGAAATCCCAAACAAATTTCCAGGAATCGTAGTCGTAGTGTGGGTTGTCTGCCAAGAAGGCCAGTTATTAACCCTGTTTTTTTAATTTTTTTAACTGTTCTGTGTTGGTCGGTAGTCAAAAACCTGATAATCCACTTAGAAAAGTCTGGGATAGTGATGAAATCACAATTGTGTCTTCATAAACAATAACGGGTCATGATACTGTTAAAAGTTGGAAACGGATTTCTCTCATTCAAATAGTGATATAGATTTGGTTGAGAGAGTCTCATTGAGTGAAAGGCAATAACTTTTCCTCAATGATTTTATTTGACACTGATTGAGGGGACTTTGGCGAATAATTTACACAATGAGGAATTGTTCTTTCTCAATCCTTATTACAAATGAACTGATATCACAGAGTGATTTACAATAAAACAATGTTTTTTATCTTTGTATGTCAATACAGCTGCAAATTTTGCCTTTGCACAATATGTCATTAGGATACACGCTATTGTTTACATTGATTAATTTGACTTATCATTAATTCAAATTATAATATTATCTTTTAGCCTTACATATATTTATTACAAGCCTGAGTTGTAACAGACTTGTTTACTGATGGAGGCGGGTTTTTAAAAATTATTTTAAAACTTACAATCTACTACTGACAGACAAAAAGAAAATAAGAACATTTGCATCTTTGCAGCTGTTGTATGCTTTATTCAATCACAAATAATTTCCATAAGCAACATGTGAATCACCTCTATATACAGATGCTTTTCTATGTACACCTTTTTGATAACTCACAATCATTAATGCAATTGGGGTGAACTCAAGCTGAAACGCCTACAAGGCAGTATGTCAGTGAACAGACGAAAGGGATAATTTTGGGGATGATAAAGGGGAAAGAACTCCAAGTTTCCAAAATGTTCAGAAAATCGAAAAAATAAAGTTTCACACTTGTGGGTGATGTTTCATCAAAAGAGTGAGATCGCGTTGCCTGTGCAATTAAAAATTAACAACACAATGACTGTCACATTCCCAAATGAAAGGGTTTAGCACCTGCTATCATTAGGGAGTTCCGTTCAATACTTGAATAACAGTTTTCACAACTTGCCCTAAATTGATTTAGTAGACTTCTAACCAATTACACGTTTGCTGTCATTTCATCATTTCCCTTACTTTTTGTCGGTAGAGTTTATAGAAAATGCGTTTATGCAAGGCCCTATAACACGTTAAAGTTTCCATGCTGACTATAATTTTATTGAATGTTTACCTCTAAACAAAACAAGGCCATTGAAAAATTTTCTAGAAGGTGATTCAAATACCCGAAGAATAGACACCTACAACCTTTTGTGCATATTGCCATCAAGTTTGTAAAGATCGTATTAACAAAACTAAATTAAAGTTCGCACCTTTTCTGTCCTCAATTCAGTGGACTTATCAAAACTAACACCTTAGTCTAGAGGTGATCTCATTGATAAAGAAGCTCATTTCGAGTGTTCAAGTAACTTAGAGCAAAATTTATTTGTGTTTCTTTTTTGTGGCCTTTATTCAATTTGAAGAGTTTACTAGCATTTGCTATTCAAAAGCAATCATTCATCATAAGCATTTCATTCGGCCCAACCTGTGAGATTTACAGATGCCTTGGCATTGATTCCTTGATAAACCATTAGTCTAATGAGATGAAAAGTTACTAATCTGGGCCTAGATTTTCGAAGGTCTCTTAGTGCTAAAATAGTCGTAAGTACCAAACATTAACATGGGCCTACGACTATCTTAGCGCTAAGAGAACTTCGAAAATCCAGGCCCAGGATTTTTATTTTCAGGTATTGTCTAGCATGATCCCAAATGGGTTGCGAATACACAAATTATGGCGTTTGAAAGTCATATTTTTTTGCTTTGGATAATTCATTAGCGTAGTTAAATTAAAACATAAACTTGCAGCAATGCAGCAATGTGTTTATTAAAGTTGTGGGTTTAGTACATTGAAAAAGCCAATTCCATTCTCTTTCATTGTCCCATATGCGTTTTTGTAACTGAATTGAAATGAAAATCAAAATCGAAAAGAGAACATTTCTTGAATTAATTTTGTGTACACATTTGGCACATACGCAGGAGGAAAGTTTAATAATCTATCGTATGTTATAATATTTTCTCTGACACGAACATAACATAAAATTTTCAATATATTGGGATTGTACCTTCCCCAATATGTATATTTTGCAATATGGTAATGTGAATCCATCTTTAGATTATGGAAAGATCTAGAATCATTGTTGAAAAAGGTCGAATTAGAATTATAATTTACTAACAAAATAAATATTGAAGGACTGAAGGGAAAATATTAATCCTATTTATGCAATCCTTTTATTAGTCAAAAAGTATATCTATAGATGTAGCATAATTAACTTCAGCCCAAAGATTGGTTACTTAAAGAAAGAAATTGTTGGATGTTATGATAGATCACAATACGTGTCCCTATTAACGTGCACTGAAGAAATGTTTTAAGGATTGTTTACTACAATAAACATACCTTTGTAATTACTCTTTACACAAAAACTGCACATATTATTCTTTGAATTTATCAGTTTTGTTCTGAAGGAAAATCAAACAGTACATATATATGTGTATGGAGGATCAAAATATAACATAAAACAACACACATAGCTATATTTTGGCTCATTTAATTCACTATTTTTTACAAAACGATAGAACAATTATATTAATGTAAAGGAGGGTTATGCTACTCATATGTAATATGCACACCGAATTCGTTATGATGATAGAGAACATTATAACATGTGAGTTTTGAATTGTTCTTCTTTGCTTTTTTGCAGGTAATAAAATGGATCATACTGGATATTCTAAACAAACTTCTGTTTCGTGCTTTTTAAAATTTTATATTATTTATTAAATAATATATTCTGAGTGGCTTTAACATTGCAGTTCACGGCCACTTCGGTGTAGAGTCGCAATTCGAAAAAAATGATAGATACTGTACCAATGAATTCGTTGGTAAATTGCTCAAAAGTATTAAAATGAGGGGGGAAACTTGATTGACAGTGTTTGATTGGTTATAAACAAACATGTATGGTTGATTTTTTTTCATTATTGATATCCATATTTGATAAGTTTTTCCGGTTTCGACTTTAGAAAATCGTCTATATGTAGTCAAAAGCACAAATTTCAACTCTAATACGACGGTTATAGCACATGATTTAGCGAGATATAATTAAACGGATATTCAATCAACAATGAATATAAATATGAGTCAAAGGTTAGATTTTATTTCAAAACAACTATATACAAAAAGGTCAACATGGTTGAGCACAATTAAAACGCCTAATGAAGATAAACAAAAGTTACTAAATAGTGACAAGAATGTTCCAGTACAGATGAAGACAAAACAAATATCATACAAAATGTTAGCAAAATTTCATAAAAGAAAATTAAAATGAATTATGATAATGTTTTTCGTAAAGATTTGGTTTCTGCATCGTGTAGGTATGATATCAAACTCAAACGTTCAATGTTTATATTATGCTGCAAGCCAATAATGCAAAACCTCTCAAATATCATAGATGGCTCATCGGAAACTTAGAGAATTCAATAACTACTCATTATATGGTTCAGAACACTGAGAAGGTTCGAGTCACTCACGTGTATATTTGTATACAGAAGAAAAATAACAAGAGAAATGACATCGACTAACAATTTCTCCCAATCACTGTAGATCAAAGAGGATATATTCCCGGAGTCGGAGACATGAAAAGGCGACTTGATGTAGAAATAATTTGGTAATCAGTGTCGCTGGTTCACAAGGCACCGAGCTGACACGATCAGACAACTCTATGACCAACTTAAAAGCAATACTGTGGTGTGAATTAGTTTTACATGGTTTGTAAAAATCACAGATTATCAGTGATGGCAGAACAAATAAATAAAGAAATGTTTTGAACATTAGTGCATTTGACTACATTAGGAATTTTTAAGATGAAGAAATGTTGGTAATAATGGAAATGCACGAAACCATGTGTATTGTTACAGCCTGTAAGTCAAATATCAGTTTAAACATATGGGTGGACTGAGTGCAATGTGGATGAAGTGCCTTGCCAAGGGACACGATACAGAATATACCATATGTCCTTCCTGGCCTACAGTTATGTCCATGGCATTTACATGATTTCCTGTTGTACATGTTAAGTGTTATTAATCGAACCATTCAAGAAGTTGAGTAACTAGATGAATCCAGTAAAGATAAACTCGCTGACAGATCAGTCGTACTTCAACTTTTCTACCAACAATGTTTCGAGGCTTGAAACGCAAATACATAGAATCTCATAGAATGTAATATCAAACCATGTTTTCACCTTTTTCTGATTCTACTTATCATATTTCATTCAGAAATATATTCAAATTATTGTTATTCTTTGAAAACTCAGACATTGGAACATTTGCAGATAACATCAAGCCGGACAAAACAGCATTGCAGTTGTTCATATTGGCTTTGATTACGTGAAATAGGTGTAAAATAATTGGCATCATTGTAGAGCTGGCATTATATTTCAGGTGACATTGTAAAGGACTTGCTTACAAAGCAATATCGAGAATATTTATGGCATGGTGTTCTTAAAAAGGAAAATAAGTGAAGGAGAGATGTTTTTACAGTGATATGGTAAATACACTCTCATCATCTTGCTACAATTTCGTAATGCATCGCATCCTTATATATTGAGGAAAAGGGTTTTTTAAACAGGAAAATGGTTCTCATAACAAAGAAGATAACTTGTCAAGAAAAAATATGTAGAAACGAAAACTTCTTTTTCCTAACCTTTCACAGTCTTTGGATACTTTACTTTACCATATCATAGTATTTTGGTGTCAAAATAAAATTGAGAAGGAAAATGTTAGTTACTGTAATGTGATTGGCGACATTCTCTCAATTAAAGTTATGACAATTAAGTAACCGATATTCTAGCAAAAGTCCGCCTTAAAAGTAGTATGAACTTTCAAAATGACAAAATGATGATTCTACTGAATTTCATAAATTTGCCCAATAATCGAACCCGACCACTATTTCTTTTTATTTCAAACATGTTGTGTTGTATTATAATCAACATTCCATGATACAATCAATTGCAATCGTTGAGTTTAGAATGGCAAGTTTTTTTCAATTAAAGTCAAGATGAGAAGCACATTCCTGTGAACATTTGTTCAGGATCTGAACAAATATGCTTTGCGGTTAACACATTGCTTCTTCGAATGTCGAAAAAGTTGTAGCTGTAAATCTTGATCACAGAGAATACACATGTATATTTGCATTAAGCGGCCTCTTTCAGTAAACAACAGAAAATTTTACAAAACATTGTATACAATTGGGGCTTTTTAAAAGAAACTGTGAATGTTGTATATAAATTATGACAGTTGCTTAACTTTTGTTTAAAAGGGCTACTGTTCTCTACTGATTTCATTGCTAAGACTTAGGAAAAAGGAAATAGTTATTTCAATGTTGGTGTAAAATATCTTATGTATTAAGCGTATATTTAAACGACTCCAATTCCATACCAAAGGTTTGGTTCTAGGTATTGCATGACATTGTTTTTTATGTACGTAATGCACCTAATTTATCCGTTTTTCCTGAAGTTGAAAGTATCATACAAAAGACGTCAGGTGAATAGTATTTTTAAATTTTCGAAAGGCCTGAACACAGGTTTGATATGATTTATGACAATTTTGAATGGTAACAAATTACTTACCAGATGTTCAATAAATGTTGAGACAAACAGAACAGATTGTTTTAAATAAGAAGCCAACAATTATCACCCCTAATTTTCGAGTTATACATATTATATCTCCAACACTATCAACATGCATAAAACGAGAAATTAACAAGACATGATTGATTTCAGGTCCCGATCAATAATGACAGATTGATTTGGGACTTCTTTTTCTGGATTTCATTTCAGTCAAGTTCCTGTTTTTGTTATTATCAACAGTGTGCAAGGATATACTGATTAAGAGTAATGAAGTGCAAACAAAATTACACTGCGTTTTTAACAGATTTTGTTTCAAATTTGAGGCATTTTAAAAATTAAATTCAAGATTGAAAGTTTCTTCATGTGATTATTTGTTCCGGATCTGAACGATTAATTTCAGAAAAAAGGACGTTGAACAGTGAGAGTTTTAGCTGTGACTAAACTCATACTTTAGATGGCAGCTTGACCTAAAAACCAAACAAGACTTATGATTATAATATATGATCTTTCTAAAGAAGAAATTAACCTTTAGTAGAAGGTCCAAATATTTGTCTATTGATCATGAAAATCATATTTCACTTTTTGAAATATGAATCTTTATTGTATTTAAACTTTATTTCTCTGGGTTATTTCTCATTATTTAGTTAGGTCAGCTGTCATTTATTGCGCCATGTTAATTGTCTATCAAACATGAATACTGTAAACAATAGGTTAATGTTGAATGATTTAAAAAGTACAGATTGTCATTTGTTGTCAATTATGTTCTAACAAAAAAAGATTGGTGATTTTTTCCAGCCAGTTTAACATTATTGTTCTTTATAACAGATCATAATCTCAAGTAAAAATTATTATAACTTGGTTAATTTTCTTAATGACCAAAGCCGTTCCATTGTGATACATTTTATAAAAGATTTTATCCAAAACAATTATGGTTAAAAAACATATTCAATATATCACAAGCTGACATTAGCAATATTTGAATGATCATATTGGATCAAATGCACCCAAAGGATACATGACTTGGTGGGCAGATATATTCATAATGCCATTCTGCAGTATGAGTTAAATAATCATTTGTCTGGCATATGAAAATAATACTTGAAAACCACATTTATGAAATGTCCCTCTCAAACTGAATTATTGTGTGGATTTATCTTATGTTATGAATTAAGAGTTATGAATTTATGAATAATACATGATGTTTATTAAGGGTGTTTGAATGTTGTTATTAAACAGATGTTATATTTAAACTTATAAATTTTGAATATATGATGTCAAAACCATTCACGAAGTTGGATGTCAATTCCTGTCCAGACTATTGTCTTGCAGATACAGTACTCAGCCAACAAGTAACATACTATAGAGAAATGGGTGTTGACACATTGATATTTCAGAACCTTTCTCAAGTGTGAGTTAGTGTACAAATGTCAAAATAACATTCAAATAAAGCAAATCCACAACTAAAACTTCTTTAAAGATTTATTTCTTCAAATGTATCAAAATAAACATAAGTTTAGGTCATATGTATGTATTTTCAGAGGGTAACAAACATTTTATTTATTAACCCCCGTCATCCGTAGTCCTTGAGAAAATGATCAAGTTTCAAGCAATTATTTCTTATGGACTTTTTTATGTGGTCAGTTTCTAATCATTTGAGGTTAGCAAATGGATCGTGGTAAGTTCGAAAACGGATCTATTGAATAGTTACATTGTCAAAAAATTGTAAAAATTTATTTTCGTTTTCTTGAGATCACTTTATTTATCTAAAAACACGTGCTTATGCCCTGTGATGCTCTCAGATAATTAGGTTTACCTTAAATTACCTAAAGTTGATTCTCAGAATTTTGGTTCTTATGAAACTAAATGTCAGCACCATTCAAGGTCCCCCTTCTTTGCATCCCTAGATTTAATTTCCTGCACGTTTACAATTAATTAGGGGTTCCGTTTGGTCAGTGTCTGAGTCTTTTAATATTGTCATTGAATTCAACTGTATCAATAAAACATGTCCCTTAGCAAGATTTGTATATACCCTTGAACTATCGGACAAGATTGTTAAATTTCAATTACAGGTGTATGAAAGTATTCAAATCAAGTCTGAGCTGTGATAAGCTACAGTATAAGAAGAAAGGTCTTTAAACTGATCCACCCTCAAAAAGTATCATTCCATATATATTGAGTGTATTAGGTAAACCAAGACCCTGTAACGACTGTAATACCGATGTCAAAACTAAAGCTCAGACGGGATAACCGCGTCTTGCCCAAACAGATAAATATCTGCATCTCTTAAGGGCTTGAACAAACAAAATGTTTGCTCAGTGATAATCTTTGAGTTGACACATCGCTTATTGCTGGTCATTAGATAGTCTAAAACATGATTGTATGGAAATAATTCCGTAATAACATGGATTAATACAAAATATTGAATAACATTATAATGTGACTTGTTTGACTAGTTTCTGCCATCCTTGTGATAAAAGCTTAAATTTTCATCCCCTAAACAATCTTGCAAATCCACAAGTGCTTGGCATTGTTAATCACTGAGCCTTTTGTAAATAAGCAGAACATATACAGTTTTACAAAGTACTGACCTTAGAAGCACATGACAGATGAGAATAATTATATGCACCCCATTCGAAGCTTGACAGAAACAATCCTCAGCATCAATCAATTTTCAAGTCCCTACCTAAATACGATTACTGTTAAATCTATCCTGAGTATCAACTAATACATTTTTAATTATTTGAAAGCTGATCAAAAGCCATATATCTTAATTCAAACATGTAATGAGTATATGACAGTGGGCAGGTGTTACTTCATTACATATCAAACTAGATAATCAGAATTCTTTAATTCCTGTGAAGCATGTCTGGCTATTCTGAGAATCCTTCATAAGCCGGCAATCAGCACTCAGAAGTGGATTATTAACTGCCAGATTTTTTAACTATGGATAGAATATATGTTATGCCAAAAAGTTGACAATGAGAAACGAGTTTCAGCTTATGTCTTGAACTCAACGGATTTTTCATCCGGGTTGTACCCCTATTGCTGGATGCGTGTCTTTCATTGGCTGGTTCATATAGCCAACAATACAAGGCTTTTCGCTTGAAGGTCATCAGGGTATTTGGAAAGACCTTTGCTGATTTAAATAGCTAATGGAACATGCTGTTCTGAATTCTGCAATATACATAGGTCCAAGGTGCAAAACATGGACAGAGTGAATTGACTATGTACTGTTGATATTCATCAAACAAAGTTTCAGGGCACTATAGAGAGCACAACGTATATTTTATTGGTGAAATATCCTTTTCGACGGTGTCTGAGTTTAATTTCTGAATATAGATGTCAAGCTTTTAAAGTTCAAAGATTTAAATTGATGTTATAGAAAAAGATTATTGGGTCAACAGGCATATGAACGTTGATAAAGTTAAAGTTACAGTCATCAATAAAATCATTTCTCAAGTTCCAGCAATTATAGATAGTAGAGTTTTAAATATTAGCCAAATTATATATGCAATACATGTTCATATTTAAGAATCACGTTTTTCAAATGCATTTGTTGTTTTTATGCATGCTGCATATATTCGAAACAGGTATTTATCGTACTCTTTGCTAAATCCAGAAAATCCTTTTGTTTAAATGAGGAAAAGAGTATTTAAAATAATTGTTTATATTTTTCACGAATGTTGTGGATATCTAAAATGATGTTACTCGTTGCATATAATACCTGAAAAAATTAAACAATCATCGGAGGTAATGTTATGATAATGTTCATTAAACAAGACATGTATCTCAGTTAAACGATTTTTCTTTATTTGTTTCCCTTTCATTACAAAATCGTAGCTAGAAATCAAAGTGAGAAGGAATTGAATTTAGGTATAAAATTCTTTAATTTCTCAGACGTTCAACAAATTTCATAAGGAATAATAAGATTTTCAATTAGAATGGACTTGAAATTTGTTTCATCACACCAAAGAGTAGATGCCGTTTTTTATCTGTTGTTTACTTCAGATATTGGAGAACTCAATTAAATGACAAACAAAACTGTTCTAGATGTGCTTTGATATTTAACACATTTAATTTGATTTGATAATCTATCAACAATTGAGTTGTATTAATTAGACAAACATATGGTTCTTTTCAAGATAATGATTGAGAAAGGATGAATACCATCAAAGGTATTGTAGAAGATTTTAACTAAGATTGCTGCAAACTGTTGTAACCAGTATCAATGTAATCAGCATCAATTCCTTATTTCTCACAGATATACCAGTTACCATTATTTTATTATTTTTTTATCTATCGTATTAGCAAACGTTTGTCCGTTGAGCTGTCACAGTTTTCTAGTTATCTTAACCCCTCCCATTCATGAATAGAATTTATTTCTGTGTCATGCACCTGACACTGATGATAACACGACATCACTATTAAAATCTTGGATCATGTTTTCCTATTAGTTATATAGGTCAACATTGAAACCATTTACGTATGAAACATCACATGTATTTTGCTTTCAGCAAATAAAGTTTGTTTGTCTTGTAATTATAATGGATCGATTGGAAAACGATGTCTGGTTTAGTCCTGATACTGTGTACACAGACACAAACCTACACAATGTCAATAATCTTCCTACTTAGGACAATGTTGACCTTTGACAGTAATAATGTCGTCTTCTGCTTTCGATGTTTGCGTTTGAACCAATTTTGACACTTTGCCTTATTGCACCATATCGTGTTTTGTTTGTTTTACACGGCAAAACAGGTCAATCCATAAATTTCAATGAGTTAATGAGTTTAATATTGTCTTTCACAGAGTACACTTTAACTATAGAAAATATATGTTTACCTTGATAATTATACAGGAGACATAAGTATATGTTATTGATTTTGACATTAAAATGGCATATTGTTTTAATTTCTGACAATCAATGTACAAGAATCAAAAGGGGGAGGGGGTTGTTGTATAACTGTTATTTTCAGTGTCAGTCGTGATGAAAACTATTAATACTGGTTCGATGAGAATCGAATCTATATTGAAAGCTTTGTTTCAGGTTTAACCTTGTCTGGAGAAATATGAACAACAAACTCTTAAGTATGTACCCATTTAATGATTTAAAAAGCAGTTATCGACGGAAGTATTTTGAAATCGCCAAATTTCATAGTCATGTGTTCAAGTGAAGTCAGAATAAGAAAATGACCCAAGGTAAAGCAATGAAATATGGCCAAAAATTTAGTATAATTATAACAAGTTGAAAAAAGTTATATAATATTATAAATAATTATTATAATATAAACGATTTAAGAATTGATATTTTCAATTTAGTCACGATAAGAAAGCTAAATGTTTTCACTATTGGCCAGCACAAAAGTTGGTTATAGTTTTTTTTAGATAAATATCCCCTAAATGGTGTTTAGATGTGACATATAGTGAATCTCACCCAAGTGTCTTCTGATATCAAATATATCAACACAAGTTGATAAAAGTTTCAAATATCCGAGGCTTGCTTACTTTTATAAACGAGTGTTGATATAATTGATATCAGAAGACACGAGGGTGAGATTCTATTTATCATCCAAAATCATTTTTCATTTCAATTCCATGAAAAATGTATATTTCTCAACACTGCACTACTCTAAGACTCTCAGTACAGTGATGTCATAGCATTGTGACGTCATCATGTTTATGACGTCATAGCATTGTGATGTCATTACTTAATGATGAAAAACACTTGTGATGTCATGAAATTGACTGTAAGAGAGCATTGTTCAAAATCTACTGTCAAAACGATATCTCCTAGGAGATATCGCTTGATCTTCCACAAGCGATATCTCCTGTAGAACACAGTTTTGGATAAAAAAAAAAGTACACAAGAAAGACAATATTTGATGGATAACACATTCTTAATTGTGAAATTCACAACGTTTTGGAGTAAATGCTTATGGATGGATGCATATTAACCATAGCATAACATGTACACATTAGTTAGGGAACTTACTTAGAGAGATTAGTTAAAGAGAATGAGAATCTAATACAATACACATTTACAGCATATGAAGCAGATACGTATTCACGAGTGTTAAACAAAGAACCATACTTGATGATATCCGTGGGAGTGAAGGGCAGAGTTGCTGCAGAATGATCTGGAAATCTCAGGAAACTTGGCTCAGATCTCTCTGGCTACAGTATTTAGGAAAAACAAATCAAGGAAAGATTGGTTTTGCAATTCTTTCTTCTAGGTGGATGAATGATTTGACATTGATTCATTCAAAAGCAGACTGACATTTCCAAAACAATAATTTTAAATTATACAATTAATGTATAGAATATGACATGATGTATTTGTCCGCGTGCCTTCACAGTGAATAGATCTACATGTACAGAAAAAAATCAAGTCATGAAAAGCAGAACTAGGAAATAAAGCTACATTCCAGCTACTCATAATCAACTCCTTGATATCCTGTTCTATAGTAGAATAAGTAGAATTGTACATGTATCCATGAAGATTGATGAGTGATGAGGAGTTCCAAATAAGATTCCACCCTGGACACACTGTTCTCCACTGAGACATACTCTGGAGGCAACACTGCGTACAGCTCCTCACAGCAACGAATGAATCCTCCCCTGTTCAAGTGCTCGTTGTGCTCAGATCATATTCAGCAGGGTGCATTTGATTAGGAGAACCGACTTGGTCTGATTCATCTATCTATAAATACTCTCGAGGCAGTCTAACATTAAACAAATAAACTGATCAGTCTGTGTAGTAATCAAGCACGCCCTTGTGAAGGCTGCGGGACAGTATCTTTTATAATGTAGCAATTTGTTCACCTCTTGTAGTTCGCCCAAACAAAACGTCAGGGATACCAATCTTATTACCGACAACCTTTGTTTGAGTCAACACGTTAGTGATTTAGACATTTGTTGGTCAGTTATATGTATCGCCTTAGGACTGCATGTGACTTGCCTTGAAGATACTTTGTGCCTGTATGAGACCTCTTTGAGCGAAAAGTAAGGCTAATTATTGTAGAAGTTTTATCCCTCTGTGTATTGCATAGTTTAATTACCAAATGATCTTGATATGATGCACATATAGTGAAACATTGTAGGCAAACCAAATTGTAGTGTACTTTTTTATTGTTGCAATTTGAGATAAAAGCTAGATGATACTTCTTGTTATCTAAAATTCATCTGAAATATTCATTTGCTATTATACAAAACAACATTTATTCCTAAACCAATAATAACTCTCAATCTTAATCTCTTTCGAAAGCCGAGCCAATTAGAGGACGTTAAAGTTGTCATCAGTCAAAGTTTCAACCAGACATTATGGTTCCATTACCTTTGGGACCTATTTTGATATCAGTAATAATGGTTGTTTCCATTGAATAATAGTAATATTCAAAGATGTCACAATCATAGACGAAAATGTATATTACTGAGTGTTGACCATGGCCTAAAGCCAGAAATATTACACCGTAGGGAGATGACTTTTTTTCAAACACAGATTGCAAAGACCTCGGACGGGTTAGTGCAGTGGTTAGCGCGTTCGACTTCGGATCAAGAGGTCCGTGGTTCCACTCCCGCCAGGGGCTCGCCAACTTTCTCAGCAGAGAAGTGTTCTACACGCAGTGAGTTGGGTGCATGCTACACTGAATTTCAGCGCCGTACCACCCATGGTTCGCTAGTTACATCCGATGCTCGCAGGTTTCACCGCGATGCTTAGCCACAACATTCTCTCCCAACAGAGGTAGCTCCGTAATAAATTCCTATACAACCTATGTTTTAATACGAAGGTTTCTCGGTCTAGAAATGTAGAACACTGATTGGATGCAACCAAAACTAGTTGTGCCATTAGCTACGCCGTTTCACAAGTTATCATTTCAATCGCCTAAATTATTTCCGTAAGCTTTCCAAAAGGTAAACTTCGAATATGCACCTTGCACTTTGAGTCGTCTTTACAGAACACAAACGTCTCATTTTGCGACTGTATCATTGCACAGGCCTGTGTGACAACAATATGTTATTCATGCATTCGTTGATTTTATTGCCTGAAATATTGCCAGGTAGTTTAAGTTGCGATATCGTGCCGCTAGGGCAAACTGCCGGATGCCCGAGAAACCTTCGTATTAAGACAGAGGTTGTACAGGAATTTACGTAGCTCTGTTTGGAGAGAATGAGCCACAGTGGTAGCGCAGGCTTTCTCCCTGCAATAATACTAGCAGCCGCGATATAAGTGAAATACTCTTTAAAGCGGCGTTAAACCCCATATCACCTCATCTCACCAACTTGATACATGTCCATCATGATCTATAGATGTGAGTTTAAACTTTTATTTTTTTAAATTTTTGTGACCTCTGAGCACTCGTTTTGTTAGAAGCGTATCTCTCAAACTATACAAACTACATTTAACTAAGATACGTATGTCATACATGATCCATAGATATGCCAATAGAATAAGGGCCAAAATCTGAATTTCATTTTGTCTTGTTTACACGGAAGCAGCATGAATCATTAAGTGATTCGTGAAGCAATCATTTTGTATTGAGCATATTTCTCGATCTATACAATATATCTTCACCAAACTTGATACATAAGTCCACCATGATCCATAGATATGCCTTTCGAAGGTTAGACAAAATCTGAATTTTATTTTTTGTTGTGTCCATGAAAACGTGAATCCTTCAATGACTCCATTAGCAACCCTTTTCTCCGGAGCATATCTCTCAAATTATAAAATTTACCTTCGACAAACTTGATACACATTTCCACATCTGAATTTTATTTTTGTGGTTTCCATGGAAACATGAGTGGAGCAGTGACTTTCTGAGCAACCCGTATGTCACAAGCATACCTTTTGCACTTTACAAGCTATCTCAATAAACCTGATTTAAATTAAATATACACCATGCTACACAGATGTACCTTTTAAAGGCAATACTTAAATCCAATTTTTGGCAGTTTCAATCAAAACATGATTTAATCTTGAGTCTCTTAGAGAAGGTCACTTATGTAATGTATGAATGCAAGTTGACAACTAAAAAGACATCAATATTTCCTTGTAAGTAGCACAATAATTGATGGGGAGAATATTTTCAATCAGATTTCGCCTAATGTATAAATCAACTATATATTGAAGTCTAGCCATATGACCAAATATATATGGAACTTTATGTCCAAGTTCAATCAACCCAACACTTACTTCAATCATTTACTATAGATGTGCATTATGCAAATTTGAAATTTGTATTGTTATTGATAGGAAGCGGGAGTTTGTTAGCTATCCTCGCTTCTACACATATTCGAATATTTTTTACTCTAAAATAGTTAAAATATGAAGAATTGTAACATAAAAAATATCATATGATATCAATTAAAGCCAGCGTCAAATGAACAGTTGTCTTGCAACATTAATAATGGCATCTTAATTTGTCATTTTCAAACTATGTGGCATTCTTAAAATCGGAGTGATGATAAAACGAAGGAATTAATCTAATAATTTTGTCCCTTGACCCTGAAACGTAGATGAAATCAAAACAACTTGCTCAATGGTATAGAAACAGATTGATGTGTTCAAAACCTATTTCTCTGATCTTTAACAAAGTTTATGAGAAAGAACTTCAATTTCAACATGCTTCCACCTTTGACTCTCAACCAATGACTTTGATAGATTTTGCTGTCAATCTCTTGAATACAATAGAGATTTAAGATGGTGCTTATTGAGAAACCATACTACGTTTATAGATGCATACTTACACTCTGAAGTCAACTGAATTATTGTAATTATTTATGTTGTGAAGGCGATGCTGTTTTGTTGAGCACAAATTTGTCAAAATGCCACAAAGTTTTTCCAAACGTATTATAGACAAACGCTGAGGCGTTTCCTGTCCAGTGAAATGCTGTTTCACGTCAAGAATGTGTGTTATTTGATTACCATCCTCCTTTAGACTTTTAGTTTAACGCTAGATAGATATCTATTGAGTAAGGTAGCGCATACATTAGATATTCCGTTATTTTCATTTAAACATGACTTGTTTGAATGTTTTTGTATAGTTTTGAGACCTGTTTTAGAGAACATTATTACATATAGAGGAATTAAATGTTGATGGCTTTACCTGATGATACTAACAATCGACTTTTAAAGCCGTTACTGAAAATATGTTTGAAGGAATCACGACCTGTGAGGGTGAAATTAAACATGACATGCACATTGTTTTGATACTCCAACGTGGACATGTTTTCAGTGAAACTATTACATCTGTATGAACAAAACTATTACTTCCAGGAGAAGAAAACTATTACCCCTAGGTGAATAAAACTATTACCTCTAGAAGAAAACTATTACCCCTATGTGAATAAAACTATTACCTCTAGGAGAATGAAACTAGTACATCTTGGTAAATAAAACTGTTACCTCTAGGGGAATGAAACTATTACGAATAAAATTATTAACCCTAGGTGAAAGAAATAGTATTCTAAGAAAATAAAACTTTAACTTTTAAATGAATGAAACGATTAAACCTGATGGGTACACCTCATGATGTTCTTGCTCAAGTTGAAATGCTGTTTCTGAAACATCCTTTACTTAATAATGATCCCTGAATCTGTAAATGATTAGAGTGTAAATATCATGTCAGAGACATTAAGGGAACACTGACCGAGGTTTGGACAATGTATCAATTCAATGTTTAAAAGCTGTATAATTTAAAATATCTGAAGAAAGCAATCATCAGCAAAGAAAGTTATTTAAAATAAATATTATATTTGATTTCTATAGCAATTTCCAGAATTGTAACTATATCAACAGACAATAACAGTTTTATCTGTTTATATCAATTTGCTCAAGGTGCGGAGTTCTATTCCTTTATGGACAGCTGCATCTAATTTTCTCGTATGTATCCCTGACTTTAGATATTTCTCAAATTGACTTTCTACGTCTCGAAACACGCAGTAAGTAGACGTATATAAACGTATATCGAAGTGTTTTAAAAAAAGTAAATAAGTTGTCGTTGGTAAAGAGAATTGTTTCCGATGTTAAATTCTCCAACACTGCAGCTTGCATTTTAAAAGAATAATGAGGTCGCAATGAGATTTGAAAGGAATTGCCGCAAAAACGCTCTTATCGCTAAACCGCATGTTTTCAATATGAATCATTTTGAAATATGTGTAAGTCAAGTGCTATAAATTTTTTCTGAACTTTTGTTGGTTAAAAAAGCATTACAAATGTTAGAAAAAGGAACTATATGAAACGTTCTGACCATGTTCAAAACTGTCCGAACCAAGGTCAATTTGATTGTTTTTCTAGAACTCAATACTTACTCATATATTCACTATAAATGTAATAAATTGAATTTTATGGTTGTTTCCCTTTGTACAGATATGAATTATGTAGGTGCTTCCTATATTACCTGACTAGATGGTAACATTTACGTTGAAAGAAATATTTTGCCAGTTTCTTTCTTAAAATCCTGTAATTGTAATTCCCAACAAAAGTTTGATTAGAAATAATATCGACAATTAAATATTTATCCATAAAAAAGAATAATGTAACATACTTAAACGAAACATTTTAGAACAAACGTATTGCAGAAATTGCATTTATTATTGTGTCAGCTGCTAGTCAAAAGTGTCTGAAATTTGGACAGTGTCCGAACCTCAGTCTGTTCATGGCCCTTGGAGGAAAGCATATAATATAAGAGCCATGCATACTTTTTGTTTGACAATGCTATCAATAGACATGTAAACACACCAAATTGTTGTCAAAATAAATGATAAAAGGCAAACGTTTTATATATCTAGACGATGGTGAGAGGCACTTAAAATATAAATATGTGGATCATAAAACATTCAACAAAATTCTGCCTTGGTTACAAGCAGTGATTATTAATTTCATGCAGAGAAAATGATGATGAAAATGGTTTTGCGAAATGTAGTTACTATGTTAGGTAGGAAATACTGTATTTACTAATATCTAGCATCCCTTTTCAAATGTTTATTTATGAGTTTTCAAATAAGTCGTTAATCTGACTCATATTTCATATTATTCTTGTTGTTTCACTATGCAGTTCCATGGACTTAAAGTTTGAAATTTTCATTATAATTTCGCATTGATCTTATAGGGATTTGTAAACTATTTACAAACTAGAGTTTAATATAAGATCATTGTTGATAAATCTTATCAACTTTAATCAAAAACTGCCAAGCATGGCCCATTAATTTTTATAATATCCAGAAAATCAACCTGTCCAGAACATTTGCAGCATGTGCTAAACTAAACCTTTTTTCTACTATGAATTAAAATTATCAAATATAAAGATAAAAAATTTGTTCCTTCATATTTGATATTTATTACATTACTACTATGCATAACTGGGATATACAAGAATACGGGACAAATAGTTTGATTGTAGGTTCGAAATGTTATTAATCACTAACTACACGCATATTCATAAGCGCATGTCGAAGTCATGCCTCACTTTTTATAGGATTAATAAGACAAGTAGGTGGTTTATTACACATATCTATGTAGATAACCATTGGTGGAATCACGGTCTTCTTAATTCTAAACGAAGTAAAATTCATTCTCTCAAACAATAGCATATACTCACATCATTCAAACATTGTAATTTATTTGTTCAATATTTCTCGAACTTTGAACTATATATCAAACACCTATTCAAATAAGAAAAATGGCAAAAGAATCAAAAGAATCAGAACACCATACCATCACCTAAAATAAAAACAATTGATTCAAAATGCAATCAATTAAAGCTGAAAAGCATGCTTTCCCACTACGTGTAAAACAGAAAAGATAAGAACAGTTAAGGTACAAATGATAAATATGCTGATCATGATTTGAGCAAATAAAACTTATTTGTTTTGTAATTATGGAGGATTAAGAAGAATACCAGAGTGTTTGCAAACGATTTATCCTGATACTGTGTCCACAGACAAAAACCATCTAAATGTCAATAATCTTCATACTTCGCCTCCTGTTAACCTTCATTGGTAAAAACCTAGTTGCCTGATAACAGGTTTCATAATATTATCGTGTATTGATTAATTGTTGAAATGTAAAACAGTCAAACACCTATACTTGAGTTCATCGTTTATTATCTCTTCTATCTAGTTTAAATATTGTAAAGCTATTGTGAAGCTGAAAGTAATAACGTTTAATAAAAATATAAAAATTCATCAAAACATTACAAGTAACTTAGAAAATTTCTGCTAATAACGTCATAAGCCCGTTGTCTTCATATTCTGAACAAACGGACATACACAAAACACAAATTCAAGTCAGTGTTCATGACGTCACGTCGCAAAGACAAAGTGTTTATATGTCCAAGCACATCAGAGAGAAGATGAAAACACTGAGTATATTATCAATTAACTTGTAGCTTCTAAGAAGTTTTTTCGGCTTTTCAACTCCAATTATTACAAATCGTGATGAATTTAAACCATTCACCGTACCCGTGCACGTGTCTCCTTCTCTCTCGTGGTCAGCAGTCTGGTTTTCAATCGAAAGCCACTGATTAGTTACGACCAAATTAGTTCTACATAAAATAGTCTTCTCATGTCATGAAGCCGAGAATATATCCTCTTTGATGTAAGACGAAGGTGAGAAATTGCCATCAGCTTTGATGTTCCATGTTATTATTTCGATGTGCTAAGATAAACGTAGGAGATCAGATGGCCAGCGGATAGTTACTAACTAGTTACTAACTAGATTTAGTTGCTCTCTGACATGGAAGTGTTCTTGTTATCACAAATATTCTATGTTGTGTTTGATGTTACATGTATGAAATGAGAAAGGGGTAAAAGATTGGAGGGGGAGTCATACCTGATGATTTTTATATTTTCATTAATCGGTTTGTATTGCCAATATTAATTTCGATTTGTTTTTTTAGCTTTAGCTCTTTAAGTAAAGTTCCAACAAATGTGTTTTTGAGTTTCTAAACGTTAGTGAGAGATACTCATTCACTACATATCTTCCAAAAAGATTTATTTCTAAGAAAATCGAAAAGTAAATATTAAAGAAATAATTTTAAAGCAAAACTTGGAGCTTCTTCATAAAGTCCAGAGTCATGGCGTTTGTTTGATGAGTGACGAGGAGTTCCAAGTAGATTCCGCCTTCGACATGGTTTTGTATTGAGACATACACTGTAGGGCACACTGCTTACAGCTACTCACAGCGACGAGTGAATCCTACCCCTATTCAAGTGCTCGCTGTGCTCAGATCATATTCAGCAGGATGCATTTGATTAGGAGAACCGACTTGGTCTGATTCATCTATTTATAGATACTCTCGAGGCAGTCTAACATTAAACAAATAAACTGATCAGTCTGTGTAGTAATCAAGCACGCCCTTGTGAAGGCTGCGGGACAGTGTCTTTTATAATGTAGCAATTTGTTCACCTCTTGTAGTTCGACCAAAGAAAACGTCAGGGATACCAATCTAATTACCGTCAACTTTTGTTGGCATCAACACGTTAGAGAAATAGGCATTTGTTGGTATGTTATATGTTTCGCTTTAGGACTGCATGAGGCTTGCCTTGAAGATACTTTGTGCCTGTATGAGACCTCTTTGAGAAGAAAGTAAGGCTAATTCTTATCGAAGCTTTATCCCTCTGTTTGTTACCTGGTTTAATCACCAAATGCTCTTGATATGATGCACATATAGTGAAACATTGTAGGGAAACCAGAGTTAAGTGCACTTTCACTTTTTTATTGCAACCCGACATCCGATAATTAATCTAAGGCAAATGAAAGGTACATGATACTTCTTGATTTCTATGATCTGGCTTTAATTATAAATGTCTGTACCTATTACATCTGAAATATTCCTTTGTAATTGTACATACCATACCTACTCATTAAACTAACAATTACTCCCAGTCTTAATCTCTTTAGAAAACCAATTCAATGAAATAACTGTAAACTTGTCATCAGCTTTAATGTTAAAGTTGCCGCCATTCACGACCTTATAATGAAGGCTTCGCTCTAACTAGGTCAGTTAAATACATAAGCCTCTATGACCCTTGGGGTCTATTTTGATAACGAAAGTAAATGGATGTTTCTATTAAATCTGAAAGCGATATTCAAAGACGTCAAAGTCAAAAGTAAAGCTTACAGTAGTGAGTGTTGCCAATGACATAAAGCCAGAAGTATTACACTGTAAGGACACGATTTCTTCTTACCACAGGTTGCTAAGCCCTCTTGAAATACAAATGAACTCCAAAAGAGGCTTTAACGAAGATGGTTTCCCTTCAGTCTTCCAATAGCAGTTATTTCACAATAGAGATATGTTGTTTCCTCTATAAATTTTTAAGAACTAAGGATTTTTACTTGTTTCAAAGTACCGTTTCCTAAATTTGCTTTATTCTATTAATATCTATTATATCAAAATAATTTTTCAATCTATATTAAACATGATATAAGATAATGTCAGTGATTTTGTTACTCTCAAGATTATTGTGTTATGTTTGTGAATCAAATATACAAACCTTAATGAAACGTCATTAGATATATGTGTGATTAATTGAAATCGAAGAATGTGTGGATTCTAATTTTTTTAAATGTATAGAAGATTACCTGCATGTTAATCAGAAAATTTGATTGACAAATGTCTACTGTAAGTATCATTCAGATTATATCACCAATAGTTACTTATAGTCTCAGAAATAAACCATCAACTTTCTAATATTTGAATCTAAAGAGTTGACACTTATCATCTTTCAATGTTTTACTAACATTTGATGCTGTTACAAGTCACTTAACGACCAATCCACAGGTAGAGAAGGCTCATATGTTACAAAACAATAACACTCTTGTTTTCACTATAACTCCTTGGGAATTATCATTTCTCACAAGCAAGTACTATGATTTTTCATTGAAACAGTAAAACATTCATAGATAAATGGGCCATCAAATGCAGAAGGAAACACGAGGGTTTAGTTGTTTTCATGATCATGGGTTAAAATAACGGTGAAATATATTATAAAAATAGGGTAACTACCAAGGGTGATTGCAGTTTGAGATCCCACGAATATCCTTACTTCACAAGAAGATTAAGATTAATTCCAATACATTTTAGCGAGATTTAATACATTGTAAGTTACTTATTTAGACATGTTTGTATGAGAAAAAAATTATTGTTATATTGTAGAGCAACTATTCTCGTTGTTCAAATGTTATTTGTTAAATATTATTTCAGTGTTAACTGTTTGATAATGAAGACACACTTTTTGTCAACATCATTGGTGTACGCTAGAAAGAATACCTTGCTATTTTCGTTGTACAGTTTTTTTTCTAATTCGTTCAAATTTGTCCATTTCAAAAAATAGATTCCGCGTTCAGTCATAAGGGAACAATATGCATCATTATTTAAGATAAAAAGTTCATTCTATCCGTTTGAATAATCAAGCTTATTTCTGAAGTCAACCATTCTCCATGCCCCGTATTTATACGGTTAATCACGTTCCAGTGTTTAGTCAATCAATAGAGGAACGTGCTTAATTCACGTTCACATCAGTTTGGGTTTTAAGAGAAGTGATATTTGTAGTGGTGTGGGCAATTGAAGGTCCACGCTGATTGAGAAGACCACAGAAACTTGGTAGGTACATGTTACAGTGACGAATAAACATGAGCTTCTTTGTGGATCTAAACAACACCAATGGAAAGATAACCAAAGTCAGTAACGTATTCGCTTGTGCATGGTTATAGAATCTGGTCATGTGGGTAACTGACATTTCACAAAGGTGTGTTCAAAGGGTGATTATCATTGTGTAACATCTCCGGACAACTGTGTGCAAGTGATTGCAATCCACTGGAACATTATTCAACAATATTATTTTTCACGCGTACTTAGAGATGATCAGATGTGAATATTAAATGTTATAACACAAGGCAGACAGAGGGCTAGAAATTAGAGCCCGTGTCAAATGTGCAGGAAAACCAACTGAATCCATATGATTGATGTGAGCATGATGCGACAAGGGTTGTCAACACGTGTATCAGTAAAGAATCTGTATAGGGCATATGGACAGAGCAGACTTTGTGAACCTTTATTGAACCTGATGGACACATCTAAAAATGATTGGTTGTGTGGCAAAAACATGTGACAAAACAAATAAACGAATGGAGTAAACAATGAAACGGACACGGGCTACTTTCAATTAATATCTAAGTTGAGCTTATATAGTTTACTATTTTTACTATGCTATGGAGGTTTTTATGTGTTGCTCTTGTGTTTTACCAAGCCAGGAGAGACCGACTGAACATGTGAACATCGTTTGTGAACGAATTTAAGATGAGAATGGTTTTGATTCTCTTTCAATTGATCATTCCATGAAGCTGGCGATGGGTAAGACAAAAGTTATCATGTGAAGATACCTTGAACTACTTCAGACAAATAATCTGATAGCGTATGGGAGCCACACGTGTATTTTAAACATTGTTGACTACAATTGAATAGCAAAGCAACATGCCATCATATTGAAGTTGAAATGTTTATGACCATTACAAATGGGATTGATATACAAGCATTAATGGCATTGTCGACAAATACAAATAATCAACTTTTATCAAGCACATGATTATCATCACGTAAATTTGCAAAAACGCTGTTACAAGTTGAAACCCAGCATGGGTTTGGAACTACGTGTATAATTGTCACTTCAATGACTACAACGTTAGTTCACGCAAAGACAAGGGAGAGAGGGCTTATAGTGAAGGTGTTCCGGTATCGCTCTAAAATGGTAATCTTTGTTTTTCCTAATTTCAAATATTTGAAACTGCATCTACCATTGTTTATGACATGATAGAAAGGCAGATGTTTACAGAGTAGAAACAAGTTACATTAGGTCACTAGTAAGAATTATGTTATGACGTCACCTCTTCCTATTGTCGTTCACAACTTAGCATAACATTATCTAATGTCGTACATGTATGTCACCAATAACCGTAACAGTTTTGGCAGCTCGTTGCATTGGCCAGGGTCATAACTTGGCAGATCCATTTAGATGTTTATTCCAATATGGAATTCATTTCCATTGAAGCCGACAAAAAAGAAAAGTGTAATTTTCATAATGTCATTACAGATAACATTAAAAGCTATAGAAGAAAGTCAATTTTCGTAATGTGATTTGAAAATAATAACTGGAAAATTCATCCTGTAAAAAGGCATAATTCTGCCAATGTAAAAGGTAATTGAATTTCGTTTCGAAATGATCGATATTTCATCGAATTTGTCTTCAATTTCATAACATCGTAACATTGCTGTCGGCAACTTCTTTTTTGAACAACGCGATCTATCGATAAAACTTAAGCCAGACAAATGCAATGATTTTCTAGAATTATGGAAAAATATTTGCCCGAAAAGGCGATTATAAAGCAAAAAAATTATTCTTGCGATGTGTTTACTGAAGGGGGAATATCTAATGAAACTCGTATCGCTTTCAACTATTCTGATTGCAATGCAGCGTAGAAGCGCTGGTTTTTAAATTTTAAGTACACACTTTAATTGGAAAGTAGTTTTACCTTAAATCGAACCAATTATTGCTGAATTTGAAATGGATTTAGAAAAGTTTTTGGAAAGACGTTTATTTATAATGAAGTCCATTTTCTGTTTAAGGCAGTGTGAGAAGCTTCTATTTTTCCTTGCTGTAGTTCAAAGCATTTTAACTGTATTCACGGGTTGTCCGTAAATGACAGAATTTGATTATTCTTATATTATAGATGGTACATATATTCGAAGATTTTCACAAACTTGTTAACAAAAATCCCTATACTTATATCCGTGTTTCTACATCGACTTGGGTTAACTCGTGCCCCCGTTTCTTTCCTGATATATGGCCGAATGAACAAGTGACTATGTAGAATTGAAACAAGAATAATTCTAGAACGTCTCATACCGCTAACATGTCTCCGGTATGAACATATTCTTATCCTTACCTAATGCATATATATGCCGTATCGCGTAATCTCTCGTGTAACACAGCACACCACTTCAAAACTAGTCTAAATATTGACCCATTTTGGCTCATTGTTTCTGTTGCGTCAAACGTGTTAGGTATAGAAACAAGACTCTACGTTTAGTGAGAAAATAACTTAAGTAGGAAGATAAATATCACGAGTAAATACGCTACTCGTGGTACGCAAATTATACGTTTGCTTTAGATGGTTCCCTAGTCTCAGCAATGACTGATGCAGCATCGACCACCACCACTGCAAGAGTACTGACTTGCCAAGAAATACGATTCTGCGATATTTCCGTTGACTGTTAAGAGAAGAGGGTTGTAAACGAGTTCGTCTTAATTGTCGGTAATTAGATATGTGATGAATGAAAACGTAAAACAAATATGAACAAATATCAAGTTGCACTGATTTGCGTGAAAACGATCCCATAATACTGTTAAACCAGAAATACAGTAAGAGAGTCGCTTATAATATCTTGTGCAAACGCCTTGATGGAATGCAGATAATTTCAGGATACTTCTTTTGGAAAGGCTATCATGCCTTTAGCAATTTTTCAACAAAAGAATCGTTCGGCATTGGTTAAGTCATTCTTAAGATGCTATGATTTCAAGCCATCCTATACGTTGCCATTTTACAATTCTTCCCTCATTTCCGCACGCCGCGAACAGGGTATCGATCGCCCAAACACAGCCTTAAGGCGCTTCGGGCTTTGTACGTCAACATTGCAGTTGATCGATTGGAAGATCCTTGCGTCCCTGAAGACAGACCCGCGTATATTGCTACATCCAAACATGTTCAAGCAATGGTTCTGATTTATTTCATTACTGCGCTGTCATTTTTAGTGCCGACATATATCCATTTTGCTCCGTCTTGCGAGTTTTAGAGTGTATCAAGGGAGAAACCTTGTTTAGTTTTGTTGTCTCGCCTGAGCCTCAGTTCTGTTTTGATATCTCTCCCTCTGCTTTAGTGCTTTGGTGTGAGATACAGCCCTATTGGAAATGTCGAAGCTCGGTTAGTATTGGCTTGAAAACGTAAAATCTATCGAGGTTTGGAATCGGCGTGGCTTAAGTGAAATAAACCCTATAATCACCTAGATAACTTGACTGTTAATGAGTTTTGAATCACTCTTTTGAACAGATTCTTATCAAATATCTAAATAGTTCGGTACAAACGAAAGCGCGTTTAGTTTTTCAAAGCTCTCTTAGTGCTAATATGGTCGCAGTGTAAAGTATATTCTTTGGTACTAATAACTATCTTAGGCATAAGCTTAATTTAGCTGTCTTTTATTTACGGAGTTTGGTTTCAACATGTTTGCCTTCAGTCCAGATAATGCACAACAGAAACATTGCTGAGAGTGCCATATTTTTTTCTTTTTTAAGAAATTCAAGTGCTTTTAGCGTTCGTACGTTTAAGCAAGTGTTGAAATAGTTTTTCAAAAAAGATGGTCGACACGTTATTTGGTACGTCTTTCGAAATTAAAAAAAATGTATATCATGATCAGATTATTTGAAAAGGGTATCATCCATCAGTTAAAAGCATGCCGCATCTTTAAGAAACCGCATCGTTGTAACTTGTCCTTTCTAATATAAAAACATCTTGCATGTTTTTCATTTTGATCTTTAACTATCTATCAACTGGTTTTCCAAAGACGAAATAGAAGATTTAATAATATTGGAATGTGAGTCAATTTAATCTTTTGGATAAGTTTGACTTTCTCTAAAGATCAACAATATATGTATAGGATTAGTTAATAATAAGTTTACTTTGTACTCTAATTTGGTCATTGCTTTAAATGTGTGATCGGTTGCGGTCTTGACAACATATTGTTTACGTATTGAAATTGGAGTTCTAAGAATACAACCAACATAATTTCATAAATATCAGACTCTTGGTGACAAAGAATTGCTCTTGCATTTATACCGTATCGTTTTAAGTAGGTAGCGACAGGGTGTGTCCCATTAATATAATCGTCGTCGTATTGATGGGGGTGTATCAGCCGTTGGCTTATTTCAATCTTTATTTAGATGGGTGTATAATTTGTCCCGTATATGAAATAAATGGCTACCTTTGAAGTAATATCCTTTCCTTGTAATAAGTTCGAGCATATATATATAACTTGTGATCAAAGCAGTGATGAAAACACATACACGAAGTTCTAAATATTAGACTGGGATTATATAAACCCATTAGGAAGACCTTTATTTAACTGCAGGCATTGAAATAAGGTGAACTCCTTTTACCTTTCAGATGTAACACAATTGCTATATCGCTGCAGAATCGATAGCACTAGCACTGGAGGTAAACCTATTTCAAATGATTGGTTCTACCGATGAAGAGCAGTAAAATCTTCAAACAGGATCGAATTCGCTACTGCCCGCGTGTTGCCACTTTCTGTCAAAAGCCTTTGCATAACCTTTATTTAAGACAATACACATCAACTCAATTCAATAGCCTAGTCGACGATCACAAATAAGCGTTTACAAGCATTCTGCATTGTTTTGGTTTCATAGACAACATGCCCGTTTGGTTTAGTTGTACGCATCATTTTAAAAGCATCATTTTCTATATGTTCATTCTAATTGTATGGAAGCTTAGACAGAACTAGCGTACAAGCACTACGGCGATTGTAAAATACCTGTGCATCTTATTTCGGACTAGTGTTTACATATCCTCTTTTCAATCTATTGATCGATGTTTGTTTAAAAGCTTAAACTCTGCAAAGCATCTGCAAAATTTGCAACGATTTAAAGTGAACATCTAGCACAGGACGTCAAAAAAAAAACTGATGACTATGAAGAGACACATCGCGTATAAGTGTACGTTAACTTCTCCATAGTTTAGATTTCCATCATTTGACTAACATGACTAGATTCGATAAGAGATACTCATCACAATGGTTCGTCAAAATGCAATTGGAAGTAATCAAAACTTTTAATGCAGTGAATTGTTCGTAGAGGTCTCGAATAGCACCTTTAATCCGAAAATGGTTTGTACATAGCGAGAATTAGGTAAGTAGGGATAGCAGTGGAAGATAGTAGTAGGATATAGTAGTAGAAGTTAGTAGTGGAAGATAGTAGTAGATGTTAATAGTCTCAGGACAGATCTTCATCAACATTAAAAACACCACAGAGTTCGTTTCACGACAATTTGATAACATTTCCACGTGATACCAGTAACGGAAACACTCTACCTCTATGCATTGTTATTTCATTGGTAAGCTATAACTTCACGAGAGAACAGAGTAATAATGTCATTTGATACGTTCCAATTTAGGTGTAATTTACACTTAACAATACTATTTTATGGTGTCATCTCAACGAGTAAATCTAGCACTTTTAGATCATCAACGGTTCTGGTAGGTATTTATTGGCTTTTAGAAGATATGTTCGTTGTAATCACATAACGTTTAGGACATTATAGGACGATAAGAATTGAAAATTAGACTGAACGTCATGCTCGTGACGTCCAAATGATGTATAGTGCTTCATAGGTTACATAGTCGGAGTGTATAAAGAATGTGAAAAGCAAATTGCACAGAACGTGCATGGTACATACATGAAACATGGTTTGAATGAATGCATAAATATATGGTGCATGAAATAGTTTTGATAAATGTTGAAACTGCATGGTACTTAAAACAGTCTGAGTGAATCCATAAAATACATGGTACAAAATACAGTCTGAATAAATGATGAAACTGCAATGTACATACAGTATTCATAAATTCTGAGTGAATGCTGAAACTGCAATGTACATAAATGTACATCATCGTCTTGATCATTGCAGAATGCATATGGTACATAAAGTCATAACACGTATAGAGAATGTTTTACATACTTTTTATAATCAAATAATAATCGTTATCAAAATATCTTAGTAAATATATTATCAAAATATCTTAGTAAAACATGTTTGTTGATAGGAGATTAAACAACCGGTGAATATTAAGCCAACGTAACGTCAAACGCAATTTCTTCGTATCTGAAAAGTAAAGTAGATATAAGCTGAACGCAGAAGCAATCATCCAATTATTAGTGAGCACCGCCGACGTGCAAGTCATAGTCACTGTAATTGTAAGTGACAGTTATATCCCTTGCGGAAAGGTAAAAGGGCACGGGCCTGTTAGTTGTTAGTATGCCTTACCGCAAAACAGCCGACACGCCATATAGCGATAATATGTCGCGGAGAAAACAATGGGCAATTGGACCAGCCATTTCAGAGTGATTAGAGTTTTCACGTGATTTTCTCATTTATATGTATTTCATAATTTGACTCATGAAATTGTTTCGTAAAGTTTTCTACATCTACTGCCGAAAGTGTATGACGATTTCTTCGTTTTTAAAAAGGAGGCTAATAATTCACATTTCAGGCTTTTTTGGCATTTACGTGCATTAGACTAAGATATTTAAGAAAACTAAAATAGAATTAAGATTTTTTAATATCAAATAATTGTTATCACTTTCGTGTTGACTTTTAAATGTTCAGTGTCTGTGCGCGGTTATTAAATTGGCATTTGTTTCTTTGGGTTCACATAAAAATTTTCAAGTCACAGCTGTTTTACCGAATAAAACTCATGTGTGATCGATGAAACATTTTTTTTAGAGAAATATACTTATGAAGATACAGAGCGATCAATGTGGGATTTTCGCTTTTGTCAAAAGAAGATCCCTGTAATTCCGGTAAAGCTAACCATTCCACCTATGGACAGTGTACAGTCGTCAAGGTTGTGACACATCGTTTAGTTTCTTTCATTTTTATGGCTTGCAGGACCGGAATCCTTCAGACTTTCAAATCGATTTTAAAAGTCCAAGATGTCTTTGAAAAAGATTTCATTTGACAAACTTTTTTTCGATAAAAAAATCTCCCGCTTGTTTTCATTCTTCAGACAAAAAGTTCCATGTCTTCAAAACAAATAGTTTTTTCAACCCACGAGAAGACGTAAATGAAATCCACAGGAAGTTTTCGTGTTGAAAGAAATAAGCTCATATATTCCTTTGGCTACAAAAAACGAAAAGCATACAATGTGGAAAAGTTCAATTTCATTGAGCAATGATCAAAGCGGATGCTTAGGTGACGTAATTACCAAAAAAGGAAATGAAAGAAAAAATTGAAAAGGTTTTGTAAAAAACTAATCTATAGTACTCTTCTGCTAGAAGGTACCAATACAGCACCTGAATACATCTTACACTTGGAATGCGGCGAGAGTGCTAGATCCAAAAAATAGATTTTTCAATTTGGTACTTTTTAAGATGTTGCGCAAACTCTGCTGCTTATTTGATGGCTTACCTCGAGCCCCCGTGTTATTGACCAATTAGGTGTGGAGATTCAGGGCTCTAGTTCAGGAAATTAAACAAGAGAATTTCTCCATGTGTCTTGTTTTCGCAAATCTATTGGTCAGCCATGTATACTTGGAGATATCGAGAGAAGGAAGTCGGGTTCTTTAGAATCAACCGAGCGTTTATTCGTGAGGCGCAAAAATTAAGCATGCTCGAAAAGTTTTGTGATTGGTTAGAAACGGGAAGATGACTGGTTGTGTGACAACGTTGCGCCACGATTTGGGTTAATCAACGAGAAAAGGTGTCAAGTTGGAGATTTGGGAATGAATTTGGGTTTTGAGAGTGGGGCAAGGGTTGTTCATTAATGAGATAGAGAGATTGAGTAAGCTTATCAGCGGAGGAATGGGAGTATGTTTGATCTGGAAAAGGAGGGGGGCGGGGGTGTGAAGGGGAGTTTGAGAGTATTGGGAGGTTGAGACGATTGGACCCTTTTGGAGAGCGTGAGGGTACTGATGAAAGTGTGGGAAGGGAAATTTGGGGTGGGGTTGAAAGATACAGGAAGGCAAAGAGCTGTATGTGTTGGTGTTGTATGGGAGAGAATTGTGGTCAGTGGGGAGGGAATGGGAGGGCTGAGAACGGAACGGGGGCGTGAGAGAACAGGAGTGTTTGTAAGAATTAGAAGTGTAGGAGCCGAATTTTGAGTCTGAGAGACGGGGCTTGTATATGTGTGAGAGGGACTGTGAGTATGTGGGAGGAATGTAAGTGTAAAGAAGATTTATTATCGATGTATGACACTCGTGGAAGCCACTTGAAATACCATGAAAACCACAGTGTTGAATCGATGTTTAGCTAACCCTTTGACAAAGACTTATATTGCGTTTCTCAAAAAATATTGAATATAAGAAAGAAACCACGGAGAAATCGCTATTTCTGTATTTATATCAAAATCTGGACTTGTCTTTCAAGATGTTTTTAAGAGGTCAAAATATAAAAATTAACTACGGTCTGTGTCTAAGACTACCTTGACCAAGAATCAGGATAATTGAGAAATAGATTTACATGAAATCAATTATTTTACATGCTGAACATGATATAATGTATTTACACTTTTTCTTGTTTGCACACATCTTGCGTAGTCTATACGTGGATCAATATTTCAGATTTTCCTGTCTTAAATCTTACGTATCTATCATTATCTGAATTATCTAATTATCTGAATTCGTACTTCCCTTGCATTGCCTTACCTGAAAACATCTGCGTTAAGGAGCATAAAAAGAATGAAAACAACAGTACATTGACCACTTACATTTCTCTTCTTCTCCTTCTTCTGAAAATGATATGCTTAGAGAAGTTAGAGCGTAGACACAAGTCTTGTCGATGAAGATGTCCTCTTTTTAAATGGAATAAATATTATTGTGAATAATCCCTTCAATACAGTAGAGTATAAATAAAACTTTAAGAAAAAAATGTGTATCGACGTCAGAGATCAACGTTATTTACATTGTCTGTCCATTTGACGTATGCAAACATTATATTTGCATTTTTTTTAAAGATATGAGCTCTTTGAAAGATTGAGTTAGAAGAAATTTATTCTAAGACAAACCATCACCATTATAAGAAAGTTTTGTAATTCAATTGGTAATTTAAAATCAAATTTATCAGTAGAGAAAAACATTACATGTTTATTATCTGTTGTCAGATCGGGGAAATGTGAATTGTATCAAATTTCAACTTGAACAGTTTTTTATATTGCAGATGCAATTCATGGTATGATTGAACGTTTTTTTCATGCTTTCAAAATTACAGAAACATTTTAATATACTTTTTATGTACCTTAATTTGGTTTTACAATAAAAACCCTAGTAATTAAGAATTTTTTAAAACATTTTTTCCTGAAATAGACAATGTCCTAATGTGTTATTATATTCTAATATATTCATGAATATATTTTCTAACACAAATGATCACCTAATATTGTTATCAATACGTTCTGAAACAGGGAAAATGTCTTAATGTTGATTGATAGTTCGCTTTACATTTTGTTCAACTATTTTGTTCAATTATCTTTCTATTTCAAAGATTGTGTAATATGACGGATGTCAAGTTTGACACTAAACCTTCGTTTAATTAATCTCTTTACCACCCGCTCCCATTACCCTATAAATAATGCATGTGTTATAAAAGGGGACAGCAAGCAAAGCATAAAAGTTAAAAGGGAAGTGAAATATTAACAACTAATACTGGAATGACAAAGTGGATGTTATTCAAAACAAGATTGAGTTACTAAATAAAAGAAAGTATGGCAGCTGGCGTGAGCCATTTCTTATTCCGATTTCAAACCTAACTCCTTCCTCGAGTTTCGTATTATTACAAAGTTAACTTTCAAAAAAGCAGTGGCCCTTTGATTTCCAAGCTTTTAATTTGTTATGTGAAAATGCAACAAATTTTGTTCTAGTTCGAGGATTTTACATGTTTTTCCATGTTGAATGCATTACCATGAACTACCATTTTGAGGGAACTGATCTTATAAGGCATGTAATACCACGTGTGCATTGTCATGAGGCAATGGAAACCAACAAAGGCGTCATTGTAAATTGACGATTCAAAACAGCTTTTTGTAAAAATTTGTAGCTTAGATAATTAATTATCCAAAACTGATATATCACGAGTGACAGATCATATCTCGTAGGAGTAGATTGTGAACAATACCCTGCCCTCGACAGGTATCTGACATCACAATTGGGCCTACTTTTAGAATCCCTCACCAAATTTACCTCTGATGAAAAGAAATATTTTTTTTTTTCGAGAACACTTTTCTTACCGGACATGCGCAGACGCCATTTCTCATCGCAGCGAGAGTTGTTAGACTTGACGCCATTTACGTTTCACGTGACTTTTGCAACGTTGTTGGTTTTTGGAAATTTTAGCCTGTGGGGTACCAATGGATGATCTTATTTTGTACTAGGCCCCAAGCTAGCATCGTTCTTTGTGGTAAGTATTGATGTCCAGGGATCGTCCCAGTAATAATTCCAAGAAATATTGTTACTTTTGTGTCAGTAGGCGACGGTTCCCTTCGAATATGACATCAAACCAGGTTTTCCCCGGCGTCTGATTGACGGTTTGCTTACCCATGGATACATCTCCATGATTTTATTTAAGCCTTGGATCACCCTTTAGACCATACATTAAACAGAGGTTAGTATTGACATTTTAGGTTGATTAAGTCATTTCTTGTAAAAATTGCGATATTTCTTTTCTAATGTGATCGAGTGATTCGGCGTTTGATTTGCTGTGCATTTAGATTCCAATACTGACAATAGGTTACGTGTTAACCCTTGGACACATCATGATATTCTCGTCCTTTTGATTAGATGCATTTTTGTTTCAAGGGTAAAGTAAAATGATGTAGTAATGGAAGCCTAGCTTCGCCTTAGTGAATAGTTAATAAAGGTAAGTTCCAATGCAAATGATCGAAATATCTATAAGTATTTTAACAATATCTAAATGCCTTGAGTAGCGTGCGTATTAGTTCCATTTACCGTGTAAGTACATGAAAACATCGACATTATCACTTAGACTAGGTCTTTCCTGTGAATCCTTCATGTTTTGTATAAAAGGCTATGTTCATTCAAAGAAATGATACAAATAAACCGACATTCAGTCGTTAAAACATTCATTTAACCAATATATACAGCATCATGAACTGAAAATTACATAAACATGACGTAAACAAAAACATCACAGTTTCTGGCATGATATTTTTCCCAAGTTTCCTCTTCCTTTTTTGGAAACATTCGTCACGTGAGGTAAAGACTGACCAATCAGCGACCAAATACCTCATAAGGATTTCCCCTCGATTGCCAAAGATCGGATGGATGTTTTTGAGTAAAACTAAAATTCGTGTTTAAATCTATCGTTTTTCAGACAAAGTTTGAAATTTAAACTTTTGCTGGTACACACGAAAATGACCTCTTTTTTCGTCTGAATTGTCTCCTAACGAAGATCATCCCGCTGTCGCGTGCTTCTCTTATAACTATATAGCGCCTATATCACGATAATTGTATGGTGAGGGCTTCTAAAGGTGCTCGCCACAATTGTTTTACATCATCAAGCAATGACATAAAAATGCTATGGAGTCATAAACATAACGTTTAAGATCTAAGAGTCTACGATCAATGTAGTAATCTTGATTTTCATGTAAAGACTACGAAAAACGCTTTTGGATGATCAAAAGAACCACCTGTCTTCTGATATTAAATATATTAACACTCATAGATAATATCCACAATATCATTATTAATATAATAATATTTGTAACTTTTCAATTCGTGTTGCTGTATTTGATATTATAAGGCAGTTGGGTGAAAACTTCCATGGTTTTGAAAGGGGCATTCGCACGTTTCTGAAAATTGTATTTCTTCCAATTGTCCCTAATAAACATTAAATTTTTCAAAATATATTAGCATCAGAGGGTCAAACATCTCATTACTCAATCCGATTATCCGAAGTCGTAAAGGAAATAATCAAGTATCAAACAAAACCAGTGGCAGCCATGTTTGTGTGAACACCTTCATTGAGTAGCAATGAATTCGCATAGCCCAAGTGAACAACATGCATTCCTTTCAGAACTGATGCTTTTAAAAATTTAATGAAACACATTGTCTCGCAATTGGTACCATTTCTTTTCGTTTTGTTTCCCATTTATCTTTAAAAAAGCATGCTACTGCCCCTTAAAGCAACAAAACAGCTGTGAATTACGAGAATTTCTAATAGACACTCGACACTTGATTTGTCCAATAGAAACTGTTGATGGTAACTACAGCTGCAGACCAAAAGTTTGTTCACGTACCTGCGAATCGTAGTGCAAATATCACATTATTTGGCATATCTTTGAAGCATCGTAGCATTGCAAAAAAGAAATGGGTTATTTTGAATTTTCAATACAGAGGAGAAGATCCATTGCACCTTTACGCAATCGTATGTCATACCCAACAGTTAAACTTAATAGTTTTTGGCAGGTCACTGAAGTGAAAAAGGGTCAAAATTTCGAAAACATTAATTTTTATTTTTCTCTACAGATTCCTTATTCGGTGATTAACACCTTTGAATACAAGCCATATTTGTTCGGTTTTTTTTAATCAATAGGAGTTTGCTGATTTTGTTCTCCAAGAGTGAAAATGGAACATTTTAATCGAAATTTTGGGAAATCGTTATTTCGAAAATGTGACCCCTATTATCCCTTTAATCATGCTAAAATTCGAATTTTGTTCGAGAGACGAGACAATCCCACAATAAATTAATAAATGTCTACTTTACATATAGACAATTGGAGATTCTGTGTTAGTTCTGCTGAAATTGTTTATTTTACATTCAAACCAAACCCAAATTACATGATATTTGCACTAAGATACAGTAGAAAGTGAACAAACTTTTGATATGCAGTTGTACACGAATAAAATGTGTTGGTAGTATCATGATTCAAGGGTCTCGTGTATTTTTTCTTTAAACGTGAAGTAAAGTTTCATTTTGATATGAAGAATTATGAAGTTGTTCAGGTAAATAACTGCTAACAGATAACGACAATATATACTGCTAAACATTCCCCTGTCAATCATCCACTGGTACACGCTGAAAATAAATTGATGTAATAAAGGACAAATTCTACACACACAGTATTTTCTTTAAATCGGTATACTCAAAGTTCTAGTGTATTTACATCAGCAAAGGTATCTGAAACACGGCGAATTTAAGGTAAAATATTGAAACAAGTATCACTAAAAACTGTTAAATTACTATTCTGAGTAGGAAAAAAAGAAATTCTATCAATTTCCTGAATGAAATGTCGTCAGTACGGAGATAATACTGAATAAACTATATTTTTCAAGAAAAGCTGTGGACTTATAGCTTGGAGAATAACATTGATATTGAAAGTGATTCCTTAACGATGACCAATCTGGGCTTCCATAACATCAGCAGCGCAAACATCTTCTCCAGTTAAAATGGATTGTGAATGATAGCAGTCAAACTATCGCAATTTCATCCCTGTGATTCCAGGAGAATTTCATCGACTTTGATAGATGGCAAGGCATTATTTTTTACCGGCTTTTTTATCCTAATGGGAAGAAAGGGGTAATTTTGGAGAGTATTTGACAGTACTTCTTTCAATCCTTCGCTTGCTGATGCCCATAGCAAATCATACGCCGACGTAGATTGATGGGCTTCCATAAAAACAGGACGATCTTTTTGGCAATTATATCCATAATGTATCAATTCTGGCCAGTAATATCAGCGAGAGATGCTTTGGCCAACTTGTAAGAAGGTCTAGGGAGGAACTTGTAGATACTGGCTTCGTCTAAGTAATTATAATATCACTAATGATCTTAAGATATTTTGCCTTTCATGCTTCCCATTTTACTATTTACACTTTTCATTTTGAATGAATGATGAATCGTTAGAAATGAAGAAATACGAATTGCTATTGATTGAATGTAATTTTATTGAAGCTCTTTAGTCCTCATATCGTTGTTGTTTTCATACCTCCCTGTATATCAAATAGTTTCAGACTACTTACATCAACTTCCAAAGGTATGTTGTGATGCGAATGTTAACTCTATACCCACCATTCATTGTGTCGTGGTCAGCAATTACTAAAATGTTGTTTACCTGTAGATGATACAACGAATACAGATTGAAAAATGTATACTGTTGATGCGTATTATACAGTTTACATTGCAAATAAAGTTTGCAGTAAAACAATATTCATATATATGCATATATGGCTCATAAATGTTAAACGTAAATTGAGCCTATCATGTTTACTTAGTTTCTGGAATTAGAAATACCTGAATACATGTATATGAGGCAACCCTTACTGAATGTTGAAATGTTTAGATGTAGATGTGAACTGCATCTTTGACACCATTGTAAATAAAGTTAATCATCACAACAGATATTCAAATGCTGACATAGTACTTAATTATAATACATACTGATTACAAAATTGAGCTTTCAATGTAATTTAGGTTTGGGAGATATTCAACACACGAATGATGACCAAGACATGTTTCCTAAGGGAAACAGTTTAGACACAACTGATAACAGTTTAAAGTTCATGAAGCTCTATTTTTGAAAAACATATTCTTAATTTTTTTCTTTCAAAATTATGCCAAATGTATTATCTTCAGAAGGTCAAAACGTCTCATTATTCAACCCAATCAACCGTAGTTGTAAAGGAAATAATCCATTATTAACAACAAGCAATGGCGGCCATTTTTGTGTGAACGCCTTTTAATTAGTTGAAGTAGAGAAATCGATTGTCGTAGATTAACCGATCATGGTTTGTTCGTTTTAAAACAACTTCCTTTAATCAAGAACAACTATATTTATTTTTAAAACGTGCTACTGCCCCTGTATCAGCTCACAGTGCCTGTTTTGACGACTCTTCTCCCCGATAACACTTCCATGGACTCAAATGAAGCCTGATGAATCTGCATCCTCTATTTTAAATCTGGACAATTATTATCAAGGATTGGATTTACTTGTTGTGTATTTGACACTTACCCACCTTGTAAGGCAAAAGAACAGTTTCTTAATTTTTTTCAGAGCCAAAAACAAAATGCTGCTGCCAGATAAAGTTGATATTGAATGTTATTAATCAAATTATGCTTTTCGAATAGGAATAGAGAAGTTTACTCATCAGGATACTGCATATACATGCTTTAATCGCTGTTTTAAGATGTTGTATCAATAGAAAGTTCAAGATTTAAGTGACAAATTTGTTACATATGACTCATAAGTGCTTAAAAGATTTGTTGACATTGCACATTTTTGGACCATAATTCGTTGAAGTATCATAGACGTAGGGCATCCTCAAATACAACAAAATGTCCGTTTTGACTCTTCTACCTCGTCTAGTTTCAAAACGACAGTTTCTTAAAACGTGTATTTTTTTTAAAACATGGGCAAATAATGTTTCAATTTTTTTAGATTATGATAGTTGACTTTTGAGAAATGATGTAACTATCTGTATTTATCCCTCGTGGATTAAATTTTATGTTTTTTTTGCATTTCATGTGATGAAATTGCAGCAACAAGTTTTCTATTTACAAGTATAGAGGAAAATTGTTGTATAGATGGCATTTTATGATTAAAAATGAAATGAAGGCTACAATGACATCATTTCTAAGAAGATTAGTTCTCATTTGTCATGAGATGAACATATTAGAAAAGCAGGAAGCGTGTTGAAAATGAGTGCATATAAAAGGATATTATTAAACTGATATGCAACGAGGATGTTAGGAAATCACTTACTCTGTATGCATTTTATACGACATTAAAGTATTCATTTAAATGCAGCAACATGTAAATAAATCTGTTTGAATAACTGGCAAAAGATACATGTAACACAAAGGGAATTCAAAAAATCGATTTCAATGCTGATTTAATCACTGAGTCGTTTAAATTCCATGATAAAATCTATTTTAAAGCAAAACATTTTAACTTCATCTTTTATTCATAAATCCAAGTTTTCCTAGATTTGATCACCGATTGGGAATATACATATGAAAATCGACTTGGATTATAAACAAATTCTTACGAATTTCAAAAAAGAAATGCTGTGAATTAGGGTTATCTTTTATTCATATCCGACCATTTTGAAGGACACGTTTTGATCAAGGGATCCTCTAACCCACAAACCAGTGTTACTTTATCTGGCGGTATGTTCTTTGCTGATCGTAAATCCCGTCTGAGGTCCCATCAGATTTTAGCACTTGTGAGATTAGTTGTCTTGTAAGTAGCCTGTAAATATGGCATGTCCGCGATTAGTTGTAAGGAAACACTCGCCGTTTACATGAGGCCCACAAAGCTAATAACCACATGTCGTGAAAAGAATCGAATATCATGCAATATATTTTATTGGGATTGTGAATATTCATCAATGAGATTGTGATGTTGACAGATTGGTAGTGAAGGGATCAGAAGAGTAAAACTGTAGAGATGTTTGGTATAAATGATGAATTATATCTCGTCTGGGTCATGACAATGGTGCTTTTGACTTTATATAAAAGTGTGAAATGATTACGTGATTGGGAGTATTCAGACAGTTTGGAAAGTTACATGGCTATGTTACATACTGGCACAACTGTCTGTATCTAGTTTCATTGTTTGACTCAACCAATCTTTTACGCCTGCTTGTACATCATAAGACTGCGCAGATATAGCCAAAAACGGTAGAAGAATACTTAAGTTGTATTGTATGGTTAAGCATTTTTCGACAAGCGAATCAAATCGCTGCACATGATCAAACATAACAGGGTTACATGTGCTCTGTACTCTAACGTTGTACAAAATATCTCATTATCTCCCAACAGAGATTACTCACGTCCTCTCTGTCACCGTAGCCTCTATGTAAACTTTCACCATTATAACAGCTTTACAAAGACGACATTTCTTGAGTAGAATGTGTAGAGAGAGAATGGAGTTCGCAGAGCAGAGGTAGCAATGGAAATTTGGTAAAAATATTTACCTAATCATATAATTTTTTTTAAATTTCAGAATGGACTATTAATTATCTAACCAGTTCATCATATTGATTTAAAGGTAAGGCTTGATTTCTATTTTCATGTGTTTCCAAAGCATCGAGGGAAAGTTCTCTCTCATACGTGACTAGAGATGTTTTGTAGTTAGTGAAGTGAGAAAGCAGTTTCCTGCAAGCTTTAACATTTAAGGCGCTGCTACATAAACTTTAGCTTCTGATTTAGGTAACTTACATCTGACCTTTGATGAAGTTTCACAAACCAATCAAATGAGGGTTAGGAAATAATCTAACAATAAATCGAAGGTCCGTTTCGTCGAGATCGACAAATGTCACACACGCTGATTAGTAATTCTGAAATTGGTATACCAGAAACACTTTTTGTGATTTCCTGACCTTTTCCATTGATTTCCGTTTGCACAAATAATTGAAGAGGAGCACTTCTTTGGGCACTAGTCGTCGCTCTCAGTCTTTACTTATTTTCAACCCAGTAGAAAATATCGGGTACCATTGACTTTTTCATCATGTCAAACATCACCTGGGAACCAAATGTAAGCGCTTTGCAACATTACATGTAAGTAATTCTCCAGATGTAACGATTGGCATTGACCTTGTTTTGTCACTGGAAATGGAAATATGATATACCCATCTGTTAATAGTTAGTATGTAATTAGTACATATTTATTTATATTGAAATGGGCACAAGAACCACTTGTATGTTCATAGTTTGGATGTACTTAGTAAGTATGTTTTCTGCAAATTTTAACAGAATTGCGTCTTGAAAACATGGCATGTTACGTTTCAAACTTAAAAAACTAAAAACATCTACAACATGGCTTTTTTAATATCTGAACTGCTAGGTGCACAGTTTTTGTGCGATTACATTTAGTTTAATTTGTGTCGGGGCAATCAACTTTTTATTGAGGATATTGAACTTTAAAAATAGTTTTTCTCAAAAATCACAATGCCATTTTCAGAATAGTAAAAAACTAAAGGATTTAAGTTATCAAATAAGCCTTCTTCTTTAAGGTTTTGTCAATCATCAGTTGAGTACGTGTACTTTAACCATTATAATCCATTCAAAAAAGCAAATTTCATTTAGACGCCAATTAAGTGTACTTTAAGGAGTGCAATCGATATCACTTTAATTTAATAGAATTCAACTAAATTAGATTTCTTAAACAGAACATTACTTAAAAGCTTGATTTTGCGTCGACATAAGTTTTAAGAGTGGTGGTTAGCATAATTCGAGTGCAGTTCAATTGCTTTGAGTTATTCAATAACCGTTCTACGCGAGTGGCATACATTTTCGTACAAATAATGCGATTTTTAAAATTGTCGTAGCACTGTTTGCACCTGCGATATCTTTCCTATATTACTGTTTGTTAAGCAATTTCCCCCGTAAGGTATATGTTGCGCCAGTCTGAATGACTGGTTTGTTTAAGCCCTGTGTGTAGTATTTCCTCACCTCTTCTGTGATAGCTCGTCAGCGCACTGCATCTGACCTTGATAGTACAAATAGAACTCAGTGTCCTAACTGACTGACGATTAATACTCTAACCACGAATTTTTGCGCAATACATTAAGGCGCGGATTATGTCTTGAGGGGAATAATGTTTTGGACCATGACAGCCAAAAGGCGACTAGTCCAGTAATTGCTTACAAGTACTAACACGTAAAATGTAGATAATAACGACAACTTTGGCTGAGTTCGCCAATGCTATACCTGACCATAGAGTTATGAGTTGCAATGCCAAAATTCTGATTTGTATGTTTGGTGACCCATTGACCCCCAATAAGCGTCATTGGAACCTCTCCCTATAAAAACTATTTTCATCTTCATCTTCAGGTAGAGAGTCCAAAGCTGATAGGGATTATGAATATAGATTTTGTGATCCTCTATAAAGGGCCCTAGGAACAACGCCTTAAAAACCTATTTCTATCATTTTCAGAAGCAAAATGCCTAGAAAGCTAAAACTTTGTGTACAGGCTCCTTTGAAGACGAGGATTATGGTCTATAGATTTAGTTTTTCAGTGACCCTATGACCATTTGTAAAATGAATTATAGTTAGCCTGATGAGCTTCAGAACCAATGGCTCTATTTTTTTCCAAAGATCATCTGAATTCTTTATACAAGTCAGGTTGCAGCTGTTCCACATGATAATACATCAAAATTGACAAATTTAAACTTAAATTAATTAAAGGAAATTCAATTTCGTTTTCAACAGCGTTGATGCTTGTGCAATTATATCATGATCATAACATTTCGACGCTTATGCGTCTTAACTCCAGTCCGCATATTTGGAATAATCCTCATTTGCAAACCACGGGGCATCAAAATAGCTAGCGCTTTAGAAACGCATCGAGCTATCAAGCTTTAGGACATATAGTTATTATAATCATGAGTTCACGGTTACTGTTATCTAGTTATCAACGTAATTGTGAAGATGATGAGATATATATGTACATCTCTTATATTGCAACAGAATCAAATAACGCGCAGTTGCGTCAGTTTGTTCTGTTGTGACGTCAGAAAGTATGAACGAGGTATGAATGCACATTGTTTCTGCATTCATTGAGAAAGGAGTTTACGATTAAACGGAAAATAATGTAACAAAGTAAATTTATACTTGCATTTAAATAATATCGGCCTCCCGAGTTCAGTTTATCAGAGTTCATCGGACATAGCAAAATGTTGACTTGATGCATGTGTGGTACACTTTTGCCTTGTTTATCGTTTCTGTTCAACTGATTACCTACCTTACATAATTCGCCATGGCCATCATGCTTGGTTTGTCAATGAGATATTGAGTGAACGAGAGAGAGAGAGAGAGAGAGAGGGGGGGGGGGGGGGGGGGGGAGATCGCGGTGTATGACACATGGTACAGGACGAAACATACGGACGGACATTACTGTAATTACAAAATCGTGTTCGGAATGTCACTTTGACATTACTAGGAATCTCAAGTCGGAGATTATTGAACCTAGAATATGTCAATCATGTTCCTTTGTGGCCATGTCGAACCGCATTTGATAAGAAATGGCTTTTGAAAGTAAGAGAAACCCTTATTACGCATCCTGAACTTAGCTGCTGAACGGTCGATTGACAAACGCTTTGATGTTGACAGGTTACTAAATGTACCTTTCAGCGCGTCTTATACTTGATACAGTTGATTCATGGCTTGTTAAAAGATGCCTCATCAGTGCACACAAATCTTTCATCTTCCAACTCGTATTATGATGTCAACAGCGACTTGAAATTATCAACCTTCGTTATGATTACAAGCAATATCAATATTTCGTTATTGCCCGATATATAGAAAGCCTTTATGTTGGAAATACCAACCTTATTATATCAAACTCAAGTAATTGCCTCCCACTCATAGCAGACATTGACCTAATTGCAAGTACACGTGCAGAATCTAATGCCATGCTTACTCAAGCTACTAAAGCTCTCTGATTGGTTGTAACGGAAGCTTCAGATGTAGGCACGAGCCAGGGCGACTACAGTTGGTTTTACTTCACTCTAATGAAGACACATTGCTGTTTCATGATCAAAGAGGCCGTCAAAGACGCAGTGTCTCGTTTGTCTTTGGTAGCCCGACATCAATAGAAAATGACTCGGTATAGTCCTTTCGTGTTGCAGTCGACCTTGGGGCTTGTCCGACCATAATAGTTTGTTTGCATTGATGATTCCAGGAAGGCCAATCCTGCCTATTGTTAATTCATAGTGGAAAGGAGACTTGCCGATACCTTAATTAAGAGCCAGATTACTGGAGTGGGGTTGACCATCGCAATGCCCTGTGGATACACGAACTGCTATCATCCCATCATCGTCTGGCCGATCGGCATTTCTAGGAAGATTCCGTCGATGACCAAAATTACTTCAACTGAAATACGCTATCTCAATCATGTGGAGGAAGATTAATTAATTTCACCAAAGGCATTTAATAATACTCCAACACTTCGGCGACTGGCTGGCCAAGTGTTTGTAATATTCCTCTGTGATCTGTCGATGTCTTGAAGCCAAAGTTGTCTCTCTTGAAATCATGTTGATTTATAAATATATGAGATTCAGATTGTGGTCTTCGTTTCGTTATAATTATGGCGTCTCGTATTGAATTTTCTTTTAATTGCAGTTCGTATCGAAACTGATAATGTAGGATATGCTTAATCTTTTATAGAAAGTCATTTGAATATATCTAACCTAGTCCGTATCCGACAAGATCCAACATCCCAACTGATGTCCATGTCTACAGAGTTCAGCGCATCAACCGAAAGACCGGGCGTTTTAAGCGCGGTAACCTTATACCAAAATATGTCAAGGACAGAACAAAGTTTTAAGTGATGCCGATATAAAACGCACACATGTTTGTACTGAGAGCAATGGGGATACATATAAAAAATGTTCAGTGGTGTCATACGAGGATTATCGCTAAAAATAGAACCCGCATTTTCACTGGGTCAAATAACATCATGCTATTCTACGTATACCCCTAGTGTAATACCATAATGTCAGTCACCATTTACATAATGGCACAATTGAATGGCATCATGAAATGATTTGTATATCTGTTCAAGTGAAGTAGAAATTTATATTTTCCCTTTAGGCACGAGTGTGTTAATATAAAATGTTCTGCTTCACGAGAGGAGATATACTTATTGTCTTCCATACCCTGAAGGTATATAAACTGTTAGATGTTTTGTCAGAAAGACAATTATCAAAAACAAAGAAATAAACTTAAGTTAGAACACATACAACTGTTATATAAAATTTACCTACATGTACTAGCGTCTCTTTACCAATTTTGTTTCCATTTCACTTTTTTATTTAAATTATTAGTTACAGGTACATTATTTATGCCTATCGCAGGTGCTGCAAAATATAGGTTCAAATAAGTCACATCGACACATGCAGAACACGTGTTCATTTCTGTAAAATTGCTAAAAACATCTGATAGGGGTCGCTGACCTTAATACATGATTCTCAGTTTTCTAAACGGTTGTCTCCAAAATACGACTCATCAACCCGCTGACAACAGAGACACCGTGTCCGTTGTAAAAGAGTCACGTAGGAAGATTCGGTATACGTATAGGTGATGTAGAGAGCTTCCGTACAGATTGCTTTGTCCCAGTGCCATGACCGGTGTGTATATCACCGTGCAATTGAATCTGCTGGAGATTAGTTGAGAATGAAGGTGACAGGTCGCTTAATTGACTTTATTTTATTCAGTTAGACACGATTATTATCTGTTTAGTAGTCAAAGCTGCCTTCCAAGTTTGATGGAAACTCCTTGCCACGAGATGAGAGGGATCGGTCTGGAATTAAAGATAGGGTGGCTGCTCCATACAGGGTTTAACCGTGTTGTTTATGTGATTCGGAGTTTGACCGCTTGTTCAAGCTGCTTGAATTGCAATTGATATTTACGACTTTCTTGGCTAAAATAGCTGCATTTCTAAATCTCTTTCTAAATCTGTTTTTGTCTAGCATTCTTAATGAATTTAATCCGTTTCAGATTTCGTTCCAAGCATTCTAATGCAAATCGACATTATTTAATTCATATCATCACTCGTTCTTAACTCGACAGGGGTTTCCAACGGTAATAATATCATAATGATAGGCGTCAATTTCAGACTTTTTGTCAAACAGGCAAGCTAATGGAAGTGTCTGACAATGTCACAGTGTGTGTGTTAATGACAATATTGATTACTGATTGATAACTGTTCAGATAATAACCGAGATGGAAACGATCATAGCAGTGTTTAAATCTAATGACGAACATGAAATTCTTTACGGGCATTAAGAGGTTGAGGTGATGGCACGAGACAAGTCTTATGTATAACAATAAAACATTACAATTTTCATGAAATTGTAGAATAACATGGTGGCCTAATCTGAATTGATGTGCTTACTTTTATGAATCTGAAAATGAACCTGAGATGTTAACCTTGCATAGAATTCAGTTGTCAAAAGACATTTCAATTGTACAATGTGATAAGCAGATTAGAGTAATTAATCTTAGTTGTGTTAATATTGGTGAGTGAAAAGAACTCGAGCCTCAAACGTGTACTATGCAAATATTGTATTGATAATTATAAAGAAAAGGGTATACTTGATACCCAAGAGTAACATGACTGTACATGTGATAATGGTTTTGATTTGTTTAATTGAGTCACATGGACAAAGATGGTAATTTAGTAAGGGCACACCGACGAGTGAGATATCACGGGAAGAAAAAAACCTATAGCTAGTATTTGACAAAGCCCATTAAAACATTCTACTCATCATATAATTTTATCAAACATATGCAATTAAGATTAAGTTAAAGTAGCAAAGTATCTCTCATTTCTTTACATTGATGAAAGTAATTTCGGTCAAAAATACTCGTCATCGATTAATTCATTGTTTTATAACTTTTTATCATCAGTACAATCAGTGACATTGTCAGTCTCACCCATTTGGTAATCATTAGTATCACCATTTATATTATCATTATATGATTTTAACATTATGATATTACCATTAGATCACAATGTTACAATGGAAAAAGATAATTCGCTTTGGCATAATGCCGAATGCTCATAAATGGAGAGTTTTAAACCGAGACAAAGTCATTATTGGTCAAGATGAAAATAGTAAAATCGCTTTTGTTAGCGCTATCGATGTTGAAAAGTATGCTGGAGATTATGTTGAAAGTTGTCGAAGGAAATTATTTCAGCTCTTGGCCTTGCTCATATTTGAGGTAGTTTTTGTGGAATAATGACAGTTTGAAACGTCTCATCAGATGAAACGAAAGAACTTTTAACAACGGAATATTCGCAACTTCGATGGGTTCCCATATTTTCCTTTGTCAAGAAGCCGAGCTTATTTCGTAGACAAAGGAGATAGGTGAGATCTTCATAGGCGTTGTTTAGGCTCAGTGATAGACAGACCGATGTACAAGGAGGCACACTGAATGACACACGAGACTGAACCAAAGAGAGCTTTAATCCAGGAGGTGCTCAAGTCTACGCCTAGAATCCCGTACGTCTTTCGGTAGCCTCTTTATCATACTTGGTGTTTTACAGAGAAATAAAATTGATCAGAAAGACGTCTTGACTCAGATGTGAAGGTCAAGTGTTCTCAGCTGGATCAGGCTTTCATTGCTGAAACCGTCTCAGAGAAACGTGTATATTGGGAAGCAGCATGGTATTCACAATGGAAAATGCTCAAAAGTACAGTGAACAACAGGAGAAATGTGCATGAAGTCTCATGTCTTTTGTTAAAATGAAAGACTCTGAAAAATACGTTTGATCTGACATCCTATCAATAAATTCCTTGAATAGAGCTGTCATTGAGATACCCGAATAATGGTCTCAAAATGATCTCGTCCTACCAATTGTCTTTTATCGTGATTTGTATATGACTGAATATATTGAGATAATATTAATGGCAACATTTGATGTGGTTGTTAAGACACGTTATTGCAACTCATAGGTAGGTTCAGATAGGTCCGTTTACCAACAGAACATTGTCCTTAGTAAAGTCATATAATCTTTACGATATGAATAGCTGCGACAAAGCTAGGTTACCTGAGTGTTTGCGTGAAAGGTGATTCCCTTCTCTACACTGAGACTTCAGGCTTGTGGTGTCAACTTGCGCAAGAGACTTTGTCTTAGATGTGCCTCTGTTCGCCCAGCAGGAAATGGTACTTGTTACAGAAGGGTGCTGGTGATGGTCTATGAGCGGCACATACGTCAGCGTGGGTTAGACCAGGGTATTATAGTCCTGTTGTGCTTTGAACAACCGCTTAGTAGATGGATAAGTGCGCTCTTTAAATGGACATTATTATTAGTAGTAGTACAATTATTGTTGTTGTTGTTTTTGTTATCTGAAACACATTGAAAAAATAAAAGCTATTGAATGGAACATCTATATTCCAAAATTAAAAAATGCCTTCAAATTGTCCATATTTATTATTAATTGTTGATACATTTATATCTTAAACACGATTTACTTTCCTTCAACGCGTTGATTACTTATTTATGTTTGTCATGGATATCGCGTTGACATTATAACATGTAACAATAAATTGTTGAAGTAACAATTATGTCCTATCACTTCACATTGATATGAAAATTTGATTAATATCTTTATTTCTTGGAACTTTGGTCCCCATTGCTATGTTCTCTGAAAGTTCTTAGGGATCAAAACAATTTTCTTATCTAGTAGATTAGCGTTTGCTTTTCAGTCAAGTGACAATTGACAGGTGTTTGATTTCAATGTCAAAAGCATATATTTGGTGCCCATTTGTACTGCTGCTCTTCTCTGATGTGGAAGGCCAACACGATCAATAATTGATGCTTGATTAAGTTCTGTAATTACATTTACTGAGAAACGAACCAATAGTTAGGTTGCCAGTGTCTTGTTTATACTGGATTGTTTCCAGCGACATCTAATTACCGTTTTGCAAACAGCTGTAATTGTCCTTTGCTGACCATTGGTCAGCGAGACGGAAAACTCAACGCATGGTCAATAACTTTTCATAGCCTTCATGATGGTCATTTGGACACGAGGTCTTTGACCTTTCATCAAAACATAGACCTGCATGAAAGCATGTGAACCTAATGCTGCTGAAACATAGACCTTGTTCAAAGGGTTGATATATGGATATCAAACTTCTTCATTCATTGCATTGCGAATATTCTGTATTGATTCTTACAAGGTTCAAGCAGAAATCTGCTAAACATGATTAAATCAATATTTGAACGTCGGAAGGAGGATCTATATTGAATCGTCGCAATTCTCTGAATAAAGAAGTTGAACATAGATAAATCCTATACCAATGGATCTTAGTTGATGTGTTTCAAACAAACAGGTTCAATAGAGAACGTAATTCAAAACAGTTAAACGTATTCTGTGGCTGTGTATATGACACATTTTACGTTTCCGTTAAGATACTTATAAATATATGTTTTACACAACAGGGCATAGTCAGTATAAGTTTCACAAAGGTTAAAGTTAACGTTTGGATACTTGTTAGCTTCCTCTTCAAGCTGATCAAAGTGGCAACTACATGCACTAGCTTCTCCCTAGCGTATGTATGGTCAGCAGCTGTAATTTATAGGTGATCGATAAGCTTAAAGACAGGTATGATTATTTAATTTTTCATAAAAGCACATCTCTTCACAGCTTTCCGTATTCACTCAACTTTTAGCTCAACTTAACTAGTTCAATGAATAAAGCTATGACTCTCGCTTTGATGAATTACATCACTGGCTCTGCGTGTGAGATCATCATTATTCTCTCGGTCCGTTGTATCTTGTCATTGATACTTTAATAGTCTTTGGTAATGAGGTGGTCTAACTGTTAATGTCCCATTTTGCGAAAATAATCCTTTTTGTATTTCAGAATTCATTCTGCATTTAAAAGACATAGTGTATGTTGTTGTAGTCTAATGTACGTATCAAACCTTATGGTAGTGTTACATAGAAAAAGATTGACTGCCTGCAAATTATCATTTAATGCTATTCGATTCAGTTGATTATCAATACTGAGTTTGAAGTCATGATTTGTGATCGAAAACCGGACAATGTATTGCGGTTAGCGTGCCCGAATTAGTGGTATTTTTTAAACGTAGTGACTAATATTCACAATGTAGAGTGTAAGTTGGAAGTGTTTGATAATTCATGTAGTTATATGGATACATGGATATGAGCATTGATAACCTTAGGGCTTTTATTCTATCATCATTAAACTCAACTATATGTACTTTTGTCGGTTTTAGGGAAATCATATGAAAGTTTATTGAGAGGAATTAATCGAAAATCAATACACTGTTGCATTAATCAAGGGCACATACAATTTTATTAAATATATTCTATCTCGCCTTAAGTGACGAATTTATGACATCAGATGGAATCAAATGATAATATTTTTTGTCCTTTTTGAAAATTCAAGTTACAAATCTACAAAACACAAATTAAAATTATAATGTAGCGGCAAAGTACACAGGAAAGTTATTAATGCGAATAAAGTGCCTTATCAATTTTACCCATTTCAGAATGGTACTCGTAGGAATAAAATTCAAAATATGATAATGTTCACGTCACAGAACAAATTCTAAAGATTTTGTCCCTGTAAGTTCGTCACCCTTACCTTAATTCGGGTATTGTAGTCACGATTTTATTCAATATGAAATTGAGAGGTTATTTTCGATTGATTAAAAACTTGATATTTTGTTCATGTGAGAATATATGGTTTGAATATAATTTTTAAAATATTCACAGATGATAATATCTCGATTCCCTAACTATATCAAAGAATTGCCAGTTACATGCCAAGTTGATATTTTACTTATATGATATTCTAGCACAACAAATGAAATATAAATCACAATTTTACAACAGAAGTCTCAATTACATATGGATGCTGGTTAAAGGGACAATGGTGTTAGTCTATGGACACAGTACTTCTACGGTGTGACCCTTCAATCAGTTTAATGAATTACCCTTGTTCGGTCCAGACGTGCCCTGGTCACTGATCGCTGCTGACCTTCAGAAAACACACAACATAAATAGAAGCTTTCACCCTCATTTATAAGAGCTTGTGTGGCATGGTCCTGCTACAACCATTAGATATGTGTAACTTACACGACCATACGATATATGTGGAACACGGATTATTGATATTCTACAATCAGTATCACTCATAAGTACCGATGAATATATGAAAAACCCTCAAGTATAGTCATAGAAGCTGCTACGGCATGGATCGTTTGAAACTGTTGATTATGTGATGTTCTTACGGAACATACAATGTAGATAAACACGGATTGTTGACATTTACATTTAGTACTCCTCAACTGTACCCATAAAAGCTTATATAGCATGGTTCTGTTGAAAATGTTAAATACACTATCTCCATTACGCATACACTGTACAGGTAGAAGGGGATTTTAAAAAATGGCTTAGTTCATTTCCCTATGCGTCATATCACTGTAAGTAAAGATTGTGCATATAAGAATACATAGGTCGAATCTCACAGTATTAATTCCTGAAAGGCATTTGGAGTGAAGACCAGAATGTGTTGAAAGTTTGCAATCTGAAAATACTATGAATTGTGTTACTTGATAGTACTTTGACAGTACCCTAAAATTTCTTCGTGTAAGGGTTTAAAGTATGGTTTAACCTTTTCATATTGCATCTGTAAAGCATTGCTTTGTGATCACGATAATTGCATTAAAGATTTTATCGTTTTTACACTTAATCCAAATATTGTGTTCTTGTTATCAAGATTAGTATTTCCTTCAATTAGATTTGAAAGGCATATTGTTAGTTGTCTCCAAATGATGTTTGCATATTGACCAGCATATAGTACATGTGTAACAGTTTCATCTGGGTCATTAAATAACGAACATACTGTGGATTCCACATATCCCATCTTAACCAGTAATTACTCAGTGAATGATTGATGATATTGAAATGGAAACAAGAGGATGATTCATTAATGTTGTTAATTAATCCTTATTGAAATAAGTAAGTTGCTACACAGGACTCCGAGGTGCTGTCCACTTGGTGGAAAATGTGTTTCATCAGATAATTTATCATTTTAGAGTCTTTCAGAATATTTTGATCGATATATTGTCCGAACCTAATTCATTCTTATTTCAAATTCAGGTAAAGTATAGTAATTTATAAATTCTTTGTAAAAAAGTTCGTTCCCGTCTACGGGAAATATTCGTCCGCAGTACTAACTTATTTTGGATTTACCTAAGGAATTGTTGTTTGTTGATGTATGCAATCCATTCTTATATCGTTCTAGTCGTAAAGACAAAGAATCTCCCTTTATAAGTACGACATGAGACATATCTCAATAGGAGAAAGATGGAATATGTCTATTTTAAGTACTATATCAATATACATGCTAGCGAGCAGTGGTGAACGGATTCAATGATAAATGGGAACTCAAAATAGACTTTTAGCAACAGTATCTGTCAAACAAAGGCGTCGATAAAATGACAAAACAAACAATTTTGTATACAAATACGGTCCATTCTCATTTTCAGATAAAATTAAAACATCTTCTTACAATCCTTAACAGTCCTGGGCATTTAATATTTCCATCAAAACCAGTGAACAAATTAAAAAATTCAATTTTGCAATGTTCTAAGCAGATTGGTGACAACTCTCGACACTGCTTTTCAACGATCAGAGAAGAAACAGTCACGGTTAGTCAGTGGAAAGCACTGTGCCATGGCACGCACACTTGGCAAAAATTGCGAAACTAGTTTAAGAACTTTGAACGACAGTCGTCAAATTAAAAATCTTTGGAACAAAATCACATAGAGTTGTCGTGATATTGCAAATAGAATATGCTATACACAAACAAATTGATGAAACAATTATTATGACTTGAAATTAACGTTAAGCAAGATTTTGTTAAGCACTTGATTCATGTTTTGTTAAATGACCAACATATTGCCCGTCCACTTAACCCTGTAAACTAGTTTTGTCCCAAAACTACAATTTGCAGCCGCTTTTGGGCTACATGTCTTCGAAAAATCATATCATTATTATCAATAATTATTTTGACATACGAATTGTATATGGTTTGGTTATGTCGATATCTACATTGGAATTAACAAAGCACATCATGAATATTAGTGAGGGAACATGGATACAAGATGGACACAAGTGCTAGCTTCTCTTTTAGACGTGTCAGTATTGTACATTACTGTTTTGGGGCAGTTCATAAATAGAGAATGTCACCCAAGTGTCTTCTGATATCAAATGTATCAACACTCGTTGACAAAAGTAAAAATATCCTAGGCAAGCCTTGGATATTTGTAACTTTTATCAACTCGTGTTGATATATTTGATATCAGAAGACACGAGGGTAGACTCGATTTATCATTCAAAATCATTTTTCATTTCGATTCCGTGAACAATGTGTATTTCTGAACACTGCACTACTCTAAGCCTCTCAGTGCAGTGATATCATTGTGACGTCATCATGTTTATGACGCCATAGCATTGTGATGTCATTACTGGATGATGTAAAACAAAAGTGATGCCATGAACTTGACTGGAATAGGGCATTGTTCAAAATCTGCTGTCAAAAACGATATCTCCTAGGAGATATCGCTTGATCTTCCACAAGCAATATCTCCTGTGGAACACATGTTTGCATGGTAAGATATAATATATAAGCGTTTCGAATTCAAACATTTCTTAAGTTCGCAAATCAGCTTTAATTTAACTTAAGTTTCTTCAAGTTTCAAAGATCAAAGATCTACGCATCGAAAAGGACAATATGAAAGTTGGAATATAGTTTTTCGCAACAAACTGTCATTTTAGATGTCTTAATCATGATTTAAATTTGAACACGCTGTTCTGTAAAAAATAAGTAACATTTGAAACTGATTGCGTTGCCTAATCTATATGTTTTTGAGTAATAGGTTACAGTTGACCTCCTGTGGCGCCTAGAAATAATGATTTTTTCACCTCAATGAACAAGTCCCTTGATACTTTGGAATAAAGGTGTTACCACATGTAAAAAAAGCCTGTCACTTCGTTGACTCAGTCGTATGTGAAACATTGCCTTTTTATCAGTAGCAAAACAGAGTTAGAAGGATTATCTAAGATGTCATTACTTCCTGGTTTATTGTAAAAAATAGTATCGCACAATCCTCTTATGGCATAATCAGTACGTAGTTTCGTTTTTATCAGTTTTACAGCCGAGTCATGTCCAATTATGTTTGAAATTTGAAAATAGATTGGTCTTCTAGGATAGATTTTGGAAAGGTTGTTTACACACATTTTGATTTGAATTCAATCATTTACTCGCGCTGTGAATGAACTGTTGAGCTAGTGTCGTCTTAATCACTTTATATACATTTACTTTCAAATTACTATTTCCTTCATTGTGATATTGACACTTTCCAATACAATAAACGAGATCCCTGATAACATTTTTCATATTTGAGACGATTCAAACAACATGTTTACATGTCAAATATCCATTTCATTAAGGGTCACCTTTTTTCTTTAAGTGTGTTTTCTATTTCAACATATAGAAAGGTTTAACCTGTCATTGAGGCGAACACAGCAAATACAGTAATCAGATGTTACTGAAACACCAACACAATTCCATGCGAACAATAATTTGATTATTGAACCATTTCTTTTCCATCTAACGTTGTCGTATGCTTTGACGACATCAGTCATTTGTCTAAGATCAAATTGATTCAATGAAGACAATCGTTGATTTATGTGATGAATATGTATAGTTGGTGTCAAATCATTCAATATACATATGGTCATTCATTGGAAATAGATCAACAGATATATCAATTAGAATAGAATATCAATAATTGACATATTTGGTGCGCACTCTCTAAAACGTATAAGGAATTACATAGATACGAGATAGAGATTTTATTCATTTATTCATAATCAGATCATGAAGTTGATGACAGCAACGCATTGTCCAAACGATCTAACACGATATTTCCTATGGAACACAGTCTTGGATAAAAAAATAAATGATGTCACGTATCGAATGTTTTAAAGACCAGTTCACGATATCTATGCTTCTTTTACTACATAACGAATGTAACATTTATCTACGCCCTCTTCCAGATACGTTGAATTGATTGCGCTTGGGTTGTAAAAATCACAAAAAAGTAAAATCACAAAAATGTAATCAGAATGAGAATCGTCGATTGTTTGTTTGATATTACACTATATTCAATTCACATGATGTACGTGGATCTTTGAATAATCTTAATCTGAATTTTTAATTTGAAAATCCGAGCTTTTTGAGCTATCATCGACAAAATCTCACCTTCCTAAATCTATGACAAATGTGGGTTTTTTTTCTGAATCGCAATGAAGTATATCTGTAGTATCTCTACATCATCATCGTTGAATGGAAATTCATCATTCCTTTTCATATGTCGTTTAAGGTATTTTGTTTCGTTTAAATCCATTTTAAGATTGCGTGATCCTCTAATCGAATGTAATGTAATACCTTTGTTGTTCCTGTGACAAGATAAATATGTCAAGGTGAAAGAATAATATTCTGAGAATGACGATGTGTAATCAATCATGTAACTTAACAGGGTAAAACATTCTCTTTACCATTAGAAATAATATTATAATCGATTGATCCCTCTCTCTCTCTCTCTCTCTCTCTCTCTCTCTCTCTCTCTCTCTCTCTCTCTCTCTCTCTCTCTCTCTCTCTCTCTCTCTCTCTCTCTCTCTCTCTCTCTCTCTCTCTCTCTCTCTCTCTCTCTCTCTCTCTCTTTCTCTCGTGCTAGATTACGTGTTTTATTCTCATTTCTGGTAGACATTGACATAATGGTAGTTGTAGGGTACTTGAAAGATAACATTGCGACGTATATGTTTTTCTTTAATCAGCATAGTGTGGACAAACGGAAACAAAGTGGAATTCATCAGCACATTTACATAATGGACACAAGTGTCTTTATATTGAAATGCCCTCTCCTTACTAACAGCTAACTCTAACAGGCCCAATCGGAAATTTACAAAAGTGCATCTGATATATCTTGATGTCAATATGAAAAGATGTAGTTCTGGTTGAATTAAACTCTTCTGAGGTTTGTACAATTGATATCTTGTGCTATTGTCTAGATTGGCTGCCACTCGGATTGTTATCGAAATTATTTAAGGAATTGGTTAATATCACTAACTATTTGATTTAGCCGCACAAAAACCCATGAGAAAATAGAATATTTCTTATATGCGTCACCCGTGTTTTCTTACCAATATCATCTAAGTGAACTCCTATCTTTGAGGTTTTTTTATTTTCAAAAATGCATTGTCTTATGTCATTAAAAGTATAAATAAAGTGGAAAGTATACAATTTAGTATATTTGTTGAATCAATCACTCATACACTGTTACAGTGTGTAATAGGACATGAAATTTTGTAACTGTATAGAATTGGCTCATGATAAAAATGTCAAATATTCTAGCAAGAGCACGTGAGTAAAAAGACACGGAAACGACTCTCTGAATCTCTTTTCAAACATGATCTATTATAAGCAATTAGATAGCTCGATTATTTAGATTATTAATTTCATTATAAAGAGAGGTGTTTTCCAAATTAACGGCAACACTGAATAAACCAGGCATAAGGTAATTAGATACTTTAAATATAATCCCATTCTATAAACAGTAACTACTATCTGGTTATTCTCCTTATACCACATGGTAATTATCAAAAACCATCGTTCAATTTCAATGGGCAGTAGAGCGGGGTCTTTTAACAATTTTATTCGTCAAACTTTCCACAGTAAATTAATTTCAATGTCAAATGTATTATCTTCAATGGGTAAAACATTTCATTACTCAACTCGAACATTAATACTTGCAGAAACATAAAACCAAGTGTCAAGCGAAAACTGCTGGCGATCATGTTAATTCTGAACACGTTTTCCTCATTTAAAGTAAAGAACATAGCGATTAGTACACTTTATACAAATCTGTTACCTGCGCTTGAGATCTGTATTTCTTCTGCTTTAGTGCTTTATTTTTAACTTTCAATCGATTTAAGTCGATTTTGCTATATCAGTTTGTACATTAAACCATAGAAAGTGAAACAGTAAAAATAGTCAGTTATTACACTTTTACATCTGCAGTTAATTGCATTGCCTTATCATGAATAATGCTTATAACAGCAACAGGTTGTTGTTGTTGCTATATCAGTATTTACATTTAAACCATAGAAAGTGAAACAGTAAAAATAGTGAGTTATTACACTTTTACATCTGCAGTTAATTGCATTGCCTTATCATGAATAATGCTTATAACAGCAACAGGTTGTTGTTGTTGCTATATCAGTATTTACATTTAAACCATAGAAAGTGAAACAGTAAAAATAGTCAACTATTACACTTTTACATCTGCAGTTAATTGCATTGCCTTATCATGAATAATGCTTATAACAGCAACAGGTTGTTGTTGTTGCTATATCAGTATTTACATTTAAACCATAGAAAGTGAAACAGTAAAAATAGTCAGTTATTACACTTTTACATCTGCAGTTAATTGCATTGCCTAATCATGAATAATGTTTATAACAGCAACAGGTTGTTTTCATAAAGCTTAATTATCGATCAAAATAGTAGGTAATCAGTAAACCTTATCAAGTTTCTTCCTTGAAATGTCTTTCTGTTTCTGAAAAAAATATCTCTCTGAGGACTCACCGGAAAAGACCTCCAATTAGATACATATGATTAATTATCGATGATGATTGAGTTCAGTAATTGTCTTCATTGACAGAACGTCCATTTACTAGCTTGTCAGTTTCTTGTTGATTTTGGAACTGTTCACACGAAATCAAGTTATTGTTGACCAGATAAACGAATATTTGTTAGCCAAACAGCTGATTTCAATGTTGAAATATCAAGGTTTGGGAACTGTTCTTTCATGTTGTTTCCGTTTGACATTTGTACATGTTACTAAGAATGTCAATGGAAATCAGTTAACATTAAAATGTAATAAAGAAATAGAAGAATTGATTTTTCGGTTATTTGTTTCTCTTTCTGTTGTCATGATTTCAATTTTCAAAAGGTATGTTACGATGTGTACCCTTTCTGTGTTAACTTCACAATTGCTAAAAGCTTGGTTCTTGTCCCATTCTAATATTGAACTGCAGCTGATGACCGTACAGTTCCGAATTACTTGCATATCTTAGACACTAGTAGCCATATAACACAGGTAAATATCAATCATCTGACCTGTTTAATATGTATGCTTCATTATCATGGAAATGTATGTCCTGACTCCTGCAAACTGACTACAAACATACAGTTAACGTTGACATCGACAATGTACAGTGCCGTAGTGTAATATTTAGAAGTTAACGAATCATCTTGTCAGTACTGACAACTCATTTCACCTCTGTTGCAACTCAGCTATATGTTCGTATTTCCAATACCACATAGAGGATATATATTGTAAATATGATACTCTTCTTATTGTAATCAAATCAAATATTATCTAAAGCTAACTCAAAATTGTAATAGAGCCCCAGACAGTCTCATGAACAACGAAGGGAACTGTTACGATTCTCGTTATGAGTCTCCATCGCTGATTACCTACTGTTTGAACTTTGACTTGCATCAAAACAGGATTCAACATTCTAAGCTGGAAACGTTAACTATCTGTAGCAAAGCTTAAAGAGAAGAAATAACTCGAGATCACGTTGGGGGAGAATGGAAAATTGTCACCTTAGGCAATGCGAAGTCTTTATAGTAATGGACTTATAGTCCTTATTTAATGAAATGGTTCCATCCAACCAGATCTTACCGGAAATGTAACTCTGACATCGCTTTTTATTATTTCTATATTTAAGAGTAGACTACCTTTATAGATATATTTCATAATATCCTCTGACATAAATACTAGAACGCAATATTTTATTTCAATGAAACATTAGTTAGAGTCATTGCACAACAAAAAACACTCCACATAATCAGTCTATCCCATTATAGCATTTGCCAAAGAAGAAAGACCTCCCATGGCATGCATTAAATCGAAAAAATGATGCTTTTTGCATGTGCTATTATCAAAAGAAAGATAAACATGCGATATGTACTCAAAGTGTCTGTCACAATATGGTCAACAGCTGTTTGTTATTGTAGTGGAGATTCCATCTAGCACCTAACTATTCACTGGAGGTATGAAACATGTGTAAGAGGTCCCAAAATACGTTTTACGGTCATATACTACACATTCGCGCATCGGACAATGAACATATATTCTTTGTACCTGCATGTCTAGTGGAGAGTTTCCCCTAGTGATTGGACAGGCGTTTTGCCGAGGTAGTTTGTTTATATAGATGCTTCTTTCAAGAAACATGCTTTGAACGACCATCTGCAAAACTAGCTGCTCTCTAACGGACATTGATAAGATTTATTGTCTACTAATTGCTCTTTTGGTAGCAATATAGAAGAACTTGAGGGATTTGAAGTGTTTTTGTAGATGTATGTTGGTGTCTCCCGCACTACACGTGCAAAACAAGGAACCTATATAATCTCTTCTACATAAGTTATATTAATTCAGAATATAACAAGATGACAACACTATACAGATATGTACCACACCGCTTGACTGTTAACAGTGATATCAGACACAGAAGATGTTCTGAATGATCAGCACTTTTACCTTTGTGCTTTAAAGTCTCACAAGGGACGGGATAGCGCGTTCGGCTTCGGATCAAGAGATCCGTGGTTCGAATTCCGCCAGGGGCTCGGCAACTTTGTCTGCAGTAGAGAACTGTTCTACACGCAGTCAGGTTTGGGTGCAATGCTAGTCTGAGTTTCAGTGTAGTATCACCCATGGTTTGCTAGTTCCAGCCGATGCTCGCAGGTTTCACCGAAAATGCAAAGCCACAATGGCGTTGCGGGCTTTCTCCCTTAAATAATAAGCGATATAAGTGAAATAATCTTGAAAGCGGCGGTTAACCCCAACTCACTCACTTACTCACTAAAGTCTCACATTGTTGTATATAAAAATAGTTTTATGGAGAAAGGACAATTTTGAAACATTCCAGCCAATGATTTATAGTCTAGGGATATCAAACAATAAAATATGATATAAAAACATCAAGAACGTTATTTGATCATTTTCTGTATGTTGTGAGAACAATGTTAGATATTTATTCGTGAGGAGAAATAATATTCTTGACATTAAAGTTGACATATTATTACCTAAACTATTTGTCATTTAAATATTCTGTTTCCTGTGATAGTGTTACATATGATGATTAAAGCAATATTTTTGTATAGTTTACGTTTCTCACAATGGTGAAACTTACACCGATAGTTTTTTTCGATTGGTGTTTATAAAAGAATGTACATGGTTATGAGAGTCCGTATTCTAATATTAAAGTTCAATGCGTTCGTCAGGATTATTAGTTTCCATACATTTTGTATCAACACAATCAGATTTTATTTGAAAAACAATTTTTGGGGGTTTTTTTTAGTGTTTTAGTTTTGTTGATGTTATTTACTGTTAAAATACATGTCTAGTTACTGTCTTCATTTAAGTATGAATATCAATTATAAACCTTAATAATCGATGATTATGAATTGATTTTCATATGTATTGAAATCAGCAATTACATATATTCTTCATATTCACATATACTAATGAAAATGAGTTATCTACCACTAATATTCAAAATATGATATGCATCACCATATAAACATTAAAACACTTGAGTATTGATTATTTATGCGGCCCTTAAATGATTCGGCTGAGTATATGTGATATATTTCAATGATGTAGATATAACACACAGTTTGTAGTTACAATTAGCAAATTCATGATGTTTGTTTAGTATTATTTGTTAGTGTATGAAACATTGATAATATTAATAAATACAAGCGGTACTATTTGTGTAAAGGGTTCTTTTCACAATTCCAAATATGACATTTTCACAAAGTAATTACGAGCAAAACAGATAACACTAAATACGGCATTGTTAAATAGTCTTTTGTACGGGAGATGATATGCCTTTTATTTACAGCAAACAAGTTTTGTAGTTGGTACTGCTTTGCCTACAGCTGCTGATCAAAAGTTGGTTTCACTGTGTGAGATTTCCTATGTAAAAATATCATTTAAACAAATTTTTAATTAGCAAAATATTTTACTCTTAAAACATTAGATCATTTTGAGAGGGGGTCAGTTTTACACTACATTAGAATGGACGGAAATGCGGTATGCGAGTAACAGTGGCATGGCGTCAAAACGATAAATTTTGAAGTATGATTTCGGTCTACGAGCGTAAATAAAAAACCATTGGTTGACATTATGTTATATCTTCCGTTTTTAACAAAAAGAATATTTTGGAATGACAACTTTATATGACAATCATAGAATTTTAGCTTGTTCATACTTCATGGTAATTATTTGTTTTTTTATTGATATGAGTAAATATCTTATTTTTTGAAAATGTATGTATGCCTGTATTTCTTTTTTTCAATTCTGGCATTAACACATTCACAGATGTAAAATAACACCGTTGAATCCTTCTGTAGGGAGTATGCCAAATATGAAGACAAAGCTTATGAAAAAAAAGTAATTACTTTTTCACTAAATCTTAAAACTACAGATATACTTCGTTAACTAGTTGAATATCATAAAATGCTATGTCCTCAGAAAAAATTGTTGTGTTTTGACATGCTAGAATAACAGATGTGAGTATTTACTGATTATAAAGTCATTGCAATATTTTCATTGGTGATATTTTCGATGATTCATAGTTTTCATAATACTGTCATGTAATATGTGATATTTATATCTTCGTAAAATGGTAATATACCACATGAAATACGTCTGATATAATGTTCATTGTATCAAATTATGTACAGGTTGTTTGTATGTATATTCTCAGAACTAATCAAAACATGCGAAATTTTAAACATCACATGAGGAAACTCATTCATTATTATTAATGTAGTTCACAGCTAGAGGACACGTCCTCACAATATGTCTGCAGACAGTTCTCAAGTATGTGATTCTGTCCCTGCTGACATTGCGGATTTGTCACTGTCTGAGACATTTATTAAAGTTCATCAGGAAGACTTCTATCACCAGACCGTTCATTTGATGGAGGAGAAAGTAGAGTTATTGTTTGCGCTCGTTGAGACGAGAATGATCACAAACAAACTAATTATCAAGATCTATTTTCAACCATAGATATAACGGATTGTATTTAATGCTCAAATAAAAGCTATGAGATTGATACGAGACCTCATCTGTACAACAGTATGCTACTAGATAACAATGCTTCTCTCTACGATGAGCTCAAGATCAAGATGTATGAACGGGGACTTTCATGTAACTTTAAAGGCTGAAGGTATCAAACTCTAGGATTATCACATCAAGGAGAAATACATGCAATTTACACAAGAAAAACAGAATACTATCCAAATTTTGAAAAAAATAAATGCATCCTTTTTTCTGATTTCATATAGTTATTTAAGAACATTAACAAATGATTTTATCTAATTTATCACATCACGACTTGCATTAATGATGCCATTTTAAAGAAATAACCGAATTTCTATCTTTTAAATGCTTATTGTTACATTTGTAGATCATGCTATTTACACAGTAATTTAGTTAGACCTTCTTTTAAGTAAAATAAATTAGGTCGATTCACTAACAATAAATATAAGATCACTAGGTCAATTGATGATTGTTTTCAGTAACTGACACTTTTTATTTGATTTCGTGTACCATCAGACTTGATGAGTTTCAGGTGTAAGTGGAGTACCTTATTCTAAACATCAATGCTTATGAGGGATCTCAACATACACAAAGTGTAAGTTTAGTTTACCATTTAGACAAGCTGTAGTATACCTTCATAAGATTAGCTGAATACACGTAGAGAACATCAGTGAGGTTAAATCTTTGATGGTTGAATTTTCATTTGAACAATGGACACTTTGTTCCATATCATTTTTCTAAGCATCAACGATAATTGAAAACCCAATCCTTTATATACGAAAATATCATATATGACATTTTGTAAATATCATTGTTAAATGAATATGTTCTGGCTGTGTTTCTCATCTCATGTTTGTCTGATGTAGCAATGTTATTTCTTTTAGTAAGATTTTAGTTGAATGGTACAATGCAAGTATAAAACAAAATTTACGATTGACAAGAAAATGTTAATGAAGAACCCAAATTCCTTGTTAGTATATAGAGGATACTAATTACCTTCCATTCAATACTATTTTTATTAACCGAGTTAATGATTAAGTATAAAACGAGCGAAAGCGAGTTTGATACCAAAACATTGACAAGTTTTATAAAAAAATAGTATCAAATTGAAGGCAGTTTAGTATTCTGTATATCACTTGACCTTTGTAATCAAGCATGATTTCCGAAAGTGTACTGAACGAAACATTTCCGCGACTTGTCATAACCACACAATATCATGACATCATACGTGCAGAGGTAATACACTAGTTTAATATCGCCGTATAAATATTACACTGCAGTAACTTACACGGTACACAAGTCAAAATATGACACTAGATTATCGTTCTGCAGTCATACGTTCCACCATGGTACATAATGAATGCTGCAATAATGCATATCACTTTCGAATGAAAACAATATTATAGTGTTAAGTCAATGTCACATTTCAAAAACGTTAAGTTAATCATTTTAATTTTTGGACAATGAGAACATTATTTTGGTTTAAAAAAAGGCAAATGACAATTGAAAGTTTTGCTAATCTTAAACTTTACCTTCTTTGTAGATGTGGGTTTTCGCAATATGTATAACGTTCCGGTGTTAATGTTCTGAAACGTTTACTTTATATATCAAAACTGGTCTCAATGGTTTGTAAACCGGATTTACGTGAAAATATACTATTTTCATCTCGAATAAAAAGTTTGAACAAAAAATGCTAAGGGATCATGGCATATGATAGGAATTCGCATTACAAAGCGCCATTACATTTATCTTTTCCTTTAATCTTGTAAGATGTAAGAAATAGCAGTAATTATTTTCTTTAAATAAACATTTATAGTTATTTCTAACGATTCCGAATTGAATTGTTCATTAACTCTGCAGTGTCTCACATAGCTGATAATGGCGTCAATGTTTTCTTTCCAAATATAAATGTAGGATGATGGTTGCTGTTGAAGTGTTGAAGTTCAGTTCGCTTTTTGAGTTTACTCCTGCTCATATCCTACATTTCCTATATGTGTCGAAGGACATACATTTAGAAAAGATGTAAAGTCAATTACTGTTTTTGCAAATCAATGATAAAATGTCGAAGACTGCCTCCTGAACTTCTGACTGAAATGTTGTAGAACTTGATGGTAGATCGATGTGTTATTTAGTGATAATAACAAGTTGTTTTACATATCATTTCACCCCATATATTAAGCCAGAGACACCCATATCAACCCGAGGGACGCAGAGAGCTGATATTCATCGAGGGCTTTTATGGGGTTCGATGTAAAACATTACGTGTTGTAATCTTTTTATCATTTATCATGCCTTTTCCCTACCATTAGCATAATTAAGATTAATTTAGATAATATGCTGATGTCATTTGAAAATTCAAAAGCTTAAGTCCGCGAGGCTGATATTGATATGGAGTTTCAGACAGGGCAGCAATAGGGGTGCTGTACACTCTATCACATACGCAAAACGACCCATATCATTGATATATAAATGATAAATATTGATATCAGTCAAATGAGAAGATAAGCATAGGGTATTTCCCCCTGTAAGTCACACAGAAGTTGCATATTTGCAAGGAACCAATCAATATGATAGTTGTGCAAAACTACTTCATCAATATTTCATTCACTTTCTTCAAAAGTCACATTTTTTACCTGAATATCAGTTGGAACGATTGGAACCGACTTCAAATCAATACAAATGTGTAAAATCAAATCATATTGAATGATGTTTATGAAAATAAGAATTAAACTTTCAACATCAAGTACAGTTAATTTCACTTTTAAAAGATTTTCACAAGAGAAATTAAGAAAGTGCGGAGGTAAGTGGAAAGAAAAGTCATAGCATAGCACGTGCTTCTGAAGTTGAAAGTAAACCTACCTACCTAATATATTGACATTAAATATTTCTATGACACTCGAGTTTTTACCTTTTACAAAAATATGAGTAATATCAATAATAACCAACTCGTGACGGGAATAACACATTATCTTTCCCTGGTAACATAAAACATGTAATTTCTTCTCCAATGTCCGAGAAATACGAAATAATATAACTCTTCATCTCGTCACTCGTAAGTTATTGTCTAACTATGCAGAAAGCCAAAATCAACAAGACCGTTAAGGTCGTGACATGGACATAAATGGAGAACCATACTTTTCTGCAAATGTCTCAACTGAAGTTTTCAACTGAAAATTATCGTGAGTTTTCGTCATTTGTTCTGTTTTTAGGGTGAACTTAACAGCAACAAAGTCTTTCTTGATATCTTATTTAATTATAACAATTTCTTAAGTGATAACTATTTACTCAATAATTAACTGGACATTTGTCATATGTATCCAGTCCATAATTTGATTTATTGTTTTGTGTATATAAATACCTATGCAAGCTATGTAAATTTCACTGATCTATTCTAAATAGAGTATTTTGTATTATTGCTTCCTCTTTATAATATTCTTTAAAAAGTTAAATTCATTTTAAATGTGTATCATATACACAGTTATCCAGAATAAAATTGTGAATTTAACCAAAAATACTACATAAAAAAAATAGATCTTACAATCAATTATGTTTGTATTTTTTTACACATAATTATTTGCTCACAGTGGAAAGTGTTCTAACTGAATCAATTTCAACAGGTCTGAGTGTCTGATGAAGTGTAAAGGCATATGCCATCAACATTGGTGTTAAATTGATCTGAGCTGAACCTTTTGTTATCAATGTAATGTCAGTCATGCTGGGAGAAAAAAATGTCTACTATGAATTAGCTTTTATGATAAACAATTCCGATTTTCCATCTACAAATTTGAAGTTTTTCTAATTGTGATACATAGTCCAAAGCTGTATACGTAGAAAGAGTAATATAAACTTTTCAATACTTGACCATCTAATAAACAAACGCCTACAGGACAAATAGTTGATGAACGAAGCTTCTTTTAAATGTCAGGATACAATAAAGGTTACAAGTATCAAGTGAACCCTCGTCCGTGTTTCCTTGTTTCCATGGTAGTTACAAGTGACAAAGTCGATGTCACAATCTGGAAAAGCATCACTTTCATCGGTTCAACTTTATCTGTGTTACACACAATACACAACAAGCTTATAGCTTACCTGAGTAACACCATTTAATAATCTCGTGAAAAATTCGTATTATAATCGTTACAGCTGATATAGTAAAATCAGTGTAATATACACATTACAAAACTGATATCGTAGATTCTGTAGGTATTCACAGATGGACAGAGAACTTTATCCTTGGACTCTGTTGAAATCTTCTTACTTTTATTTGCGGATGACCTGCTCCGGTCGTGCCTAACCGGAATGGTTTATAGAAACCAATAGAAATAAGCTATCGAACTATTGAAATATATAAAATTTTAAATTTCAATATAGATAAGAGTAAAATAATAATTTTTATGAATGTCACTTGTATTAAAGTCTAATTTAGCTATCAAGGTGAATTTCATGAATACGTGAATTCAGAAAACTTTATAGGGTTGGACTTCTATTCCTCTAGGTCATGGTAAGTGATTTAGAGGACATATTGCAACAGGATTTGAAAGTAATACCCATCAAAACAGCTAACGCATTCCCCGGTTTTTTTTGTAATCTCTCAGTAAAAATAAAGTTAAGTATATTTGATACGAAGGTATTGCTAATCTTATGACAAGGCATAGAGGAATGGGGTTTCTAACCGGCTCTTGACGTTAAATATGTCCGTGGTAGTTATGTAAGCTTGCACTAGGACTAAACAACTCTAGCCCTAATTTGTCTGCTAGAGGAGAGCTTTAAAGGTATCATTTATGTGATATAATTAATTATTTTACTTATAAATAATTCTATTATAGTGGCCCCGGTTTATAACCAAGCACAGGAATATGTGTAATGCAGCTTATCTTTAAAAAAAAGTACAAAAGGGTCTTAAAAGGTATATGATGTAAGGTATTTGAGGTTAGTGTTTACTGTACACATGGCTTTGGTGATTTGTTGCTCAATCAAGGTGCATGTCATGTTGATATGTTCTTCATGAATTTATACAATGCTGTATGTACATAGATATGCAACAGTGGGGTAGGGTAGTCAATGTTTGAAAGTTGTATTTTTTTCTGCCTTGTTAAAATTAATTTTTGATCTTATTTTACGTATCTAGTTTATATTAATACACATATAAAGAACTTTGTACGATTATCATTTAGTACATTGATCATTATACGTCCCTGCCAATGGCACGAGCTTTAGTCGAAGGATAAAAGTTATTACTATGGTAACTAGACAAATTTTACAATCAAACCAGAGTACACTGTTTACATGAAGAATGGATTCATGTCGGTGTATCAAATCCATGTTTTGCAGTTAATTCTTTATGCCATACCTAACTATACAGATTTTACTAAAGCAAGTTTTGAAATAGAAAACCACAAAAAAGTTTCTCAAAATGATTTTTTTAAATGTTCGTGTTTTATATTTCACTATATCTAACATACAGAATGAATAATCAAATTTGAACATTTAAAATGCATATATGAATTTTTTAATTATCGTGATCAAACACAATCTCACCTTCCTTTATCTGTGACAAATATTTTTCTGAATCGCATTGAATTATTTCTAAAGTATCTAATTACAAGATCATGACCTTTAATGCAAAATTATCATTTCTGTCCATGTGTCGTTTAAGATTCTGTTTCATCCAAATTCATTTACAGATTGCATGTTCAGATTGAATGTAATAAAACACCTGTGGAAAGATAAACTTGTCAAGGTTGTAACTCAACATGGGACAATTTTCCCATTAAACCAGTTACAGAATAATTTAACTTTTTGAATATAATTACATTTGGATGGATAATGACCATATACAGATTATAATTGTCTAAACATTTATGCTCTTGCTTTAATGGCAATTGTTTACGTTTAGTTAATATGTCGAATGTTGTTGGTCATTATCAATTTTTACACCATGGATAGTGAGATACTACAATAGGTAAATTAATGTATTTCATTCAGCAAAGTTTAATATTTATGTCTGCATATATTCGATAACACAATGATTAGCTTTATACCTTAAAAAAAGCTTAAATTTATTTGAAATAATTAGTATCCATTATAATCAAATAAAGTCCCCTGCTAAATATATTTCAGTATTGTTTTAATGTCCCTGTGGACTTACTGGAAAAGACCGCCAATTAGGTCAAGTTCGGTAGATAATTAATAATTGATTATAAATGAGAACGCTTATTGTCTTCATTGAGAAGACATCCATTAAATAGCTTGCCAATTTCGTGTTGACTTTGTTAAGGTTCACACGACATCCAACTATATACTACATAACTATATATTTGTGCAGAAAGGCGTGTATTTTTTAGCAAAAAAGCTAATTCCAAGATCGAAATGTCAAAATCAATCCTTCATGTTTTTATCGGATCGACATTTGTACATCTCATTAAAAATATGAATTGAAATCAATGTCACTCAATCGTCAGTAAGAAATAAAAGCATCAAACACCCGGATTTATTTCTATTTTAGATAACGATTTCCTTATCTATTGCCATAATTTCAATTGTCTATAGGTATGTTGCAATTTCTACCATTCTGCCGATCAACTGGGTGTTTGGCTCTTGTCATATTCTGGCATGTAAAAGCTTTGATGTTCTGACGATTCTGAATTACTCGGCTATCGTATTTACTCTGATGCCATATAAATTAGGTTAATATTGATTATATTTTTCATTCATTTTAGTTACTATAAATCAACTATAAGGTAATAGAAATGACTGGACTAATGTGAACTGACTACAAACACTTAGTCAATGCCGACACAGTGATGTTGGAAAGTGTGAACTTCTAATTGTTCAAACTTCATAGATTCCTTGACAAAGGCATACTTGCCAACTCATTATCTCCCCTACCCTAGTCACTTCTTTCCATCTGACTTCTGTTACAAGTTGGATACATTTTACAGTTATTTCATATCCCTTAGCTGAGATTAACTTTGATACCAAACAGTCAACTATTGTGTTTTGTCTCTGACATAATTCCGCCCTGTTATAGAACGCACTATTTTATTTCATTGAAATATGACAGAGGATGATGATAGTCATCCATATTATCTCTATATCCTATAAAAGTATTTACCAATGAAGAAAGACCTACTATGGCATGAATTGATTAAACATTATTCTCTTTTCGTGTGTTTCTATCGAAAGAAAGAAAAACATGCCATATGTACTGAGAATGCCTGTCGGAAAATGGCCGACAGCTGTTGGTTATTGTAGTAAACATTCCAACTTGCACCTAACTATTCACTAGATGAATTAAATATATATACGAGATCCGAAATATGTTTAGGGTCAAATACTACACATTCACACATTGGACAAATAACATATATATTTTGTATCTGTATGGCTATTTGGGAAAAAGACGTGTTTCGCTTATTGATTGGACAGGCATTTTGCGGAAGTAATTTGTTTATGTAGATGCTACTTTCCACGAACATGCTTTTAGTGACTGAACTGGTGGACGGACATGTATATGATCCACTGTCTGCTAAAAGCTCGTTTGGTAGTAACAGGAAGAGAAATAGAGTGATTTAAAGTGGTGTTGTAGATATACCTAGGAATTCTCCTCACTACACGAGTAAGTTAAGGTACATGAGTAAGTTAAGGTACTCGTGCAATAACTTGTTTTAAGATCCTATGTATAATTTCGTCTACGTAAGTTAATATTAATTCACACAAAGCACCACATATACTATAAAAGGCAAACGTCATACAAATACAGAACGCATTGCTTGACAGTAATGATGTCATTTGCACATACTATTTTGGATCTTATCTCTTTTCAAATATAGTTTCATGTGAAGGAAAGGGCAAATAGAGACCTTTCTATCAACGTCACAACGTTGTACCATCTGCGATAACGCAATGTTAAGCGTTTATAGATGTCTCTTTTTGCCTTGCCTGAGATTATTTAAACATGTAGGAATAATATAATAAAGGAAAGGAAATATTTCCTGTATCTCCACTTTTTTCATATTTCGATTCCAAATGTTTGCAACATTTTTTAAATACGCCTACTATGAGGTTAAAGTTTCTTAGTTGACCTCATGAAAGAAATGACATGTTTGAGTCACTAAGAGGTTTTTCAATATGTCATGCTTCAAATTGGCCTACAAATATAATGTTTTTTCTGTCTGGTGCTTTATAAAATTCTTTAATTTGAAAAAGGGAACTTGAAGAAGTCATAGAAGTAAAATTAGTAGAGCTTTTCGGCATGTCCTACAATACACTTTCAAGTGAAATTTTTTTAAACTCTAAAACCAGCACGTTGATGGAAGATATAATGTCCGTTACCAGAGTTGAGTTCAGAACAAATAATTCTTTAGAAATAATTTTGTCTTGTTTTACACAGTAATGTTTTCAACAATGTAACATCATCCCATAGAGTAGAGAATCCTTGTTAGCATAATGAGATTACCAGTTTTTTTCATTGCAGTTTGTAAGAAGTATGATGGCCGTATGACTTCATGATTCTATGATATTGAAAAGATAAAACATGGTAGTAAACGTAACGCACCCGTTTATATATGTATAAGATAAAAGATTACATTACATTTATGAAATTAGTAACAATGATTAAAAGATATTACATACATCACACCAATAATATCTGCTTTTGTTCCCAAATTACTGTCTATTATCGCTGCTTCTACGCCTCGTAAATTAGAAAAATATGAAATTGGATGGATTTAATTGATTCATACAAATACGCTTCCTATCAATATTTTTCCATTATTTACATTAATCATAGGTAACGTATATACACGTAATTGTCATAATAAGAGCTTCCGGTGTCTTTTAATTGCCTTAAACGTAAAAAAGATTCAGATAAAGGTCGTCTTACGTTTCATAAAACGAGTAATATGATCTTTTATAACGCATTAGCAACCTCATAGTCTGGACTGATAATACAATTACATATAATATAATATGAAAACGATGAAATGTTATTTGAGCATTTTCTGAATTTCGTGAGAACACAACTGAAAATATTGATTTGTGAAGGGAAGTACTAGTATTATACTTGGCATAAACGTTAGCACATGAATAAATCATATGACATTGAAACGTTCTGTTTACTTAGATAATATCTATAATATACTGATAAACTTAATACCCCGATATAGCCTTTGTTTCTCTTAAACATTAAGCTTACAACAACAGTTTTGATTATGTAGGTGCTTGTACACGGATATACACAATTTGGTAGAATAAGAATAAAAGATATAATCTTTAAATGTTTGATACTAAAAATTATACATTTTTTATATATATTCTAGATCAACATAAATATATTTTTATTTGAAAAAATAACTAGTAGACAGAAAACTTCCCAGTTTCAATAATAAGAAAAACTAGATTACAGTTGTTGATGGAGATTTATATACCGTTGCTGTTGTTATTTAGCTGAAGTGGAACTTAACATTTTTCGTTGAGTTTATGTACATGTAATGTCTCTTTAGCAAACACGATGAGTAGAACATTCTCCCAAATTTTTGATAGATTTGATATATATTGTCGATGTAGGAAAGTTTAAACGACTAATCAGTGTTTTACTTTTCCTAAATAATCAAAATTACATGCGACATAATATAATGAAAAATAAATAAAGAGCCAATTTTTTAAATAGTGTTTAGTTTGAAAAAAGATTATTTATTGCAACGTTTGTCTTTGCAAAATATTCAAGTGGCTGCCGTGCATTGTTTCATGCATGTTCTTTCCATTCAAACCAACAATGAGTACTATAAATGTAGTTAACTTATTTCAAAATATTATGCATACAATTTTTATAAGCTATCTTCATCAGATTTGAACGATTTGAAGATATTTTCCATTTGATTTTCTATTTTTGAATGAATGATTGTTATAATTACCTCTATGATTATCCTGATATCCACAAGAATACTACTACTACTAATACTTCTACTACCACCACCACCATCACTACTACTACTACTATTACTACTACTACTAATACTTCTACTACGACTACTAGCAAAAATAAAAATACTTCGTCTTATTCTTATTCTTCTTCTTCTACTACTACTACTACTACTACTACTACTACTACTTCTACTACTACTAATACTTCTACTACGACTACTAGCAAAAATAAAAATACTTCGTCTTATTCTTATTCTTCTTCTTCTACTACTACTACTACTACTACTACTACTACTACTACTACTACTACTACTACTACTACTACTACGACTACTACTACTAATACTAATACTAATACTACTACTACTACTACTACTACTAATACTAATACTTCTACTACGACTACTAGCAAAAATAGAAATACTTCGTCTTATTCTTATTCTTATTCTTCTACTACTACTACTACTACTACTACTACTACTACTACTACTACTACTACTACTACTACTACTACTTCTACTACTACTACTACTAATACTTCTACTACTACTACTAATACTAATACTTCTACTACGACTACTAGCAAAAATAAAAATACTTCGTCTTATTCTTCTTCTACTACTACTACTACTACTACTACTACTACTACTACCACCACCACCACTACTACTACTACTACTACTACTACTGCCTCTGCCTCTGCGTCATTACTGCTGCTATTAATCAGTTATTGATACTCTCACTACCCACTGCTACAACTACATCAACTACCACCTTTACCACTAAAACAATTATTACTACTTCTCCAATGATAATAACAATAATAATAATAATAATAATAATAATAATAATAATAACAATAATAACAATAATAATAATAATAATAATAATAATAATAATAATAATAACAATAATAACAATAATAATAATAATAATAATAATAATAATAATAATAAATGCAACAATTACACATCCAAAGAGACGAAAGAAAGCACTGGTGACAGCATCATGCAATGTGCTAATCATTCAAGTTATCAGAAGTCTACTCTAAAGTTGGGAACATGAACACAATATATCCAGATACAACCCGATATACTCATATTACATTTAGAACAATCAATCATAAGAAACATTTTCCTACACTCAATGCACAACAAGGACTAATGAATGATGTTGTGAAAAACGTTTTCTTTAAGGAGAACACAACATCTGAAATTGATGGAACTGATACAGACATTCTAAACGAAGAATGTTAAGGACCACCCAAACTATATTAGTGATTTTATATAATTTATTTTGTGTTGTCACATTAATTTGAGGATGAGTTTTTACTTGGAATAAATGTATGTTTTCATGTATTTCATTGGTTTTCTATGGTGTTATTTAATATATGAAAACCATCCCTGTTTCTTTATGTAAAATGAAGACAGAGCTGGCAATAAAAACATCATTTATCAACCAAAAATACTTTTCCTAAAAATTCAAAACTACAGATACATGTCGTAACCTCAGTGATACAAAATACCTTTGAAGTGTAAATTATTTATTTCATTCGTCAAATAGAAATATTCAAGTTTGTAGAAATTTATCGCGTAGTGAACATAAATCTTGTGACATACAAATCTTGTATATGAAACGGGTAAACTTCCAAATGGTAAATAACCTTGTTTTCGCTTGGTTAAATACCTTCCGAAGATCACGCATTCGTATAATTGGATATATATCTTATATTGTAGTAATCTCTTAATTATTTATCTCTGGTAATAGTCTATATGGTATACGACACATGTTGCTATTAATTCAGTTTGATTGAATTTGTATGTATTTATTGTATATGTATTTTTAGAACGTATATAAATATGCGATATCATTATAAACATCACACGAGAAAACTCATTAAGGAATTATTTCTGAAGATATGTTACAAACTGATTGCATACTCTCTGGCAAAGCTCGAGGACACGTCCTCACAATATGTCTCAAGTATGTGACTCTGTCCCCGCTGACATGTCGGATTTGTCACTGTCTGAGACGTTTATTGAAGTTGATCAGGAAGACTTCTATCACCAGACCGTTCATTTGATGGAGGAGAAAGTAGAGTTATTTTTTGCGCTCGTTGAGACGAGAATGATCACAAACAAACTAATTATCAAGATCTATTTTCACCCATAGATATAACGGATTGTATTTAATGCTCAAATAAAAGCTATGAGATTGATATGAGACGTCATCTGTACAACAGTATGCTACTACTTAAGAATGCCTCTCTCTCTCTACGATGAGCTCAAGATCCAGATGTGTGAACGGGGTCTTTTCATGTAACTTTAAAGGCTGAAGGTATCAAACTCTAAGATTATCTCATCAAGGAGAATTACACGCAATTTAGATAGGTGAACAGAGGTGACGAACATTAGGTACCAGGTATATCAGGTTTTCAAAACCTCGTAAGGGAATGGACCTTGATAAGAACAGGAAGAAACTTCGTAACTTTGCAGAAAATTTTATCTAAATAAAACAACTTTAAATCTACTCTCCCAACCATTGTTCAAAACCCATGATATTGTTTTATCTTAAAACAACGATTTCTATGATTATTTCATCTCACTTATATTCTAGAAATAATTAAATGAATTATGGCACATTGTGACATTATATTGTTTAATTTCACCTCACGATTAGAAATAATGATAGTTTTTTCCAGATGGCAATGAAGTACCCTTTTCCGAACATTAGGTGCTTTTAACGGAATTCAACATACACAAAGCGTAAGTTAGTTTATCTTCTTGACATGATGTGGTATATACTATCTTGAAAACAATGATGGTAAAATGTACATAACATATTTGAGGTAAAGTCCACTATGAATGTTTACCAGTGAACATCGGGCACCACCACTACCGCTAGCATACGCTACCTCTACCGTACGCTACCACTGCCACTACCATGCACTACCACTACCGTTCTCTACCACTATCACTACCATACACGACCACTACCACTACCATACACTACCACTACTACTGACATACGCCACCACTACCACTACTGTTCGCTATCACTACGACTACCATACACTACCTCTACCATACACTACTTCTACCATACACTACTTCTACCATAAACTACCACTACCGTACGCTACCACTACCACTACCGCTCGCTACCACTACGACTACCATACACTACCCCTACCATACACTACCTCTACCAAACACCACCACTACCATACAACACCACTACCACAATAATACACTACCCTATACAAGTACCGTTTGCTACCACGCATACAACGGCTTAATCTTTTGTCTGCCCTTTGGGTTGCCCAAACACGCTTTCCATTTAATATCTACATATAGATGTGTTCAGTTTAGATTACATATTCTTTCATGAATATATATAAGTGACAAAAATAAATGTTCATGTTTAAGAAGTGTAACTATCACATAATGTGTCACATAAACCTTACATAATCCCATATGTTCAACTTAATGTGTTCTTTCAGAATTTTTTGTATCTTATGAAACTAAGTAAAGACATTTATGAATCTTTATATTTTCAAAATGTATTATTCTGTTTAGACACAAAAATCATCAAACAATTTTTGTATTAAATAAGCACAGATGTATTATATCTAGATGACTTTTTAATGCATTTGACAGACGAATCAAAGAGAAAAAACTACCATCGACCTTTAAAAATTGATTTTACATCAAATGCCAAGCGCTCATGACATTTATCTTTTTCATTAATCTTGTCAGATGTAAAAAATAACTGTTATTTTTTTAAATAGCCATTTAAAGGTATTTGAATTATTTATAAGGAGGTAAACCTTGTGTGTTTGAAAATGAGGGACACGCTATGCTTGATTTATAGCGAGTAAATGCTAAATTGAACGCGTAGCCAATATATTATCGATAGGTGCCTTTTAAGAAATTATTATGTGCTCAAAATGGAATTCGTTGTATTTTATATAATTTCAAAGATCTGATTTTCCGATTATTTGTAAGGGCATGTACTTAGAAGATTGTCTTTTGGTGCCATCGTTTGGTATTACACTGAGTACCTTTTGCTATAATAGTCAGCCAGGCTGTGAGAAAATTTACCTAAAATGAGCGTTTATGATAAACATTTCTGTTTATTCTTTTACACATTTGAAGATTTGTGAGTTGTTAATGTACAGTCCCAGGTTGAAGATAATGAAATCAGATTTCAATACTTGACCTTGCGTTGTAAGTTGTCATGTTACCTGAAAACGTATCTCTGAGCTCTCGAGCTCTATGTGTGAAGCAGTACGGTAAAAACCATTAAGTATCACCAACACCTTCAATCATGTCACATTTTTGTCCAAATTAATACAAATATCTTGAATTAAAATGAAGTCAACACTGAATTCTCACTGATGATTCCTAATCTTGCAGAATTATCAACGGAACTCAAAAATATAAATAGCTTTGATGTAATTACAAATATTCTGAACATATCTTCTTTCATGTCACGATCGCCACTGTGTTGCAGAGATAGCAAAGGCTACAGAAGTCTGAAAAGTCTTGTCCTTATTGTCGGGTTGTGGAGAAGTAGTGGTAGTATACTTCATCTATAATTAGTAATTATCTATCCTTTTTTCATTAAGAATACAAATAAATAAAAACTCTTTGTTTGTTTTTATTTCATTCACTTAAAAATATTGGCTATTCATTATTGGTATAAGATAACGTAAATGCAACTTCATGTACATTATGATTGTGGAAAACAAAATATTTTTTTGAAACGTTATATTTGTTTAGATAAAATGAATCAGTTCAGAATTTGATGTTTTAAAATCATTATGTATTCTTTTGAGTTTCTAAATGTTCAAATACCAAATCACATGTAAACAATGTATCCTTCACAATATGTAAATTGATTTACCCTTAGAAGCAGAAGTCTGCGTGCTAGTAAAGCAAATAAGTCTGCAGGAAAGTATGATATAATGAAGCATAAAGCAGCATGTGGAACTGTCTAGACGCTTTATTGCCAGGAAAGTAGCATATCAATAACATATAATACATTTTGCAAGTCCCTGTATACAAATTAAATCATGCAAAGTCTTAGGATTATTTTGCAGTGTAACATTGCAGTGATGGTCTCATGGAAGTCGTAAGTCTTATCTTTGTGTTGTATATCCAGTTAACATAGTAGGAGATTAGGTTTCGCATCATGATATGATGAGAAGTTAGGAAAGTAGCTTACTGGTCCTGAGTTCATATCCAACCTACGGGGCCTCAGTGATGCTTCTGTACTCCTTATTTACGTTTCATTCTGATATAGTAAATCTCTATGTGAACATTAATGATTAAATGTTTGCTGCTTATTTAAATTTGAGGTTCATTTCATTATATTATGTAACGATGATAATGATGTGTGTACGCTGAATGGTGTGGTCTTTGAAACTATTTTGTAAATTACCCTTAAAGTTGCAATCCAGGCCGAGACAAAGATCTTATTTCAGCACCACCCGAGGTTACTAAAGGCAAATCAACATATAACATTTCCGCACGTGAGGGTAATGCTGAGAGGAGTATCAGCAATCTTTCAGACACTTGGTGGCAGCAGGTGTCATCAACATGTTGCTGTTCCTAAGATCAAGTCTATTCAATATAGTTTGATGATAGATTATGAAATTTTGTACTTTCCATCCACAAATATATATGTGTGTGATGTTCTTCCCTTTACGCCAAGTTGTCTTGTTGGTCGTGTTGCCTACGTAGACATCATAGGTAAACTGAATGGTACATGTGTAAGGTGAAAAGACTGTCAATGGTGTTTTAGAATTTCTTCTTTGCTGTGCTCTGTAGTTTTTGTACATTATAATGAATATTGGTCATGATTGGCGCTTTGGTTGCATCTATCGTTATACCCACATTTCCATATATTAATATCTTTGCAATACTTGAATACATATCAAATAAGCTAAATATTTAGTAGCAGTGACGACAGTAAGCATTTGCACTACTGATTGTCGGACCATTTACTTTAATTTAATTGCAGTTTATCTATATGATTTGTTCTAATATATGAGCATAATATTTCCAACAATTCCTATAATGCAAACTAAATATTATCTTATAAAATTGTATGGTCTGTTATATATCAGATAAAACTTCAAGGAACCATAATTTTACCAGTTTTTGTCAACTGCAAACTTCTATGTCTTGTTGCCTAATGATGTAACTAACCGACTGACCTCTGGAGTTATTATTTTGACCCTTGGAGTGTCGTTATGACCCCAAAGCCGTTTAGCCTCAAATGGGAGCTCAAAGGAGATAACGCAGCGGTTTTCTGATTGAAAGCGCCCGATGAGATCAGGGAATCATCGATCTCTTACAAGAAATGAACCCACTTGCCCACTTGATCAATTAATCAAGTAAAACAAGGTGAAACTGTAGTGGAGGAGAAAATGATCTAATGATAGTTATGTCATGAGACGAGTGCAGAGCAAGCACAACAGTGGACAATACCTTCAATAACGACAACTGTAGCCGTCCCATCATATCCTGAATAAATAAATTGAAAATTAGAAATGAAAAGCTTGAGAAAACAATAATTGTGAAAATTAATCATAACTCAAGTACTATAAACTTAATTCACTGATGTTTGTTCAGTTTCAAATGATTAACAAGAAACAGCACTCAAGTTTTATATCTATGAAGGAAAACGTGATACAATTCCGTTATAACGTTCATAATTCGTTCATGCTGAAGTTCTTCAATTTTAAAATGCAGTTACTTGAATCAATAAGACCATTATTATTTTTCTAACAACGGGAACAATAACCGTCCCAGATATTGTATCCCTAAGAACGAGCGCTGATTATGTTTCAGTTATGTTTTTACCATTGAATTGCTAAAACAGAATAATCGTGAATTTTGTTGTTTTCCTTAAATCTTAGAATTCTGAGGTCGAATACAAGCATTGGATCAGAGAGAAGTATATTTATTGCCAGGTAGGCAATTGTAAATATTGTCAGGTAGTATTAAAATCTTGCACCATGAAAAAGCTCTCTGTAGGGAAACTGAGCGCTAATATTTTAAACGTCAGGATTTCAATGAAATTTGTTTGATTCATTATGAAACATAATTTGCAGAATAGCTTTCTTTGGCTCTATCTAAAGCTGTAATTGTATACCAACCACCGCTTTTTTAGGCTTTGATTAATTATTTCAGAAATACATTTCCAAATTGGAATCATTCTGGCAAACCTTTTCATTGGATTGTAAAAATAACGTTATTTTGATAGCGGTAACACAGATATAGGTTTAAAAAGAAAGTTCCAAGATGGAGATAAACACAATGAATTGGGTAACAGAAATGTAAATGAAAATATCAATTCAAGTATCAAATCAAATATTCTCGTGAGAAGACAGGTTTGAAGAACTGATTAGCTGTTATCTTTATAAAACTGTTTGCCGCAATCGTACCTTCACAAGGTTTAACAGAATTTAGCATGTAGGCCTATGGTACAAAATACAAAATAGAATTTAAAAATGCTATTTGTAAGAAGGGGAACCTCGACGTTTTCTTTTTTGAACTCTCTTGACATAACGTTGATAATGTAATTACAAACAATGTGAGAGTTCAAATAAGTTATTCGAAAACATTCCAACAGAGCGCTGACATTAAACTTTGTTTATGTTTCATGTAATTGAATATAAACTTGATGGTTATTTCCTCGTTGATAGAAAGAAACACTGAGGTGTGATAAAGAACACGTTAGATTTCAAACTGTCGACTCAATCTGATCTTAATGTGTGAGTTTAAACAGAATCGCTCGTATCTCCAAGTGTATAGCATTTCAACTGCTCCTGAGAAAGCATTTTAGAAGACAACTGCCAGTTCAGATCTGTGACATCTCTCGTTTGTCATATAAGTACACACTTGTAGCAAAACACCTCGAGTGGAGGACTCGCGATGTACCGTGCGGCGTATCTTGTCATTGAATGTTATGAAGCGTTTTAAGATAGACACACTGTAAAGAATTTATACACATCTTATGATGTAACTTTTACAAGCAAGTAATCATTACTATTGGGACAAAAATACCCTGACCCATATTATCAGTGTACAATGAAAGTAAAGAGCTTCACTGTCGCTAGAAACGTCAATAACTAAGTTTTATAAATTGAAATCTACCGATGTGTTGATGAAACTCAAAACCATTTTCAAAATTCACTGGGAATGTAAAAGTATATCAAGTCATGGGCGTAGCACACAAGTTTCCTTTCTGAAAAAGAATTAACACTTGTAAGATCACCATCATGTGTCTTCTATCAAAGGTATGAGGAAATTGTCTATCAATTTATATATATAATTATATACATATATTCTACTGACAAGCTTTACCTGCTCCTATTGTGATGACCTAAAAGTTTCACTATGACCTTGAACATCGTGCCAAGATCTCTTACATCAAGTGGCCCTAATGCAAGAAGCCTGTACTATAATATTCCTTGTGAAAAATATAAAAAGAAAATTTTCAAACTATAAATTTATAAATTTAAGAGATAAAATCACAATTTTGCTGTGACAATAAACATAATGTGAAGATCACATTCGACTGGGCATGTATTTGTAATAAAATGAAGGAAGTCCAACGAACGGTTCTACAGATATCGCTAAAACATAACATGCACGTTTCAAAGCTGGAATTTTCACAGAAGCGTTGTGACCTGGATTGTAAAGTGAAGGTCACCATAAGCATCTCCGAATGAGCTGTGCGTTAGTTGTGCATACAGTTCAGCAAATAGTGCGTGAGACATCGCGCTTAAAAGAATAAAATGTCATAGTCTTTTCAGTCTTCGAAACGAATATCAAGGTCACAAACCTCTATCGAGATCTTTCATGATGAAAAGCATGCATATTATAAAACATTTCCTCTCAAATTGTTGAGTTATTCCATTTTGACGATTCGACGTTGTCACTCCAATATGTTGTTGGCAAGATGTGGAGTTGTCAGAAAATTACCAATTCAACAGTACTATTGCTTTCACCTCATTATGTCCATCAGGTGCATGAGTCCTGCCGACCGATGGTACAACGCGTGAACTGTGGTCAAAGGCAACGAATATCGGCCTTTGAGTGGTATAAAAACACAATTTTCTTCTTTACTTAGATTTTTCCCTAACCCAGTATGTACTGTGACACCTATTAGTTGAAGTGCAGATACGATGGCAAATCGGCCGACATGGTTACATGTGGCTCTTTTTGTAGAATTTTCCGAGGATGTTCATGTCATGTTTTAATCCATTTAAACAGTTCTTAGCTTTCCTCCAGCAGTCACGATTAACAGAAGCAGAATTTATACGTTTATGTCACGTGCCTTCCACAAGTATCAAGATAACATACTTTACAATTAATCGCAATCTTCAACAAAAATAAATAGTCATCTCAGCTTAAGATCTTTAGTTTATAGTTCAAACACTTTTAATGAATTATAATAAAAGGCCACGGCTGTAAAACATATTACCTACCTGACGTTAAGCTTCTGTTCATAATGTAACGCATGCAGTCAGTTTATGTTTAGTAATGAAGGATCCAATTTGCCAATGTTGACAATTGTTTTAATAAAGGTATTCGGCAATGTTATCATTACAAATTCTTCTCATATGAATGTATATGTTCCAAGCATGGCAAATAAGTTAATAAAATAAAGTTGATTTTATCATTTATAGATTGTTAAGCCATATTTCGTAGCTTTTGAAAACTGCTTAACATTATGTGTCCTCAACATCGGATCTACAGCTGCATGCCAAAAGTTTGTTCACATATCTGAATATATTAGTGCAAATATCATGTAATTTGAGATGCCTTTGAGGTATCGTAGCGTTGCAAAAAAGGAACGTATACTATTGAATTATACACATGCAGATCCATTCTTCTTTAAGACAAAGGTTGATCGCACTCCACAATTACCCGTAACAGTTTTGGCAGGTCATTGAAGTGACCAGGGGTCAAAATTCCAAAAACACTAAGTTTTATTTTTCTCTATAAAATCATTCATAAGTTATCAACTTCACGTCACATTTGTTTCTTAGCACAAAGTCAATATGTTTATGTAGGTTTTAATCTCAGAGAGTCGATATGGAACATTTTATTCGACCTTTAACAAAATGGAAATTTAAAAACTGTGACCCCTTCTGTCTTATGCTTAAATTCAAGTTTTTGCACGAGAGACCAGACGTTCCCCAAAATGAGTTCAAGAATGGCTATTTCACACATGGAAAGTGGGTGGTCTTTTGTCAGACTTGCTGAATTAATTTTATTGACGTTGAAACGAAACCCAAATTACATGATATTTGCACTACGATTCAGTGGTAAGTGAACAAACTTTCGGTATGCAGCTGTAAAAAAGCTATTGTTATGATTATGAGACATATTTGAAATATCTCTAATCTAATACTAATTGAAGCTATTCAGTCATTCATATATAATGGAACGTCATGGTTTGATAACGATATGTAATGGATGCAACACATTCACCTGGATATACATTTATATTTTAGGTTCTCACCAAAATGTCATGCAGTTTTGTAGTCAGTATCACGCAAACAACAATTTTCATCGTCTTGACTTACTTTGCGTCTCCCAATTAACATCAACATCATTTGACTGTGTTCCTGTATGTTGACCGATTCACATTGCTCAGTGGATTAATCTTGACCCACCTAGCTTCCATCGATTCTGTGCTGGTGTGAGGCTAGGTGATCCATTAAATGTCACTAATCGAAGGTTTCGTAATCTCTGGGGGAAACATGGCCTTGATCTTGGTTTCCGGCCCCAAGGTTAAAGGTCAGTGGCTATAGTGCGAGTGCTCTTAGACGAAATTACTCTGAGATGGAACAGTTCAGTTAGGATCGTGAATCGACTGCTAAGAACAAACATGGCTCATAATAGAAATTCCCACTTACCTGGAAATTAACTGGTTTGATTGTCTATAAAATCTGCATTAATAAAATTATCATATTATCGTAAAGCCTAAAGTTATGAGTAAATGCAACATGATTCCTTTTTTTGTTATGCGTGCAACATTTTACAACACCGTCAGAAACTGCAACCAATAGATCGAGAGTGACCATTATCCATAGCTTTTATATTCATCTTGATTAGCAAACACTCAAACACTCTTTTAATCAAAGATGATAAACATACGCACATATTTTCTGAACTAACAATTTCCTCTTTACATATATCTGTCCTAAAACGGAGTAATTTTACATGCATACAATCCAATAGCACAAAGAGCACATGATTGTGTAATCTATTTTGATGATCATCACATTCAACTAAACGTTTATCATCAAATGCTCTTTTAGAAACGGGAGGCATTTTGGCTTTTAAAGTCGCTGGAACGTGTATTTTATACATTCAACTTAGGTAAGTGGTGTTGCATGGAAAAATACCTTAAACCCTCAAAAGTAATCATTAGGACAAAATTAGAAATTAGAAAACATCAAGAATTACTGGGGCTTTGCAAAATTGTACTGTAGCTTGGTCTCAATGCATGAACCGACAGAAGCATCTCTCATTATCATTGTGCAAAAAAACATTAGTTTTGTGATATTGTATATTCTCTCGACCAAAATGTCGAATTTTTGCATGATCAAATAGACAGAAGGGGTCACATTTTCGAAAGTCTGAAAAACCATAACGGTTAACTGAATGCGACTGCATAGGACTGCATCATGGTGCAATGGATTTTCACTTCTGTATTGAAAATTCAAAAATATCCGTTTCTTTTTCGCAATGCCCCGATGCCTCAAAGACATGCGAATTTACATGATATTTGCACTAGGATATGCAGGTATGTGAACAAACCTTTGGTATGCAGCTGTACATAAATGTCGTACATGGTGGTAGTTTCAATTTTAATAGTACAGATTGGCCAAACTGAAAACTTAAATCAAAGCAAATAAAATCGTCTTATGCATATGTCTGACTTTTTATTATGCTGTTTTATCCATGTTTAAATATCACAGCATTAAAAAAATAAGAGAGTGATATTTCCTATATATGTGTCAGCATGCCATTTTAATGCCATAGTTAATCACGTCATATTGGAAACTTGTTTGCATAATTGTTTAATCTTAACAAAAAGAAACCTTGGACATTGATGCATTTGCATGTAAATAATATGGAAATCCAAGCGGCAAATATTCATTATGATAACCTAATAAAAAGCTTTGTTAAGCTTGAATAATATCTTGATGTTTTCTCAACACTTCAAATCACATATGCATACAATCATACATGCATACATAAATACATACACTCACATACATACATACATACATACATACATACATACATAAATAAAGCTGTAAATCAGATGTTGAATAGGATAGGAGAAATTCCATGTTTTTCCTGCACAAATATGCAAAATACAATTAACTGGTCTACACTGAAAACAAAGTTATACACATGCAGGCATTTTGTGACAATATATGTTATCAAATGGTGAAAATTTCCCTTTAACTGTACTTAAAGGTATCGGCCAATCAATCCAGCAATGAAACTATTCTTAGATCCTGGGTGCTTATCTGCTTATCTATTTGATACATTGCCGACGTTTTTCTCTCCTAATGAGAAATGTATTCTTTATCGCTCATTGATACGAAAAATGTCACGATATTTACCCATTTTACGAATGATATCTACCATTCTATTCTAAAGCATGAAAACCATTATTGCAGAAAAAGAAAAGCAAAAAAAGGTTATTAAGCGTTACATTGCATGAAACATTGTTGACGTGACGTTCATGAAAAAAATACCTTTCAAATAAATTGCGTTTAGAAACAACAATTTTGCAATTGTCTCATATTCCTATATTCAATAAAGTTTTAGAAATCATGAACATAGTAACATACTTAACCAAATAATTCATCATTTTCTTTTATAACCCGCTATGCTCTTAACACTAGAGAACCACAGTCTCCGTGCTAGTAAAGCAAATAAGTCTGCAGGAAAGTATGATATAATGAAGCATAAAGCAGCATGTGGGACTGTCTAGACGCTTTATGGTCAGGAAAGTAGCATATCAATAACATATAACAAGTTTTACAAAGTCTCCGTCTACAAATTAAATCATGCTAAGCCTTTAGATTACTTTGCAAAGTAGGAGTTGCAGGGATGGTCCTAACGGAGTAATAAGTCTTATCTTTATGTTGTCAGTCCAGTTTACATGGTAGGAGATCAGACATCCAGTCAAGTCAGGATGTGTTGCCAGGAAAGTAGATTTACCTTATAACTTGCAGGGTAAGAGGTGAAACTATGACCCTAAGATATCAGTTCTTGTCAGATTATACGGCTTTGAATCTAAATCAAATTCATTGCTCATTTATATGCTTGAATTTGATAAGGTTGTGGTTTCTTATATAACGTATAAGTATATAATGATGTGCAACATATACTGTTATCCATGTGTCCTTGTCTGAAATTCAAATTTTCGAAATCACAGGAGGAACTTTTTGAACATTTAAAGACACAAAAACGTATTTCAAGTAAGTAGCAATAAGTGCAATTATACATGATGTGCTTACTTTAAACGAAGAAATCATTCATGTGGGTTTTGTTTAAGTGAGAGCGTATTTTAAGATAAAACATCAATACCGTAGACACACAGATTAAATTGTCATCATAATTCATTAGCACTGGTTTAAATAATCTGAATGAAGGAAATTGATCCTTCAGCTAGTGTACTGCAGAAGCTTGCCCCGCTCTAACTCACTAGAGTGCTTTCTTAAACACCAATATTATGCTTCGATTTTGTACTCAGAATGAATTACACTTCATTTAAGTTTTTAGGGATTATTGATGATTTTACAGTGATATCAAATTTGATCTCTTTTTCAGGTTCAGTGTTCTTTAGTTTTACAAAATCAATTAAAGAAAAACATGTGCAGTATTTACACAAGTCTTTGTGATTTCTGAACACACGGTCAGTATATATATATAACGCTATACCATTAGCAACACAAGGTATAAGTTACCCTGATGATCATCATATTGTGAAACCGGTTGGTAATGAACTTATATGAAGTTTGTTATTTTTAAAGAATATTTGATACATAAACCATGAACATTTAACTTTTACACACACACACACATATATATATATATATATATATATATATATATATATATATATATATATATATATATATATATATATATATACACACATACATATTCTTTAAAATAAAATACAAAGAAAACTTAATTTGACATATATATGCGTACGCGTGTGTGTGTATTTGAAAATAAAATACTTCAGACGACACATGCTGTAGATGTCAATTTCATGATAACTAGATGCGTGAAGTATTTTATTTTCAAATATACATTAACTTCACGTGTGACCTTCTTCACCTTTTTACAAAGTGAGGATTAAAGAGTGGGAAAATGTTAATTTACATCTGTCGACGAGATATATTGTTGAAAGTTTGACAGGCGGCGGTAGCAGCTATGTTATCATACCCCGACCAAAGGTCATCCAAGTCTTTTTAAAGGTAACAAGCAATATTGTTACTCGTTTCTTATTTTGTGTAGATGCATGTATTTTGGACTTTGATTTCATTTGAATTTGTCCATACTAACAGATAACAGACATATGCCTGTAGTCTAAGAAAAGGAATGTCCAAGTTATGGAAAGGTTTCAGTAAATTCAGTTGCATCGACATAGACGTTAGGGGTTGTTAGTGGGCCACGCTCACTGTTTTGCCTGTTTACCCTTGGAACTTCTATTCATACCTTCCAGGTTATTGGTGTAACCCTTAGTACTACATTTTGACTCTTCCAGCTACTGCTATGATCTCAGATCTCTTTATCATCGAATCAGAGTTCAGAGCAAAGCGTGCTCCAATTTTCTGATTAAAAGCTTGCCGAAGTGAGCTTGAACTCATTCCTTTGCTGCTGTAAAATGAAGACACTTGCTCACTTGATCAATTAATCATGTTAAATCAAGATGGCTTAAGGTACTAAGCGATTACATACAAATAACGATAATTGATGCCTCAAGATTCTAAAGCAGGCTATTTCATTGAAAAGAAACTGTTATAACACAGATCTCTGACAGATTTTGCAACTTTCTGGAATGGTTTTTGAAAATTGTTAGTTTAAACGATTTTCAACTCAACGGGTTCAAATTAACCAATGCAGTAACTAACTTTTGTTCCATTCTTTTCAACTTTCAATGTACGATTTTAGAATCTATTTTCTTTGAATGACATCCAAAAGAATATCCTAAACTTACAAAAGCAATCAAAAACTTTATTCACCTTTAATACCTGTAAATCAGTGACAAGTCGTAATTGTCTTTAACTTTATCAATAGAATTATTCAGAAGATTTACATGACGTTTGACATTGACTTGAAGTTGAAAGCTGCAATGAGTTTTCAGTATTGATTATAACCAACTGACGTAATGACCGAAAATCGAACCTTTTTCATAAGCCATCATGGTACTTTTCTTTTTTTGAAATTACATCTGTGGTAATATTCTAGATGCTGCGGTCTCCCGTGTAAATTACATCTGTGGTAATATTCTAGATGCTGCGGTCTCCCGTGTAAATTACATCTGTGGTAATATTCTAGATGCTGCGGTCTCCCGTGTAAATTATATTTATGGTAATATTCTAGATGCTGCGGTCTCCCGTGTAAATTACATGTACATATGTGGTAATATTCTAGATGCTGCGGTCTCCCGTGTAAATTACATCTGTGGTAATATTCTAGATGCTGCGGTCTCCCGTGTAAATTACATCTGTGGTAATATTCTAGATGCTGCGGTCTCCCGTGTAAATTACATCTGTGGTAATATTCTAGATGCTGCGGTCTCCCGTGTAAATTACATCTGTGGTAATATTCTAGATGCTGCGGTCTCCCGTGTAAATTACATCTGTGGTAATATTCTAGAAGATCCGGTCTCTCATGTAAATTACATCTGTGGTGATATTCTAAATGCTATGGTCTCCCGTGTAAATTACATGTGCATAACTAAATGTCACTACATCCAAGATAGTTTAATTATTTGATTTTTTTTTAAAAACTAGCCAAAATATGTTAATTCAACATGATGTACCTTTAGATATATCAAAGGATCCACCTCTACAAATTACATGTGAAACATCAAATAATAAACGTCTTCCATGTACATATTGTGTCTCATTGGATATACTTTCAACACGTGCATATAAAATGTCAAATGTTTTTTTACCAGGTATATTTGCATATTTGCCCAAAATGCATATAGGATATCAAAGGATATATCTCTAACATGTACATATCGTATTTACAAAAAAACATACCTAAACCACGTACGAATGATATTTCAAATGTTATACCTAAATGATATATCATATGATTTATCTATACCCCGTACATATCGTATATCAAGTGGAGAGAGCTTGATTCTATATCAATCAAAGGCATGGTGGCAATGATATTTAAATATAATCCAGGTCGTTATTTTAATGTGTCTTTAAAAGCAGTGATAAACTATCTCCATCTCAAACTGTCTATTGAAACTGATCTCAAACTTAAACAGAGTTTGGGATATAAACTATTCAACTTGTACAAATGAGACTTCCGTTGGGTGGCATATGTCACTTTAAATCTGTATTATCTTACAGGAAACTCTCTCGCTGAAAAAAGCTGTTGATCGATAAACTAGACAAAATGCGAATTCAGGAAAGTTGTTTTCTAAAGTTTTTCATTGTCTCAGTATCTAAATATTTACCTTGTATCAAAATGTATTTTATAATGTAAAATTTTTCTATATCATACGTGTACACTTAATGTTTGTACTGACAATAATGTTTAATTTATGTATATTAAAAAAATGATTATCTTTTGTTCAACATATTGCAACATCTGTTATGTTAAATTTGTTTGTTATTGTTCAGCATCACTTGAATTGAGTAAAGAACTTTTAAATCAATATATTGATATTCAGCATCATGCCACTTTTATTAATGCGTTCGGAAATTGATATCAAACGATAACAAGCGCATACGGTTTATTTTTACTCATGAGAGAAGGTCATGACGTCCGGTTTACAGACACATAATACTAGTGTAATATTTTTGTTTACAAATACACTTCTTTATCTTTTATTACAAAGCATTTAGATATATGGTACGTCATATGGTCATAGGTTTCATTATTTTCTATCCATGAAAACTTACTAAAAATCAATCAACGATGAAAAGTTTTGTGATCATTTCTGCAAACTTGTTGTTTAATTCGAACAACCATTTATCACCTTTTCATTTGTAACAAAATACTTTACAATCTGCTTTCGTACTACATAGTCCCTGATGTACGTTTACTTTAAAAAAACAAAAATTTAAAAAATATGTTTATATAAAGTTGTTTTGGATCAGTAAAAGTGACCTTATTACATTATCAGATCTTTCCAGTCATCATTATGAGAATTAGTCTCAGACTTCCACCCTCAATAGTATTTTCATATTGCATACATTGCATAATGGAAACTGTCCGTGGTATTGTACACTTATCAATTGTATGAAATGCAAGTCTTTGCCAAACGCCAATTGGAGCGAGGTAATCAAACGACAAGCTTCCCAAAACTGATACCGGCATCAGAACGTCGGCAAAACAAGCGTAATATTTAACTAATAGTGTCAGCTTTCAGTATCGAAGATAACTAATTCTTTGCCAAATACAATGCTCACATACAGCATTTTTCGTTAGATCATTTCTAAATCGAAATAGATAGACAACATAAAAAGTAATTCTGTATGAGTTTATTACAAACATGTATATAAGAAGTGAGTAAATCTACCTTACCAACAATACATTCTAAAATGATTGTCATGTTTAACTTCACGCCCATAGACGACATAAAGACCAGGAATGGCTAATATCTTATATTTCGTTCAGTCTTCTGAAAAATCGTCTAGTGTTAACTGATCAAAAAGTTTCCAAGATTTAATTTGTAGACAGCGACTTTGTAAAAGGAGATATTAGGTAGTGATATGCTACTTATACTTTAAGATAAAGCGTTCGGACAGACCTATATGGTGGTAAATGTTTAATTATATGATACTTTTCTGCAGACTAATTTGTTTTACTAGCATGAAAAGGCGTAATGTTGTTTTAACATTAACATATTGAAAGGAAAACTCTGATAAGGTACGTGTAGATAAATCTACTGATCATATAAGAATGATGAATGTTTTTTAATGTAAGCACTTTGTTTCACTGATGTATAATAAATACAAATTACACGGTGACCTTACCTGCATCATCAACAGTGTAAATCAGAAATTGTTTTTCAAATTCAATTGAAATTCTTTACAATTACTTTACTGTTAATAATCAGATCAAACAAATAATCAAGTCTTTTTTTCCATTTTTAATAGATGTGAATACATACGAAGTACGTTTGAGATTTACTCTATTTAATTGTAAATACAAGTCTGTAGTTTACTGTAGTCAAAGATATATTTTGAGACATTTGCCAAATATACACCACACTGAAATATCGACATTTGATGTTTTTATTACTGTGTAGAAGCTCAAACTTTGTTATAAGATTAAAATTAGTGTTTCACACTGAAAAATGTACAAAATATTGAAAACAGTGCGAGTGCTTCCAAATCTGTCACATATTCAATGGATGTCTATTACTTTTGATGAAAAAAATACTTCACACCCTACTCTCTGTCTGGTGATGATATTTTAAGATTGAATCCATGAGCCAGCTTCTTACAAGGGATAACGACATTAATTTTGAATAATATTGTTTTCGTACGCTTACACTCCCGTATTTAGAACCCGCCGTTTTCCCTTGTTATCGATAATCCATTTTTCATAAAGGTTCTCTTGTGAGACAAAGTAGGATTTACGTTGAATAAGATACAGATGTATAAACATAATATTTCATAGAATTTACAGTGTGGTTGCAGGATAGGTTAATAGGTACTTTGTCAGCTTCTTTGATAGTTACAGGGTCTCGTAAGTCAGTTTTTTGTGGTTTGATCCTGTCATACTTTCCTGAATAATCATATGTTGCCATAGAAAGCTTTAGCTTTTTGATAGACAAGGTGAGGTTGTGTTTACATGTAAAATAATAATGAAATGCGCATCTTCTAAAACAATATTAATGTTTTAATACTTCCATGTAATTCATACATTTAGAGATGAATTCGGTAGTGTTGTTAAGGTACATGTTTATCACATTTTACTTAAGTATAATATTTGGATTTATAAATTTAATTTGCCAACCAACATATCTTATTTTCAACGTTGTAACGGACTCTACACAAACGTCAATTTAAAGTATTGGTGTTACAACTAAGTTTAGTGTTATGACTGCACAGTCCTCTCTTTGCTTTAAAATTCAATGTTTTCCAATATAAGTATCAAGCTACCTGATAGTCATTTAATCTATAGGACTTTGGTCAGGACTTATACTCAATCATACCATCACTCTATTAGGATATATTTAATTTGATGGTTTGAAATTTATGAAAATGCTTCTTTTAATTTTGTTTTGGGCTGATTAAAAACATAATGATTAATTTCTTTACAGAAAACATGAGTATACTCTAGTTGTCACTAATCTGATGAGGGGGTGCGAATTTGCTTTCAAACGTCGTACTTTAATGCAATAAAGAAATTGTCCAAACATATTCTACACGTTGTCTTACTTCTGGAAACTTCTCAATGCACATCGAGAACATGACCGTACCCTTCTCGTCATGAATCAGATTACGTATATTCATTCCATTAGCATTGAACCAATATCTGTTCAGTTTCACCACCCCTACAGAAACATTCTGCTTCAAGTATATCCTTCCTAAAAGTTAACACAGATTTAAAGTGACAGGTACCCTCTAATGATAGTCTCCCTTGTGCAGTTTGAGAGGTTTATTCTTTGCTCTCCACCCTCCTGTGTTTAAATTCACACATGAAGATCAGTTGAAGAAGACAGTTTGAAACCTGAAGACATCTTTATCACACGTTTGATGTTGTTCTGGCTCATCGAGAAAACAACGAGGTAGTTTATCTTCAATTACTGTAACAGAATACCTAAGTGAGTTGTAAACACTGTTTAGTGTGCATAACCGTGTTTTTGACGAGTAAAATAGATGAATCGTTAAAGGCATTATGTTTTTTATATAATCAACAAAAGCATTCACACCCATTGCAGTCACTGTAACAGCAATGAAGTTATTATTGAATTGCTTGCCTAAACAAATATACATTATTATTTAGTTTTCAACTCTTGTTTTTCTCATTAAGAACTTTCCACGACACCAGAGAATTATTCGTTCGAGATCGATTTGTCTGGTTGTGCCACATCTCAAGTTTGATGGCGATTTGTCAAACTCTATTTCTTAGCTGTTTACAAATGCAATATATATTCTTTACTATTAAATGAGAGTCTTGACTCTGCAAATTACTGCAGAACATTATTGATGGGGCCATATTTACAAAATCACATCTAGTTGGTGTAACTGTATTTCGCAGCATCCCAAGACCACTGCTGAAACACTCATTTCCATACGTTTTTATATAAAAACTTCATTGACATTAATCTTCATCAGAATACCAATACGGATAACCATTGTTAGAGGCACTGTTTATAGACGTCGAAGAATGTATCTAAGCAATCATGTTTCTTGTTTTATGTCTTGTTCTGTTACCTATATAATATTCTCGATTATGAAACTTTATAAGGAGTGCTTCTATGGATGATGCCAAATGATACAACGGTTAAAAACTAATTGAGGTATTTTTCATTTTCATGTTTCTGACTTATTTAACCCTGATAAATTAAACCTAAGCATGGTTCTCAGTTCATATATTTTGAAGCCACTAATTTTCGACACAACTGATTCCGGGTACGTATTCCGGTGGAGATTCGATCGAGCTATCACCTCCTAGATGAAAGTATATCCTAGTAGAACATTTCTGTCTAAAAAAAATGCTTGTTACCTTTTAAATGATGCTACAATTTTTCATCCACCAATCAAGCCATGTTATTCTGTATATAGTAAGTTGTCTAAATAGAAACAAATTAATATCCCCTGTTTGTATTCAAAGTTGATAATATTTCTTACATATCCATCCTTCATCAGATTGCAATAAGTTACTTTTGCGCCTTATTGCTAAGTTCCAAAGTCCGGTAAAAAGTTGGAAAAATTAGCTTTTCAAAGCCAGAAGTTGTAAGCGATCAACGAACATCATGTGAATGCTCAAACCCCAGATGATGTGCCATGGACAGACAAAGTTGATATATCAACTTACTTTGTATTCTAGGTTCATCTCGACACAACATCACAGCTTGATCATAGACGACATTAACTTCAGACAGAAACATCTCCCCGGTAACATTTCACACTGCACAGTGATCAAAAGGCTTTGCTAGATTTAATTTGTAGACAATGACTTTATAAAACTTGTTATTTAATTCTTTATTCCTGACCATAAGGCGTCGAGACAGGAATACATGCTGGTAAACGTTTCATAATATGCTACTTGCCTGTAAATGTCCTGCTTTACTAGCATGGGGAACTACATGATATTGCAATACAGAAGCAATGATCTTAATGAATGATTTATGTACACAGGTTGAGACAATAAAGAATACAGATACATGTAAAAAAAAAGGGGACAGGTTATTTTATACTCAACGACATAAGTTAATGATCATCCCAATTTTCTATATTTTCTCATGTCGGGCTCGGGGTCGGGCTCGGGGTCGGGCGCGGGGAAAGCGCCTTGTTTGTTTTCCATTGTATACTCCATCAATGTTGTTATGTTTTACAAGGGTTAACTTTACGCCATAAATCATAGAAATTCTTAAAGTAAATACGTAAATTATTCACAACCCAAACTTCTATCTAATTTCTATCCGTTTGCAACAGGATAACGTTTATACTGAAATCGATCACGAACGCAGTTTTTTAACAAATAATCTTAAACACTAAAACTGTGTATGCCTTTTTACTTTAAATGTTTACAATTTCTTATGCTCCATCTGATTTCACGACCCTCAAAACTAAAGTAACTCAGAAAATGCAAGTGTAAGAAGTAATACTGATATTTCCGTATTTACCCTATTTCGCCGTTTGTGACGTCAGAAAACCATTGTTCGTGAGGTCACTGTAGCGGGCCGTCGTAAAGAAAGCAGGTCGTTTTTCCAAATATTTCAATACCTTTAAAAAAAAAAACCTTTATAAGTTATCAACTGTTATAAGTCATGTTTGTTCCTTTGCACTATGTCAATGTGATTGTGCTAATTTTAAACTTTTTATTCGAAATCGAAATGACGAAAGTAATACCTCTTCTGTCTATTTCAACATACCAAAATTCGAATTTCTGAACGAGAGACCAGACGATCCCTAAATAAGTTCAAGAACGACTAATTCTCACATGGACAATGGGTGATCCTTTGTCAGTTTTTCTGAAGAGTTTTGGTTGACGTCCAAAGTAAACCCAAATTATATGATACTTACACTACTATTCAGTTGTAAGTGAACAAACTTTCGGTATGCAGCTGAATTCACATGTCCTTCTTTGACGGAGCTTATGACGCAAAAAATCCTGAGATAATGTTATTTTGATGTTACTAAGTAGGGAATTAAGATTCAGAAAGTGCTAGTTGTAACATCAACATTATATGATATGCATAATATTGTTCATGAATGTATGATCCCAAAAGTGACTTCAAAGAGAGATTTTCAGAGTAATCATTCCTAAATGACTAAGATAGCTATGCCTCCTGTAGACGTTTAGTGAATGGATAAGACAGCAGAGTAAATATTGTGAAATTATTTCCTCCTTAACTTTTTAAATCTCTTACCAGCCCGTATTAAAACTATCTCATATGAGCAATATGAGCTAGTAAGCTAAAAGTAACATATATTACTGATGGTTCCCAGACGTTTTAGTATCTATTAGGAATTCTTGTTTGAAAAGCATCAGATAATTTCGCAGAAGACGAAAAAAAAAATCACATATCAAGCAACATTTTAGATTGACTCTCTCTACGTTCACGACCTTCCAATGTGTGAAAGGTTTCTTTCTATAAACGATAATGTATAATCATTATGATAGTCATAACGTTATCAGGCATTGAAATCATTCCCTTTACCTTCGTTTACCCTTCCCACATTCAGTACAGTTATTCTTACGGTAAACGTGCATTATTTACTTTTATGTTGCGGGAACTTAGTACCATATTCTTCCTAAGTATTGAGAATGTATAATTCCGGTGATGATAAAATATATTTTTCATATTCAACATATTCTTTGATTGTATTTCATATTCAATCCTGACTCAAAACCTGTTGCAGATATATTGGAGTACTAAACAGCGTTAAAGGTGATGTTCTTGTCGGTTGATGCAGGGATGTACGAATAGTAAGTGCTTTCAATTATTTGTGTGTGTGTCTATATATATTTCGAATGAAGAGGATCATGAAAGTTGTCAGTCTAATAAAAAGTAAAAGACAGAGCCCAAACGTAAAAAGAATGCTTTCAAGGGCGCGTTTTGACATCAAGCCACATCCTGAAATTATCGGTGTCACCAAATGTAAGAGAGGAAATTGTGGAACTTGTGACCACCTAATTGAGGGGAAATCAATTAAACGCTCTTCTAAAAAACATGCGGAGTTCAATGTTCATACCAACATAAACTGTAGTGCCCGAAATGTTATTTATTTAATCACATGTCAGGGATGCCACGAAAAATACATAGGCCAAACAGAATATCTAAGAGGAAGGGTGAGGGTACACAAACAACAAATTAAGGACCCAAACACCCGCTGTATACCCCTCAAGAGAAGGAGGAAGGAGAAAATGTGTGCTGTTGTTTTTTATCAACGCTTTTATTAACTATTAAGACTGTACACTAGATTGAACTTTCAACTTAATATGTATAAACTCTTCAAAAAAAGAAACTTGACACTGACTTTCAAAGTTCAATATAAAGACCACAGATGCAAATAAAACATTGAAATGAAAACTAAAACGCTGTTTGAAGATCTATGTTCAGTAAATTTTATTCAGAATAAGCATGATCTTGAAATGCACAGGTGCACAAGTGTTTCCACATCACAGGGGTGCACAAATGTCAGTATCGGGTATGGCCACCATTGGCATTGATTATTGCTTGGCACCGACGACCCATGGATGCAATCAAGTTGTCAATCACAGTCTGTGGAATGTTCTGTCATTCGTGCTGAAGTGCTGCAAGAAGTCCTGGAAGTGTTTGGGGTGGTGGATTCCTACTGCGCACGCGTCGATCCAGTTCGTCCAAGAGATGCTCAATTGGTATCAAATCTGGTGACCTTGCTGGCAATGACAATGTCTGGACATTGTTACGCTGTAAAAAGTCTTGACAAACACGTGCAACATGTGGTCGGGCATTGTCCTGCTGAAAGAGACCACCATGGACGTTGACGTCAGGAATAACGTAAGGCTGTAGGATCAAGGGGTGTCCTAACACCGTGACGAATCCCGGCCCACACCCTGACACTCCCATCTCCAAATGGGACAACCTCCTGAACACAGTTGGCAGCATAACGTTCTCCACGACGTCGGTATCCACGTGCTCGTCCATCACTTCGTCGAAGCAGAAAACGGGACTCATCAGTGAAGAGAACGGTTCTCCACCTTGCACGTGCCCATCTCATCCTCTGTTGACACCACTGAAGACGTTCCGCCAGATGACGTTGCGTTAAAACGGGACGTCGAACCGGTCGTCGTGGAAAAATTCCAGCCTCTCTCAGCCTGTTGCGTACCGTTTGGTCGGAAATTCGACGCAGGCCTGGTATCTGCGTTGTTGTTGACGTTGCTGTCCTGGTGCGTTCCTGAAGGTGGAGCAGTCGGATGTACCGATCTTGGACTCGAGTAGTCACCCTTGGTCTGCCTGACCTTGGCCTATCATCAACGCTGTTTCGGGTGTTGAAACGGGTCCACAATGAAGAGATGGTCTGTCTGGACACGCTAAAGTGTGTTGCAACATCTCGCTGCGTCGCTCCTGTTTGCAGTCTGCCAATAGCGTTGTTGTGTTGCGCTTTTTTCAGTCTTGGCATTCTTCAGGTCGCTATACTGATGTTGTGTAGTCTGAATTAACAGCGGCTGATATGGCTTTTTATACCCCTAAAGCAGACGTGTCTGCATGTAAACCTTCATGATCCCATGCTGCACGTGCTTTGGTAGAACATGCATTTGGACGAATCGCTCGTTTTCGTCCCTGAACACAACGTAAACGTTTTTGGCCATTGTTTTTGGTAAATTTACACTTTTGAGCAAGCCTTTCTTTAAATTACAGGTATGTATCATGAAAAAAAAATGACCCGTTTCGAAACAATCAATTTCGCATGAATGTCAAGTTTCTGTTTTTTGAAGAGTTTATACATATCCTTTTCTCATTCAACGAGTGCCTTCGACGGTATATATCGCTGTTGGGACCGATTTTGAGTATGCGATGCTGACATTGTCTCCTCCGAATCTATATATGGAGATGACACCACGAGTGTTCAGGGAAGATTTAGGATAGCCAGCTGGCCGGGGGTAACTTTGACGTTGTAAAAAGTGACGTAATTGACTCAATATCTAATGTTCCAATTACTCTCCCCCATTCTTGTGCATTTAGCCATGGCAACGTCTGGCCAGCTGATCATCGTCTATGTCACAATGGATGAAGCCATGTATTGACACAGGAAGACGTTACACACTATTTTGACATTGAAGTTACTTAGGAGATAAACCTAGTGTGTTTGAAAATCAGAGACATGTTATACTGGATTGATAGCGAGTAAATTTTAAATTGAAACCGAACGCGCAGCGTGATTTTCAAACACACTAGGTTTATCTCCATTCTTCCATGACGATTTTAATGCTGAACTCTTTTTCATTACGAAATGCACAGTGTAACATGTTCCGACTTCCGGAGACAAGCATGAACTCGTCTGCATCGGGGATTTTGCGTCTTAGTATTGAACTGAAATTAAACCGTTAACAAAGTTAAACCTGTTAAAGCGTGTTCACGAAATGGTTTTGTCATAGAATGTAGTACAAATGTAGATATCAAATCGTTTAAAAAGTCTTTTTTCTTGTTTTGATAGCAAACAAAGACCGCAACACCCCTATGACGCTAATAGATGACTCTAACAGTAGACCACTATGACGTCGTAATAGGGTTTATGACGTAAGAAGCGCTCGCGAAATGACGTCATTGTTTTGTTGCCGCATTCGAAAGAATGATGTTGCATGCCCAGTAGAGGAAATCTTAGTTTACGATTATTTTTCACTGAAACTTCTTATATTGTAAAAAATATGACATAATATTAAAACAATTTGCTTTCTCCGTGTAAATACACGAACACAACTACGGTTATTTCCTTTTGGAAGCGGAATATCGAGTCTGAAGTTACCAGTCGGATAGCTGGAAGTCAATGTATATATAAATACATTGAACACAGATTTCGGGTAAACAAAGCGACTTCAATCGTGAATTGATACTCTGTGAATCGGAGAAAACAGCCAATCAGAATTGAGTATCCAGCACTTTCATGGTAGAATGTTTAGTAATAGCCGTGATAACCTAATAATGTCATTTTTGTTCAAACCCATAGAATAAAATGATAAATTCTGATCAAGACGAGTTTGTGTTTTCCCCTTGATACATCTTGATTCATTCGTTTTTAATTTGCAAAATTATTTTGACTTGTTGAATCAAAAATAGAATATCTCCTTAACATCTACCATTTCCTATTTTTGACTTAATTTGAAAATGACCTCTACATTCTTTACAAGGATAGATAATAAAAACATTTTATCCTGTACCAGTGGAAACGACAAAAGTCATGCAGCGGCTAACACCAGACACTAACACAAGAAGAACGAGTGTGTTATTGCATGGCTAACTTCAAAAGAACGAGAGAATAATGTCGCGGGTTACTTCAAAAGAACATGACAGTTATGACGGTACAGGAGAGTAATGCGACGGAAAGCTTCTACAGAACAAGATAATTATGCCACAGCTTAATTCAACAGAATGAAGCTCCAGTAGGTGCTCGCAGGTTTCCCTAAAATGCATAGCCACAATTATGTGGTGGATTTTCTCCCTGTAAGCAGTACTGATCTAAGTGACTGTTGAAAACGGCTTTTAAACCCCAAATCACCCCACCTCAAAAGAAGGAGAGAGTTTTACCATCGTTAAGCTCAGCAGAATGAGCGAGGGTAAATGTAACGTCAGAGATTAAGTATATCATGTTAATGGTCACAACGTCAGATGACGTATTTAGAGATACAGCGGTATTCCTTTATTACTGTCTGTTGGAGCTCCTGACCGATACGCTTAGGACAAATAGCTTTACTCTGTCATCTGCGTAACAAAAAACATTACTAATTCTTGTGTTTCACACTTGCTGTTTCTGACTCCTAACACCGTAGAAGGAAAGATGCTTTCCTTACTTAAATGCAACGCAACATGAATACAAATTGTTACAATATTTGACACATAGACTGAATCTTGGAACCATGTGTCACAGTACATCACTTGACTGGTGCCCCAGACACATCAGCCACCTAACAGACAGAGAATAGCTTTACTGGGAGATACGTCTCAATATATCTGCTGAAGCTCTTGTCAAAATATATTATTTCTGAAGCAACACAAAACGCAATGACATGCACTTAAAATGTCAATTTTACGCCGAAAGTATTTCCCTGGATCAATGCCATCTTTTTGGCTTTTCTTACATTAATTCTAGCACGACATTTGGGAAGGGAAATCAATATTTTCAGCTAATTTGTAGCGCATCATCTGGAAATAAATATCTTGATAAATCTCGAAATCAGGATGTGTTTTATGAGGTCAGGATTTATCCTCACCCATTCTTGCATTATATGTCGATTATGTTCTTAGTTTTTCTTTCAAGAATAAGTTACAGCTTGGTTGGTTGATGGAATTACTTTACCGACATTGATATGTTACATCTTTGATTTTAGTTAAGTAACTGTGATTGACAAGTTAAAACACGTCGACAGTCAAACGTGTTCATCAAATATAAATCAGAAAATCAAACCGTTATCCAAATACCCTTAGTAGTTGCTAACCCGTATCTTGTTGTATTGTGTGTCAATTTTGTACAATAACTAAATCAGTCTGTTGTTGTTCAGGATGCTCTTGAAAACACGATAGGCACAAATATCGGATTTAACTTTTTAATATCAATTTTTTTTGCAAATTCAATTCATTTCTAAATGTTATTGGAAAGCAGCACGAGGAAGGTAGTGATTGTTGTGCTCGCAATGTTTTCACGAAGCGCCTGTTGCCCGTACACCATCTCATAAAGGTCAGATCGTAATACGTACGGGCGATGCACAATTGTTAACATGGTAATTGTTAACTGTTCAACGGACTGTCAAATTCGTTGTGATCGAAAATGTCGTATGCTCTGTGCACCGGTTTTGTCGTTAAGACATGTTGAACCTATTTTGATAGAAAATTGTAATTTGATATAGTTTTGAGCCTTAACTTCTTTTGAATAGTATAGTCATTACTTTCCCGTGTAAGATACTGCAGTGTTTTATGCATACGGCAATACCAAGCAAGTATAATAGCGCTGCACGTCACAATAGAGTGAAGTTTTGACTTTACAATGTAATCACCGACGTTACTTCGCGGAAATTTACTTTCAGGACTTTTTTGGTAATAATGTGTGATTAAAAAAGGCAAGTAATAAGCTGAATACTAAACTTTCTGCTATACTTTTCTTATGTTACTAGTGAATGATTTGTAGCAAACTCGCTTTCGCTCATGTCATATTAAGTCACTAACTCACTTAATAAAAAGAGAATCAATTGGAAGGTCGTTTAGTATCTTCTATTTTACAAGTAATCGAACGTTTTGTATGATTTGTGTCTAGATTTGCCCTTTCGGCAGTTTTTCGAAAGCGCTTATACAGTTTTACTTTGATCGTAAAACCTGTGTTTAGATTCGGCTGCCAACGTTTCGAGGTCAACTGGCCAGGAGCCTGGACTTTCTGTCATCTAATTTTCCAAACTAAGACAACCTATATGTATAAATGCACGTCTGAGATAAACTAGACAACTGGTATACACAGACAAGATTAGTTTCTAACTTTGCCATTGCTACAAACAAGTCTTATAATCTTGCTTTCAATATATAGTATTCCCAAAAGACGTTTTTCTTTTAGAAAACCTATTATCTATAAACTGCAAAAAAATTTGATTCATGTTTGTTGTGTATAACGTGCTTTGGGGTGGTTGTAATTGATGTAAAAAAATTAACTATTTTATTATGCTTTCAATACAATCAAATATTACAAGGCCAATATGAATATCATAACCTGGACGAAATATGAATTTGTGTGCAGGAAACGTAATATCTAAGTTGATGTAAGACGTGTTTAATTGGGTTAAGATGTCGTAATCAAATATAGTGTATAGTTATTATCCAGCCATTACATAACACACATATGTATTTCTTAACAGGTAAAACGTGTACATGTAAGTTTTAGATATATATATTTAGTAGTTCGGGACATACGAGTACAAAAGGTCCAACAATCAAGTCAGTTTACTTCCTCTCTGTCACATTCTTTAACACACATCCAATTACTGTCGGCTTTAATTCCCTTACACACATTTAATTACACGGCTAATTACTGTCCTGTGTCTCATGTGCTGACAAGTTAATTAACAGACGCATTTAATTCAGCTACCGAATATCTATTCTAAAATACCCCTTGAGCCACCGACATAATGTCACTGCCCTACTAAATGCGTCGGCGTCAACATTTTATGTTCTTGATCCTAGATTGGTTTACTGAATGTTGTTTTATTGTTTCCGTCAAGCTATATCTATTTATATCGTTAATTTTATATACAAATACATGTATGTGTGTGTATATATATATATATATATATATATATGTATGTACACTTGTATATATGTATGACACATGTGTGCATTGTATTTTAATTGATCAGTATGTACTATAAAGGTTACTTTAATTAAGTTTTCAACAATATCTGTGATTTGAAAAAAACCCTTTAAAGGTGTCCAAGTGGTTTCAGAACAAATAAATAACACTGAAGACAGGTCCAAAATAGTCCAAAAGTCCCTTTAAGAATTATTTGGAAATAATCATTGCCGCTGTAATTATATAAATGTTTGTTGAATTTTTTTCCTTCCGTATTTTATACGATATACAAGTGACCTCTGTCTGAGATTTAAAGACATACAAATGCCTCTAGTGTTTCGTAACTTGATTCGATATGATATGTGGTATGTTATTAAAACTTAGTTGTCATAATCACATTTCCGTTTACATGCAGGTTTCCTTACACACCTTATAGAAACAGTGGATCTACTGAATTATCGTCTCATACATATTTGGACTCGACTTGGTGATCGGCTTATCCACTCTACAAAACAGCCAAATTAAATGAAACGTTTAGGCATATCCACGCCTGCATGTATAAAACAAGCGATCAGCATTGTATAAAAGAAGAAAAAGTTGAGCCGTAACTTATTTTTAAAACTAAACATGGCGCCGTTGAAGTGAGAGACAACTTGACTGATTTAATCGCTCGCGTCAAAACAATATTTGGTACGAATACATTGTATAAAAATTTAACCTAATCTTGGATTGTACAAGGTTCTGAAAATAACGTTTTTTCCATTTTCGAAGCTTCGTGGTATGCTTCAGGTTGTCACGAACATCAAAGTCATCTTGATATATCGAAACATCTCTTATCATACATAATAAAGAACTTACTCTTTTTTAATTGTACTCCTTTTCATTATGATTGTCAAGAGGGCTACATTTATCCGATTTTCGAATAATACCCATCGGTTAATTAAAGGCCAATTCGTTAATCAGATACGTCATCGAATCAAATAGATAAATGCATTCTTCAGATGTCATCAACGTTTATTGACTTTCGTATGTAATATATAAATTACATATCATTGGATACCAAATTACAAGGAGAAAGAAAAAAGGTTATTTGAATGGAATTGTCTTTCGTGAAGTCCTTGATAGTAATACTAATTCTATCATATCATTCAATCGTTAAATGTCTTCCGCCTCTTCACGTAACGTGTGCTTGTTCAAAAAACATATAGTAACTTTTCTTCTTTCTTTTGCCCATATTCTATGTAGGATTTTAGAAGCACAGGTTTCAGCTCTAGATAATTGCTAACTAGTAACAAGGTAATCAGGAAAATGAAGTCTTTTAATGTAACGTATTGCCTCCTTATGTTTCAAAGCATTGACCTACATGATTATATCATAACATAGTTAAAAGGCTATAACACAGTCATTATGAGTTTGAAATTGTTGAAATGATCTTTGGAACCAATACTTTCAGATTAGATTTATTGATCCACAAGTTCAGGCCTTCAGAGAGGCTTAAGTGTGCTATTGTCTCCGATACTCTTACAGATTACGTAAAGGCAAGATCTGATTCACCATGGCAAACTAGTCGTGGCAGGCGTCTTTGAGCAATCATCTATTTGTGAATAAATTCTCTTCGTACGTAACTCGTATTCAGTGTGAACGACGCGTTTACTAATCTAATACTTCCCTTCAAAAGAGACTCCGGCCTTGACCTCGTTATGTTCTTCTCCATATCACATTAACCGGAAGTAGCTATTGACTAAATGAGATTATTTCTATAATTCGTTGTTCGAGACAGATATGATAATTATCATTGAAGAAAGAAATTCCTCTTGACCTAAACTGATTTACCCTTGATAAGTTAATTATCATGCAATGGCTTGTGACATAAGTAATAATCGGCGAATAGTTCACGAAAATTTTTGTACTGTGGATAAAATTTGAATGAAGGAGGAAAACGTGTGTACGAAATAGGCAAACATTTTCCTGTTGCACAAGGGAGCTGAACATAGCTAAGTAAAACGGTTTTGGTACATCCGCCGATGTTATCAATTAACTGAGAAATGTTTGTAAAGTGAGTAGAATCGTATATAGTTATAGTTAGTGCGGGAAATCAAATATATAGATACTTAGTGTCATTTTTGCTAAAACCCTCGCAAGAATTCATACTCGTTTCGTTACACAACTCCATTAGATATCAACGTAAGGCCACGACTCGTTCACATGCTATCACTTGATAATGAATTATTCATCATATTTCAGACAGTTTTCAATTAAGATATCAAAGGACATTTTAGAATTTTACTCTGTCCGCTGAAACCAATATGTTTTGAAAGCCTTCTCGGTTATCATATTAGTTATGGTAATTCTAACACAAACATATGCAAAATACTGCAGAGAACAATCGTTTTCTCAGATACACCGCCATTATTAAAACATACCTTTTCATGTAGTAAAATCAGGAAAGACAGTTTGACAGCGGGACTCTGTACACAGCTACTTTGTGTAATCAAGACAGTAACGTAATACGTATGTGCTTGTTCTATCGGGAAATGAAAAATGTTTTGATTTCAGTGATACTTTTGGATATTTATTTCAGAAGTTTTGAACATTTTATGGCTGTGCATGACGTCGTTCGACAGAAAAATGGAACGCTATGTTCAATCTTGAGATATAACTGTCCTATTGATCGCTTGGTGACAGCTGATTTTTATAAGAGCTCGAAAATGCGTCTGAGCATTTCTTCTCACACAATCATAAACCCAGCAGGCACACGACGTGGCAGCCACGTCGCATCAAGGTCGCACGGCAACGTCGCCGTTACGTCGCCATTAGGTCGTATTTGCACCATTTCATGGTTTGCCAGCGACGTGGTAAGGCGACGTGTCTACAACGTGTCAATATTACGTCCATACGACGTGGGAAAAATACTTGGCAGATACGTTGTATGAGGGTTGCGAGGCAACGTTGCCGTTCCGTCGCCATTTGGTCGCATTTGCACCATTTCATGGTTTGCCAGCGACGTGGCAACGCGACTGTCTTCCAAGTTGTATGAAGGTGGCGCTGCAACGTTGCCTTTCAGTCGTCTTTTGGTGGCATGTGCACCAGGTTTTGCTGGCGACGTGGTAAATGACCACCTCGGAAACAATACCTACCGAGCTGAAATGTGTTACGAGTACTATTATGCGAAATCGTCAGCATATGATCATGTCACTTGAGCGTTCCTTGTGTTGAAACGAAAAACGTAATCATAACTCCTTCTGTCACCCATTGGGAATTTCACATTAAACATTGTGATATACAGCAAGTACCATATTTGCTTCAATAGATGAAGGCCTCTGACAGATACCGGCGAGTGTAAGTTGACAGTGAAAATAACTTTTTACTGAAAACGCATTATATCTTGTATTTTCTAATATTTAGAGGAGTATTTTCTTGACTAAGTGAGACCGGTTTCTATTATAGCAAATATGGAATATATTCCTGCTAAGTAACTTCGCCATAATAAATTAAAAGACAAAACACAGAAGAATAGAGTTTGCATTATTTATTCAAGCACAAATTACAAGACATGCATGCGTCTCTGTCTATCTTCACTGTACCTTTTCTATCTTCACAGCATTGTTCATCAGTAAAGCAGCGGTCTGTAATTGAAATTTAACGGCAATAATAAGGGATGGCTGGCCTATAAAATGAATAAAAAGATTTTAGTGTAATCTTTAAATAGTGTACTTATATTATTATTTAAATGTATTAAAAAAGGTTGACTTTCATTAGGACTTTTAATTCAATTATAGTTCTAAAAGTATATGAATTTATAATACCTGATAATATGAGTTTATGAGTTCCCTGTTCGGATGGAGCGTGCTCAGATTCACACACGTGCTATCTACCCTGTCTATTTCGTCTCCTCAGACTGGTCCTTCTCATGCAGCACACTGTAAGGTAAAAATCAGGTATTTTATCCAACATTGAAAGCTATCAAGAAATATTATAGTTATCTCAAAACGACATGTCATCGGATTTATGTACAATGTTTAAATGCCGAAAGAATTCTTTAACCCCTAATTTCACGTGTGGAATATTATGCATTGATAGGTTCGACTCCTGTTGTTAAGACTAATGTAAATAAGTAGGTAAGTGCATTTGTCAATAATAATCAAAGTTCTTAAATGCCTCTCCTTTCAGTTCATTTGATGACTGGTGTATTTGATTAATCGAACAGGATGATAATCTAAAAACAAATTTAGAGGCAGATCGCATATACAAACCCTTGCCAATTATGTTCAGACGGTGACATTATTTTTTATAGATACGCACTCTCACAAAACTTCACAAAGTAAATCAGGATGAGTGTTAGCTTGTAATAGATTGATGTCTTTGCATCTCAAGGCAATTTGACAGATATCATTTTACCATTTCAAAAACTTCATGATATCTTCTAGATTGCCTAAATATGCATATATATGGACATATATCTATTACAAGCTAACATTCATCCTGCTTTACTAGTTTCATGCGAGTGAGCATCTTTACCCTCCGCGTATCTGTACCCGACACGGCTGTACATGTTTAGTTATCGTAACATATACTTGTTTTCAAATTTCATACATATAAGTCTCTCAAAATGAAGGAAAACCTGAATTTACCTGAAAAAAATGTACAATAAACCTTCAAAATGGGTCGTGTTTACGAAATAAACCTTTTTTTTTACCAATGTCATTAATAAGAATTGAATTTCAGTAAGATCGCCCAAAATGTTATCCTCTCTACTAGATTTTAAAAAAAACTTCAAATGAGCTATAATATCTTCTTGAAATATTGTTTTGTTCTTAACAGTTAACACCATCCAAATTTAGCTTTTTACTCCATTTAGCAATATCATTCTTACCCTGTTAATCTTTTCACGTTCACTTTTTCTACGCATAAATAGAAAATAAATTTCAAATACATGCTGATATATATTATTCTAAATAATCAAACTGAAGTACTGTTTATTATTTGAGTGAATTTGATTTTACAGTTTGATTTAAATTCTATGTATTTTTTCACAAGTTGAAAAGTAAACACATTAAAAAAGTATCGTAATTTAGTTTCTTTTAAATGAGTTAATTTTAAATTAGTTTATATAATAGATATCTTTTGTCCTATGAAACCAGTTCATAACAAGTTTAAAAAAATGCCTCCAATCCATCAAACAAAATACAAACTAAACCCAAGAAGTCCTGCACCAAGTGAACTCGCAAACAGCTGATCAGACACCTCACGAACTCCGCGCAACACTTGTGACCAAAGATGCGTCATCAAGCACGCTGAGTTATAACGAAACACGGTAAGGAGTTTGACCATGGTTTTGAAGCCGGGCGGGTGACAGGAAAACGTAGTTTGCTCTCGTCTTTACAATGTGGCTTTTTTAATATATAAAATATTTCAAGGAAAGGTTTTACAGAATCACCATAATTGAATGCTACTAAATCTACGGAAGTTTTGACTTCTAAATTTTCACTACACAATTTGCTGTGTACAGCGAACTGGGGGTTCAACTTCTGCCCTTGAGTGTTGTGACATTGTCACTGACAATATCATCAACGCGTGATTATTGTGATAACTCAAATTATTTTCATTAATCCAAGCGAAAAGCATTTATAACTGTAAGAAAGAGTACTTACCTTAAGTAAGAGAGGCGAAGCCAATGCCGGTAACTGCATTGTAAACATGATTTCACTCCTTACGGCGACGTCAAACATGGCTGTGACAGTACTTGTGTTGTGACGTTAAAGTGACGTCATCATTATTTGTGTTGGCGCGAAAACGTAGGAAGCTACATACATAGTCTAGACAGAACCCACTAAAACTTCTGGAATTAATTTCTTTTAATTTCCAATATATGATAGAAATATCATTGTATGGATGACATATGAAAGCTGGTTAAGAAAGATAAAAACATTCTCTTATCTCATAATTTTACAAGATCATTTCTCCCATTCACATTTTAGCTTCTGTCATCTTTCACTGTAGTTCGATCGTCTTTGAGTAAATATTCTATTGCTTAAAATGGACTTTATTTAATTAACATTTTATTGTCATCGAGTTTTAGATTTAGGCCTAGGCCTACTTTTAATGAATAATCAAAATGTTTAAAAGACATAAGCGTAGTAAAGCCACGTTGCAGAGACGTGTCCGTGCGACGAGAAAACCAAACTGTAACGCGACGTAACGGCCACGTCCATGCTACGTCACACTGCGACTGGAAGGTGGCAACCTCATCGTGACGTGGCAGCGACGTGACAAAAACGTCGCACTGCGACTGCGACGTGGCGACCAATTTACCACCTGGCAGCGACGTGGCTGCCACGTCGTGTGCCTGCTGGGAATGGCACTTAATAAGATTTAACAATATTTTCTTCCCAAGAGTGCAAAATACATTACGTAGATTTTACCTTGAAGTGAAAATCAGAGGAGCGACGTTTATTGTAAAACGTGACAGCAAGAAAACATAGGGATTGACTTAATAACACGATAATTCAAACTATGATTTGATGCATTTTTCAAAATGCCATTTAACTCAAGAACATGTTGATCCTTAACGATATTACATCAAAGTTAAGTGAATGAAGACGAATATAACGGTTCATTAGACGATGACATTATTGAATAACCTACACGAGCAAACAAAATCAATACATAACCTTGAACCTCAAAACTTGTTCAGTTCCAATTATAGAATCTAACAAGTAACAAATGATATTAAACCCTAATTACTTGAGCAAGAACATCTCTTAAACTAGCAAGCTTGTATCTTGCCTTGTTAGGCTGCCATCGGCTAAGGCCGAGGAAACGAATTTAGCCTATTTTCGGAACAAAGTACAAATATTTGTGTAATCCGAAAAGTTTATGAAATTATTATTGTAATCAACGGTTTCCGAATGATTTAAGTTTCCGTGGTACGACTTTGACCAATCAGCTTTATTGATGCGCGTCAAGTAATGGTATTATATACATGTCATTACACAAGTAAATGATGTCCATTTATTAGATATAGGTTTGTCATCTGACAAACATTCCGACCGAAATGATCGTATTATTTGTTACCGATTTAACGGTGTAGTGTACTAATGAATCCTGGTACACAAACGTACTAATCGGTTATACAAGCTACATGCACTTCCGGGGAGATTTTAGTCACATCCGCTTTAACTGTTATAACGCCTTGAATAAATACTTGTGTTATATTACCGGATTGAAATCAGTCCAAAGTATTTTCTAAACTCTAAACCAGGAACCTTGTTGTCAATGGTCGATGGAACACGATGAAAACTAGTAAACAAAAACTAAAAGGATTATTTTTGGTATATCAATTTGTTGTTCTCAGTCTATTTAAAGAAAGGAAAGAAACCAGTCACACTATATTTTTTTTAAATCAATTCTTTTGATATATCACAACGTTTTAAAAGTACTTACAGCCTTGAATGTTTGGATTCTTACCTATATATTCCATGCATTTTTACTATGCGAAGTTATTTTTTCACAACACCTTTTCAAGTGTCAAAAATCATATGTTTCTATATGAACATCGTAAAGAATGAAACAGATATCATAGATATTTCGCATTAAATACATTTGTATATCTTTCAAGACTTTGATGTAGTTTTCACGGTGCAAATGATTTCATCTTCAAGCATGAAAGGTCACTATGATTCTGGCATATATTACATAGGCAATGTAATATATTTTCCTTTGCTCAATTGTTCAAATTTTACAAATAAAATATGTGTATGTATCTATTTTCGTCAGAGTAGTCTTGTAATACGGTGTTATATAACCGCAGAAATTGTTGCGGACATTTAAGTGTAGATACATTTTAATGATTCGAGTTGAGGAAATGAATTTGCATTCCTTAACCAACCCTGGATGTCTGTATAGAATTTCCTTAAGTTGCCGTTAGTGATACCCTTTGTTTACGTATGAAGACGTGCCGCTGTGACTTTACCATGTGCAGATAATATTTCTAAGCGCGTGCTCTTACAGTGACTTAAAGCCAAAGTGATTCGAAAATTTCGTTATGCTCATGTTGATATCGTTCATGTCAGATTTGATCTAGTCATACTAAGTCTCATTCTTCATCTCCAGTTCTAGGCAAATCCACGACGAGAACTTATTTGAATCAAAGAATTGTTTTAGATCATTACGTTAAAGGTTCATATCACAGTAACTTTTGCTAAATACGGAAAGTGGTCTAAACTTTATAACGCGATTTTCTTAATTTCTACAATGAAGAAATAATTCAACTTTTCGGCAAATTTAAACAAAAAAGATAATATTGGATAATGTAAGACATTCAAAGACATACATACATCTTTAACCCCAATGTTTCACAAACCCTGCCAAAGTGTATTGATATCATGATATAAAACAACAAAAATTCACCTTGCTACGTTGAGCGATAACCACTGATGGGAACGGGGCATGTTTGATGACCTTTTCTCTCAAGTCGATCACAAGCGAGGCAAGGAAGTCGTCGGTTCGACAGGATTTCGAACCTGGTTAGTTCAGTGAACAAACTAGAAGAAAGGTAATTATGGACTGTTAAGGACAACTGCACTGCGAAATACTGATTAGATGTTAATCTAGCGGGATACAGAAGTAAGGTAAGATCCAAATAGACAGATAGATTAAGACACATGAAAAGCAGCCATACACCAACTGGTCCTCAAGGATGGTAAAAGCTTTTGAGAATCGAGAGACCAAAACGGAGCAAGCCGTCCGTCGAGTGTTCAGTATCGCCTTCGAAGATGCACTATGTTTCTTAGGCCAGAAGGCAATATTGAGAACCAACTTGTTTTAAAGAGTTCAATTAGAGGTTCGTGTGATATCATTGGGGAACTTCCGCTTGGAAACTTCATGGTTCTGAGTCAGACTGCAATATGTATGTACCTGAGAAAAGTTGTTGACAGTTGTTGGTTCTGCTACATGTCTTTATGCCGTCTCATGCGCTGTGTCGAGTATAGGCAAATATATACAAAAATGAAATATCATGTCCTTTATGTAAAAAATAATACTATGATAATTTTCATCAAATTTAGTCTTTGGTCAATTTTAGGTAGCAAACGTATCTAATCACTCAATTCCTTAGTAATGGATGAATTTAAAAACTTAAGTAAATTTAGAATCCTAATTTTACCAGCTGTCGTCATAATGTGTATTCGAGTGCAGTACTAAGAAGGAATTCTTAAGTGTTAATGGGAAATATCGATATCACGATCACCGGATGTAACCAGATGACCCTGTCGCTTCCACACTCGTTTGAAGAGTGAGTTCGATTTATTTACATGTCCGTACTCTGACCTGAACCCGATGTTGGACAATCTATCAAAACATTCGTCAGTAAAAAGGTTAGTGACAGGTTATAAAGAATTATTTCCGAAATATGAAATATCTACAGATATGACAGATATTTATAGTACAGGTAGTACTCATCCTGCTGAGGATACTGGCTCTAATGATACTATAAATACTTCTTTCTGTGCAACCACTGCTATTGCTGCTCCCTCACTTCTAGCTATCTGTTTTGCCGCCAACTATTCTACTTCTGCTATAAGACACACAAACAATAAAGTAACGCCTACTATAATTGCTACTACTTACTATACAGAAATACCTTAAATGCTACAATTGCTTATCCTACTTCTGTTTACCTGCTATTACACAACCTCCGTTCAACATTTACTTTAACAAATTGTAAAACCGATTCCTCTACGTTTGGTATTGCTGTTAGAACTACTAGTGTTACAGTTACCACTAGAACTACTACTACTACTAGTACTACTACTTCTACTACTACTACTACTACTACTACTACTACTACTACTACTACTACAGTTACTGCTATAACTGCTATTGCTACAGTTGAGGTTTGAACGACTACTGCTATAGTTGCTGCTAGAACAAGTAGTGCTACAGATGCTGCTAGAACTGCTATTGCTACAGTTGATGTTAGAACTACTATTGCTACAGTTACTGCTTAAACTACTATTGCTACAGTTGATGTTATAAGTACTACTGCTACAGCTACAGATGCTACTAGAACTACCATTGCTACAGTTGCTGCTAGAACTACTATTGCTACAGTTGCTGCTAGAACTACTATTGGTACAGTTGCTGCTAGAACTACTATTGCCACAGTTGCTGCTAGAACTACTACTGCTACAGCTGCTGCTAGAACTACTATTGCTACAGTTGATGTTAGAAATACTATTGCTACAGTTGCTGCTAGAAATACTAAAGCTACAGATACTGCTAGAAATACTAGTGCTACAGTTGATGCTAGAACTACTATTGCTACAGTTGTTGCTAGAACTAATATTGCTACAGTTGATGTTAGAAATACTAAAGCTACAGATACTGCTAGAACTACCAGTGCTACAGTTGATGATCGTACTGCTTCAACTGCTATAAGAATACATACATTTAGATCAAAACTATCAGTCCGGGTCCTGTTCCACTAAACACTTATATTTAAATACAATTAAGTGTAAGGCAACCATTGATTGTAAATGATGTTAAACGAATTGGCTACGATTGATCGTAACTCTACAACTGTTTTGTGGAACAGCACCAAAAGGCACTGCGATTGCTACGAATAAAGCAAATATATAATGACGTTACTTCTCGAGCGCCTCTGAAGTCGTCATAGTTACCCTGAGTCACAGTGTTTTTTCTCTGATAGTCATCTATTTGCCTAAGAGGGAGTTGTCGTCCTTGTTATCTATCACAAGCTGGAATAAAATACTTTGAAGATAAAAAAATACGAAATTAAAATTTTCTGTTGGATTGAAGAGTAAAACTTTTTGTTAATCGATATTCAGAGAGGAAAAGTATGTTAGAGTTCTTAATGACAAATCCCTGTTAAAATGTTTTGAAAATTTAGAATTCATCCACATGCCTTAAAGAAATAGAAGTTAAGAAAATGTAAAACTACGCTAGTAGATTTATCATGTTCGTATTATTCTTCTAGCAAAACAGAAGACAAGTTATATATTTTCAAGTTTGCGACTCTTTTTCTGCTTGTCGCAAGAGGTATTTGAAATGTGATAATGTTACCCTTTGATAAATGTACAATCTTCTCAACACCAACAATGCTTCTGTCATAAAATCTGCTGCCATTTTTATTAATCACTTGTTTTCCATTTTGAATTCCCGAGTAAAACAGTACTCATGGGATAGAAATTTCACTAAAAATGTACTTTGGGCCGCTGAGCCTCTAGAACTGATTACCACATGTCTATCTGTCTGTCTGTCTGCCATCCTGTCTCTTTAACTTTTGTTTAGGTTTATCTATTTGCAACACTAAGACGCAAAATCCCCGATTCAGAAAGGTTAATTTATGTTTCCATACGTCAGTAAAATATGAGATGTGTGATAGTGAATAGATAGTTATTAATCAATATAGCATCTCTCTGATTTTCAAACACACTTTGTTCACCTTCTAATTATCTGTTAAAAATTTGAAAGATATTCCTTAAAATCAATTGATGTTCTTATGTTCCAATTTTTATAGGAAATCGTCTTCGCGGGCATGAGTAAAAGCCTTAGTTTTTATACAAACATGTTCCATCACTTCTCTACATGAATTATAAAATCACCTATATCGTTATCGTCAGCAATGAATACCCCTGGTTTGTTGAAAATACCACGCTTCGATGTAAATATGCTTGCAATGCAATTTTCTATTGTGTTAGTTTATAAATAATGATTAAATGAAATCCCGATCCCTATGTTACGTTTCTTTTTTTTGAAGATATATATATATATAGAGGATATTTGACATTTCTCGTCGAATACCATCAATATCTCATCGAGTGAAGTAGAAATGATATTTTCACGAGTGGCGCAGCCACGAGTGTAAATATATGATTTTCTACTTCACGAGATGAGATATACATGGTATTCGACGAGAAATGTCAAATGTTCTATCTATTATGTTTCCAAAAAACCCGTAAATGACCTTAACTATATGAATGGAGTAGCTAAATCGCTTCGCTAGCGCGGCCGTTGCATGACGTCATTAAATTGTTTCTTGACGTCACAGATGACGTCATATGATTGTTGCGTTATTTCACCGAGTAGAATACCATTATTATTTCACTCAGTGAAAATACGGATTTTATTTTCACTAATAAATGGCATATTTCACCATTAAAAACATAATAAAGTTAAATGTATGTCTTCAGGGCAGTTGGATCTTTGACCTGAGAGACAATATTATATGATCTAAGCCCAAGAGATTTACTCGATAATCGAAAATATATCGATATGTTTATCGCCTGACATAATTAACACGAAATGATTATAGATTAGGTGATGGGCCAGTTCAATTTCGCATCATCGGGCACTTTGACCTTCGCCAGATATCGTATAAGACGTTAGTAATCCTTTTAGAGAAGCATTGTCCCCATTATTCGCATTCTAATCATCACCAAGCGTAAATGTACCTGACCACGCGATATGCTTCTCTGTACTGAATATAGATCATTATGCAGACTGCATTTCTTTATGGCTGCTTAATTCAACGTTCATAGTGGTATATACTTATAGGAGAAGACTTACGACTTTCTTCTTCATCAGAGCTGATATTCGTTCTGCTACATTCACTGCTTGTTGTTTTTCTTATATGTATTAATAAATGTTTATTCATGGATATTTTTCTTCTTTGTGTAACATGGATTATGCATATCGTGGTATTTATTAATACGCCGGACGTCGACACTATGGCGATGATTTGTGTTAGATTGAAGTTTGAACTCTGTTATTCATGGTGAATATCTACATGAGGGTGTACAGAGTTTTAGATAATAAATTAAGAAAAAATATCAAAACCAATTCTGAAAGTCCTAAAGGATATACCAAAATTGATATAAATTATTAACAACCGTGTGTTGTCAGTACTGCAATAGCAAGCGATGAAGAACTATATAACGATGAAGTAGAACTTTCATCAATTACCGTTAACATTATATTTCCACAGAGCTATTGTCATAATAATTCCGTAAAGTAAGAATAAACGCTAGAAGGCAAACTGTGAAAAGGAAAATATTAATTCAAGCTCAGGAGGATTTGATTCTACATAATATTTCACGCCTAATAAACGCAAGTGTGCTATAGTCGTAAGGTTATCATTGTAGGCGTCATAAAGTTACGCGACCTCAACAAGAGCTTTCTGCAAGCCTTATTCATTTGATCTACCCAGCACCACTTTATGACTTGAAGCTTTTGTATCGCTTTCTTAACCTCTAGGCAAAGTCGGTCATTTATCTAGAACCATTTTGGCACTGGAGTTTAAGACTCTACAAATGCCCCACACGGTGCTTTGAAAGAACTGCATTGTAAATAGTGCCTTTAGTAAGATTACATTGATCATGCTATATAGGCTTGCAATCGATACATAGGCACTACTTTTTCTCCACTATTTCTTCAAGATAATGGGGATATTACATTAACCTCCCTTCCTCGGAAATCCCCTTTTGAGATCTGAATGGTGATCGACATCTATAACTAGTGGAATCTATTTCTGGAACATATTAAATCTCGCTCTATTGAAACTCGTTTGAACTGCGTTAACCTTTTCTTTAACTGATAAATCTGGAGAAACTATACAGAATTACAAAGAGAAGATCCCATTACATTATAATTATTCTGCAAATCGGTAAGTCAACTATACGCTGGCACTTAATTGACATTTATCAATCTCGAAATGTGCATTAGTTTATGCGCAGGGTTGCTTTGATTTTTCAATTAGATTATGATGCCTATTGTTATCGGTAAGGTCAATATTAATGAGTTTCCATAGTAAAATAAGTTTTACGCCTTCAATTACATCTATCGTTCTCTACGCGTATAATCACCAATTATGTTTTTATGTTCTCGTGATGCTTCTAAGATTTGAACTAATACTTATCACTGAAAACAGAACTTTTAATCACAGTAAAACAAATGTCATAGATTTGCTGCTTACCATCCCTTGTACACACGTATATTCACCACTACTCATGTATAAGAGGACCTCTCTGCTTTGTAGATTTGAGTCTCGTATGTATCTCCATATTCATTTAATGTCATTTACTGGCATCGTCGTGATATCTACCAGAAGGTACTCAGTAGTTGTACCTCTCCTGGATACCATGAAGAATATGTTTGTCACACTTTGACAGAAATGAGTAAAACTATAGATCAAATTTTCATAATACCGTAGCTGTGAAATCATCACATAAAGATGACGGTTCAAACGATTAACATATCACCTTCGACATTAAATATAATTCAAGTGTTGTAAATTTATATCAATTTAATATGATTTAACATATATGTATCATAAATCCGAAATTAGTTATTTTTTTGTTTGTGAAGGAAAGAATATATTTTCATCTATTATCATTTGCATTGGAAGACGTTCATAAATATTGCATAACACAAAAAAGATCTGGAAATAACCATCATCATAATACTGTAGATTTATGATACCGGATTTAGTTATAACACTGACGAAAGTTTGCACTGTAATTGCAGAATATAATGTCTTTCTTTTTCTGTAGAAAGTGTAGACGAAATGTTTGTCTGGCCATTGATATAGTAATCGGTACTCGCGATCGAGAAATAATTGGGTAATCATACACTTTGGAGAAAGCCTAGACAAAGTAGTTATAAGCTTATATATATATTCATGTCATGCAGATTATATGTCGTCCTGCGTCCATTGTGGTGTAAATGATATAATATTCGATAACTTGCTTTATAAAACTTTAAACGAAATCGTCTGTTATTCTGTAAGCTACTTCTGTTCGTGGAATAAACTATATCCCCTGTGTCTTTTCATAAAAGACTTGGTATGAGAATTCACAATGTCTATTGTGGCAATACTTATCTCAAAATTACATTGACAAATTAAGTAATTTTCACTGATGAGATTGTAAAAATCAACCAGCTGAGTGTATCTACAGTCACTCATTCTTTGTCTATATACTGCGTTAAATAGAAAACAAGTTCTATGGATTTACAATTCTTCATTTCAGGATTGCGACTTTCGGTTTAGAAACATATGGCGTTTGTTCGGGCCATACATTTTGTTAAGTATCATCTTGGAATGAGACATTATAAGAAAACAATGTGGACATTTGACGGTTTTTAAGTCGGGAAAAAACTGCGTCTCAATTTTTTTACAAGTTTAAGCCAACTAGGTTGTTCCTTCCATCGTTATTTTTCTTTAGAAACATAGATATTCGCAAGTTATCATGAACGTCTATGGTTTCGTATAGCTAACATTTTAAAACTTTAATCGTTTATTTTTTTTAAAGAATGTTACTTTTAGTGTCATTTACAAGCAAAGAAGTTTCTAACTACTTGTTGAAAAAATCGAAGTTACATCATGGGAAACATTTGAAAGAAGAGACGGCTTGGGAATTAGGAACGTGGAATGCACTATAAGAACGCAATACGTTGGTGAAATAAAAATACTCAAATTGTATGTTGTCTTTCCAATTAACTTCAAAGTTGTACGCCTTTGTTGTTTTAGGTTTCTTCGAAATAATGTTTACAGTATTTAAGTTTTTAAAAATGACATTTCAGCAAAAGGACACAAAGTGTTTGATAATTCTACAGCTTTAACCTGATGAAAAAGCATTGATTATGCTCTCGGAATTTAAAACAAATTAGATGTTATGAACGAGGTTTCACAAAAGTGGCAAATGGTTGACTTAACTAACACTGTCTTGAATGAAAGAATTACCAACATAAGTACACATCTCAGGAAACGTTCAAAATAAACGATGGGTTTATTCGTTCAACTATGAATTTAAAGACAACATACAACATGTTAAAGTTAATTTTTAATGCCTTGTCGCCATTTTGTTATACACAATAATATCCGGTATACACAATAATAGATGAAGCAGAAACAAGCTGGTGATGTAAGTTTTTTCTTGTCGTTTTGAAATCGTTTCTTTCACTTTCATTGTAATTTTGCACGCTGACATGACATATTCAGTTCAGAAACGTCAACTCGTCAGTCACATGTTTAATAGGGAAACCTTGAAACACATTAATGACATAAAGCCATGCTCATTATTCCCATCGATGCAATGCTGCGAAAAAAAGGAACCATTTAACGAGAGGAAAAAGTCAATATTGCAATGTAAAAACTGGAAAAGGAAACAAGTGTAAAAACACAGACATTTAAAGGAGCATATGTCAAACGCCATATTAGGTATAAACCCGTGCAATTCGCCTTTATTGGAAAATTGTTGGAATCTCTCCTTGCCATGTTGAGGTTACAATTTTTAGTAGCTGTCGTGCTGATATCAGAGTGCAATTTATGGTGAGTTTTACACTAAAGTCATCAAAGCTATTGTCATCTTGATGATGAGTTTATTTGCAAATGAGTTTCTCACTGCATAATCTAATGACACCTGGTCTTCATTACACTGTAAATCGTTGTTTCCATGTACAGGTTATGTACTTCCTCGTAAGCGGGAAGCCTTCCTCGGTGAAACCATTACATCAAATAACTGTCAGAAATGCTAGGAAAGACTTTTTCGACCTCAAATAAAAGTCATCATATATCGAGATAAATCATTACAAGTTGGCTTTTTATCCGAAATCGACTGATTTCTAGCTTGTTGTGAATTTCGTGAACATCACTTTCATTAAAAGGAAAACCATAAAGGTCAAGGGGTGTGACCTATTTTTTCAATGTATATTAAATATATATATATAGCATTTCTGACAGTTATTTGATATCATATATCAAGCGTGCAGAGTCGTCTTAACTTGTCTATTTCTATCAGTCTATCAAACCCTTTCTGAAAACGTCAGTAAGTATTTTACTGTCGAGTTCGAGACCTCATATCACTCATTATATAATGTCAACATGAAAAGAGAATGGGAATATTTGAAAATTGTCTAAATTTCGATTTTGAGATGAGCATTACAGGTCATCGTTTTATTTCAGAAAACAGCGATATTTTTTTACTTGTAACTTTTGTTTTATTTCATGGAAATTATCTGAATATATGCTGACATTCTGTAATAAATACTTCAAACTTCTATATTAACACAGATTTCAAGCTTATATGTGACGTGTTTCTAGTTGAGAAATAAATCATAACATTTATTCGTTGTGCGTATTGAACCGTTAGAATGAAGTACAAAATCGCTTGATACAGTATGACAACAAGGTCTGAAATTTAAAAAAAACATGAGACCTTTATTTACTTAGCGCCTTCATGGGATGTAAATTTATCAACCAGCAGGGGGCCATCTCACACAACATGTCTTAGCAACGAAGTCTTTTTTAACAAAAGAACGGCCGCTTGACAAAACCAGTGTCAATACAGTAACAAAAAGAGTAAATATTTTCTTCCATGTAAGCTGCTAAGGCGATGTATTATTTATCCATGTAGCTCTCTAGAAGCGCATTAACGGATGTGGATGATTAGTTTGAAGGGAAACTAGACTCGGTATACCTAGTGGTCATCCCGTAGAAACCTTTCACTCTTGCTTTTGTTTTCCGTTATTAAAAATTTACCATATTCCTCGCCATCTGTATTCCTTTAGGATATTCATTGATGAGTGAAAGTCGCCTTTGAATAAATCATGAATGAAATAATAGGTCACTATTCTCCGTTCTTAGTGCTATGATTAGATGTCTTCTATGATAGTGGGGTTATTATGGACACCTGACATATCTTCGTATGGCCTATCCTTACTGTATTTACTTTGTCGTTGTTTCGAGGTAAAAGTATCGTTAATACTTCTTTAAGAAATATATTTCCTAATGGGTTTGTCAATTGGCTTATAAAGGGTTTGAAGGGTGTAAATGAATATTATTAAGTATGTCATTCACGCCATTTATACTACACTTGAAATTGAACTTTCAAACAGTTTATAAGCCAGTGAACAAATGCATTGTGAAATCTATTTCCTAAATCAAACTTAATGTTTAAGGGATGTTCCAAATTACAAATAAATGAATAGATACAAGGGTAGAACAACTGTTTAGACTTTTCCCTGCCACAGCCGCTTCGCTCCGCCCACACTCGTTTCGCACCACTCATGTTATCATGTCAACATAAGTAGTTCAGAGAACCACAGTAAGTAATTTCTGATTCTGAGTAGCTGCATTACTAACTTTTAAACCTTACTAAGTATAACATGTCTCAGTTTAACAAAGCTCAATAATATAACACTCGTCATTACTACGCGATGGACAGTGATAAAGTAATCGTGGCCTTTATTTTGTATGATCCTCAAATGAGGAAGTAACCTTTACAATGTGTTTGTAAAAATGAATCATGGTCACGTGATTCAATTAATTCAAATAAGAATAAGATATAGGTTTTAAATTACAAAGTCTGATTTGATATCGAGAAAGAGCCATAGTATTGATTCATCCCTGACTGTTACCTTGGTCGTATATTCAATAATTAACGTATAGGCGTAGCCTAAGTTATCCTTTAAGAACCATCAGTCTCAGAGTCAATCCTTTAAGAACCATCAGTCCCAGAGTCAATCCTTTATTTTCACTCACTCTTAGATGCAACCCTTTACGTATGCTCAGTCTTAGATATAATAGTTTAAGAGCATTTAGTCCTATTCAACCCTATATGTAAAAGCAGTCTTAGATTCAACTTTTTATGTAAACTCAGCCTTTGATATAATTCAGTTAAGAGTCAATCCTTTATGTACATTTAGCCTTAAATGCAATCCTTTATGTAAAATCGACTGAAATCATGGTAAGATTGGTCAATCACATCAACGACGATTGTTGTTTTCCAATGTCTAATGTCACAAAACCTTTGTGTCTTGGTTTGTTATAATTCATTTATAAAACATTTAGGTTACGGTGCGCACTGAATAATTTGTTTTTGTTTTTGATTTTGTTGTTGTCGATTTACAGTCGATCTATGAAAAATAAAAGACTGAATACAGGCATTAACAGTAATGGAACAAATGCATGACAACATGTAATTCAAAAGTTACTTACAACCAGTTGAGTTGTTTCGGACAAATGATCCACATTTTCATTTCTGACGAGCACATGCGAAGTTTCCTAGTACAAGTCGATATATCAAAGATGTTCTAGGTTAAGAGAAGATCTAATGGTTCTCAGCCATGCAATGGGCTCTGTTAACGAAACTAGTTTTCTATGGATCAAATGAAAATTTCTTTATGTCTTTATGCAATTACTCTTAAGTTATATATAGATATATCTGGGTCATCGTGACCTTGTCAGGCCATGGGTGCTTCATTAAGTATGCACGAAGCCTCCGTGATATCGAGAAGCATGACAGCGCTGGAGGTTCTTTTGGGTGAAAACGCAAAGTGAAAGGGTCATCACCATACGCGTGCTCTGATGATGAAACTTCTCTATGAGTTATGCGACTCCATTACTTTACGATCGTCGTTGGTTTAATATGGAAGTCATTAGTAGCAATGATTTAGCGTTTTCTGTCAGTATGATGAACCGATGAAGATTCTGCTAATGAGTGGGACATGTTGACATACTGAAGACACCATTTACTATCATTTAGTATGAAGCATTACATACGGAACACATTTCCAATTAGAAAGACTAAAGAGACTGTTGATGATATATTGCTTAAGGAGTTTTATTTTTGGTATAAGGGTCTGTTCTTATCATTGTCAAGGCATAGATACAAAATCAATGCAAAATGACCTTTTATTATGTTCGATTTATCTCCATTGAATGGTTTCTGAACATAAGAAACGATTTTAGACTGCAACCATTAGTAAAATTTTGTGTCTGATATTGTACTCTGAAAAAAGTAGTTTTATCATGGCTACGATTTCGTTTTGCAAACGTTTGAGTAGTGCAGTGCAGTTTTTTTAGAATATACAGTTCATGTGGTTTTAATACATGTTTCAAAGAATACATTTTGCTAACACAAAATGATCGGTAAAAAATATTGTTTGGCATGCAAATGTACTTTCAATGAACCTTGTAGTTATTATAGTCATACAAACTGTCCAATTGGGAGATAATGTCCTTCTCGCAACACGCGAATGTCGTGTACTCCTTCCCATGTGCACGTTCAAATCGTGCTAAAGCGAATTATGAGCGAAATTTTGCTGACATGTACGAAAAGCTGCAGTGTATGCCTTTCAGTAGATTGTAGGTTTGACACGAAAATAATGTTGTTCCATGTTATTCTAAATCACAACAAAAGGATGACAACTCGATCACAAGTTGACATGTATTGATTACCTTCTTGACTCTGCGAAGAAATAAATAAAATATCAAAAGCCTTGTCATGAATGTCATATGACGGAAATTATTCTTTCAAAACTTGACATTTCAAAGACCTTGAAATGATGTAACTGACATGGTGCCAGATGTCTGCATGGACAATTGCGCACATAAGTGTCCACTGTGCCTTCCTTGTATAGCTGTACTCTACATGGTTGCACGCTGTACGAACTAAACTAATTCATGTATTGCGCTATGATTATCTAGGCTATGCTTAACCAATCATACATAACTGACTCTGAATAGGATAATGACATGCAAGATTTTTTCTTCCTTTTAAATCATTCAATTCTCTTTTAGGTGATGCGCGTTGAAATCGTGCCATTGTAAAATTAACATCGCTCACATGCACTGAAAAGCACACAAGGTAACATGTACACGCTCCCAACCAAAGTCTCATCGACACGCTAACCAATAAATGAATAGTAAATTGAAAGTGGTCGTGCTTGAATGATCAGTTAATTAGGCATCGGTGTGAAACATGGACGATCTCTCGAACCATTCCACCATGAAATCAATTAAAGCGGTAGGTCAAGGCGCCTGACCTACATTAACATCTGCTATCCTTTACTGATGTCAGTGTAACCGAAGTATCGATTCATTTGTTTTAAAATAAGTTGACATAACTGTAATGATTATTTACATCATAAAAACCTCCACCTGACGCAATACTCTTTCGCATTTGGTAGTGTGGGCGCTTCAGTGACCCTGAGAGCTATGCATATACCGACCGGTACTCCATGGTCCCATCGTGATGGGGCAACCAGCTTGGACAATTCCACAGATAGAAGCAAGACATAATTTGAGTCCTTTGAACCTCACCAAAGTCTCACTTTGCCGTTCTCTCTGTCCCCAACCTATCAATTTCTATTTTTCCATATCGCGTCCTCTCTTTTTGGGATAAACTTCAATCACGTGCTGATAGACGAATGTATTGTTAAGAGTACGTTGAACTCAATTATTCACTCACTGACATTGTTTTGCTTATTACGATTTATGGTTTCATCGTGGTCGTAGCCATCATCATCAACATCATCATCATCATCATCATCATCATCATCATCATCATCATCATTATCATCAGCATCATCATCATCATCAGCAGCAGCAGCAGCAGCAGCATCATCATCATCATCATCAGCATCATCAGCATCATCATCATCGTCGTCATCATCATCATCATCAGCATCATCATCATCGTCGTCATCATCATCAGCATCATCATCATCATCATCATCATCATCATCATCATCGTCATCATCATCATCAGCAGCAGCAGCAGCAGCAGCATCAGCATCAGCATCATCATCATCATCATCATCGTCATCAGCATAATCTGCACCATCATGACATAATCTTTATCATCATTATCATCTCCTTCATTATATCAAGATCACGGTCGTAAAAGTCGACATTTTGTCATAATAAAGCTCCGATCTCAATCACAACTTTGTCTACCGCATATCCTGACAACCTTATAATAACCTTGTAACAAACATCATCTCAACTGTCACATAATATGATTCACCATACTTTTAACGTGCTTTTTCACACCATTTACATCATTGGCCCGTTGCAAAACTGTGCTATGTGGCTCATATCATCGTCTTCACGAAGGAACAATCATCATCATCACCACTGCTGCTAATTTCAACATAACAATAATCATTATCATTACAAGTGACATTATATCCACCAGTACAGCAATAACCCTTACCTTCACCATCATTATATCGTTAATCCCACCACTAACACATTCATCATCATCATCACTATCATTTACATCAATAACTTCATCATTTAAACAACAGTATGAAAACCGATAAGCACCATAATAAAAATCAGACTCAGATCATCAGATCTATACGACAGTGTGTACATCAACCGGTCAATAAATCAACAAATATATCAATAGAAAAGGAAACACAACGTTTTGTCACCCCAGTACTAGTTTATTAGTTAAACGTATTCCGTCCCTCCTTCAGTCATTTGCAGCTTCGTCAATCAAAGACAACCACTCCTCTACAAACAATCCCCTTGAAGCCACAAAACATTCAATGAAATCCTTAATAAGGGCCACGCCAAAGGCCTTTGAGGCCCATATTCTGTATACGTCAATCTAAGTGCGGTCACCAGTCATTTTGAGTACTCAAGCAATGCGATTGTCAAGTCAAGTTTTCTTGCAATCGGAGTTGGTTCGATTAGACGGCCGTGTGGCTGGTTTACTTGATAACGCACCGTCGATATAGACAAACAATGGTCTATATGAATCGCGGAGTCGGCCTAGCGTTTCGATGCAAACAAACTCTCTTCTAGGTGCAGGGGCAATATAAATATCTGCCATTCTTCACGGATTCATTTGTGATGGAGAAACTCACTTGATTAAGGACTCGGGAATTGGATGATTAAATGGATTGCTGCGGTGATATATGTTGCTGAGAATAGTACGGTAGGTACGGGTTTTGTTTCTTGATCGGCGTGGAACAATGTTTGATTAGATTGTGTTGAATCACTCAGAAGTTACTTTATTAGACTTGATTACTTCTTGCTGTCACAGATCAGCTTTAACTCTCCCCCTCTTCAAATAGTTGTTTACCATGGCATTAAAGTTGTTACCATTGAAACTGACCATTGTCATAAGGATGTTACTTCGCTGGGACATTTACGCATGTTCCTGTAAGCATTGTGTTCAAAGTATCATCAAATGGATTTCTTCCGATTTGTAAACATGTCTATATGTTGCATGTATATAAACGGCCTTACTTGTTATCTGTGCCATAAAGAATGCTTTTATATTCGTCTGTTAAAAACCGATCGAATATTTACGATGGG